>OZ014429.1:13271560-14516725 GCA_963966015.1 Aphidecta obliterata | reverse complement strand
ATAACCATATTTGGTATGTAGAATCTATATACCGATGCGATCAACTGCTAAAAAAATCATCGACTTGCAAAGAGATCCAGAGGGTGATTTTTCATCCCTTATATTAAAAAAATTCATAACACGAAAACCGTTCGCCGGAGCATAACCATATTTGGTATGTAGAATCGTTATACCAATGTGATTGACCACTAAAAAAAATCATCGACTTGCAAAGGGATACAGGGGGTGATTTTTCATCCCTTATATTAAAAAAATTCATAACACGAAAACCGTTCGCCGGAGCACAACCATATTTGGTATGTAGAATCTATATACCGATGCGATCAACCACTAAAAAAATCATCGACTTGCAAAGGGATACAGGGGGTGATTTTCCATCCCTTATATCAAAAAAATTCATAACACGAAAAACCGTTCGCCGGAGCATAACCATATTTGGTATGAAGAATCGTTATACCAATGTGATTGACCACTAAAAAAATCATCGACTTGCAAAGGGATAGAGGGGGTGTTTTTTCATCCCTTATATTAAAAAAATTCATAACACGAAAACCGTTCGCCGGAGCATAACCATATCTGGTATGTAGAATCTATATAACGATGCGATCAACCACTAAAAAAATCATCGACTTGCAAAGGGATACAGGGGGTGATTTTTCATCCCTTATATTAAAAAAATTCATAACACGAAAAACCGTTCGCCGGAGCATAACCATATTTGGTATGTAGAATCTATATACCGATGCGATCAACTGCTAAAAAAATCATCGACTTGCAAAGAGATCCAGAGGGTGATTTTTCATCCCTTATATTAAAAAAATTCATAACACGAAAACCGTTCGCCGGAGCATAACCATATTTGGTATGTAGAATCGTTATACCAATGTGATTGACCACTAAAAAAAATCATCGACTTGCAAAGGGATACAGGGGGTGATTTTTCATCCCTTATATTAAAAAAATTCATAACACGAAAACCGTTCGCCGGAGCACAACCATATTTGGTATGTAGAATCTATATACCGATGCGATCAACCACTAAAAAAATCATCGACTTGCAAAGGGATACAGGGGGTGATTTTCCATCCCTTATTTAAAAAAAATTCATAACACGAAAACCATTCGCCGGAGCATAGCCATATTAAGTATGTAGAATCGTTATACCAATGTGAGTGACCACTGAAAAAATCATCGACTTGCAAAGGGATACAGGGTTTTCGTGTTATGAATTTTTTCAATATAAGGGATGAAAAATAGTGGTTGATCGCATGGTTATATAGATTCTACATACCAAATATGGTTATGCTCCGGCGAACGGTTTTCGTGTTATGAATTTTTTTAATATAAGGGATGAAAAAAACACCCCCTGTATCCCTTTGCAAGTCGATGATTTTTTTAGTGGTTGATCGCATCGTTATATAGATTCTACATACCAGATATGGTTATGCTCCGGCAAACGGTTTTCGTGTTATGAATTTTTTTTGATATAAGGGATGGAAAATCAACCCCTGTATCCCTTTGCAAGTCGATGACTTTTTTAGTGGTTGATCGCATCGGTATATAGATTCTACATACCAAATATGGTTATGCTCCGGCGAACGGTTTTCGTGTTATGAATTTTTTTAATATAAGGGATGAAAAATCACCCCCTGTGTATCCCTTTGCAAGTCGATGATTTTTTTTAGTGGTCAATCACATTGGTATAACGATTCTACATACCAAATATGGTTATGCTCCGGCGAACGGTTTTTGTGTTATGAATTTTTTTAATATAAGGGATGAAAAATCACCCCCTGTTTCCCTTTGCAAGTCGATGATTTTTTTAATGGTTGATCGCATCGGTATATAGATTCTACATACCAAATATGGTTATGCTCCGGCGAACGGTTTTCGTGTTATGAATTTTTTTAATATAAGGGATGAAAAAACACCCCCTGTATCCCTTTGCAAGTCGATGATTTTTTTAGTGGTTGATCGCATCGTTATATAGATTCTACATACCAAATATGGTTATGCTCCGGCGAACGGTTTTCGTGTTATGAATTTTTTTGATATAAGGGATGGAAAATCAACCCCTGTATCCCTTTGCAAGTCGATGATTTTTTTAGTAGTTGATCGCATCGGTATATAGATTCTACATACCAAATATGGTTATGCTCCGGCGAACGGTTTTCGTGTTATGAATTTTTTTGATATAAGGGATGAAAAATCACCCCCTGTATCCCTTTGCAAGTCGTTGATTTTTTTAGTGGTTGATCGCATCGTTATATAGATTCTACATACCAGATATGGTTATGCTCCGGCGAACGGTTTTCGTGTTATGAATTTTTTTGATATAAGGGATGGAAAATCACCCCCTGTATCCCTTTGCAAGTCGATGATTTTTTTAGTGGTTAATCACATGGGTATATCAATTCTTCATACCAAATATAGTTATGCTCCGGCTAATAGTTTCTGAAATAGTCGAACACATATATTCGTGGATGAAAAAACTTCATCAATTCTCTGAAATGATTTGGATAATTAATTTTCTTGTTTTCCATTCCATTGTTCTACTCTAATTTCATCAACTCTGAGATCCCCATGTTTCCTATTGCATGCTGTAACGTAATTCCAATATAATTTTCGGCTTTCGCCTGTGCGCCACTGGTCAGCGCGTTCGGGTGTTTCCGTCAAACAGTCTGCTGAAAACAGTCTGTTAGCTTCACAGCGGTAAATATGTTGACATGATTTTTGGGTATATCATAAATATATATATAAGGGAAAGTCGTACTGAATATTGAAGGACGTTATTATTCAGTTCATTTCTGATGGATTTGGTTCTAAAATATGTTGTCTAAAACAGATTTTTGAAAAAAAAAACCTTATTTTTTGTATTTTTTATCATAGTATTTTTCGTATTGGAGCTCCCAGGGACCCTCTTTTCGCATTTATCTAGCTTGAGTGCATGTCAATTACTAATATTTATTAGCAGAAAAGAACCTACTACTACCAGCTTAATGAGACTGCTCCAGAACGGTTAGGGTTACAGAATGTTCACTAAGTGTTTTTAACTTTAAAGCGCTTTTTTTGGAAAAAAATGGAACTTATTATGTTAATAAGTTCAAAAACTTCTACGTCTCTTTAACTATGCAAAAAGGTATAACACTTGATATTAAATAGGCAGAACATTGACCATATGACAATAAAGGTAGTAGCGCTCATTATTTTACCTGAATTACTTCTCAAGAAGTTCGCAGATTCCGCTTCTTTTCCTCAGCCCCATCAATAATTTTTTGCCTCAAAATATCGGCGTTTGCTATCGGCGTCATTTGGTCGTATACAAGAGTTTTCATGGCACCCCACATAAAAACCATCGGCGTTAAAGCGGGGTTCCTCGCCGGCCATGTTGTATGCCTATGTCTCCCGAGTCCGTCCGGCCGTCCGTCCGTGAGCACGATACCTCTCGAACACAACAACCTAGAGACTTGAAATTTTCAGTGTAGGTTCAGATCCCAAATGCCTCGATTGAGTTCGTTAATGGGCCGAATTCCATTAGGGGTTCCGTAAATATGGCCGTTCAAAGTTTTGTTCTCCTGATTACTCGGAAACTACAGATTTTATCGAGATGAAATTTCGCACTCAAATGAAGAATGAGGTGTTCAAGCTACATTCTTAATTTTGTACAGATCGCATGACCAGAACCATAGAAACCATAGAAAATTGTAACTTTTGAACGGAAACGCCTAGGGACTTGAAGATTTCAGGATAGGTGTGGATCTCGAATGTCGTGATCACGTTTATCTATGAGCAGAATTATACTAAGGGTTCCGTAAATATGGTCGTTTGAAATTTAGTTTTCTTGATAATTTTGAAACTACAGATTCGATCGTGACGAAATTTTGTATACTAATGGAGACTGATATATTCAAGCTACATTTCTCCAGATCGCATGAACAGAACCATAGAAACCATAGAAAATCATAACTTTCGAACGGAAAGGCATAGGGACTTGAAATTTTCAGGGTAGGTTCGGATCTGAAATGTCGCGTTCACGTTTATGAATGAGCAAAATTAGACTAGGGGTTCCGTGAATACGGTCGTTTGAAATTTTGTTATCTCGATAATTTCGAAACTACGGATTCGATCGAGATAAAATTTTGTATTTTAATCGAGAATGATATATTAAAGCAACATTTTGTCTAATTCGCATGACCAGAACCATAGAAACCATAGAAAATTATAACTTCCGAAGGAAAAGGCCTAGAAACTTGAAATTTTCAGGGTAGGTTTGTATCGCGAATTTCGCTGTCAAGTTCATCAATGAGCAAATTTAGACTAGGGGTTCCGTAAATATGGCCTTTCAAAATATTTTGTTCCTGATAATTTCGAAACAACTGGTTGGATTGGAATGAAATTTCACAACTAGCTGAAGAATAATGTATTCAAACTACGTGCAAAATTTTGTCCAAATCGCATTACCAAGACCATAGATACCGTAGAAAATTCTAGCGAATTATCGAAAAAAAATTGATCAGCTGTAGCACTTACATGAAGTCTGGAGTTTCGGCTAATTTTGAGAATTTTTTTGACAGCTGTCGAAAATCCCTTCAATTGATTTCTAGAACTGGAAAATGCGAATCTACCTACAAGGTGGATGTACGAGCGCTGAAACTTGTACGATCAAGCAAGGATAACGGACGGTTTTTTTATTCGCTTATCAAAATCAACATTACTCAATTTTATTTTTCGAAATATTAAAAGAGTCAATTATTGTAAATAATCACCATTCAGGGTATTCTAAAGAAAAGATTGAAACTGGCGCAACTGATTCTGGAGTTGAGCACAGTCATCGTGCTGTCCTGTCCCTTCCCTCCCTCCTCCTGTCATCGCATCAGGCTTGTTATTGCCTGTACACTTCGGATTATGAGTTGTTAGAAACACCGGGGCTATTTACAATCAAGGCTTTGTGTTCGAGTCGCTTCACTCGAGAAAATGGGGAAATATTCATATAGGTGGATGTTGAGTGCATCTGGGGAGCGAGAGCATGACATGGAACTAGTTGTGCATACCCCAATGGCTTGGGGTGAACGGCGAGAGGAAATGGGAACCTTAACGCAGATTCCTTATATAATCCATCAGATTTATTGTTCCGACAGATGGGAGGCAGACTTGAACTGTCTGTATCATTCAAAGTCGCGTAGGTTATTCTGAATACTCGTTCATACACATCTATCTCAGGACGAAATTGAATATGAGATGTTGCAGAAAAGGAATGAGACAAATTAATAAATATTTCTTCAAATCAGGTGATTTCTGGATTATATCTAAGAAATTGTTTTCAAATTTCGATGCGTATCTTCTGATTTCAGAAAGAATTCGAATGTTCAATTCGAACCAAATAGTTCCAAGTTATTCTCATAAGCCAAAAACAATGTTATGAATAAAACTTTTGGATTCTATAGATGCTTTTATTATATTGTACCTACAGCGAACTATTAGTATTATGCTGAAAATTTGTATGAACGATTAACATAACCTTTGTCTATTTCACGGCTACGGCTACCTGTATTCTACTCAATTTGTATATTTCTCTCCTGATTCTGATTCGAATTCATGTTTTATACCTCATACCCAAAATAAACAGTTTTCGAGTCATTCGATTTTTCCTAGAGAAAGTCTCTACTGCAGCCTGTCGAGCAGTCGCTATTTTCATGTGAATTGTCTTTTTGAATGATATGCGGTGACTGGATCAGAAGTATTGAAGATTGTACGGATTACTCATCGTCATAACATCTATTGAATGATTCACAGAAATGCGCTCTAATCTGCATCCAGCAAGTGAATGAAAAACATTGAAACTCTGAAATTTAAACGTTTTGAGCACTTTCTATGAAAAAGAGACTTTTTGTTTGGACACACACATGAAGCATTCGAGGTCAAATTCAATTCTGTCCACCCGTCTGTCTGTGAACACGAATACTTCAGAAAGAAGAGCGCTAGAGAGAAGTTTTGATGAGAATCGTATCACTAAAAGAATAAGGCAAAATCTTTCTCAAAACTTTGGTATCGCGGAAACTATTTGCCATATCCTGCTGAAATGTAGTGTCTACATATGTGTAATTGATGAAATGAGTTAAAAAGGAGTTATGTTTCTAGCTGTCCCACGTGAAGAGGTTGTGGAGAATAACAGATATTCGTTGATTCCGATTGCGTTTTCAAAACTGAAATGAGATTATTTATCACATTGACGTTTGTGGTTCGTTTCATGATTTTTGGTTCTATGGTCTCGCTACCATGTCACCACATGTAAAAATGATCATAGATTAGTTATGGAAATAAGCGCGCAAATGCTCCTTTTTTAAGTCGGTGTTCTCCTCGAGTTTTCAATTAGGTATTATGATATTCCCTTCGAGAGCATAGGCGGGGGAATTCCCTCTCCCGTTTTTCTTTCTGCTTCGATTTGTGGTAACTATATAAGATGTACGTCCTAGAATAATTTCGCCACAAGTGCTGCATTGATATGAACTATTCACAATAATTAGAGCCACAGCTTCAGGAGTTTTACACAGCTCTCATTTCGCTTATTAAAATTAACATGCAGAAGCGATACACCTAACGATTCTTAAAGTCGCAGCAATTAAAATTTCAAGATTATAAACTGTTTCCATTATATGTATCCGTTGCCGGTAAACTCGTTTCGCCAAGATTTGTATATACATGCTGGGTTTCCTTCATACTTTTGCTGCTTTTAATTCGTTTCTGACAGTTTATGTTCACTTTGAGTATGTCGTAAAGAAACTGAGCTGCGTCTTTATGACGAATTAGGTTGGGAAATTGATTTCATGTGCGATTTGGAGTTGCCATGAGGTACAAAAATAAATCAGGTTGAAAAGGAGTTCATAGAATAGTCGAAAGGAACCAATGAATGAACTTATACTAAACGCAGCAACTTCTGTGCTCTATAAGCATTCCATCTTTCCCCATTATATGAATCAACACGGAAAAAATTCGATTATATTCCGCGATTAATGAACATTCCACTGATTTAACTTTGATTTGACGATTATGCGTCGTTTTCAGATCCACTAACAATAAATAATAAATAATATTTGTTCTAATTATATATGTTCATTAATTAATGTGTATTATAGCATGGTCCATAGTCCTCTGTCTTACAATGTTTTGCTTTGGGGAAACTGTACTGATGTTTCCAGGATATTTGTTCCACAAAAAAGAATAATAAGAGCTATTTTTGAGCGCTCGTACTACTTACACGAGGGCTATATCATTTCGTCACAATGTCTGTATTTTTCGAATTTTGAGCCGAAAATGGTCTCAATCGACTATGTTCGACTCACTGATGACGAATCCGTCGGAAAATTCGAGTCTGTCCGTCCGGCCGTCCGTCCGTAAGCACGATAACTCTCGAACGGATCAACCTAGAAACTTGAAATTTTCAGTGTAGGTTCAAATCCCAAATGCCTCGGTTGAGTTCGTTATTGGGCAAAATCCGCCTAAGGGTTCCGTAAATATGGCCGCTCGAAATTTTGTTTTCCTGATTACTTTGAAACTACAGATTCGATCGAGATGAAATTTTGCACTCTACTGGAAAATGAGGTGTTCGAGCTACTCGCGAAATTTTGTTCAGCTCGCATGACCAGAACCATAGAAACCATAGAAAATTGTAACTTTTGAACGGAAATGCCTAGGGACTGGAAATTTTCAGGATAGGTGTGGATCTCGATTGTCGTGATCACTTTCATCTATGAGCAAAATTATACTAGGGGTTCCGTAAATAAGGTCGTTTGAAATTTTGTTTTCTTGATAATTTCCAAACTACAGATTTGATCGTGACGAAATTTTGTATACTTATGGAGAATGATATATTCAAGCTACATTTCTCTAGATC
The DNA here is from genome assembly GCA_963966015.1 of Aphidecta obliterata. Classification (NCBI taxonomy): domain Eukaryota; kingdom Metazoa; phylum Arthropoda; class Insecta; order Coleoptera; family Coccinellidae; genus Aphidecta; species Aphidecta obliterata. Next base: position 14,508,834 of record OZ014429.1, on the reverse strand, counting down.
GCATGACCAGAACCATAGAAACCATAGAAAATCATAACTTTCGAACGGAAAGGCCTAGGGACTTGAAATTTTCAGGATAGGTGTAGATCTGAAATGTGACGTCCACGTTTATCAATGAGCAGAATTATACTAGGGGTTCCGTAAATATGGTTGTTTGAAATTTAGTTTTCTTGATAATTTCCAAACTACGGATTCGATCGAGATAAATCTTGTATTTTAAACGAGAATGACATATTGAAGCAACATTTTGTCCAGATCGCAAGACCAGAACCATAGAAACCATAGAAAATTATAACTTCCGAAGGAAAAGGCCTAAGAACCTTTCAGGGTGGGTTTGAATCGCGAATTTCACGGTCACGTTCATCAATGAGCAAAATTAGACTAGGGGTTCCGTAAATATGGCCGTTCAAAATATTATTTTCCTGATAATTTCGATTGGATTGATTGGAATGAAATTTCGCACCTAGCTGAGGAATACTGTATTCAAACTACGTGCGAAATTTTGTCCAGATCGCATCACCAAGACCATAGATACCGTAGAAAATTTTAGCGAATTATCGAAAAAAAAATTGGTCACCTAAAGCACTGACTTGAAGTCTGGATTATCGCCTCAGTTTGAAAATTTTTTTGACAGCTGTCAAAAATTTCCTCAATTGGTTTCCAAAACTGGAAAATGCGAATCTACCTACAAGGTGCATGTACGAGCGCTCAAAAGCTCCTGCCTTCACGGCAGTGCTTTTCATAATTTTTAATTTACGACCAGGAATGTCATGTAGGTCAGTATTCATTGAAAATGAGATTCTACCATTACCAAGTATATATATTTTCAAATGTTTGATTTAAGCAAAAGAGAAAGAAAATGTATGGACATGACTGACTGTCACAGATATGATACCAGAAATTCGCAGGTTCTTCTAATACCAAGGCATAGAACTCACAAATTTGAGTGTTCACCGTTATACCAGAGTATAAAAATGTACAATCACTTACCATCCTCCTCGAAAGTTCTTAATATGAGTTTATTTAAAAGAAAAATTAAGAAAATATTATTTAAGAAAAGCTCTTATTCTGTAAATGAATACTATTCTCATACCTTAAATGTGTAGTTTGTAAAATATTGTTTGTATTGTGACTTGTCCTATATACTGTATTGTATCTTAAAGGATTAAATATACTATTATTATTATTATTATATGTTGGTATATGAGGCGCAAATAACGAAATAAGCTAAGGCATTTCGGTTAGTACAGTCAATTTTTCGTAATATAATTAGAGGGTTCCTATTATACTCTCTTGTCGACTGCGTAGAGTTTAGATGAGTATATTTATGTGCAATTCGCATTTGAAATTGGAAGCAACAGATGAAGAATACATAACAGATCAATCGATGTTACCAGATCGTTCCAAAAATATCACGAAAGCATGTATTGTATTACATAACATTAAACCTAAAAATATTAATATTGCACGGAAGATTTGATTACATCTTCTGGTTCTTCTGAATTCATTCGATTTTGAATTTATCCTTATTCAGATAATAATTGTTGATAATAATAAGTGTTGATCAGAGTTGACCATAATACTTCTAATTGGACAACGTAGTAGAAGGAAGTGAAATGAAGTTCATTCCTTAAAAGAGAATTAAATCGATTCAATATGAAATATATTCTTGTTTCTTCAGATATTCATAAATGATAAATATGTCTTAAAGGAACAATTATTCTCAGTTTTCTGGTTACCCATTCTGGAGCAAATATTTAATTGGAAACATAAACTATAATTGAAGAACTCAAATCGAATTCCATCGAAGTATGTTAAACTTCTTGAATTCCGGTTGTATCCTCACCAATTGCATGCACGAAAGGTCGTATGGATATCTTTTTGAAGTTCAAGAAGTGTATTCATTCCCCAATTTCTTGTCCATTTTTTTCCGGTTAGAGGAATGCTCTTCGCGAGTCCAAGATGGTGAATTTTTTGTCTGTGATCTTCCTGGTACTTCTTCTTGACCAACTTGGTAGTAGGCACACAATATCTATGCATTGCCCATAGAAGTGATGCGTCTCATCCATCTAGAAATTAATGCTTTTGTCCAAATCGCATGACCAGAACCATAGAAACCATAGAAAATTATAACTTTCGAACGGAGGGTCCTAGGGACTTCAGGGTAGATGTGGATCTCGAATGTCGCGGTCACGTTTATCAATGAGCCAAATCAGAATAGGGGCTCCGTAAATATGGCCGTTCAAAATTTTTTTTTCCTGATAAATTCGAAACTTCTGATTGAATTGGAATGAAATTCTACACATCGATGAAAAATAATTTATTCAAACTACTACTACCAACTATTATCGAAAGAAAAAAATTGGTCACATAAAGGTTCAACTCACTGATGACGAATCCGTCGAAAAATTCAAGTCTGTCCGTCCGGCGGTACTTCCGAATACACGATAACTCTCGAAAAAAAACTTAGAAACTTGAAATTTTCAGGATAGGTTCGAATCTCGAATGTCGCGGTTAAGTTCGTTATTGGGCAAAATTCGGCCAGAGGTTCCGTGAAAATTATCGTTTGAAATTAGAAAAATACAGACATCGCGACGAAATGATACAGCCATCGTGTAAGTAAGAGCGCACAACAAATTCTCACTTCCTCCATTATGATATTCAATATTATTTTTGTATCGAATCATGGTGTTTTAGGGGAATCCTACAAGAATTTCTCGATATTTTTTTCAATATATCCGATAACGATTTATCACGAGGTGTACAAGCTATTAAAGTTTCCCGCAAACGTTGTTGTGAAATTCAGCAAATAATGGATGACTACACGCGTGTGCATAACCAACGAAATTACCAGCCCACACACGGTGTGGTCGTTTTATAGACCACCATTTCATGACATCGAAAAGAAAACAACCAATTTAGTGGCCATACTAAATCGTCCCTTACAAACGAACTCGGAATTCGATACTTTATTTTGGATGTTTGAATTTTATTGGTGCTAATTAATCTCCTGAGAGTTGGGAGAATGGGAATAATAATTAATCCTAGGCTATTTAAAACAGCAGTTTCAGGCGACGAATGCTGTTTTTATTCGGACTGATGCACGATGAAGAATATCATAAATTTTGCTTTTATTTCTTCATTTGCTTCGTTACACGTAGACTGACGTTTATATGACCTCCTTCGTTTATTGGTTAAGCAGCATATGAAATTGATAATGAAAAGGTATTAGAATTATGTCATATACTATACAGGGTCTTTCACGAGGAACCTCACCCATATTTATACGGGAAACTACTGAACGTATTTTCATGAAATTCAGCACTTATAAGTATTTCACGATGCTGATGAAATCTAAAATATTTTCAAGGCATGAGCACCTCCGGTTTTTCCGGAAATGACGTCAACTTCCGTTTTTCAAATTAGAACACCATTTTTTTATTGCAGAAATAGATTCCTTAGAAAATTTCAAGTTATTTTGATGTAACATTTTTCAGTTTTGGTTGGAAAATTCTCTCTGAGCGGGAAAATTCGAAAAAAAAATCGAAAATAGAGCTCCGCTGAAACAAGAATAACTTCGAGGTTTTTGGATGGAAAATTTTCATTTTTGGGATTTTTCAAGATGTAAGATTGATGTATCCACTTTAAAAATTGAAATCGCGATTCATGATACAGGGGGTGGAAAAAACGCTTTCAAAGTTAGGGATGACAAAATCGTGAAAAATCAATTTTTTCAAATTAGAACCCCATTTTTTTATGGCAGATATTGAATCTAAGTTAAAAAATAATGTGAGTGTATGCATCACACCCTTGCCCTAAAATGGATATTTTCTGAGTTATTCACAAAAAACTGTTTTTCGTCTTGAATTTTCAGCTATTTCTTTTCCCTTCACGCCAAAAAGATGAAATTTTCAGGAACGGTTATTTGAACCATGCTGTAGATTTTTCACCCCTTCTTGAAACCGACTTCAAGTTACTATTAGGAGAACCATGGCAAACTCTCGCAGTTATAACAAGAGAAGATGCTCAAAGTTTTGACCGTTAATTTCTAGACATTTATTTATACGTCTCAGGAATGCTTCGTGCGTTGCTGTTCTTATTTCATCGGGAGGAAGAGATCTGCAAAAGTGTTTAAAAACCAAATTGAGTTTCAAAACTATGAATCTAAAAATCTAAACAAACCTGAACTGATATCTATCATTAAAAAAAAAAGAATGTAAAACATGGTAAGTTTTTGCATATGGTTCATAAGGAATTATTTATTTATCACTGGAGAGAAAACCGATGGCCGATTAGTTGAAATAAAGAGGTTTCCGATACAAATTCGAATCCAAATTCGCCATCTATTTAGGAACAACCTGTAACTTTTTTCTCTCGCATATTAGGGTAGTAAAATCTAAAACATGGTTTAAGTAACAGTTCCTGAAAATTTCATCTTTTTGGCGTGAAGGGAAAAGAAATAGCTGAAAATTCAAGACGAAAAACAGTTTTTTGTGAATAACTCAGAAAATATCCATTTTAGGGCAAGGGTGTGATGCATACACTCACATTATTTTTTAACGTAGATTCAATATCTGCCATAAAAAAATGGGGTTCTAATTTGAAAAAATTGATTTTTCACGATTTTGTCATCCCTAACTTTGAAAGCGTTTTTTTCACCCCCTGTATCATGAATCGCGATTTCGATTTCTAAAGTGGATACATCAATCTTACATCTTGAAAAATCCCAAAAATGAAAATTTTCCATCCAAAAACCTCGAAGTTATTCTTGTTTCAGCGGAGCTCTATTTTCGATTTTTTTTTCGAATTTTCCCGCTCAGAGAGAATTTTCCAAGCAAAACTGAAAAATGTTACATCAAAATAACTTGAAATTTTCTAAGGAATCTATTTCTGCAATAAAAAAATGGTGTTCTAATTTGAAAAACGGAAGTTGACGTCATTTCCGGAAAAACCGGAGGTGCTCATGCCTTGAAAATATTTTAGATTTCATCAGCATCGTGAAATACTTATAAGTGCTGAATTTCATGAAAATACGTTCAGTAGTTTCCCGTATAAATATGGGTGAGGTTCCTCGTGAAAGACCCTGTATACATACATTGTTCAGCTGAAACAATTCATTTATACTTAAACTCCAATGTAAAAATTCTATTCGGAGAAAAGTATTGTGAGATTTTCATTCTTAATAATTGGAGGAGAAAATAATATTCAGAAAAGTTGAGAATCATGTCAATAGACATTTTTCATTGATTTTAATGCAAACATATCGATACCAATTGAAATAGTTAAATTTATTATATGCCATTTCTTCCAACAACACATTCCATTTTGACGGAATTGGAAAAAAGACTCTATTATTTTGGGAGTATTGTCGATCTGAGAATTTTTTTTCATATATTCTAATGCTCAATCGGATAAAATAGGAATCGTATTTCAAATATCACAGTAAAGAAGAAAAATTTTTTCGAAGGTTTTGGTTTTTTGATTAAACAGGTAGGAATATTTATTAGAATTTTTCAGGCGTTGTTTGGAAATCTTCATTCGAAATGTGGTTTTTCGTAGATAAAACTTCAAATAGCCAATAGAGGGAACATTTTGGTTTTTCGATAATTGATTTAAATATCTGGGAGAACACCCAAGGCGCTATACAGAACTACCATCAGAACTGTTCTGAGTTTCAGTGTTATTCGGAATGATAAGGGTCGATTCTTAAAATAACTTATAAATAAAAAATTTCATCTACATAATATGAGGCATCTATAAAATGAATTATATGAAATTCAGCTTTACAACTGCTCCACGCTCCACGTGTGAAGAAAATTGAGTTTTTCTGATCTTGTGTTGAGAAATTTTATATATTCCATAAGTTTCTGTTTATCCATTCTTTGAAGTATCGATATTATAGAATTTTGTCACACTAACGGCCGGTTTGCTTCAACATATGTGGTTCGTTTCATAATATTTGGTTCGATGGTCTCGCTACAGCCCGACCTCATGAGTGATCAAATCTAACCTTTACGTTCCAAAGCCATCACCTACCCAAATCTTGTTTTTTATTGGATGCACGTTATATAGATAGTTCTCCATACAATAATTCCTTCGAATTCATACCATCAATTGGAATTAGCTTCCACTGATTCATTTTCGTCTGGAATTCTTGTTTCGATATTTGCTTCTAAAATTTCATGTGAAAATTGAAGTCCCTATTTACTGCACGCACCCAGACATCAACGTCAACAGCTTGCCCATACACTAAGTACCTACGTGTACACGGACTGTTCATTCGAATAGTTGAAGACTTTAGAACTGTTTCAGCATGTTGCCTTCGATGATTTCGAAAACTGCAAAATTAGCAATTGTAGGAGGTGGAATATTTTTCAGACAACCTGTATATTTGGAATTTGCTTAAAGAATACAGAAATTGTCGGGCACTTCAAAATTCATATTTTAATAATTTTCATCGAATTTGTTCCATACTTTATCAGTGAATACAACACACAGATCATTTTATCCTTTCCAATGCTCAAAAGTGCCGGATGAGATTCATCCTGATCTACCAGAAAAAACATGGAATCAAATAACCATAATAAGATACTTTCTGGCACTTCATCTACACCACTGGCATGTTTTGGTATCATTTATTCGTCTCAATTGCCGAGGGAATGATCCGCGAAGTCATGAAATTCCTTTCAGTCAAATCCCCTATTTGAATTCGGATATAATTCATTGGAACTTTTTAAGTAATAGGTAAAACGCATTTTGTCGAATATGCTTATTTCTATAATCCTTGCTTTTGCTGTGCCACCGGCCAAGATTAGCGCCTATGGGGTTGTACTGCGCGTACCTCCTAATAATATTGAATTGCACATACACTGGCAAATAGGTTGGGGTTTGGCTCGGTTTGGCTCTTGTGGAGGGCGAGTTCCCAACTTTAACCCAACCCATACGTCTTGACAAAACACTATCAGATGGATAAGCGATTTATGAGTGTTGTGAGTAACCGATCGGCCATACCCACCCGCGAGTGATTTTTACAGTGTCTTTGCCTACTGACTATATAAAGTTGTTGAATAGTATTTCTCATACCATGTCTTGGACTTACATCGTATAAATTATTGAATCCATAAGGAATGACTAGGTGCCTTCTGAACAAACCAGTTCCATCTGTATCTCATTTGTATCTCGAAATATTATGGTTCTTAATATACTCAACTGACAACATCTGATAACGGGACGAAACTAATTTGTGAACTAATTGCTTCTGTTTGTAGCCATGACAAAATACCCCATAATTATGTCAGCATATCTGAGAGTATACATTCCCTTGCAGCGATCTGCTTCATGCCTGGGAAAGACCTTTTTCGAAACCAATTAACGTGATCCATCGCCCAGAAAAAAATTGAAATGTTCCGAGGACATATGGATCGAAAAAAACAATATAAGGAATAATATATCTTTATTTGGGAAGGATTGAGTGCGCTCGATACTCATTAATATTGAGTTATTGATGAATCTTTGAGCTTCTCAATGGTTCGAAACATTCAATAGAGTCAGTTCAATATTATAAGTACTTACATACAATTAATATCTAGTATTTTATTTCGAGATATGGGACTTAGGATTTGATTGATGGCCGCATGCATGTGGCGATTCTATTAGAAAAAATTATTTCGGATAATTTCGTCGGTAAATTGACAAAGGGGCATATCTGCAATTTTGGTTTTTCAAGTTATCCGCGATCAAAGTTCTCAGGTGTACTACAAATTACCTGATTAAAATTTTCAACCCCTTATTTTGTTTCTCCCACTGGTTTCCAATGAGGTGCGCGCAGGAGGTAAGCAGCACTTCATAGAGGCTAGAGCTATCGTTTCCAAAGTGAAGCTAACTCAAAATAAAAATTTGCAGATACGCCCCTTCGACAATTTACCGACGGTATGTTACCGTTCTTAATTAATATTGGATTCCAACCGACTAACCTCATCCAGCGTATACAATTATCCAAACATACATAATACATCCAAAGGAAATAATGCAGCGGTGTTAAATCCCAGGAACGTAGTGGTCAGTTGACAGTTCGATGTCTCCCTAGGGAAGAATCACGGAGTGGGCGACATTTATTTTTAATCTTTTGAAATACTCGAGAGGTGAACAACAAACTAAAGTGTGTGTGTTTATATGGGAGAAGTGTGAATTATTTGTATGATTTTAAGTCATTTATGTATCGAAAGTGATCTTTTGGATGATATTTTATGATTCACTTGTTATGAAAGACAGAAGTGACAGAATATTTTGATCACCTCTCGGCCCGATATTTCGTCATTTTCAGCGCCATCTCGCGGTACGTGATTTTTCCCCATAAGTATTGATTGTTTATCAATTATTTCCTTCAGTGAATCAGCAAATTACGATAATTTCATGTTTTCATCGAAATTTCAAGGAACTCGCGTCGATGAGCTGGTTGAACATATTATGAATCCCGATAAAATTCGAAATACTGAGGTCATTTCACCATAAAAAATCAACTACAGGATAACGAATTGCAATCGAGACAACGAGAGGCCCTCGGATCTCGGTCTTTGCATACTGGTCATTCTAAACCATACAGAAAGCAGACCAGATTCGGCGGTATCGGCCTGGTCATAAATCCGAATCCTGTCCTCGTAGCGGTGCAGGCTTCCTTTTATGGCCAACGATCTAAATTATAGAGATTAAAGGCATTCTTCTAATTCAGCAACGTTTACTGCTCCATTTCTCCGACACATGAAGAGAGTTTGGGATATTAGTTCTCGGAAGACGTCACTGTATTTACAGAACCCGCTGTTTTTATTCTCTTGAGAATTATGTCTTGATTTGTAATGCGCTTAATACTCAGTAATTCATTCGTGAAGATATTATTATTTTATTACAAAACCTTGTGAAAAGTTGAGTTTTCGGAGATTCCATGGATTCTTCGATATAAAATCTTGATTGATGATTTCAAAAATGATGAAATTATACACAAGATTAATTCCAAATCGAAGAAACATTCACTAAACATCCAAAATAATGTAGGCGTAGACAAGTAAATCTGAAAGTGAACATGTCTGATTCAGAAGATCGGCTGTGCAGCACATTCATTAACATCAAATGATTTATTTTGTAAAATATGCTGGAAATTTGTTAAACCGGAATCAGACGAAGCAAGACTTGGCAAGCCTGGCCTGCGGGTTAGCAAGTCTCGCGTACCTGCTAGGTTCTAACAACCTCGAGCTAGAGCTTTCACATGGCGAGGTCTCCGCTTACCGACTTGTAGGGCCTAGGACTGATTTCTGGAATTCCCTTGCATCCAAGTATCAAGTATCTGACATAAAAGTCGAGTGAAGAGGTTGGTATAATCGAAATATATAATATTATTGTCTTGCTCGAGTTGGCATTCGTTACGATTATAGAACGAATAATATTTTTCCCTTTTTCGAGCGCTCGTACTACTTCCACGAGGGCTTGTTATTTCGTCACGATGTCTGTATTTTTCGAATTTTGAGCCGAAAATGGTCTCAATCGATAGAGTTCGTCGTCGAAAAATTCGAGTCTGTCCGTCCGGCCGTCCTTCCGTAGACAAGATAACTCTCGAACGGAAAGACCTAGAAACTTGAAATTTTCAAGGTAGGAATGCCGCGGTTAAGTTCGTTAGTGGGCAGAATTCGCCAAGTGGTTCCGTAAATATGGCCGCTAGGAATTTTGTTCTCCTGATTACTTCGCAACTACTGATTCGATCGGGGTGAAATTTTGCACTCAGATGAAGAATTAAGTGTCCAAGCTACGTAAAACTGTGGGCCAGGTCAATCGGCTGCGCGCCTGACATGACCTGGGCGTCTACGACCCACACATCGTGCTCCCTCACGACAACCAGGTCAGGTTCACGAACACCCTCTGATGTTCGTAGGCGCGGTTCGCTGTGCACCTCGAGCCCCTTATTTTTGAAGAAGTGTCTTGCACACGGCATCGTGTCTCATGATCCTTCCGCCATGAGTGCGGAAGCAACACTGGATTACGTGTGCCGCTGTCTCGGTGATAGTACACCCAGCCCTACAATTTATGTTCGTGTGAGCTGTTCTCCGACCCCTCGTCGTGCGTACTCGGGTTGGCAGACTGTTGACTTGCACCGCATGCACGTGATGATATTGGCGATAGTCCCTTTCGGGTATGCCCGCGACTTATCCTATATACCTTTTGTATGGTGTCTTAAAGGATGAATAAACTTATTATTATTATTATTATTATTACAGGCATCAATCCACCGAGTGGAAGCGGTCGACTTCTCACTCTCCCTTAGCTCATACCCATCATTAGAAAGATATAACCTCATAGCCCAGTACTGTCTGCGTTGTTCTGCAGAGTATATCCTGTCACCACCTAGGACAGGTCAGGACTTTCTCGGCCCAACCGATCTTATGTTGGGCCCAATCTGTATCCGAGACAGATATAGCCGCCTTAAAGCACTGACGTGAAGTCTGGATTTTCGCCTTAGTTTGAATTTTTTTTTGACAGCCTTCAAAATCTTTCCAATTGGTTTCTAAAACTGGAGAATGCGAATCTACCTACAAGGTGGATGAACTAGCGCTCAAAAGCTCCTGACTTCACGGCAGTGCTTTTCGTCATTTTATTGATTGAAATTGAAGGTACAATTATTATAATAAATATTTGATGTATTGTCGTTTTGGGAATTTGTAGTGTTGGTATTGTGGTGACGCTGGACGTGGATAGATTATGCAAGTTCCTAATTTTTTCGATATGGTATTCAGATACGGTTTCAGAGATTCAGATGATGAGTTATTTTAGTAACTTCTTGTAAGTTTGCTTTCGAGTTTGCCGAGACACTCAAAGCGGAGCAACGATTTGAATGATTGTTATTTTTCTTTTTGAGCGCTCGTACTACTTATTGAGCGCTCGTACTACTTACAGGAGGGCTATATCATTTCGTCACGATGTCTGTATTTTTCGAATTTTGAGCCGAAAATGGTCTCAATCGACTATGTTCGACTCACTGATGACGAATCCGTCGGAAAATTTGAGTCTATCCGTCCGGCCGTCCGGCCGTAAGCACGATTACTCTCGAAGGGAAAAACCTAGAGACTTGAAATTTTCAGTGTGGGTTCAGTTCCCGAATGCCTCGGTCAAGTTCGTTAATGGGCCAAATTCCACCAGGGGTTCCGTAAATATGGCCGTTCAAAGTTTTGTTCCCCTGATTACTTGAAAACTAAACTACAGATTTGATTGAGATGAAATTTTGCACTCAAATGAAGAATGAGATGTTCAAGCTACATGTGAAATTTTGTCCAGATCGCATGACCAGAACCATAGAAACCATAGAAAATTGTAACTTTTGAACGGAAACGCCTAGGGACTTGAAATTGTCAGGATAGGTGTGTATCTCGAATGTCGTGATCACGTTCATCTATGAGCAAAATTATACTAGGGGTTCCGTAAATATAGTCGTTTGAAATTTAGTTTTCTTGATCATTTCAAAACTACAGATTCGATCGTGACGAAATTTTGTATACTAATGGAGAATGATATATTCAAGCTACATTTCTCCAGATCACATGACCAGAACCATAGAAACCATAAAAAATCATAACTTTCGAACGGAAAGGCCTAGGGACTTGAAATTTTCAGGATAGGTGTGGATCTGAAATGTCGTGTTCACGTTCATCAATGAGCAGAATTATACTAGGGGTTCCGTGAATACGGTCGTTTGAAATTTTGGTTTCTCGATAATTTCGAAACTACGGATTCGATCGACATGAAATTTTGTATTTTAATCGAGAATGATATATTAAAACAATATTTTGTCCAGATCGCATGACCAGAACCATAGAAACCATAGAAAATTGTAACTTTCGAACGGAAAGGCCTAGGAACTTGAAATTTTCAGGGTGGGTTTGGATCGCGAATATCGCGGCCATGTTCATCAATGAGCAGAATTAGACTAGGGGTTCCGTAAATAAGGCTGTTCAAAATATTTTTTTCCTGATAATTTCGAAACAACTGAATGGATTGGGATGAAATTCTGCACCTAGCTCAGGAATAATGTATTCAAACTACGTGCCAAATTTTGTCCAGATCGCATCACCAAGACCATAGATACCGTAGAAAATTCTAGCGAATTATCGAAAAAAAATTGATCAGCTGAAACACTGACATGAAGTCTGGAGTTTCGCCTAAGTTTCAGAATTTTTGTGACAGCTGTCGAAAATTCCTTCAATTGATTTCTAAAACTGAAAAATGCGAATCTACCTACAAGGTGCATGAACGAGCGCTCAAAAGTTCCTGCCTTCACGGCAGTGCTTTTCGTAATTTTTGTATCATTTTCCTGTTTTTTCCCAATCAATATTGAGTGTTGGAAAGATAAGTTGTGGTACATTGAGTTTTTTTGCTCAACCAATTTTCCACTAGATGTACTGGGCACTGATCTACAGACTCTTTATTCGTTCTCAACCATTTAGAATCAGTAGTGCGTTTTTAGTCACCTTGTGGTGATTTTGAAAACATGGGATTGCACTCAATATTCCCGTCCCGTATTTTGACCTTATTGTCGAACTTCCGTTTTAAAATACTCAATTAAGCTCTCAATTTCCATGCCACGCCATTTCCACAGCACAAATTTGGTATTTTTTTTTTGTAAACCGTCTGGTTATGTGGTTTTTTTTGTGGTATAACCTGGTGTCAAATTTCCAATTTCTTGATCTATTTCACCACTAGAACTATAACCAAAGCGCTGCATGGCTTCATTAAAACATGAGTTATATAACCTTCGATATAACTGTATCCATAAATCAGGCAGTCCTCTCGCATACGGGAAATATGTCGGAACTTCTGGTCCTAGATCCTAGTATGATAGCATCTTGATTTTCAAGAAAATTGTCGGATTTTTTTTCCATTCACGTTCTCATTTCTGCTGATTCACAATTCATTTTCCCAATTCTAATTTGAGTACATCGTCCGCGAGTCCTTTTGTAACAATGCACGGTTTTTAAATCAGTAGAACGAATAAACCGCAAGTGACCACTTGTATAAGTTTCCTCGTCGAAATCGCCGCGTTTCAGGCGTTGTGTCAGTTGTGTGGCCTAAGTCTTCTGAAGTTTTATGTCTTATGATCGAATGTATTCTTAGAACACTGACATTTGCATCCTAGATATCTATAACCATATCAAGTAACTCAAGTGATCTCAATGGTTTATATTCATCCAGACTCGAAAAACCATTCAAGTTGTCCTCAGTCTGAAAAATCAAGATACGATAATGCTGAAACTAGCTTTTCTGATTGAACTTGACGCGCGCAATTCCCTGTCGAAACAAAAAAAAATTGAAATTGGATATGGTTCAGATCAATCAACAACCTTTTGAAACGACGCCAAATGTGTGTATCGAGAACGTCTGCTGACAATTAGACAATACGTTCTTGACATGTGGCGTCACGTGGCGTACACGTGACCGCTACAAACCCCTCAGACATTCTATTCTTTACTTTCATAGACCTGTGAATAGGTCCTGACCTATTCTCCTGTTCACAACAATGAGACGTGGGTTAATTGTATATCACGCTTAGTAATCAGCGTTTGTGAACATCGACAAATATTATTGAATGTCCTACAGTGGAGAGCAAGCATGATTGGCAAACATGCCAGATCTGTTTAGATAGCTCAACAGAGGAAGAATTCAATTCACGTGGCTCAAATTGATTGGTACACAGTGCCTTATGGGATTCGGTTATTCATCTTATGGAAGTAGTTGTGATTGTCGAACGATATCGTTTGTAGATCTCATTTTCTTTATGTGTCGTATTGACTAGAATATTTGGTCTTGTCAGTTCGGACGAAAAATTTGGTACAATAGAAAAACTAATATCTCCTCATAAAAATCATTTGGTTTGGGAATTATGATTGTATATTATAAGGGTCGGAAAGAAACGAATTAAACCCAGAAAATTCAAACAAATACAAGTTCGATGAATTTATTATTTCGTTCCTATCCTTCGATTGATTAAATATATTCATTAATTTTCGTCTGATTGGCGTAGGTACTCAAAAAGGTGCGAATTTGGCCGTTCTTGAAAAAATAGCGTTCAAAATTTGTGTGATTGTTTCTACGAAAAAAAATTCTATAATTTCCGGCCATACCCCCGTAAAAACTTTCCAGAGAGAAGGCCGAAAGTAACGCAAGTAACCCTTGTTTCCAACTACATCTTCGAAAGAGCACATAAAAAATAAACACAATGTTCAGTAAATAGGCAAAAAAAACAAAAACAGAATTCACACAATAGAAGACTCAAAAATAAGAATGAAAATGGAGCATCTTAAACATTGAGAGTTGATAAATTTATGGAAACAATAAAAAAATATTATATAAGTACATACTCATATTGTGAAGGATATGAGCCTCGATATCTCTCTTGAATCTAGCCGGTGTAAGTTTCTTATATTCATTTGGAACTTCGTTGTAAAGCTCGACTACATTGTATTTAAAACTTCTCTGAAAGGTTGATTTTTTGTGCTGGAAACAAGAGAGCAGATTTCTGTGCCTTATATTCAAATTATGAATATCAGTCCTATACCTCATTTTTCCGTGAAGATAGGGTGGACATTTAATAACAATGGTATTGTGGTACGTACAGAGGGTATAATACTCAAAACAAGTTTTTATAGGCAACCAACAAAGCTCCTTCAACTTATGTGAGACAAGCTCGTATTTTCTAATTCCATAATATATACATATAAACCTAATACATCTATGTATTATGTTTATTTTTTTTGCTTATTCCTTCTGAACAAGACAAAAATTGTAAGCACGAGACACTAATTGAATTTCGTCAAGACTAGACTCTCACATAGGACCCTCTTTGTAAATAAGCCATATGCAAGGTGCAGCATTCTCAAGGCTTCATAAGCTCTCCGAACCAAACATGCCACATGCCCACGAAACCTCAACTTACCGCCCACCATCAGCCCCAAGTTTCGAGCTCTCTCTACAAAATTTATGGTATCACCACCACTCACAGGCCTGATAGTACTTCAAACAAAATTTCGACCCGTTTTAGACCCAAAAACAAGAGCAAATGATTTATTTGCATTTAACGTCAAAGAATGTTTCTCCGCTACAAGTGCCAAACGATTCAGATCTTCATTCATTTTTATGGTTGCGGTGTTCATATCATTCACAAATAAATCCAAAAGGAGTTGAAAATCGTCAGTATACATCATACATGTAAACCTTGTTGAACACTTTGAATCATCACTTGACTGCAAAATGTCATCAGTCACATCAAGAAGAGAATAGGAACCACTAACAAAAATAATCGTCTTCCATCAAATATAACTACATCTTGGAGAATTTATTTTCATGCTACAAAATACTCTGCACGTCTGCAGACCCATCTATAGAACTTTTCCTCTTTCGGAAGCCTTCACTAGAGCCACAGTACATAAATTACAGTTTCTTTATATCTTCCGTAAATTCAAGTTGACGATTCGAAATTTCATAGTTTTTCGAAAGCGTTGATCCGCCTTATTGTTGAATGACACAATACAATATTATACATTTTGTAAAAAGTCGTATCCATTATACGGTATATTTTTCGTTCACTCTCGACTTTTTCGCATGAATATCACTTCAGACAAGCCTATTGCAAGAAGATACATTTATGCAATTTGAATTTGCTTTGTTTACATTTACAAAGAAATTTAGAAATTGTAAGTATGTAATTAATTTCAAAAATTCATCGTGAACAAATGGGGTGGGCCGACCAAGTATATCTACAATCTCATTTGATAAGGTGCTAATTTTTCGATAGGTACTGTAAATGATCATTTCAGAATACCAGAATTGAAAATATTAAAAGTATAAGTAACCAAGAATGGTATATCATATAGAACTGAAAGATACCGACGAATTTTACATATTGCTTAATAAACTTGCAATCCAAGGATATGGGATGTGGTCCAGACTAATAAACCTCCCTACGCCGATTCCCATTCGACTCGTTTTAATGCCTGCAGCAGGTGTGGGTTTTATTTTCAGTTCGCCTCACATGTAGGCACCCTTTGAGGGACCGAGAACCGAGATGGGACTTGCGTGCGATTAAAATGTCATATTTCTTGTTAAAGCCGCCACGCATAGGCAGACCCCAACGTATTTTCGACTCGTTCAATTAGAATTCTTTCGTGAAAATTATGACGGTGGATGGTGATGGTGATTGATGAGACCATACCTTTTCGTGTCAGGAAACCTGTGAGGATTTTTTGCACTTTTGAGGATTTGTTGGAAATTGGCCAGCAATAGCAAGAGCTCGTCAATTGCTACTAGCTACTCAAATTGATTTACTGATAGTTGAGTGATGAAGTTCCGTTTATTTTCGATAATGCTGCATTGTCAGTTCTGTAGTTAAAATTCAATCAAATACAAATACTACATGCATTTCCTAACTACTGCTGTATTGAGTCCTTTACCAATAAGACATCAATACGGCTTTCTTGTATACAGGGTGGCTACTTTTAAAAGGGCCAAACTTCAAGGGAAGATCATACATAAGATTTGCAACAAAAAATGTCATATATCACATGGTCGAAATGTTGACGGTTTTTCTTCAATTTAACATTTCTTGATTTCACGAAATATTTCAAGCTTTTCCATAAAATCAATTATACTTCAGTCATCCTTAGAGCCTCATCAAATTTGACCACATATTTGAAAACAGCATTGAATTTTCTCCAGGTTAAGAATTTCTGTCTGCCAAAAAAATTCTTATTGCGGGCGTGGTAAGGAGATGAATGTCACGATTTTGAAGTGAACAAAACCAGTCATATTTTTCCAATGGTTTTATCGATGAAAAATCATTAATTATGGACATGTTTTCTTTTCAGCAAAAACTACCCCATTTAGTATGCTTTCGAATGACATATCAACTTTTGTGCTTGCTGCTTGTCTTCTGCCCTAATATCATAGCTAACAAGATAACAACGAATAAGTCGACATATTCCAAACCTAAATTTGCTGTATTTTGAAGCTCTATATGATTGAATATTGTAGTTATTTTCATGGAAACCATGAATTTATCTGTCGAATCAAAATAATTTGAAGGAATAAACTAAATTTTGATAAAACAAATTGTATGAAAACATGTGAAGAATGACGACTACTACTACCTATAACAGTTGTTCTAATTGTCCACCTTAAAATCGCCATAATCTTCAAGAGATGAGAAGCAAGAGTGTTATGAAATGAGGAAGCGAGCAGCAGGCGAAAACAAATTGGAGATAAGAGAAGAGGACAATAATATTGATCTTTTGGTGGATAATGCTTCTTGTTCACAATAACAATTTAATGCTTTCAAAATCAATCAATATTGAATTGCTTCATGTTCAGTTTGTTTTATTATATTTTCTCTGTTCATTATTATGTGTTTATTTTGCAGTTTTGTAAGATATTTTATACTTGACTTGTGAAAGCAATTTGTATTGCACTAGCCCTAATGAACACCATCTCCCCCCCCCCTTTCTCCTTCTATCTCTCTCTCACATGCTATATGGTTTTATATTTGGCATTAGGAGCAATAAAAAGTTTCAAATATCAAACAATATAGCATGTGTTGTTGAAAATATACCTTCGTCATTGCATTTGCCGACAGTCAGTTGTGTCCAGAGTCTACATATTCAGATAATTGAACTGATTTACGAATAATCAACGATATTCAAATATATATACGATGTGATGATAGACAAGAACATTCAGTTGTACCAGCTAGAATGAATGGAATCAACGACCCATTATGATAATCACCTGACTTATCGATCTGTCCCATTAAAGCCCCATAGAAACGATAATCTAAAGCCTATCCAGTTCTGCATTTCTCGTACAATAACAATTATTAGCGTCCATTATTCGTCATCTGAACGATCCACATGGACAAATTGAAAGCTTCTACGTATTTAGCGAACCTTTGCTGGTTCATTGTGGGATCGAATTCCCTACAGAAAAATTACGAAAAGCACTGGCGTGAAGGCAGGAGCTTTTGAGCGCTCGTACATGCACCTTGTAGGTAGATTCGCATTTTCCTGTTTTGGAAACCAATTGAGGAAATTATTGACAGCTGTCAAACAAATTTAGGCGAAACTAAGGCGAAAATCCAGACTTAAAGTCATTGCTTTAGGTGACCAATTTTTTTTTCGATAATTTGCTAGAATTTTCTACGGTATCTATGGTCTTGGTAATGCGATCTGGACACAATTTCCCACGTAGTTTGAATATATTATTTTTCATTTATGTGCGAAATTTCATTCCAATCCAATAGGTAGTTTCGAAATTATTAGGAGAAAAATAGTTTGAACGGCTATATCCACGGAACCCTTAGTCTAATTTAGCTCATTGACGAACAGAAACGCGAAATTCGCGATCCGAACCTATCCAGAAAATTTCAAGTCCCTAGGCCTTTCCGTTCGAAAGTTATGATTTTCTATGGTTTCTATGGTTTTGATCATGCGATCTGGAAAAAATTAAGCTTGAATATATCATTCCCAATTCAAATACAAATTTTCGTCACGATCAAATCCATAGTTTTGAAATTATCAAGAAAACTGAATTTCGAACGGCTATATTTACGGAACCCCTAGTCTAATTTTGCTCATTGATGAACGTTACCGCGACATTCAAGATCCACACCAATCCTGAAAATTTCAAGTCCCTAGGCCTTTCCATAACAAAGTTATAATTTTCTACGATTTCTATGGTTCTGGTCATGCGAGCTGAACAAAATTTCTCATGTAGCTTGAACACTTCATTCTTCATCTGAGTGCAGAATTTCACTGCGATCGAATCGGTAGTTTCGAAGTGATCGGGAGAACAAAATTTCGAGCGGCCATATTTACGGAACCGCTTGGCGGATTTTGCCCAATAACCAACTCAACTGCGGCATTCGAGATGCGAACCTACCCTGAAAATTTCAAGTTCCTAGGTCGTTCCGTTCGAGAGTTATCGTGTATACGGAAGGACGGCCGGCCGGACAAACGGACAGACTTGAATTTTTCGACGGATTCGTCATCAGTGAGTCGAACATAGTCGATTGAGATTATTTTCGGCTCAAAATTCGAAAAATACAGACATCGGGACGAAATGATATAGCCCTCGTGTAAGTAGTACGAGCGCTCAAAAACATGAGTTTCATACAGTTGCTTTCAATAAAGTGAACACATGCTAGTTTGCGTTCATTAATGCTTAGCTTATGTGCCCCGTATGAGGATTTTCTACGTATTCGACTAGCTAGACATTGTGAGGGTCGTTTTCATGAACTGTCCTATGTTCAACAGGCTGCGTTTGGGATGAATGGTGTGAAACATAAACGAAGACATTGCAATTGGAATAAGATAAATCAATGATACATCTGGAGAATTCCATTCTTTGAAGTTATGGCTGTGTTATTCAATTCGACAACTTCACTTTATTCATTTAACAAAACTTCCAGTGCATGCATGCACACAATGCTATATTCGAATACTAACCTGTATAATATGCCACATTCATATGGTCAATAGTTTGAATAACTAGTCGAACAGGGACAGTCGAACTAGCGCACTGTGAGTTCTCTGCTATTAATCAGAAATAAAAAAAAAAGCTAATTTCGTTTGACTAGGTACAATTTTGATGGGAAAATTTGAATCGTACACATCCATTCTAGCTATCAGCTGAATGAAAACGGTTGAAAATTTATGGCATATTTTTTTATTGCTTCTCGAAATGTCATTATAAAAAATTGTACATTCATGAAATCACAGTTTCCATAGTGAAATAGTTTTTGTGATATGCCTGATGGTAAAGAAATATGAAATATGAAAATTGGACGATGGTTCACCAAATTTCAAACTCAAGCTCAGTTTCAAGAATGTAACGAAGAAAAATTGTACTGAATTATTTTTAGTCTTTCAACCAAGTGCTTAGCAAATTAGACAAGTTTGCATGAATGATAGCCCATCTCGAGTCGCCGCAGCAGAGGAAGTCAACCAGTTAATATATAACATATGTAACTGTCAAATGACGAGACGCAACTAGATGTTTTTAACGTCGTGTTATATGTTGTTGAAACTCTAAACAGTGCCATTTTCCCTAAGGCCAATCTTGATGCAATTAAGCATGAACCTCGGCTTATCTTACGGGGGCAATTCGACACGGGAGACGATTCTAGTTGTATAAGTGGCATTCTATTTATAAATAACTGGTCCATCGTAAATCTGATATGTTTCATTCTCATACTGTATAGTCGTGTATGAAATTAAAAATTTTTAATGTAGGATTACACGTTTCAGTTGGAATTGAAAAGCTATACGCGGAAATGAGCCTGCAATTGATGGCAAACCAATGAGATAAATAGGAGATAGTGAAGCTGAAAACCAGGAGAGATTTGAAATATGCAGAAACGTTCAACCTGTCGAAGGCACACAATTATTCATGAAACTTTCTCCGTATAAGAACTATTGATAAGTGATATTTCAGTTTATTCATTGGCATTGGAAACATGTTAGTAATGTGACGTCGTCCGTCATTTACAGTTCCCTACAGTCGATGACTGTTCATTCCCAAAATTATTGGACCACCGGTTGGTCAATTGCTATCCAATTTCTTTGTGACTAAAAATAACCATATTAAAGATTATTAACAAAAATGTGTACGTTTAGTTCTCCACCATTATGTAACTGTGATGTTTCGAACAGTGTGGAATCTGAGAATTAAATGAAAAATCCGTCTCTTCACCTTTCTTCGTCCAGACCATTTCTCGAAAAGTATAAATTCGATTAAATATCTTATCGCAAATCTGTAGTCATAATAGTTGAAATATCGAATATCAGTTTGGAATTCACCAATGAAGAAAATTATCAGTTCAATAGGTGCAGTTGATTATTGAACTAAAATGATACCTGTTTGATTGTCCCTAGGATATACATTTTTCATAAAATAACTTTAATTTTTATGGCTTTTTATATTTCCTGGAATATAGATAAATAAAATGAGAAAATACCCAAAAAATTTCATTTTGTGTGGAATAGCTCGTGTTTTCTTTGATACAGATGGTTTTACCGTCGACATTAATTGACAATGATTTCAATATTGAGACTTGGTATCTCATTAGGAACATAAAAGATTTGATGAGCATAATTGAATGGAAAGAATGGAATATCACGCTGTCATTTGTGTCTGAAACTTGACACATTCTGATTAGTAACCTACTCGAATGCATAATGAGTGTGGAAATCCATCTAGATCAAAGCTCCACTTCCACAATAAATCCCATTGATTCATTACCCAGCTCCTAGCTCATTCAAATAATTCACGTCAAGTAAGAAAAGAATTCTCACATTTCATCCTGCAATTGGAACTGAAATAAAAAAGCATCATTCAGCATCCACTCTGGAAAGAACAGAAAGAAGAATCTTGAAAGGTAAAGATGAATAGCCTGTATGTATTCTGGCTGTTAGGCGCCCGCTGAGTTTTATTCCTCCTAATTAATACATAAATCATATCTTTCCTCCACTGAATACATTAAAAATTCTGATTTCGCTCCTCTGGTAGCTTGTAAACAGACCTTTTAGCGACAGTGAAATATATCTTTATCCACTTGTTCGGTTCCTGGGACTGTGTTATATCGTGGGAAGATATCTCGTGTCTTTACTTCACGAGATAATATTGAATGCTGATCGAGTATTACCACTGCCGTTTCTAATCGGTTCAATCTCATTCATCATAGATATGGGACATCTTATCTCTGATCCATTATCTTCTGATCTATTTTCCATTATCCATTCTCTGATGGCTCATTTAGATATCAGGTGCTCGACTGAAGAAAACAATACTTTAGTTAATCACATGATTCTGAAGGATATTCAGATTAGTGCCCTCTTAGTACTTGATTTGAAATGGATCTCTTATACTTTCCGGCAAAAGGATCGCTTTGATAAATCTAAACGCTTTTCCAATACCATAAACAATGTATAAATTTATAAATTGGAAAGATACCCAAATGTGATACCTAGATGGCAGTCCTGCATAATTTTACCCTTAACGACATAAGTTATCTTTGTTTCCGAAGAAGGTAGTACAATTTAAACACGTATTTGAGTAATTTAATGTTTAAAAAGAAAGAAAAGACTCAATGGTACATAGTTATATTACAGAACAAGCAAAAGTAGCTCCATTGTTATCAAGTTAAGGAATTTAGTCCATTTCAAAAAGAGTCGATTCGTGCAAAATTGTCCAATCTTGTGTGTTATTGATGAGAAATGCAGCTGCGCCTCCAGAAAATAACTATTATGGATGCATATTGGTCAAATGATAAATATAATTCAACAATTTCTTAAGAAAATACTTATGGTCTAGGCCTACGACGAGGAATTTAAGGAAAATTGATGACAACTAATGTAGGTGGCCCAAACTCATGGATTTTAACTAAACATTATGATATATATAAAATGAATGAACAAACTTGTATGACGGTGCCTAGAAAACTTTGGTGTCGTAATGTTCATATTGTACACTTGTTCTCAGAATCAAAACAACAACGCTTTTGCAGAAATTCAGCTTTGTGAATAGGTATTTTTGATATTAGGTCGAAAATTGACATTACGAATAATTGTGATCGCTACCCCGGAAAAATTTCGGTTTTAATATGTGGTTGATTCATAATAATTTACAGATAAAAATTACGAAAAGCACTGCCGTGAAGGCAGGAGCTTTTGAGCGCTCGTACATGCACCTTGTAGGTAGATTCGCATTTTTCAGAAATCAATTGAAGGAATTTTCGACAGCTGTCAAAAAAATCTTTTCTGTCTTGGTGGTGCGATCTGGACAAAATTTTGCACGTAGTTTGAATACATTATTACTCAGCTAGGTGCAGAATTTCATCCCAATCCGCTCAGGATTTTCGAAACTATCAGCAAAAAAATATTTTGAAAGGCCATATTTACGGAACCCCTAGTCTAATTTTGCTCATTGATGAACGTGACCGCGATATTCGTGATCCAAACCCACCCTGGAAATTTCAAGTTCCTTGGCCTTTCCGTTCAAAAGTTACAATTTTCTATGGTTTCTATGGTTCTGGTCATGCGATCTGGACAAAATATTGTTTTAATATATCATTCTCGATTAAAATACAAAATTTCATCTCGATCGAATCCGTGGTTTCGAAATTATCGACAAACCAAAATTTCAAACGACCGTATTTACGGAACCCCTAGTATAATTCTGCTCATTGAAAAACGCGAACGCGACATTTCAGATCCACACCTATCCTGAAAATTTCAAGTCCCTAGGCCTTCCCGTTCGAAAGTTATGATTTTCTATGGTTTCTATGGTTCTGGTCATGTGATCTGAAGAAGTGTAGCTTGAATATATCATTTTCCATTAGCATACAAAATTTCGTCACGATCGAATCTGTAGTTTTGAAATTATCAAGGAAAATAAATGACCATATTTACTGAACCCCTAGTATAATTTTGCTCATAGATGAACGTGATCACGACATTCGAGATCCACACCTATCCTGAAAATTTCAAGTCCCTAGGCGTTTCCGTTCAAAAGTTACAATTTTCTATGGTTTCTATGGTTCTGGTCATGCGATCTGGACAAAATTTCAAATGTAGCTTGAACACGTCATTCTCCATTTGAGTGCAAAATTTCATCTCAATCAAATCTGTAGTTTTCAAGTAATCAGGGGAACAAAACTTTGAACGGCCATATTTACGGAACCCCTGGTGGAATTTGGCCCATTAACGAATTTAACCGAGGCTTTCGGGAACTGAACCCATACTGAAATTTTCAAGTCTCTAGGTTGTTTCGTTCGAGAGTTATCGTGCTTACGGCCGGTCGGACGGACAGACTCGAATTCTCCGACGGATTCGTCATCAGTGAGCCGAACATAGTCGATTGAGATAATTTTCGGCTCAAAATTCGAAAAATACAGACATCGTGACGAAATGATATAGCCCTCGTGTGAGTAGTACGAGCGCTCAAAAACTAATTATGTAACGATATTTATAAAACAAAAAATTCGTCAGAAGAACTTGATATGGATCATTCATTGTTGCTGTAACTCACATTCTTAAATCTTCAATGTGCGCCCCTTGAAAGAATTGATTCGATAAACACGAAGGAACAAACAGAAATTCACCCAAAATAAGGAAAAATCAATAAAAATATATATACTGAAAAATTAGCCTCTAGCACCCTATTCAATCTCGTCTAAGGTTTCGCCAATTATTTTTTATCTTTGTTCAACTCTTTCCACGCATTTCCGATATTTCCGATATTCGAATGTTAATTTCCATGTCCTCAAGTGGTGTCTGATTTTGACAAATTTCTCGAAACCTGGAACAACCACCATTTTCAAGTGTAAATATCCCTACTTGTCCTCCAAATCCATTCCGCTGGCCAGAGTGTACGAAAGTTTCCGTTCATGATAAGGACCTATCTAGTTCAAACTTTGCTTGTAAAAACCTGAAAATGAGAATATAATGAGGCTAGCAAATCGAGATCACTACTTATCTGTATTTCTTACTCGAATTAACTTCTTACTACGATTTTCACTTTCTATCAATATCGATTTTCATTTTCAGTCATTTCATCAGACGGAGTGAGTATTAATTCATTAAGATAACTGCACGCTTGGTGTCGAGGGAACGTATATGAATTTGGTTTTCAGCCCTCGGATTAGTCTATTTTTGCCAAAATCTGCTCGAGTTTCGTGAGGAATTTGGTCCCCGTCAATGTCTAAATAATTAATCTAGGAGAAACGTAAGACAGTGTCTGTAATTTTCAGACTTGTTTCCTGTTGTCAAAAAAATGATCCATTTTTAACTAGAGCTCTTTGGAAAACGGAAGACAGGATCATTTCAATGCGCCCCAATAAAAAATTTGCGTAAAGTATTCGTGGATAATTGGTCTTTGGGACACTTGCTCTGTTTTGAGCACTCCGTCTGCGATCCAATAATTGTGTTATAAAGATTATTATTATTCACTTAAATATACTAGATTTTATCTACTACACTCAGATAAAATTTTCGTGATATTATACTTCAAAGTTCGTTAAAATATCGTTTTCCGCTATTACAAGAGGTTTGTGATAGGGATAGCGGCGATTCCAGGATTTTTCCAGGAAGGGTCACCCTCGCTTGTGTTACACAAAAAAATACAAAGTAAATAGTCTCTAATGTGCCCAATGGTTTTCTAAATTTAGATTCAGTAAAATTTTATGAACTCCACGAACACAGATTCTTTCCACCAGCATGAGTTTAAGGAGCTGAAAATCGCAAAACAAATAACATATATCAGTACCTTCATTATGATTTGAAATGAATTTCTCATAAAGTACCGTAATCAGGTTTGATATTTCATGAATTAAACGATTCACCAATATCTGAAACATAAACTATAAATTTACAAATTACACCTTGATATTCGATTTACTCCCTCCAGCAACGTAAGTAAATCATTCTGATGCCCGATCAGGGTATTGGATCTATTACGAACATAATATATTGATGTTAAATAGACATATATTTCATGCATATTCCCATTTGTCTTCGGAAATTAATACTTCGTGTCTTGAGACTACTGTGATCCATAACATAACGTATTATATTATATTCGAATCAACCGCTCCTACTCATTCAGGAAGAATTATTATTGAACTATCTAACAGCATTATCAGAACGAGATTCTGTATATTCACTTTTTTTCCGATTTCTGATTTCCATACTACGTATTAGCGGATTTTTATCATGCCCTGATAAACTTCTTTAACGAAAATATGCCAATTTTGTAGAAATTTCAATCATTTGCTCATTTACTTTTTCTATTTTGTATAAAATATCTGCAATTTTTGTCTATAGGTTTCTTTCCCAGAGAGCTCTGGACTCATTTTACTTGTTCATAGAGCACGAATATATATTTCATATTTTTATCGATTAGAATTTGATTTATGGGGATTAATGGTCAATGCTGTCAGACATATTCCTCTATCAAGAATATCACAAGAGCAGCTTCATGTTAGGAGCTCCAAAAAATGTGCTCTAATGAACAAAACCTGACCTTGACCATATGTTATCGAAAATATTCTAGTATCCAATAAAAAAATATTTCAAAACTCAATAATTCTTTCCACAAAATGCCGGTCAAATTGGAAACGAATTGTTTGAAATTAGGTTTTATGTGAAATTGCTATGATTGAAAAAACTCGGAAATACTTATTCGCACTGATGATCAAATCATATCTCATGCAGGAGAAAGCATAAGGTAAAAATCATCAACGCTGAATCTTAGGACTAATGAACGAAAGAGGTATGGCCCAAGGAGGTATTCTAGGACTACTGCTATTTATTATTTTCTTCAACGACCTAGAGGACATTGTGGAAGGAGAAGAAGAATTGGTTGGAGCAAAAAAGAAAATGCCTCAGTCAGAACAAAAACCAACTTCTTCAACAGGACACAATAATAGTTTAAAAATAATGAATGAATTATCAATGTGGAAAAGAAAAAACCTTCTGATTTTCAGCACCAAAAGAAGTAATAGGAGTAAACCAACATTAGGAACTAACAAATACAAAATTCTGGGGGGTTTTCTTTTTTGATTTTCAGAGCTCATGCAGAATACTTGAGTCAAAAACTAAGTCAAATTAATTTTTCCATCAGAATATCTTGAAAGTATAGGAATGAAAATTTATATTTTTCAATACTTTGAAAATCAAACCATATGCTGTCATATGCTGTCGACCATTCAACGAATGTGGTTCCTGTTTTGAACTTATCATTAGAACCTCATTCAGTAAAAGTGGTGAGACCAAGAACCTGATCAAAGCCATTCTTATTTTTCCTGAAGCCCCCCTGACAGTTCTGTAAACTCAATAAACTAATGGGTCGATAACTACTAGGATCAGAAGAATACTTTCCGCGTTTCAAAATTGCTACTTTTGCTGAATTCGATCGGAAAGTTGCTAGTATTCAGAATATCATTTTAATAAAAAATGAAGAGCACTGCAGTGAAGTCAGGAGCTTTTGAGCGCTCATTCATCCACTTTGTAGTTATATTCGCATTATCCAGTTTTAGAAAACAATCGAAAAAATTTTTGAGAGCTGTCAAAAAATTAATATCAGGTCTTAGTCAATTATGCCGAATCAGCTGTTACAGAAATATAATGATTTCCAAGCGCTCGTTCTACTTACATTTCGCCACGATGTCTGTATTTTTCGAATTTTCAGCCGAAAATGGTCTCAATCGACAAGGTTCGACTCCCCGATGATGAATCCGTCGAAAAATTCTCTGTCTGTCCATCCGGCCGTCCATAAGCACGATAACTCTCGAACAGAACGACCTAGAGACTTGAAATTTTCACTTTGGGTTCAGTTCTCGAATGCCGCGGTTAAGTTCGTTAATGAGCAGAATTCCACTAGGGGTTCCGTAAATATGGCCGTTCGAAATTTTGTTGTCCTGATTACTTCGAAACTACTGATTCGATCGAGATGAAATTTTGCACTCAAATGGAGAATAAAGTGTTCAAGCTACATGCGAAATGGCATGACTATAGCACAACTTTAGAAACCATAGAAAATTATAACTTTCGAACGGAAAGGCCTTGGGAATCGAAATTTTCAGGATAGGTGTGGATCCCGAATGTCGCGGTAACGTTCAGCTATTAGCACAATTAGACTACAGGATCCGTAAATAAGTCGTTTGAAATTTAGTTTTCTCGATCATTTCAAAACTACGGATTCGATCCGTATTCTGTATTTTAATGGAGAATGATATATTCCAGTTATATTTTGTCCAGATCGCATGACCAAGATTCGTCATCAGTGAGTCGAACTTTGTCGATTAAGAGCATTTTCGGCTAAAAATTCGTGAAATACAGACATCGTGACACATTATATAGCCCTCGTCTAAGTAGAACGAGCGCTCGAAAATAATAAAAATAACCATAATTAGTGTATATATTCGCTAATTTCGATTCATCCAATTCGAAAGGGTCAGAGATAACGTCCACAGCCAGGTTTTATATCCTAAGTTTGTGTAATTGTTACTCCATATCTTTGATTCTACATTTAGACATTTCAACTGAATAAGAAACATCAACGTGACGACGAGCATTCAATTTGGGGTCGATTTCTAGTGCTACAAAGTTTTAATTCGATCGCATCTGTATTTTCCAACTGTTCAGATAAGGGAAACCTTCGGCGGATTTCGCCCATCAACGAACTCAACCGACCCATTCAGGCCTCGAACGTACCCTGAAAATTTCGACACTGTTTTTCTATATTGCCGGTAGTGTTATAAATGTCCTCGTCATTGATGTCTTTGCTCTCGACTCAAATCATCTTTATTTTCTAAGCAATACAAAATATACAATACAATTTTCGCAATTATTTTCTTTCGATATTTTCTTTCCCTTCTCATAGTTTGATTGAACAAAGAGAGATTCGATCGAGTTGAGTTTGAGTGTTTAAACTAAACTTTGGTCTTCAATTTTTCTCTTTCTCACTATTTGTGAGTATAAGTACTTTCTGTACTTGGGGACTAATGATGACGATATCATTATTTTTCTGTCGAGAGTTATCGTGTTTACGGACAAACATATGGACAGACGGACAGAGTCGAATTTGGCCACAAATTCTAATCGTTCTCGGCTCAACATCAACATTCGAAAATTACAGATATTTGGGCAAAGTATAAACGCTCTAGTTTATATAAACAAGCACGCAGATACATATCCCTGAATTATCTCTGGAAATAACTCATAGTCTATGTATAATAATATTTAAATTTTTCCTCCCAGACCGAATACAAAGTTATATAGAATAACCCACATTTTCTTTCTATGTATTTCCCGAAAAAAAACCAAGTAATCAAAAAATATCTGATAAATATTTCGAATGCCTAACACCCACCACTACAAATCGTACGAAGTTGATCTTAACTCTTTACATTAACCGGCTTAAGTTACCATTTATCAGTGGATTTTAACAGGGCAATGTTCCAACCCCTTTGGAACAAGGACCGTAACCCCGCTGATATCATTAGGATTGTATCGTAGATAATTGGGATAGGACACTTGCAATTGTGGAAGGTTTTACCAAATGTAGAAGGGTGCACAAAGGGTTGATGTTTATATATGCACTTTATGGGATTAAGGAAGTATTAAATATTTACACACATGAAGGGCATTCATCTTTCCTATTCAGATGAAAAGTATTATTAAAATGCGAAAATTATAAAAAGCACTTCCATGAAGGCAAGAGCTTTTGGCGCTCGTTCATCCACCTCTTAAATAGATTCGCATTTTTGAATTTTAGAAAAATTGAAGAAAATTTTCAAACTGGCCAGACTTTACGTCAGCGATTTAGGTGACCAATTTTTTTTTCGATTATTCGCTAGAGTTTCCAACGGAATCTGTGGTTTTGGTATGCGATCTGGACAAAATTTCGCACTTAGTTTGAGTACTGTATTCTTCATCTATGTGCAAAATTTAATCTTAATACAATCGGTATCAATCAAATATTCTGAACGGCCGTATTTACGGTCTAATTTTGTTCATTGATGAACGTGAGCGCGACATTCGCGACCCAAACCTACCCAATTCCCTGGGCCATTCTGTTCGAAAGTTAAAATTTTCTATGGTTCCTATGGTTCTGGTCATGAGATCTAGAAAAAATGTAGCTTAAATACATATATCATTCTCCATTAAATTTCGTCAAGATCGAATCCGTAGTTTGAAATTATCAAGAAAACTAAATTCCAAACGACTATATTCACGGAATCCCTAGTCTAATTTTGCTCATTGATACGTGACCGCGACATTCCAGATCTACACCTATCACGAAAATTTCAAGTCCCTAGGCCTTTCCGTTTGCAAGTTATGATTTTTTATGGTTTCTATGGTTCTGGTTATGAGAACTGGACAAAATTGCATGTAGCTTGAACACGTCATTCTTCATTTGAGTGCAAAATTTCGTCTAGATCCGATTTGTTGTTCTGAAGTAATCAGGGGAACGGAATTTCGAACGGCCTGATTAACAGAATCCCTGGTGGAATTCTGCCCATTAACGAACTCAACCGCGGCATTTGGGAACTGAACCCACACTGAAAATTTCAAGTCTCTAGGTTGTTCCGTTCGAGAGTTATCGTGCTTACGGCCGGACGGACGGACAGACGTTAATTTTCCGACAGATTCGTCATCAGGGAGTCGAACCTTGTCGATCGAGACCATTTTAGGATCAAAATTCGAAAAATATAGACATCGTGACGAAATGATATAGCCCTTGTGTAAGTAGAACGAGCGCTCAAAAAGCTGACGAGAATTGAGTAGTTCTGAGCGCTTGTTTTAATCGACTATGTTCGACTCACTGATGACGAATCCGTCGGAAAATTCGAGTCTGTCCGTCCGGCCGGCCGTAAGCACGATAACTCTCGAACGGAACAACCTAGAGACTTGAAATTTTCAGTGTGGGTTCAGTTCCCGAATGCCTCGGTTGAGTTCGTTAATGGGCCAAATTCCACCAGGGGTTCCGTAAATATGGCCGTTCAAAGTTTTGTTCCCCTGATTACTACGAATTTGATTGAGATGAAATTTTGCACTCAAATGGAGAATGAGGTGTTCAAGCTACATGTTAAATTTTGTCCAGATCGCATGACCAGAACCATAGAAACCATAGAAAATTGTAACTTTTGAACGGAAACGCCTAGGGACTTGAAATTTTCAGGATAGGTGTGGATCTCGAATGTCGTGATCACGTTCATCTATGAAAGAAATTATGCGAAGGGTTCCATAAATTTGGTCGTTTTAAATTTAGTTTTCTTGATCATTTCAAAACTACAGATTCGATCGTGACAAAATTTTGTATACTAATGGAGATGATATATTCAAGCTACATTTCTCCAGATCGCCTGACCAGAACCATAGAAAATCATAACTTTCGAAGGTAAAGGTTTAGGGACTTGAAATTTTCAGGATAGGCGTGGATCTGAAATGTCGCGTTCACGTTCATCAGTGAGCAGAATTATACTAGGGGTTCCGTTTTGTCGATAATTTCGAAACTATGGATTCGATCGAGATAAAATTCAGTATTTTAATCGATATTGATTGATATATTAAAGCAACATCTTGTCCAGAACGCATGACCAGAACCATAGAAACCATAGAAAATTATAACTTCCGGAGGGAACGGCCTAGGAACTTGAAAATTTCAGGGTAGGTTTGGATCGCGAATGTCGCGACCACGTTCATCAATGAGCAAAATTAAACTAGGGGTTCCGTAAATATGGCCGTTCAAAATATTTTTTTCCTGATAATTTCGAAACTACTGATTGGATTGGTATGAAATTTCACACCTAGCTGTAAAATAATGCATTCAAACTACTTGCGAAATTTTGTCCTGATCGCATCACCAAGACCAGATACCGTAAAAAATCCTAGCGAATTATCGAAAAAAAATTCGTCAGCTGAAGCACAGACATGAAGTCTGCAGTTTCGCCTAAGTTTGAGATTTTTTGAGAGCTGCCGAATATTCCTTCAATTGATTTCTAAAACTGAAAAATGCGAATCTACCTACAAGGTGGATGTACGAGCGCTCAAAAGCTCCTGACTTCACGGCAGTGCTTTTCTCACATGCCATAAAGCCGAATTTCTACATAACTCATTTTATACACAAGAAATTTCAACAGGATATGGCGAATAATTCTAGAGATACAAGGAATACCATTTTTTTTTGTACTCATCTGGTGATTTGATCCTCACGAAATTTCATATGAATCTTCGTGTCGTTATCTTACAAGGAGCAAAAAAGTTCAGTTTTAATTCGAT
This sequence comes from Aphidecta obliterata, assembly GCA_963966015.1. NCBI lineage: Eukaryota > Metazoa > Arthropoda > Insecta > Coleoptera > Coccinellidae > Aphidecta > Aphidecta obliterata. The sequence goes on along the minus strand of OZ014429.1, from coordinate 14,476,972 downwards.
CAAAACAGTTTATCTCGAATAATTGAGATAAGTATAATTCAGATGGCGTCAACAACGGAATTCTTCGGCAGATGTCGCCTGTTCGATTAGCGAACATAATTGGCGCATTCAGACCTCGAACGTGCCCTGAAAATAGTCACTATTCTAGGCCTCTCCTTCCGGGAGTTATCGTGCTAAAAGACTGACGGCCGGACGCACCGACATAATTGAATTTGACCACGAATTATTTGACCAGCCCTTATCGTTTGAGACCATTCTGAGCCCGAAATCAAAACTTTTGACATTTGAGCAAAATTATAACGCTTTGTTTATAGAAACAAGAGCGCAACAAGCAACAAACAAGAACCCTCTTGTATGTTACTGAGGCTACTCTCAAAACAAGCCAATCCTATCATCAAATTCGAGATTGACTGATGTCATTCGTTCATTTTGACATTTTGAGACATCCAACGTCGGCATCTCCCGTCACACTATCGTTGACAGCAGACATCATGTTTCGACAACGAGCAGGTTCTGTCTAATTGTTCAGTGAACCATTTGCTTCGACATCATTCAACAAACGACAAATAGTTGATACGACGAGACGATTTTTACCATCCACGATGATTTATCCATTATAATAATTACCTTAACCTACAAATCCTATAGCTACAGCTTCACAAACTTGTCCGATTTCTAGCACCCCTATTGAAAAATCCTTTAATATCATTCCACAGTTTCTATTGATGTTTTATTCTGCATGTATTGTAGACCTTCGAATATCGATATTCCCTTATTCAGCCTCAATGAAAGAGTTGGCTCGTATGTTACAGCTGAAACCATTGTTGTTTGTCATCTCATTTCTCATAAAATTCGACATTCAATAGCAGATGGTGTACAGTGTACCCTCGTGCCTAAGCAAGTCATTTAACGATAGGAATAACATTTCAGACGGAAATTATATTACTCGCATCTCATGATCTTGATCGCACACCCTCGTAGCCGTTTTTCTATAGAATATTTTCATCAGTGTTGGAGATATTGAAACTTCTGCAGATCATTGTTTTCAACATCAGACATTGTCAGACGCGTATAAGTTTTGTTTTTCGAAATCCACCTTGCTATAGATCAAGATATTCACATTTCAGGGTGAAGCATAATTCGATTATTCGATATTCAATTTATTTTCAATTGAGACATCGGCAAGTTGATTGAAGAGCCTGCATAACATGTTTTTCCGCCATGAATTGGTCTGCATACATAGAAACATTGCTGTTGTTACTCATTACGTTTGGGGTGGCGCTTATAATAGGAATTTCCACATCTTGGAGGTAACTCAGAATACGGTCATCAAAATAATGCTCAAAAAACCCAGACTTTTTCCAACTGAAGACCTGTATGACTGTAACCGGCTGTTGAATCTGCGCAACCTGTATTGTCTAGGCTGCTTGGTTTATTTACCAAAAATAAAGCATCTTTTTCCATCGCTAACCCACGATTATAAAACCAGAGCTAATGAATCACAAAATCTGAAACTACCACTTTTCAACAGAAATCAGAGGAATCAGAGGTTCTTGCTTTTCCTGTTGCCGAAAATGTACAACATCCTGCCTGTTGATTTGAGATCTCTTAAGTACAATAACTATAAAATTTATAACAAAAAATTGAAGAATTTCATAGTTTGTAATTCGTCTATCTTTAGAGGACTTTTCGTCATTTGAAGGTCTTTCCATATAATTGCTTGCACTCATCGATTCACCATATCATCTCCTTGCTTGATCACCCATGTGTTAATGAATAATTTTTGGTTGTATTTGATATTTATGTAACTTTATGTAACATTAATTTATGTAAGTAACTTTGGTAGGTAAGTTAGGGATATATTGAGCTTGTGCCTAAAATTGTATCAGAGAAAAGTAGCACACAAACTTTAGTTTAGGCCAAATTCTCTGATATTTGAAATACATGTATATTCTCGAACTTCAATAAAAGGAATTTATTATTATTTATTATTACATTTTGCATGTACATAATCTTGTTGAATTGAGCTGCATAAATACCCGATCCAACTGCTTTACCCTCCAAAGCTTACCTTGAAATTCATGTGGGAGGTTGCCGTCTCGCATCCTGTATACATGTGTCCCATCCCTAAAATCGGTTGCATTTCCGTTCGATAGTTATGATTTTCTATGATTTCTATGGTTCTGGTCATGCGATCAGGAGAAATGTAGCTTGAATATATCATATTCCTTCAGTATACAAAATTTCGTCACGATCGAATATGTAGTTTTGAAATTATCAAGAAAACTAAATTTCAAACGACCATATTTATGGAACCCCTAGTATAATTTTGCTCATAGAAAAATCTGTAGTTGCAAAGTAATCAGGAGAACAAAATTTTAAAAAGGGGTAACTACTCCAGACTTCACGTCAGTGCTTTAGGTTTCCAATTATGCGCTAGAATTTTATACGGTATCTATGGTGTTGGTAATGCGATCTGGACAAAATTTCGCACGTAGTTTGAGTTTTGAAATTATCGACAAAACGGAACCCCTAGTATAATTTTGCTCATTGATGAACGTGACCGCGAAATTCGAAATCCACACTTATCCTGAAAATTTCCCTAGGCGTTTTTGTTCGAAAGTTGTCTGGAAAAATTGTAGCTTGAATATAACATTCTCCATTGAAATACAGTTTTTCGTCACGATCGAATCCATATTTTCGAAATTATCAAGAAAACTGAATTTCAACTGACCATGACGAAATGATATAGCCCTCGTATAAGTATAACGAGCGCTCAAAAAATAACAACAATAAAAAGAACAGAAAAATATTAGTGTAAAGTAATTTAGACGGTCAAAATATTCCCGCCGGAGGGGAGGGGGGTGTGCAATCTCCCAAAAAAAATTGTTCATACAATTACCCCCCCAAGAAATTCAGCCTAGGTTCGCCATTGCCTTAATGTACAGCTTTCACCTATTGTTGTTTAGTTTGATAAATATTCTAACAGGATACATCAGAGGCTGTAGAACCTGGTGTAGAAGGTCTTGAGAGTAGAACAGACGTTTAGGACTGGTTTTCAATGGAACTACATATCCTTCAGCTACTGTGTTGGACCTCAAACCTCCTAGACGTTTCAAAATCAAAATATTTGCGTCACTGTCAGCAAGTGATGTTGCCCACTTTCTTCTGAAGCAGTGTCCAGTTTATTTCTCAGGTTGGGCAAGACCCAAAATATGTGACTATTTTCCTTGGAATTTTCGCTACGGTGTTACGTCCATTAGGTTGTTTGGTGGCATTTCCAAATCGGCATTGAACGAAAAATCTCTCATTTTGGATATCCTTTCTAAGATTCATGTAATACATCAATATCTGTATCCAAATTTACTCTGCAATGAGAAATACTCTGCTTCGATAAGTTTTTGTATCTCAATTGAATTAACCTGCTAAAGAAGTGAATTCCAAAGTTTTCATTTTGAACAATTCTCGTCACTTCTGCAGGCACCTGCTATCGCTATCAAAAGAGCCACCTGAAATTATGATTGAACAGAGGGATCTAGTTCAATAGTATGAGAAAAAATTAGAATATTGGCGTTCAATTTTCGTCATTATTGTGTACCTATCTTAAGCAGGTGAATCTAATACTTGTGGTTGGTGGCGTTTGTGTGGGTAGACTTTAAAATGTTTGTTTCAAAAATGCTGATGTGTCGTTTCATCATTAGAAAATTAATAAGGATGTCAATGAGGTGTCTTAGATGTATCACAGTGGCTTATAAAAATTCCTTTCATAAGTATCGGATGGTCTGAACCGTGGAGCAGTAACGTTTTCGTTTTCATCGTTTCATCGTTTTCACATGTTAACCTAGTCAGTGTCCATCTGAATCTGTATATCTACATTATTTTCGCAGATTTGATAGAAAAATGTGCGACACGAAATAGGGTAACAGAATAATTCGATTACTGCCATATTCGTGGACTTAGGGTTGCCATCTCTGTAATCTGAAAACTAGGACAAGAAGCTTAAAAACCCCGGACATTTTATCTAAAAACCCGGACATGTTGGAATATTTTTTCAACTACCTTTTATGGAGGAAAAATATTTCAGGAGATTCTCAATTTTTTCAATTTTTGAATTATACCATGAATTATTACTCTTTCATACAGGGTATCCCAGAATGACTGAAAAATCCTGAAATACTGTAAAGAAGAGCGATCAGGCGCTCTGAAAAAAAAAAAACAAACAATATCTTTCCCTGGTAGAAATATCTTCTTTTTCAAACGAACAGAAACAACGTCATATTTCGACTGACAGGATCATCGAAAAGTTCTACTTCTCCTCCGCCGTAAGGAACTGAGTTGCTCTGTCAACGATGAATTCCATTTCCGTACGCCGTGAGGAAAAATGTAATTAACTATCAAAATTAATTTTGCGAGACAACCGTAACTAGGCAAACTTTCTATTGATCACTCAATTATAATGATCGTAAATATGAATCTAATCCCCAGATTTCAATGAATTTCAAAGCGTTTGAAAAATATAAAAATTACGAAAAGCACTGCCGTGAAGGCAGGAACTTTTTAGCGCTCGTACATGCACCTTGTAGGTAGATTCGCATTTTCCAGTTTTAGAAACCAAATGAAGGAATTTTCGACAGCTGTCAAAAAAATTCTGAAACTTAGGCGAAACTCCAGACTTCATATCAGTGCTTCAGCTGATCAATTTTTTTTCGATAATTCGCTAGAATTTTCTACGTTATCTATGGTCTTGGTGATGCGATCTGGACAAAATTTTGCACGTAGTTTGAATACATTATTCCTCAGCTAGGTCCATAATTTCATTCCAATCCGATCAGTAGTTTCGAAACTATCGGGAAAATAATATTTTGAACGGCCATATTTACGGAACCTCTAGTCTTATTTTGCTCATTGATGAACGTGACCGCGATATTCGCGATCCAAACCCACCCTGATCTGGATAAATGTAGGTTGAATATATATTTCTCCATTAGTACACAAAATTTCGTCACGATCGAATCTGTTGTTTTGAAATCATATATAAAGAAAAGAAAACTGAATTTCAAACGACTATATTTACGGAACTCCTAGTATAATTTTGCTCATAGATGAACGTGATCACGAAATTCGAGATCCACACCTATTCTGAAAATTTCAAGTCCCTAGGCGTTTTCGTTCAAAAGTTACAATTTTCTATGTTTTCTATGGTTTTGGTCATGCGATCTGAACAAAATTTCACATGTAGCTTAAACACCTCAATCTCCATTTGAGTACAAAATTTCATCTCGATCAAATCTGTTGTTTTCAAGTAATCAGGAGAACAAAATTTTGAACGGCCATATTTACGGAACCCCTGGTGGAATTCTACCTATTAACGAACTTAACCGAGGCATTTGGGATCTGAACCTACACTGAAAATTTCAAGTCTCTAGGTTGATCCGTTCGAGAGTTATCGTGCTTACGGCCGGACGGACAGACTCGAATTTTCCGACGGATTCGTCATCAGTGAGTCGAACATAGTCGATTGAGACCATTTTCGGCTCGAAATTCGAAAAATACAGACATCGTGACGAAATGATATAGCCCTCGTGTAAGTAGTGCGAGCGCTCAAAAAATAACATATTCCATTCGGAGAAGTGACTTTTCATCCTTATGAAATAATATACTATTTTTTTCAAAATAATGGTTTCTACTACATCACGTTGCGTTTCTGTGTAACACGCTCACAAATAAATCAAATCCATCAGTTCCTTCATAGTAAAATATTCTTCATTAAAATACCAATAGGTATTCAGAAAACCGTATGAAAACTGTTGTCAAGAAACTTCAAATTTACTCATAAAATATGATATGATGATATGTATTTCATTATGTATATGAAAGTATGATATTTTAAGATGAAATTTGAAGTTGGATATTTTTTTTCAAAAAAATGACAACAGTTATTCATACGGTGTTCTATATATCTATTGGTATTTCGATGAAGAATATTTTACTATGAAGGAACTAATGGATTTGATCAATTTGTGAGCGTGTTACACAGAAACGCAATATGATGTAGAAGAAACCATTATTTTGAAGAAAAAAAGAAGATATTTCTACCCCAGGGAAAGATATTTTTCGCGCGACGATTTTTCAAAACTGTTTCGTCCATTTTGAAATATTCGTATTTTTGCGTCGAAAATGTGGCGTCACGCACCAAATAGTTTGAAACAATTGACTCCGGTTCGAAAACAAATTTTGGGATAGTTCGAACTGCAGTTCGTACTTTTATGATATGGATAGAATGGTTTCGGAGCGCTTTCGGAAACAGCTTTTTAAAGAATATTGGTTATGTTTGTTGATTTCATCATGGATTCGTTGATTCGTGCGTTTTGTGAAGATTTGAATGGTGGGACGTCAGCGTTTTGAAATTATGGCATTTTATCGATACACGAACGAACTGGTGACGTCAACTACAAAATGTTTCAGAAATAGTTTCGAACCGGGATCCAAGCGGAAAAACGGTTCTACTTGAAAATTGCAATACCCGGACAACAAATAAAATGCGGCCCGGACGCCCTAAAAACTAGGACAAATCCGGGGAAACCCGGACGGATGGCAGCCTTACGTGGACTGCCTGTTATGGATGTTTATCACAAGATGGCGAGGGCGAATTGTATAATTCGCGGCAGGATCATTCGGGTAACTTTTGTTCTGTGGTGTTGCCAATGGAAAAGAATATGGGAAATATTTCCCAAATAATTAAACCGTCATAACGTCTTTCCAGCATCATACTCGTTTTCGAATAAGGAAGATTGGGATTCAAAATTATATGATTTTCACTCAAATATACTCAAGAAACGTATTCAGTAGGAAAACTGTAACGCATTCCTGGACCTCTCCCAAACAAATACATAGTTTCCTTCGAGGATGATTGTTTTCTGTATCGAACTCAATTTTAATATCACAAATATGTATTATTGATAGATGTGATATGTTGAATGTTTCCCTAAGTGAAACATTCCTGTTCTTTGAACAATGTAGTGCGTATTCTCTGAGTAAGGCATATGAGCTTCTCTGATACATCGCTCTTGGGTTTTTACTGTGTCCTAACGCCACATTCATTGTTCACCCAACAATGATTGAAAGAGTTCTGTAACTCAGAAAATTCCTTCCGTGACCAGGGGATCCGAACCCGAAACATATCACTTACGAGTCGCCCGCGTTATCCACTACGCTACTGCCCTATGATCTAATGGAATCTGAAAAGTTAATCACTGAAATTTTGAATGGGAATTCAAAGTGATAGGCTTCTAGGTACGGTTGTCTCACCAAACCGATTAACAGACACTGCAAACCTGTATCCAACCTAAACTTATGAAAAACCGTACGAACTGTAAAAATTTTGATGGTTCCTTCGAATATTTCACACTCTTCTTCTAAACTTTATCGTAAGCAGCGATGAAACTTATGTAAGTTTTAGTACGGAGAAAAAAACGCCATGTGTATCCTACCCATTAACGAACTTAGCTTGCGCTTTCTTATCTCGATCGAACCCTGAAAATTTCAAAGCTCTGGTCCTTTTTTTCCGAAAGTCTGCCGCACAGGCATGCATAATTGAATGCGAGACCAACCATTTGAGACCATTCTCGGCTCAAAATTCGAAGATTACAGACATTGGGGAAAACAATGACGCTATTATTCATTGAAATTAGCGCAGAAAAACGAAATACGGATTGAATTTTCCATATACTCTTTTCGGCAACTGTCCGGGAAGTACTTACTTCCCAGACGATTTTTCTTTGAGAAAGTAGCTTTTTTCGGCCTAGTCCGGGAAGAATCACGTCGTGGTTATAATTGTCAATATGAAAATCTCGAATTTCGATATGAATATTAATAAAAATGACAATTAGATTATTTCTGTTATGGTTATAGTTATAGTTGGGAAGGGGGTTACATTTCCCTGCGACCTGAAGATCTATTATGCCCCCCATCAGAGTCGTATTCGCAAATACGCTACCTACAGCTCGCCCTTCAGCTCCAGAGCTCCAATGAATACTCCAGTTTCTGAGAGGGCTTCAAGGAGGTTAGATCCTCATTCCTCCTGTAATTCTCTTGTCCAAGACATTCTTTGCGCTGGTTTGCAATGGCGAGGCATTCTGTAACCAGGTGAACAGGAGTTTCCTCCTCTTCACCACTGAATCTACACTCGTCAGTTTCTGTTAAGCTCATTCTCATCATATGCTTCCTAAGGCGACAATGTCCTGTGAGGAAGCCAGTGAGTAGGCGTAACTTGTTCTTACTGAGATACAAATACTTTTTGGATCTAGAACTTTCAAAGTTCCGAATGAACTTGTGAATCCATTCCTGGAAGGTACCTCCAGAGTGCTTCTTTTTCGGTCTCTTCCTTCTCCAGAAACTCTTTCTTATAGGTGCATTGACCTATTACCAGGAACCCAGACTAAAGAAAACTTAATTGTTTCTGTCAGTACCTATCTGTTCGAATTTCAATATTTAATACAACTGAGAAATAAAATGTTCGAAATTTTGTTCTACAAAAAAATATATGAAGAAATGTGTCTCATTGATTTGTGATTTTACACAGTGGCCGAAGAAATATTGTACGCAACACGTCCAAAAACATTTTTAATCGAGTCGCATACTTCCCAAATTTTGTCTACCCGCCCAAAAACACAGTATTTTCCGGACGTAAATTACTCTTTCATATCATCTGATGAAGGCCCATTCTTCCCTCAACAATAATTGATTCAAAACATGAAATATCATTTGGTTGTCGAATAGTATAATAGTCTTATCAATGTTATCAATCCCTCACATTCTGTATGATTTATGACCTGAATAGGAGGTATCAATGAATATCCTAGTGAAGTAATGGACGGCCAATAAAATATTCCTGCATCGATGACCATAATCAATGAATATCCTCCTTCAAATCCTATTGTCGGTTGTAAATTACATATGAATTAAGTTTGAGTGGAGTCAAAAAACTAAGCTACAAATTTAATTGAAATTAGATGAATCTATGTGGAGAAAAATTGTTGAAACAATGCAAAAATTAGTTCATATTTAGGTTTTTCAACTTTGAGCGTCGTATTTCGAAATCTACACAAAAAATTCCGTATTGATTGTCAATAAGGAACTAGTGATTGTGTTGTATGAGCAAAGTTTGACTAGGCGTTACGTAAATATGGCCGTTCATAATATTCTTTTCCTGATTATTTCGAAACTACTGATTGGATTCGAATGAAATTTTGCACATAGCTGAAGAGTAATGTATTCAAACTACACTTGGGAGCAATGAAATCGGCCCACCTTAAATTTTACACAATTTGAAACATGGATATCTCGCGAGCCGCTAGTCGGCTATTGATGTCCTTTTTTTTAAATTTTAGGTTAAACCTTCGATGATAATGTTATCCTAAGATATTTTTGTCTACATTTTAATTTCAGTATATACGAGGTGCAAGATGGATAAGAAGATTTTTCCTTCAACTTTGACACACCCTGTGGATACACGGAGCCGCAGCAACGAATGGCAAAAGGAGTCAAACTGAAGTCCCATCTTTTCTGGTTATTTTGTTTTTTTGATCGTGTGTTTATCTCTATTATTTCTGCCTGGGGGGAAACTTTTGAACAATTTTACAACAAGTACACATTCTTCGAGAATTGTCAGAGACTACATTGCAGCAGTCGAATTTCGAGTTATGGTGTAGCCACCGTGCAGTCCTGACCTTAACCCCATTGAGAATTTGTGGAATGAACTAAAACGAAGAGTACTACGAGTCTTTTCCAGCGTCGATCCCGGAGCTTTGTGTTGCAGTAGAGAAAGAGTGGCGAAACATCCCACAAGAAACAATTCGTCGGTCTAATTCGTTAACCTGCTAAGTCCATTTCGGCATAGTTCACAGGAGAGAGAAAAAACTGAAAGAAATCTTTTCTATTTTACATGTAAAGATTCTGAAAATTCCTTTGGCTCCTATAATGATTCTAGTTATTTTGTGAGTTTTAATTTTAGAATATCTTAAGCACAGTTCGAAAACATCAGGAAAATAATCACTTAGCAACTTTTCGTTATGAAGTTTACATTCGATTGAGGATATAAAAGAGTGATTTTGCGTCGATTTTGGTGCAATTGCGTTGAATCACTAGTCCCACAAGGATAAAATCGTGAAGACCTTTTCTGCGGTAAAAGTTGCCAGTCATCATTATAAAAAGTTTTATAGAGAATGGATCCATTGCTTTCATAACGTAACACTGAATGAAAATACACTCACGTGCGTAGTTTCCTTATTTTTAGTTCAATTTTTTTCATCAAACTTTAGATACAATCATTAATTTCAACTCACTCATTCGGTCTTTTGTAAAATGCTGACTTATTAGTTATAATAAAGGGTTTACTAAAAGTTTGTTGTTAAACCCTAATTTCAAAACATCCTGTGGAATAATTTCGTGGTCAAATTTATTCAAAATACCAATTTAGGTTAAGAATCATTCATTTTCAACATTTTGTTTATGTCTTCAGGTGCACCAAGTTGATTTTTAAGAGGGAAATGAACTCCCAACAACAGTTTACCTAATTTAAAAAAAAAAATCTTTCTACGTTCCTTTTCCATACTCTTTTCCATCAATCTGGAGAATGTGAATCTGAATTCGTCAGTGAAAAGAATATTGCTTCGTTGCTCTAAGAACAATGTAAATGTTCAGCAGCAAATTGCAGTCAAGCTACTCGATGACGCTGAAGTCATTTGGGTCCAGTTACTGGTCTGCAAGCTTCGGCTACTCTTTTGACGGTAGAGCGATGAACATGAAGAATTCTTGCAACATATTCATAATTACGTTCATCTTCAACAAGAGCAACAGCCTTTGTGCAATTTTCCTCCCCCAATTCACCTCTTCAAAAAATTACAATTCTTGATGTAAACCGTTGATGACAAGTTCATTTTGTTCTTGAAAATGAACTAGAGCACTCAAAGGCATGAATCAAAAAAAAATGTTGGAAAGGTACCATTTCTCAACAGAAATTGGTATTTTGAAAGAATTTGACCACGAAATTATTCCACACGATGTTTCAAACTTCTAATTAACACTGTATAATGACTTATAAGCTAGCTTTCAACAAAATAATGAATATCCAAGATAAAATCAATAAATTTATCTACAGTTGAAAAAATTTGAAAATTGTGTTGAAAAAAAAAGAAACTACGAGACCTCAAATTTCATCAAAATATATTAACTTGTTGTTTTTTTTCTTGCACGGGAGTGCAAGAACAAAAGACACTTAACTTGTTTATAATTTTGGCCTTCACCAACACTATGCAATTGGAAACTCGATCAAAACATTGTTTAACTTCGAGCATCAGTACAAAATTGAGGCCCCAATGGGATTTAGCAGGTTTTCTATGTGTAGATTTGCTATTGAGTACAAAGCAGTTTTTCGTGCACGGCTCTTCTACCACATTGAATATTGATATCGACCTTATTTCTTATGCCATAGGGTAGGTAATCGTCTAAACTTTATGATCATCTCAAAAAGTAAAATTGACCAAGAAATGGACTTAGCAGGTTAACGAATTAGGCCGACGAATAGTGAATTTGATTAGAAGTATGCCTAATCGTATGCGGGATGTTATTAGGGCGAGGGGAGGTCATACCCTCTATTAAAATTATTCAGTTTTAGGAAAAACCTGTTGTTTTCAATGGTTTTTCACTGGGTTTCCAAGGTATCAGCTCAGTTTCGAAACACTGTAATTTCCGTAATAATAGAGATAAATACATGATTAAAAGAACAAAACGCCAGAGGAGATGGTACTTCAGTCCGATTCCATTTAGCATTCCTTGCCGCTGTTTACACAGAGTGAAAATTCAATTGCGAACAGAAGTATCTTAACACAACATTATCACCAACTGTTGACCTACAATTAAAAAAAAAAATTATCAAACTCCCACTCTCGGATTTCGAGTAATACTTATTTGAAATTGTGTCGAATTTTAGGTGGGCCGATTTCATTGCACCCAAGTGTACGTGCCAAATTTTGTCCAGATCGCATTACCAAGACCATAGATACCATAGAGAATTCTAGCGAATTATCGTAAAAAAATTGGTCAGCTGAAGCTCTGATGTTAAGTCTGGAGTTTCGCCTTAGTTTGAGAATTTTTTTGACAGCGGTCAAAACATTTTTCATTTTATTCTGAAGCTGGAAAATGCGAATCTACCTTCAAGGTGGATGAACGAGCGCTCAAAAGCTCCTGACTTCACGGCAGTGCTTTTCGTCATTTCTAAATGTGAAACCCAGTTTTTTTATTCATAATCAAATTAGACTTTGAATTCTTCATTGCTTCAATGTATCATTTGCATATTTTTCCCAGAAAATTTGTCTGAAAACTGACGAAATTGTCCGAATATTCTCAAACTGGACTTCATTCCAATGTCAATTACTTCGAGAATTTTGCATGAAAATTTCTTATTTTTTAGCTTCTATCAGAAGACATACCAGTGCCTCTCCTTCGTTAAATGAAAATGCAATTGGACATACAGGGTCTTTCGATTTCAATGTCGAAGTCAAACATGACACGAACCTCGAAACTAATTTTTTTTCAAATGAGAACCAATTTTTTTATTGGTCTGGGAAATCTACGTCGAGAAAAATGTATAATTGTAATACATACTACCACTCTAAAATGCAAAAATTTCGAAGTTATTAATATTGGAATGAAGCCCTATTTGAAAATTCAGACAGGTTTTCTGAGTAATCTGATTATGAATAAAAAAAACTGGGTTTTTTTTTTGAAATATTCTAACTAACGGTCTTCGTGAATCACCCTGTATAGGATGGAACTCCACAGTATTGGATGTTGTGGTTCCCCGAAAGCCGTTTGAAGTGTTGACACGCATTCAGTATTTCAGCATGGATTTGACATGAGCCCACCTTAAAGAACAATAAAATCACGGCGAACGGTGAAGGGAAGTAATAAAAATCTTATTTTACAAGACAGACGTCTGAGTGAGGTATCCCAACGTTTGTGTACGTGCCTTGCTGTGGTTAGTATACTACAATGTTCATTTTGCTTCCCTATTCTATTGGATATCCTGTTTATCAAAACCAAGAAATACGTTTTTGAGCGCTCGTACTTACACGAGGGCTATATCATTTCGTCACGATGTCTGTATTTTTCGGATTTTGAGCCGAAAATGGTCTCAATCGACTATGTTCGACTCACTGATGACGAATCCTTCGGAAAATTCGAGTCTGTCCGTACGTCCGTCCGGCCGTCCGTAAGCACGATAACTCTCGAACGGAACAACCTAGAGACTTGAAATTTTCAGTGTAGGTTCACATCCCAAATGCCTCGGTTGAGTTCGTTAATAGGCAGAATTCCACCAGGGATTCCGTAAATATGGCCGTTCAAAATTTTGTTCTCCTGAATACTAAAACTACAGATTCGATCGAAATGAGATTTTGCACTTGAATGAAAAATGAGGTGTTCAAGCTACATTTGAAATCTTGTCCAGAGCGCATGACCAGAATCATAGAAATCGCAGAAAATTGTAACTTTTGAACGAAAACGCCTTGGGACTTGAGATTTTCAGGATAGGTGTGGATCTCGAATGTCGTGATGACATTCATCTATGAGCAAAATTATACAAGGGGTTCCGTAAATATGGTCGTTTGAAATTTAGTTTTCTCGATCATTTCAAAACTACAGATTCGATCGTGACGAAATTTTGTATATTAATGGAGAATGATATATTCAAGCTACATTTCTCCAGATCGTATGACCAGACAGAACCATAGAAACCATATAAAATCATAACTTCCGAACGGAAAGGCCTAGGGACTTGAAATTTTAAGGATTGGTGTGGATCTGAAATGTCGCGGTCACGTTTTTCAATGCGCAGTAAATACGATCGTTTGAAATTCAGTTTTCTCGATAATTTCGAAACTAAGGATTCGATAGGGACAAAATTTTGTATTTTAATGGAGAATGATATATTCAAACTACATTTTGTTCAGATGGCATGACCAGAACCATAGAAACCATAGAAAATTATAACTTTCGAACGGAAAGGCCTAGAGACTTGAAATTTTCAGGGTAGGTTTGGATCGCGAATGTCGCGGTCACGTTCATCAATGAGCGAAATGAGACTAGGCGTTCCTTGAATATGGCCGTTCAAAATATTTTTTCTTGATAATTTGGAAACTACTGATTGGATTCGAATGAAATTCTGCACATAGCTGAAGAATAATGTATTCAAACTACGTGCCATCGTTTTTGAGCGCTCGTACTACTTACACGAGGGCTATATCATTTCGTCACGATGTCTGTATTTTTCGAATTTTGAGCCAAAAATGGTCTCAAACGATAGAGTTCGCCTCACTGATGACGAATCCGTCGAAAAATTCGAATCTGTCCGTCCGTCCGTCTGTCCGTATACACGATAACTCTCGAACGAAATGTCCTAGAAACTTGAAATTTTCAGGGTAGGTTCGAATCTCGAATGCCGCGGTTAAGTTCGTTATTGGGCAAAATTCGCCGAGGGGTTCCGTAAATATGGCCGCTCGAAATTTTGTTTTTCTGATTTGTTCATAGATGAAGAATAATATATTCAAACTACGTGGGAAATTTTGTCCAGATCGTATTACCAAGACCATAGATACCATAGAAAATTCAAGCAAATTATCGAAAAAAAAAATTGGTCACCTGAAGCACTGACTTGAAGTCTGGATTTTCGCCTCAGTTTAAAAATTTGTTTGACAGCTGTCAAAAATTTCCTCAATTGGTTCCCAAAACTGGAAAATGCGAATCTACCTACAAGGCGCATGTACGAGCGCTTAAAAGCTCCTGCCTTCACGGCAGTGCTTTTCGTAATTTTTTTAGAAATTATATCTAAATAAACATCTTTTCTTGATGAATTATGTGGTCCAGGTGCAGTTCACTTTGTTCACTTACTTATATGACGCCATGTACAAGCGATGGATTCTGAGCCGGAGCTTCTTTGGTATCGTCTAAGCTTTATCCTTTTATGAAGTGAGAACAATATGGTCTCTAAATTTCACACATCAACAAAAATGGTTCTTCATGCTTTCATAGATTTCTTCACATTATACAAAATGCTGTGTCGTTTTTGTTTTTTGGACTGATCATAGTTGATCTATATCTGTTCAATATAACTCAATTACAGAAAATCTAATATTACCTTGCCCTCCATTAGCAATAGTGGCACTGTCGTATTCTATTTGAACTGACAATTCTCACAGAGAATTAATTTGTGAAAGGGTCTGGACCAATGCGAGTACAAGTTCCATAATAGAATTTCATCTTGAGCAGTGAATGCGATCGAATCACGGTATTAATATAGTTAATGAGGCTTTTAAATACTCTTTGTATAAACATCCTGACTAAATGAATGAACTTCTCAATTTCAGAGGAGAAGTTTGTTGATGGACTTATAACGTTGACTTTGTCGGATCGACATTTGTTTACATGCCTATGGTCCCACTGCAAATATTTTACTTCGGAAAGTTTCAGAGTAAATACATCAACCCGATTGGAATGCTGGACTAGGATGAGGTTCATATTTATTATGACGATTCAGGAATATAAAATTGTTCTTATGCAAGTATGATATCGATTTTGGATAGATTTGGGACAAAGGACTTAATTCAGCGTTTTATCACTTGGGAAAATATTTGAATATGATTTATGAACAAAGTATGAGCGTTTAACGTAGGTACTTCACCCATGAAAAATAGGAAGAGGCAACTTGAATGAGTAGGAAAGGCCATACCGTTATTTTTGTGGTAGATACCTTTCGTTGAAAATGATATTTTTTCGAATGGTAATCAAGAAATGATGGGCACTTGTTCGTTTGAGATATTTACAGTAGGTTATGAAATTCTTCATTATTTCAGAACGACAATATGATGGCGTTTTCAGTTGTTTCATATATTTTGTGAGGAATAACTTTCCTCCTGTTTCTAGTCAGAATGACCAATCGTAGAAATAAAGCACAGATAGAAAAATAAATGGAGCAGAAATCAGAAGTTTAATTACATAAACACTATGACTAACAGTATTTCAAGTTCGCTTGGAATAATTATTACGATTAGCTTTCTTGATATCAAAATTTAGTTCAATTCGTTTCACTGTAAAAAAATCAATGATCTCCAATCAACAAATCCAAGAACATGGGTTGAAAAACGTAGGTTCGAAAAATATCACCTATTGAAGATTTTCCCATTATTTAACGTATACATAACATGTTCACATATTATAATTTCACTGAATCTTTGCGATAATTCCTTCCCGACCAAATGAACTTTGTGGCAGTTAACAATTTATACGGAGGAAAACATCGAAGTCTTGTATTTTTTCAGTCAATCGAAAAATAAAACGACTCAACACATGAGGTGCGTCAAGTTGTGACTCCTTGAATTTCGGTATTGAAAGGTAATGGGTATCTTGTGCCAATCTGTTCCGTATGAACATACTCTCCAATGGTTTCAAGATGGTGTGCTGTCGTTTTCCCTGTTTTCAGACTTTGCTAGGGCCTTTGATTGTGTGGATCATCGTATTTTGGATGGTAAACTTGAGGCGTATGGGTTTGACGGGGATAGTTGTGCTCTCTTAACATCTTATCTTTCCAATAGATATCAAGCTGTTTTTCAGAATAATGACTGGTCAGATAGAACATTAATTTAATTAGGTGTACCCCAGGGCTCTGTTCTGGGGCCTTTTATGTTTTTGGTATTCATAAATGATCTGCCAGGTTTTCTGAAAAAGTACAAAACAATATTGTCTGCTGACGACATCTGGTCTCTGTTACATCTGGGGACAAGTCGGCTGTGCTAGATGGGGGTGCAGCGGCACAGTCGGAGGCTTTTGGCGAAATAGCAGTTGAATTACTTTTCACTCTGCGAAGGGGTGATGCAAAGTTCCTTGGAATTCTACTTTACGTTGGGATGCCCAACTTGATCAGTTAGCCTCAAAACTGACGAAAAAAATTTTTTCATTGAATTTTATATCACGCCAACTATCTACTAAGGTGTTGAGGACATCTCATTTTGCTCTAGTGGAGTCGTCAATCAGATATAGACTTTTAATATGTCGAAACTGAGCATCCAGTTTTACTATATTTGCACTTCAGAGAAGAGCTGTCAGAATAGTTGCTGGTCTGAGTTATAGGGAAAATTGTAAGGCTGCGTGTATTGAGCTAGGTATTGCGAGTCTTCCTAGTATTTATATCATGGAAGCACTAATTTTTGTCCATCAAAATAAACGTACATTTGCCCTAAATGGAAGTTGCCATACCTACTTATCCTACCAGAAATAGAGATCTTTTCAAAACTGATTTTGTAGACCTTTTCTTGTATTTTGACCTCAAGCTATCTAGTGTGTCTGTCATTTTGACTAAGTCTATACAGAGTGTCCCGGAACTACGTGACTCTTTCTCAGGTGTGAATAAGGTATATTAAGACGAGTCAGGAATGCTCTAAATTTTTCTCCTACGACGTCCCCTGCAAAGGTATGTACCACCAAATGGTACTCCCATAATTCAGTTCTTTTGTAATAACTTCCGAAAGACTCAACTGATTCTGGTAATTTTTTGAATTTGAGTCAATACATATATCAGTAATGATTAATTTCCAACAACTTCTTCATAAGTTTTCAAGATCGCCAAGATCGAACTGACCCTAGCACTTAATAGTCAAAAACTTTTTTTTGCTTGAAGATATCGGTGAAATTCCTCTATTTTTATTATATATTCAATCATTTTTCTGCAAAAAAAAAGGTATACCGGTGCTACATCGAAAAAATACAACGTTTTCGAGTTCTCAGGTATGCATGAAGTATTTAAAGAACAATTTTTTTTTGTTACAAGCATTTTCATGATTGATTATCCATATATTTTTTCATCAATATTGCCAGCTATTCATTGTTGCTATGGGTACTTTAACTTCTCTCCCTGTGATTATTCATTTATCTGAAACTTCCATATATTGATGAAAAATGAAAATGCTTGTAACAAAAAAAAATGTTTCTTTAAATACCTTATTCACACCTGAGAAATAGTCACGTATTACCGGGACACCCTGTATATGTGAATTTTATTTGCTTGCTATTGTAAACTTGTTTTCATATTAAGTTTCCTCTTGATCGAGGCCTTTTTATACAGGGTGTTTCATCGGTAAAAGTACATACGTTAACCTGCGGTAGAACTACCCTAGGCGAGTCCAAAAAACCTATATATGGTAGGTCTAATCAACTTCATGGCCAAGATATAGGGTGATTTATGTATTCGCCAATATTTTCAATTGCTTATAACTTTTGGACCATCAAGTATAATCAATTGATATTTGGAACGTGTAACACACTTCCACGGGTGAATTGATTCATCTTTGACATGATCAAAAAATGCAGGTCCGTATTAGAAAAATATGGGACTTCTTGCAAGCTGAGATTCAATACCTTGTACGACGGAATATTGGAATTTGATTAGAATATTCGGATATTGCAGAAAATATTCGGTAGGGATCAGTGAATTCCAGTGTCCCGCTAGACATTTGACCCATCAAAATTTTTGTCGAAAGATTCAATTCGATAGTTAAATTTCACTTACTTCACAAAAATGTCGCACATTGAGATTGATATTGAAAAATTGTCTGTTGGACTGATGGCAAATTTGAATTTTTTTTTCATATTCTAATGAATCATTTCAAGAACTTTTCAGAAAAGTATGGATTTTGAATAAATAATTCAAAATGATCAACAGTGAGAAAATAAATAAAAAAATGAGCGAAGAAGACTGCATGTGGATTTTATTTGGCCCATCGATACAGATTTCTCAAATTGAAGACTCCATCCCTCAGAAATATGGCTCATCGTCACAGAAACCATACACGAACAGTCGAACAACATAATATCAACATATTAATTTGTTTTGAATCCCACTAGTTTTCATTCAAGTAGGCTACAACAATATTATGACATAAATTTTGCAGGAATGTATTTCCACCATGATGGGGCTCCACCTCATTTTAGAGTAATTGTTAGGAACTTTTTGGATAAGAACTTTCCAAATATGTGGATAGGCAGAGGTGGACCACATGCATGGCCCCCTAGATCAACAGATTTCAATCCTATCGATTGTTTAGTTTGGGGATATTATTGACATCTTCAGTATATGGGTCTGAGATTGGAAGTGAGGATAATCTCCTACAACGTAGCTAAGTTGCCCGCAATAAGATCCGTAATGATCGAGAAATTATCAAAGAGGCTATTAGACATAATTTGAAGAGAGATTTGAGCAAATTTTATTATTTCTTCCAAATGTTTCACTTGTTTACTCATTTTTGAGCGCTCGTACTACTTACACGAGGGCTATATCATTTCGTCACGATGTCTGTATTTTTCGAATTTTGAGCCGAAAATGGTCTCAATCGACTATGTTCGACTCACTGATGATGAATCCGTTAAAAAATTCGAGTCTGTCCGTCCGACCGTCCGTCCGGCCGTAAGCACGATACCTCTCGAACGGAGCAACCTAGAGACTTGAAATTTTCAATGTGGGTTCAGTTCCCGAATGCCTCGGTTAAGTTCGTTAATGGGCCGAATTCCACCAGGGGTTCCGTAAATATGGCCGTTCAAAGTTTTGTTCCCCTGATTACTTGAAAACTACAGATTTGATCGAGATGAAATTTTGCACTCGAATTGAGGATGGGGTGTTCAAGCTACATGTGAAATTTTGTCCAGATCGCATGACCAGAACCATAGAAACCATAGAAAATTGTAACTTTTGAACGGAAACGCCTAGGGAATTGAAATTTTCAGGATAGGTGTGGATCACGATTGTCGTGATCACGTTCTTCTATGAGCATAATTATACTAGGGGTTCCGTAAATATGGTCGTTTGAAATTTAGTTTTCTTGATAATTTCAAAATAACAGATTCGATCGTGACGAGATTTTCATACTAATGGATAATGATATATTCAAGCTACATTTCTCCAGATCACATAACCAGAACCATAGAAACCATAGAAAATCATAACTTTCGAACGGAAAGGCCTAGGGACTTGAAATTTTCAGGATAGGTGTGGATCTGAAATGTCGCGTTCACGTTCAACAATGAGCAGAATTATACTAGGGGTTCCGTAAATACGGTTGTTTGAAATTTTGTCTTCTCGATAATTTCGAAACTACGGATTCGATCGAGATGAAATTTTGTATTTTAATCGAGAATGATATATTAAAGCAATATTTTGTCCACATCGCATGACCAGAACCATAGAAACCATAGAAAATTGTAACTTTCGAATGGAAAGGCCTAGGAACTTGAAATTTTCAGGGTGGGTTTGGATCGCGAAAATCGCGGCCACGTTCATCAATGAGCAAAATTAGAATAGGGGTTCCGTAAATATGGCTGTTCAAAATATTTTTTTCCTGATAATTTCGAAACTACCGAGTGGATTGGGATGAAATTTTGCATCTAGCTTAGGAATAATGTATTCAAACTACCTGCCAAATTTTGTCCAGATCACACCACCAAGACCATAGATACCGTAGAAAATTCTAGCGAATAATCGAAAAAAAATTGGTCACCTAAAGCACTGACATGAAGTCTGGAGTTTCGCCTAAGTTTCAGAATTTTTGTGACAGCTGTCGAAAATTCCTCCAATTTATTTCTAAAACTGGAAAATGCGAATTTACCTACAAGGTGCATGTACGAGCGCTTAAAAGGTCCTGCCTTCACGGCAGTGCTTTTCGAAATTTTTATATTAATTTCCTCACTGTTGATCATTTTGAATGAATTATTCGAAATCCATATTTTTCTGAAACATTCTTGAAATCGTTCATTAGAATATAAAATAAAATACAAATTTTCCATCAGTCCAACATACTATTTTTCGGATCCAATCTCAAAGTACAACATTTTTGTGAAGTAAGGGGAATTTCACTATCGAATTAAATCTTTCGACAAAAATTTGGTTGGGTCAAATGTCGTGCGGGACAATGAAATGTGCTGATTCACATCGAAAATTTTCTGTTTCTTCCGAAGATTTCAAAAAAATTCCAATATTCGGTCATACGGGTTGAATCTCTCTTGCTTTTTCGAACATTTCAATAATGAATCGATTCACCCATAGAATTGTGTTTTAATTCTCAAATGTCAATTGATTATACTGGATGGTTCAGAAGTTTTGGGCAATTGAAAATATCGACGAATACACAAATAACCCTGTATCGCGGCTATGAAGATGATTAGACCTATCACATAGGTTTTTTGGACTCGTCTAGGGATGCTCTACCTCAGGTTAAAGTATGTACATTCACCAATGAAACACCCTGTATGTACAATATTTTTCTGACAAGTGTGAATAATTGTTATTATAAAGCATGAATAAAGATTATTATTATTATTATGTTATGAATTTCTTGCCCTTCTAGATTTAGAAATATTTCCAGTTTTTCCTGTAAGCCTATATATGGACCTTCGAAAATTTTCCTCTCTCAATAAATGTGCTCATTTTGTTTCATTTTTGCTTTTTGTTTTTGAACTTTGTGCTATACTGTTTTCGAGATATTTCGAGTTTTTCTGTGGATCACTAATCTGACGCTGTGGTCCATACTTGGAAATTTTGTTCTATCCATGAATTATGTCTTGTATTGGAAATTCTGTGAATAATTATCAATAGTCAGGACACAATTTCATTATACTTGCTTTCATTTTAAGTATCATGGGTAACATAGTTATTTTATTTTTCACTTGTACATTATGTGTTTATTCTTTTTGGAAACAAAAAAGGAAGAAATGCTAGGAGAAATGAACCTATTTGAAAATAGATCTTTCCTGAACATAAAATAAATTGTTCGTGAAAAATAGACTCTTGAATGCACCTCGCGCGTGTGACTAGCCTAACATCAGTAACATCCCTCATGCCATTGGCCCTCGGCCTTAATGTAATCGTCCGGCGTCCGAGCGTTATCCTCTATATAACACACTTTGTGCATAAATAACTCAAATCTGAAGCAAATTAAGACGCAGAGAATAGAAAGGTGTCAGTATTTATGTGTATAGTGTTTGACATTCATGAACATTATGAAAAGGGTAGGAAATTAATTTCTACATCATATTTTAATATTTTCGAATCCCTGCATCGTCATTTAACCTATTCGATAAGTTCAGGTGATATATTCAGATATTTTCATCGAAATTTACTCCGGTGTACGTGAGTAGACGTAGAATACTTCGCATCCTCTTCACTTTGGTTTAGTTCCTTTGTCTTCATTCCGAAGACGCCACGCCACTCATCAAAGGAGTAGTTATGCAGTTTGCGTCTGTAAGGTATATCGCATCCTCTCAAGCAACGGAAATACATTCATATTAGCCCTTGTGAGGACCACCGATGAAATTCAACTTTTGAGGAATTAAACAGTTTGGATGCTAATTAATGTTTCCTTAGTATATTATAATTTATAATTTGCAGCATAACGTAGATATTTGACTTTTTCTGCTATTTCATTTTGGTAACCGGTAGAAGAGTTTTCATTTTGAGATTGTTTGGTAAGATGTACCTACTTCATGTTTGAATCAGACAAAGAACTTCATTACAAATTTCGATATTTCCGAACATGATTTCAAAAAAACTTTTCATACAGAAAATTATTCAAACTATAAAAACTGTGGCGTATGAGCCTTGGAGTACCTAAAAATTCAATTTCCCAAATATTGAGGATTCCGAAGATTATTTCAAATGGCCATGGCAATTCATGGAAATACATATCCATTTTTTTTTGTAATGGAGATATTCCAATGTAGGTAGTTACTAGTTTGATCATATTTATTTTCGAATCAGTTCTATAAGGGATATCAAATCATCACATGAAGTTTGCCGCTCAGTTTGAATATATTTTGATCAACGCCGCAGTAGAAAAATACGCCCGTCGCAACGTGCGCTGTGGGCTTTTTTTTCAAGCGTTTGATAGAATGAAAGAATTGATAAAGTTATCGTCAAAAGAACGTTATCTCGATAGATCATCAATTGATGGATAAAGAACTCCGTACGCAAGTTATAATCATGCAATATTCCTTCCATAAGAAGTAAACCACTGAGCTGTTGGTAATTTATCGCCGGTTTGAAGAAATAAAGTGTAGGTAACGGGTTTATGCCGTAGAAGGCATGAACGCGAAATAAATATTCTCCAATTTTTCGCAAAACAACTAGCCGAGCGCACGTTATTAATGAGTATCCTTTCATTGACATTAACTGGATAATTTATTTCTTGCCGATATTGAGATCAAGATTCCAATAAATCGTGAATTTTTGAAATTTTAGCTCTATGGTTTGCATGATCTCAATAATTTCTAATTTCTTCTGCTTCAAAAGAGCTGATTAATCCTCGTTGTTTGTGATGTAATCATCATAACTGGAGTAGGTACTTCTGAATCTTGTCGAATTCGATTTCTTTTTCATTGGTACGCGGTAAGCCTACCCATATCTATCTACAACAGTTTTCCAAAAACACTTTTTTTATTATTATCGAATGAAGATTTAGAAAGATATATATTCAAAGCCAAGGCTGTACGAAGAGAATATACAAGAAACCGAAAACAAAGGTCAAAATGATTTACAAGTTGTGTTGAGTGAATGCGATATTATATAATCTTTATATATGAAAATTATGTGTCACGTTGTTTGTCCGAGATGAACTCCTAAAATACAAAACCGATTTCAATCAAATATTGCGCACTGTGTGAAGTTTGGTGCAACTCAAAAGATAGGATAGTTTATATCTCAATTTACATTTGCAATATTTTTTTATTGCAAATTATTTGTTAATTATACAGGGTGTCTACTTTTAAAAGGGCCAAACTTCAAGGGAAGAACATACATAAAATTTGCAACAAAAAATGTCATATAACACATGGTCGAAATGTTGACGGTTTTTCTTTGATTTAGCATTCCTTGATTTCACGAAATATTTCAAGTTTTTCCATAAAATCAATTATACTTATAGTTATCCTTGGAGCCTCATCAGATTTGACCACATATTTGGAAACAGCATTAAATTTTCTACAAGATAAGAATTTCTGTCTGCCAAAAAAATTCTTATTGCGGGCGTGGTAAGGAGATGAATGTCACGATTCTAAGGAGAAAAAAACGAGTCATATTTTTCCAATGGATTTATCGATGAAAAATCATTAACTATGGACATGTTTTCTTTTCAGCAAAAACTACCCCATTTAGTGTGCTTTCGGATGTCATATCAACTTTTGTGCTTGCTGGTTGTCTTCTGCCCTAATATCATGGCTAACAAGATAACCACGAATAAGTCGAAATATTCCAAACCTAAATTTGCTCTATTTTGGAGCTCTTTATGATTGAATATTGTAGTTATTTTCATGGAAATCATGAATTTAGCTGTAGAATTGAATAACCGTCAACATTTTTGCCATGTGTTATATGACATATTTTGTTGCAAATCTTATGTATGATCTTCCCCTGAAGTTTGGCCCTTTTAAAAGTAGACACCCTGTATATGAAAAATTTTCCGATTGAGACCATTTTCGGCTCAAAATTCGAAAAATACAGACATCGTGACGAAATGATATAGCCCTCGTGTAAGTAGTACGAGCGCTCAAAAATAGTTTGAACGGCCATATTTACGGAACCCCTAGTCTAATTTTGCTCATTGATGAACGTGACCGCGATATTCGCGATCCAAACATTCCAAACCTACCCTGAAAATTGCAAAATCCTAGGCCTTTCCGTTCAAAAGTTACAATTTTCTATGGTTTCTATGGTTCTGGTCATGCGATCTGGACAAAATATTGCTTCAATATATCATTCTCGATTAAAATACAAAATTTCATCTCGATCGAATCCGTAGTTTCGAATTTATCGAGAAAACAAAATTTCAAACGACCGTATTTACGGAACCCCTTGTATAATGTTGCTCATAGATGAACGTGATCACGACATTCGAGATCCACACCTATCCTGAAAATTTAAAGTCCCTAGGCATTTCCGTTCAAAAGTTACAATTTTCTATGGTTTCTATGGTTCTGGTCATGAGATCTGGGCAAAATTTCGCATATAGCTAAAACACCTCATTTTCCATTAGTATACAAAATTTCATCTCGATCAAATCTGTAGTTTTCAAGTAATCAGGGAAACAAAACTTTGAACGGCCATATTTACAGAACCCCTAGTGGAATTTGGCCCATTAACGAACTCAACCGAGGCATTCGGGATCTGAACCTACACTGAAAATTTCAAGTCTCTAAATTGATTCGTTCGAGAGTTATCGTGCTTACGGCCGGCCGGACGGAAAGACTCGAATTTTCCGACGGATTCGTCATCAGTGAGTCGAACATAGTCGATTGAGACCATTTTCGGCTCAAAATTCGAAAAATACAGACATCGTGACGAAATGATATAGGCCTCGTGTAAGTAGTACGAGCGCTCAAAAAAGACTTTTTTTCACTGCCAGATTAATTCACACAATAAGCATGAAATATTACTTTTTGGGAGATTTATTTCTTACAGAGTCAATTATTGATGATGAATTATTCTCGAATCAACTCTTCAAGTAAAATTTAACGGTTTTTATCAGAAACAATTGATAGTGAAGAACAATTACTTCCAATATAAATTCCCGGAGATGTTTCAGGTTGCTGCTGATCAGCAACTTTAGATATTTCGTGAAGAGTTGATTCCACAGTGTTATCAGATATTTTTTTGGAAGTAGGTGAACAATTGAATATTCTTTTTGAAATTTCAATTTTATTATTGTACTGTACTGGTACTTTTAAAATGATAAACTCTTACCGACATTACAGTTTTCTCTTGAAAACCGTGAAGAACTAGAACTCTACCTTACAGGCGTTCTTTTTAACTTGAAAATATTACTCTAGATAATCTTTGGCCAAGATCGTGATCGTATAGTGGTTTTAAAAGGACTCTACGTTGTGTATGTAAGTATGCAACCCAAATTACGCTTGATTCAATAGAAGAGATTGACGGGAAGATAGGAAATTTAAAACACATATTTTTAGCACTCGGAACAAGAAAATATTAAGTTTATTTCAGAGTGCCAAAAGGTGGGGAGGATAAAAAACTTCCGGACGGGAAGAAAAACAAACCTCCCTCCTTTTCTCGTTCATATACCATTAACTCACAAGTAAAAGAATATTCATAAACAGGCTGACCGGTGAGAATTCTCTCAAATGGTGTTTAAAAATGATTGAGTAGATTAAAGGCGATACATTGGGAGTTTTACTTCGCAGGGGTCAAACTATCATCTGACGATTGATGATCTCCCACGTTGCAAGGAGACTGGGAATGCGACAGAGTCTTTGTTATATATATTTCCAAACGTTGGGCGAAGCCTAAGTTAATGTTTAGGTTGCGTCGTCCGATAGTTGTCTCCCTGGTCAATAATCCCATAAGTATTAGATAAACCATATTAGCAGTAAACGATATAACCAGTCAATGTTATAGACAGTAAACGAAATGAACAATAAACGATATATGCAGTGGATGGTATAGATAGTAAACGATATAAGCAGTGGATGATATAGATAGTAAACGATATAAGCAGTCAATCATATAAACAATAAACGAGAAGTCATAACGGATAATAATGCATGGAGAGTAGCTTTCTAAAATGCTCAATCAATATAAGATGATGAAACATAATGCCGACAATGGTGCATATGAATATCCTTGCCATTTGCTGCCAACTACAACGATGACATATAGTATCATTTGAAGAATATCGCAAAACCTTATAATTAAGGTGATTATTAAGCATTCGAACATTCAAACTCTTGTGAGATGCACTTAGGAATTTAATACATATGGTCAGTTAGAATCATTAAATAATTTGGAATAGACTTGATAATGAAGTATGAAAAATGGATACAAAACAATACACAAAAAGCAAACCAACATGGAAAAAATACGTTGAGTAGGAGCAAATGGCCTCATGTGAATTGAGGATAAATGATATGAGATAAACACATGGGGTAAATAATGGACCCTGTTGAAGACAATTGTAGTAAATTAGGATAAGCCTGTATGATAAAGTTGTAATTATAAAATATTGTTACTCATATGGCACCCTCGAACGGTTTTAGATATAACTCTCTCACAATCCTACCCTCGTGTTTCATGAAAAACCGAGCAGCCAGACAAAAAATCAACAACCTTTTCGAGCCGAAAGCTCCTAACCAAGAGAGCCTTACATTTCTCGGTTATCCTCCGTACATCGATTCGTAGGAAAGGATTCTGTGGTTATTTTTCTTTCGGACAGACTCAGCAATCCGACTCCCTAATGTTAAGGATAATATGGATTTCTGTACGGATAATGAAAATGGCGGGCGCAGACGCCAGATCGGTTCATTATTTAAACTATCTTCTATATTTGCTTCTGCTACGGAGGCAGATTTCCAGCCACCGTGACGTTTTATCGATGTAATGTTGCCTCTTGCATTGGCCAGAAAAGTTACAGAGCTTCTCCTGAAACAGTGACCTGTGTAGCTCTTATACATGTCTTTCCAAGCCATTTTGCAATCATGCTTGGAATTTCTCCTATTTTATTCATCTCCACATGTTGATTGACACATTTTCCTCCCGAATATTCCAAAAATAGTCTATTACTTTTTGTTTGAGGCGGCCGTAGTGCTCTATACTTGCGGTATATGTCAATATAATCCGAATTTGAAACAGTAAACGTTCTTGCGCAATGGGTATCAGGTATTTTGACAATTAGTATAGATCCAACTTCTTCAATGGCATCAATATTGAATATAACTTTCAATAATTCTTCATGGCGACAAGCACCGCTGATACCCAAAATTAGAACAACCTACAAATGAGGAATATTGAAATTACAACTAATCCCACGAAATTATGATTATATCTGTACCTTATAAAGTAAATTGGTTTCGTCATCAGCATCTTGAATGAATTCATTGATATCATCCCTTGATAATACTTTCGATTTCTTTCATTCTTTCCTCCGTATCCGACGCTTTTGTTCTTAATGAGCGGGACCAATTTAGAAAACTTCCTTATATCAATATTTTCCTTAACATTCAATGTACTTCTCAACATTGAGTAGAAACTCCATAACGTGGAAGGTTTTAAAATTTTTGATTTTTCCTCAAAATAGCATATGAGCTATATTTTCAGAAAACTCTTTTGCATGGTTCTTGTTGCACCATTCATGAAATTGGTCATATGTTTTCTCATATAAACTGCTCCACATGAGTTAGGGATATTGACTTAAAGTGCAAAAAAATATAGTTAAAATAAGATTTTTGTGATGAAAATTCATATTAATATGATTTCAAGTTGCAAATTCATTTTAGCCTGTAGGTCTGCAACGTATACAGGGTGGTTAAGTAAAATCGAGTAAAATAACGAAATTTCATTCCCAGAGAATTCAAGCATTTTAAGACTATCAATACAATGTATGGCTTTGCATACTACACACGAGGTTGTTGCACATTTCTTGAGGAATTTGGTTCCATAAACGGGGCAGAAGCTCTCTCAGATCATTTAAGGATTCTGGGGTAGGTTGATGATTATCTAATCTTCTTTGGAGCATATCCCATGCATGTTCTATGCAATTCAAATCTGGTGAGTGCAGAGGTATTGGTAAATGTGGAATACCAAGCTCCTCGCGCGCATTCTCAACTATGGCTGCACGGTACGGTCTAGCGTTATCGTCTAGAAATTGAAAAGTTTCACCAATAGCAGCGTGAAAATTTGGCACAACATTATCAATGACATGCTCCCTATAGTGTAAGGCGTTCATATTCCCAGGACAAATGTGTAGATCTGTGCGCTCGTTGAAACATATCCCGGCCAATACCATAACACTACCCCCTCGGAATGGATGGACTTCTTGGACATAGCGACGATTACGGGGTATGCGTGGGATTGTCCATACCCTTATTCTTCGAGAATCTGAAAATCGTCCATATCTGGATTCATCAGTGAAGAGGACACTACGCCATTGATCGTTCCAATTGATATGTTGCCTTGCCCATTCCAGTCTCTGACGCTTATGGTCACGTGTTAATGGAACTCCTCTTAATGGACGTCTAGAACCTAGATTCACCTCTCTCAAACGTCGTCCGATGGTTTCGATGGAAACTTGGACCCCATCTGCACTTTGAAGAGTATTCCGTAGCATTCTACACGTATATGTAGGGTTTCTTCTCGCTCTGATGAAACGATCCTGAGCAGGTGTTGTTTTTCGTCGCCCACCAAGCCTTGGTCTCTCCAACGCGGAACCTGTCTCCCTGAACCTATTCCATAGTCGAGATATCACACTTTGGCTGACTTGGAGCCTTTCCGCTACAACAACCTGAGTTAGGCCACCCTGTAGCATTCCGATAGCCCTATCAGCCTCAGCGTTTGTTAATTTACGTCTTGGTATTTTCAGAAAATTCGTTTCAAATCGAAGCCGTTGATAAACTGACTTCATTTCAAAATAAGAACATTCATGAAGCATATTCAAAGAACCAAACTTCAGAAAAAAGGCGACCAGATTGACGAAATGTCAGGTTCATCTGTGGGCATTGTATTGGGATCATCTTCTTTTCCTGTGTAAACTTCAAACTTATATGCATTTTCTTCAAACATATATGATATTCCACAAAGAAAAAACCGTTCGTATCCCCATTTGTGAGGCTTTTTAGGCATATGTATATTGTTTTAAATGGTGTCTGTTATCAGTTGCACCGATTTGTTCATCGACTGACTCCATCGGGAGTGATACGAATTTTCGTTGCAAATGGTCCGTATCTTGTAGAGTTTGCCAACACTTCCATTTTGATTTTCATTATTACTAAAATGTAGTACAAATCGAAAAATCATAGTTGTTCAAACTCGTGCAAAGACATAGTTTCTTTCACAAAGTAACTTCCACTTATATCAGCCAAGTAGTCTATCACATTCGTACAATAAGAGAATGAAGTGAAAAGATAAATACCTACAATTTTTGTATTTCTTGTACCGAAAAATATCATGGTCTATTAGGGTTTCTTTGTGTACTGCGAAAGGAAGATTTTTTGGCTTTCATCATCGAAAATGTATTTAGAATATCGGTAACGAGATTCCAGATCTAAGATCTCCTAGGGAAGATACCTAGAAATCGTTTGTCTATATCGGTTAGTATAAAATTACCGCTTTTCCAAAGTAAGTTTTTCATCTTTGTGCTAGTCTCACTTTGGGTATAGTCATCATCCAACAAAATATTTTCATCCTCCATTTTCTCTCCACTATCAACACTATCTTCCAAGTTGTCAAGGTTCGCATCAGGGTCAACATTTAGGTCAGCTTCAATTTCCTCATCGACTTCATCTTGCTAGGAAGGAAGGTCAATCAATTCTAAAATTTCGTTTTCGCTAAGGCGACTTTTTCTTTAGAATTTCTCGTACCAGCCACTCATTATACACGGTGTCCCAGAATGAATGGATAATCCTGTAACACTGTATAGAAGAGCTATTGGACTCCCTGAAAAAAATACAAAAAAAATCTATCCCCACTAGAAATATTTTTTTTTCAAAATAATAATTTCTTGCACATCACGTTGCGTTTCTGTGTAACACGCTCACAAATAAGTTATGAAGATGTATGGTAACATTTTGAAATTTACATGAAAAGCGCATTTTTTTTTTTGAGTTGGCCGCATAGGCTTTCTCAAATTGAACGATTGAACGATTAAACCATGAACGATTAAACTTTCACATTATGAAATGTTCATCACATTTTATGATGAAATTTGAAGTTGGATATTTTTTTCCAAAAAAGTTACAACAGATATCTATACGGTGTTCAGCATATCTATTGCTATTCAATGAAGAATATTTCACCATGAAGAAACTGATGGATTTGATCCCCTTTCGAGCGTGATACACAGAAACGCAACGTGATGTGCAAGAAATCATTATTGTGAAAAAAAGTTCTCGTGTGGATAGATTTTTTTTTGTATTTTTTTCAGAGAGTCCAATAGCTCTTCTATACAGTGTTACAGGATTATCCATTCATTCAGGGACACCCTGTATATGATCGAAATAATATACTATAGTACTGTAATACTATATCATATATGATGCAAACAAAAATGAGGCTTCACCTACTTCAATTACTTAGAATATCTTCAAAAAATTTTGAATTCAGCACAGATCTGCCTTATATGTATGTACTATCCAGATATCATTGAGCGCTCGTATTACTTACAAAAAGGGTATATCATTTCGTCACGACATCTGTTTTTCTTCGAATTTTGAGCTGAAAATGGTCTCAATCGACAGACTTCGACTCACTGATGACGAATCCGTCGGAAAATTCGAGTCTGTCCGTCCGTACCTCTCGAACGGAACGTCCTAGGAACTTGAAATTTTCAGGGTAGGTTCGAATCTCGAATGCAGCGGTTGAGTTTGTTATTGGGCAAAATTCGACCAGGGGTTCCGTAAATATGGCCGTTCGAAATGTTGTTCTCCTGATTACTTCGAAACTATAGATTCGATCGAGGTGAAGATTTGCACTCAGATGGAGAATGACGTGTTTAAGATACATGCAAAATTTTGACCAGATCGCATGACCAGAACCATAGAAAATTATAACTTATGAACGGAAAGGCCTAGAAACTTGAAATTTTCAGGATAGTTGCAGATGTCGAATTTCGCGGTCATGTTCATCAATGAGCAGAATTAGACTAGGGCTTCCGTCAATATGATCGTTTGAAATTTAGTTTTCTCGATAATTTCAAAACTACGGATTCTATCGTGACGAAATTTTGTATTTCAATGGAGAATGATATATTCGAGCCACATTTTTCCCAGATCGCATGACAAGAACCATAGAAAATTATAACTTTCGAACATAAAGGCCTAGGGACTTGAAATCAAATTGATCAATCAGCAAAATAATACTAGGGATTCCGTGAATATGCCCGTTCAAAATATTCTTTTCTGATAATGTCGGAACTATTCATTGGACTGGAATAAAATTCTGCACATAGATGAAGAAAAATGTATTCAAACTACGTGGGAAATTTCTAGCGAATTTTCGAAAAAAAAATTGGTCACCTAAAGCACTGACGTGAAGTATTGGTTTTCGCCCTAGTTTGAAATTTTTTTTGATAGCTGTCGAAAATTTTCCAATTGGTTTCTGAAACTGGAGAATGCGAATCTACCTACAAGGTGAATGAACGAGCGCTCAAAACCTTCTGACTTCACGGCAGTGCTTCTCAAATTTTTTTCATTATGCTTCAATGCAGAAAGTATTTTAAATAAAACTACGCAAAATGCTCACTTCTGCAGAACTAGACAGACCACTGTCACGATGAAAAAGATGTCGCCGTGAGTAAGAGATATTATTTGTATCAAATATGATACACCATGCATTTATCTATGGCTGAACTGATTTTCAAGGTTGTATCCATGAAGATTATTTCATAGAGCATATTTTATCCCACGACCATTTGACATAAATTCAACAGCATGAAGTTAGCTACCAATATAAATAAAGACATCAGTGATTTCGATTGATGCAAATGAAGACCCTAAAATTTCATAAACCATTTACGGTGCCCACCACTGGCCATACTCTCTGGAAAAGAATGTTGTCATCTTTCTGTAAGTGTTGAATAATTTTCCGAATATCAATTCCATATGAACCAGATTTGAAATAGCGATTGGCGCAGGCAGTTTGCACCCCAAGTTACATCTGTAGATCGAGTTATCAGGAACCAAGGGGTGTGACTCATATAGCCAAAATTTACTGCCTCTTGTTAGGAAATTGATCACATAATACCCAAAAGTGTCGGTGATATATGCACTTCGAGGGGGCTCAAACGATTTGTAGCTGAGGAAAAGTTGATAAACTGGGAATATATTGGCATTCCTACCATGGAAGATGACGGTACACGTGTTGAAGTCATAATCTAAATTAGTTCTTTCAAGTCCCTCTGCATAAGTGACTATACTGGTAGGGATGATAGGAATGATGTGCTCACGAGTGAAGCGCTTGAAAGGGTCACAAATCGGTTTCTTATCGTGTGAAAGTTCATTATTTGATTGAAAACCAGAATTTATCTGGGATTAATGGTTTTTATGGACAACACTCGTAAATTGTGGAGTTTTTAGGATGACCATAATGGTGCCCCCATGACATGAATCGAAGTATATATATATCAGATTTATGTTTGGAAACAATTTTGGAATGTTATTTCAGTTCGGTATTTCGATAATTGCTATCATCATCAATTATTGTTCTGTTATACTCTTTCAATTTCGTGTCTTCCTGATTTCTATGAAAAATGCCCAATTTGTACCCGTGAGAACCTGGTATTTTATGTACCAAATTTTTCGTAAGTTACTTCAAAGTTATACTTATTTTAAGTAATACAACAAATAATTCATTGTCAATAGTTTTTTTTAATCTGGATAAATAGTTGTA
The DNA here is from genome assembly GCA_963966015.1 of Aphidecta obliterata. NCBI lineage: Eukaryota > Metazoa > Arthropoda > Insecta > Coleoptera > Coccinellidae > Aphidecta > Aphidecta obliterata. The sequence goes on along the minus strand of OZ014429.1, from coordinate 14,443,494 downwards.
TGTTGTAAGATTCAATCGTGGAGTTTCACCACACTCTTCAGCTATCCTAGAATTAGTTTTCCATTGAGATAATGTCAACAAAAGTTCTCCAGATCTCTTTTTATAATCGAAAAAAACCTGTTTTGGTATTGCATTTACTAGGTATAAATATTCAACTCAGAAATCGAATGAAATTCAAATCTTCCTTAGGTTGTTTAATTATTGGGGAATTATGAATTTTAACCAGGTGACGGCTCAATTACGGTAACTATAAAGAATATTTTTTGAAATGTTTATGCACCTGTAGAAAGTAAAATATATCAATTAAAAATGATCTTTCCCATTGAGTTTTTCTTCATTGTCTATTCAGATGGAGGAAGTTCAAAAAACCTAATCCAGCGCAAAAAAATCCTAAAATTTTCTTTATATTGTTTGAATGTTTCTGACTACCATATTTTATAACTTCGATCAAATGTATCGAAGAGATTTGTGGAAAATACCTTTGAAAAATTTGATTGATACGACACCATATTCACTCAGTATTCACTAATAAGATTAGTCTACGATTTTCACTTATTAGTGAAAATCGTAGTCTAAGTTAATTAGTGAATACTAAGTTGGAAATACTTCTTTCGGGAAATAGAGAGTGGAACTTGCACTTGCAGAAAATTAATAAATATTGTTTTTCATCCAAATTAATCTCTGGTAGGCATAAAGTTGTCTAAGCTCAAAGATTTTGATTCCATTATAAATCAACCCAAAAGAGAACAGCTTCCCACTATGTATGAATTATTATTGCAACTCTTAGCGTATTTGGAGCAGATTCCAGCGTATTGAATGTGCAATTGTAGGCACGTCCCTACACCACTTAACCGTTTTGATTGATTCTGCTAGTGCTGAGTAAAGAAGCCTCAAATTTTTGAGTGAAAGTATTCCTCTCAGTAAGTGAAATTTATTCATTAAAATTCTGATTCCCTCAGTCGAGTGAGAAATATGTCCATTCAAGGTGTTATTGAATAAGCACAAAGAGTGCCATTAACACATTTAGTTGCATGTAATTAAAGAACGACGAGAAAGCCATATATTTAGTTTTTGAAAAATGTATGCTCAGGAGATATTAGTTGACCACATTTGAATCTTTTCTAGATTGGAATCATCAAGGTGATAAACTTACTGCCAACTGTTGCCAATCAACAAAAGCACACTATCGTCATACTAACAAGTAATATTTCCTTCGAAATTTCATATTTTTAGTATTCTTTTCATATGCAGCAATAATGAGATTGTTCTTAGATCCGTTCCCTGGGGTATCCCAACGGTTACAGCCGTAGGGGAGCTGATATTATCAGCTAATCGGACTCTTAGTGTTCTACAGATTTAAAAATCTCCAAATGAATTTACAGATGACCCTTAGCACCATAACCAGTCACTAAACTTCTCCAACGGGGCATCATACCGTTCGGTATCGAATGCTCTTGAGATCGATAAATGCTAAAAGACATTTCAACGAATTATACATGGCCCAGACAGTTTTCTTCACGAAATCAACAATGGCATTTTCAGTACTTGATTCCTTCAAGAATCTATACTCCCTTTCCGATATTACACCATTCTTTTCGAAAAAGGAAAGCAGCCTATTTTTCATTGTTTTTTCGGAAAAGTTTCTTTGAGTTAGATAAGTGGATAATTATGCAGCTTTGAGTGATGACCTGCCCTATAAACCGGCGTTATCATCGATTTTTTGAATTGGTGAAGGATTTTGTAAGGTTATAGCATAAATTTATGTTTAATGCAAGAGGATTAACATTACACGACATGTTCTTGATACTTTTTAGTGTTATGCCGTCCGGGCCTGGTGCCTGGAGAACATTTATTTTTCTCGAACCGGTTAATTCAGCAGCAAGCGGCAATTACCAAATTTTTTGTGTCATCTCTTTACCAATATAAGTGAAGCATTATTGAAAATATTGACTGTTTTTTCGGTGACCTGGATTATTTCAACTATATTCAAATTATCAATTCAGCATTTTTGAGCGCTTTTTCTACTTAGGGGCCATCTATAAATCACCTCTCACGAATTTCATGAGTTTTGGGACCCCCTTCCGTCCTTCTCACAGCTGGTCACATTTTTTGAGACTCCCGCCCCCCCTTGTGTGATGGTCCATATTTGAAAATTCACATCTAGAAACATGAAATCAAAACAGTTGTTTCAAAATTAATTTCATTTCAACTCGATTACAAAAATTTACAAAACAAAATTAATTAATTAATTATTCACATGACATCTTGAGTCCATGGACTTCGAACCCAATCCTTCAAATTATCAATGATTGCGAAATTTCCGATTAATAATACTTCGATATATTTGATTCCAGAATGTGGTATCACGAAATTTAAGACCCCTACCACCCCTTGTCACACAAGATCACACTTCGTCGACCCCCTCCCCCTCCTTAACGTGTGACGTAATTTATGGATGGCCCCCCACGATGTCTGTATTTTTCGAATTTTGAGCCAAAAAAGGTCTTAATTGACAAGGTTCTACCCATTGATGACGAATCCGTCGAAAAATTCAAGATTGTCCGTTCGGCCCGACGTGAGTATGATTACTTTCGAACGGAAACCTAGAGACTTGAAATTTTCAGTGTGGGTTCAATTCCCAAATGACGGCAGATGAGTTTATTAATGGGCAGATCTCCACCAGGGGTTCCGTAAATATGGACGTTCGAAATTTTGTTCTCTGTCTCGATAATTTCGAAACTACTGATTGGATCAAAGATACAACAAAAAAGAATTACGAAGAGCACTGACGTGAAGGCAGGAGCTTTTGAGCGCTCGTACATGCACCTTGTAGGTAGATTTGCTTTTTCCAGTTTTGAAACCAATTGAAGAAATTTTTGACAGCTGTCAAACAAATTTTCAAACTGAGGCGAAAATCCAGACTTCAAGTCAGTGCTTCAGGTGACCAATTTTTGAGCGCCCGTACTACTTACACGAGGGCTATATCAGTTCGTCACGATGTCTGTATTTTTCGAATTTTGAGCCGAAAATGGTCTCAAACGATTATGTTCGACTCACTGATGACGAATCCGTCGGAAAATTCGAGTCTGTCCGTCCGTCCGGCCGTCCGTATACACGATAACTCTCGAACGGAATGTCCTAGAAACTTGAAATTTTCAGGGTAGGTTCGAATCTCGAATGTCGAGGTTGGGTTCGTTATTGGGCGAAATCCGCCCTAGGGTTCCGTAAATATGACCGCTAGAAATTTTATTTTCCTGATTATTTTGGAACTACAGATTCGATCAAGATGGAATTTTGCTCTCTAATGGAAAATGAGGTGCTCAAGCTACATGCAATTTCATTCACCTCGCATCACCAGAACCATAGAAACCATAGAAAATTGTAACTTTTGAACGGAAACGCCTAGGGACTTGAAATTTTCAGGATAGGTGTGGATCTCGATTGTCGTGATCACTTTCATCTGTGAGCAAAATTATACTAGGGGTTCCGTAAATATGGTGGTTTGAAATTTAGTTTTCTTGATAATTTCCAAACTACAGATTCGATCGTGACGAAATTTGGTATACTTATGGAGAATGATATATTCAAGCTACATTTCTCTAGATCGCATGACCAGAACCATAGAAACCATAGAAAATCATAACTTTCGAACGGAAAGGCCTAGGGACTTGAAATTTTCAGGATAGGTGTAGATCTGAAATGTGGCGTTCACGTTTATCAATGGGCAGAATTATAGTAGGGATTCCGTAAATACGGTCGTTTGAAATTTTGTTTTACCGATAATTTCGAAACTACGGATTTGATCGAGATAAAATTTTGTATTTTGTCCAGATCGCATCACCAAGACCATGGATACCGTAGAAAATTTTAGCGAATTATCGAAAAAAAAATTGGTCACCTAAAGCACTGACTTGAAGTCTGGATTATCGCCTCAGTTTGAAAATTTGTTTGACAGCTGTCAAAAATTTCCTCAATTGGTTTCCAAAACTGGAAAATGCGAATCTACCTACAAGGTGCATGTACGAGCGCTCAAAAGCTCCTGCCTTCACGGCAGTGCTTTTCGTAATTTTTTTTTTCGATAATTCGCTAGAATTTTCTATGGTATCTATGGTCTTGGTAATGCGATCTGGACAAAATTACCCACATAGTTTGAATATATTATTCTTCATCTATGTGCGAAATTTCATTCCAATCCAATAATGAGTTTCGAAATTATCAGAAAAAATATAGTTTTGAACAGCTATATTTACGGAACCCCTAGTCTAATTTTGCTCATTGATGAACGTGACCGCGAAATTTGCGATCCTAACCTATTCTGAAAATTTCAAGTCCCTAGGCCTTTCCGTTCGAGAGTTATGATTTTCTATGGTTTCTATGGTTCTGATCATGCGCGATCTGGAAAGAATGTAGCTCGAATATATCAATCTCAATTTACATACAAAATTTCGTCACGATCAAATCCATAGTTTTGAAATTATGAAGAAAACTGAATTTCGAACGGCCATATTTACGGAACCCCTAGTTTAATTTTGCTCATTGATGAACGTGACCGCGATATTCGAGATCCACACCTATCCTGAAAATTTCAAGTCCCTAGGCCTTTCCATTACAGAGCTATAATTTTTTATGGTTCTGGTCATGCTAGCTGGACAAAATTTTGCATGTAGTTTAAGCACGCAATTCTCCATCTGAGTGCAAAATACACCTCGATCGAATTAGTAGTTTCGAATTAATCAGAAAAACAAAATTTCGAGCGGCCATATTTACGGAACCTCTCGGCGAATTCTGCTCAATAACGAACTTAACCGCGGCATTCGAGATTCGAACCTACCCTGAAAATTTCAAGTTTCTAGGACATTTCGTTCGAGAGTTATCGTGTATACGGACGGTCGGACGGACGGACAGACTCGAATTTTTCGACGGATTCGTCATCAGTGAGTCGAACATAGTCGTTTGAGACCATTTTCGGCTCAAAATTCGAAAAATACAGACATCGTGACGAAATGATATAGCCCTCGTGTGAGTAGTACGAGCGCTCAAAAACTTAAATTTAGCCAAGTGTCCTAGCCTGCTTTCTTCGTTTCGCTTCCAGGGTTTTCAGATGGGCAATTCGGCAAAAAAAAATGGCAAAAAATTTGGATATTCGACTATATCGAAATGTGTGTCACTTTGTATGATAGTATACATATATGGTGGAATACGTTCTCATCTTCCACCATTTTTCGAATATGTATAGGCTAACCCAAAACCCTGTGCATACCTACGTATGCTTCGATACAAGGACGAATTTACTACCAGAATATTTCTGTGCCTAGTAGAATACTGATGATAGTTCGACAACTTTTGGGAAGTGAATACACACTGTCTTTTCAGGATTTACCATCAGTCCTTCGCTGCAATACCTATTGATGAACATTTCTAGTCTCAAAGAGATAATAGCTATGAGATCTTCCAAGCTCTGAGCTGCAATGAAGCATGATCAGTTATCCAGCAAAATTGCAACTGAAATGCAATAATATGTTTGGGTTAATCAATTGAAAATAATATTAACGAAGGAGGCTGACCACTGAGCCCTAAGCAACCCCCACATCGAGCATGTAAACCTCAGCACTCTCGATCCTAAATGACATTTCGCCCTGCGATATGTAACTTACCAAGCAATCATTGAATAAAGCCTGATGAAGCGGGATTCCGTTCTCAGAGACGGAGGATTTGTTTGATCTATGTATGTACTTTCTTTAATACTTTGGGGAGTTTATCGAGAAATAAGTTGAAGTCAACTAAAAAAGATGTGTATATACTAATTACACTCAAGTCATCACTGATTACTTTTATCACACAAACTAAATAATTAAGTTCTTCCGCGAAAGTGAACCTCCAATGTTTTATGGCTGTGAAGCATTCACGACATTCTATCACAAAGCAATGTTCAACAATGCTGACAATGTCCGGCTGCACTTTTACCAGGAGCTCTTGCAGATTACTTATCTTATTTGGAATTCATTGAATATTTATTTGGACTTAGACGTTCGATGAGTTGATCATTCCAGGATTCATTCGTATTCACTGACTGGAATGATGACTTTTAAAGAGGAAATCTTGATTTGAAAGCCTCACACCTACAGTTACTCCTTTGTCAACAAATATAGATACCTATGTAAAAATATAGATATGTAATTATATTCCAAAATGGGTAAATACAGCGAAAATTCGAAATGGTTACCATATTCGAACTATCTCTTCTACAATGGGTATACTTTTACCATTCGTTGTCTACCTTGATCTTAATATGTTTCGAAGCCGTGTTCGATACAAATTCGTTGAGTCGTTGCGGCATTGATCTGATACGGGGATTAGTATGTCATTGGGTTATTATATACAGGGTGTCCAGGAAAATGTGGGAAATCTCTCGGATTCAAATAAAACATAAAAAAATAAGATGACAAGTTTCCATAATCTTTTTTCCTAGCGGCCCTCTCTACGGAGATACGGCCTCCTAAATGACGTCACTGGAAATTCATTTTACTGGAATAAATTTTAAACTACTTAATATAATTTAATGAAAATTTGATATGATAAACAGTGGTAGGGACCTCTTTGAATACTGCCCTTAAATTCAAATTAGCTCGTTCAGTTTACCAGGGGCGGACTAGGTTGTACATTCTAATGCTTACATTTTCAACACCCTGTATGATAAGGAGTTAAAAAAAATTTGGATATCTTGAACATTAAGCTAAAGAAAAGGTACTCCTGTTTATAGTCGATAAAATGAACCGTTTTCGAATAACAAAATAATAAAAGAAGTAACTTTTTTATTTCTCTTAAAAAGAAACATGAATTCTAATTTTTTTTGTCTGCAACAAAGTGTGATACGAAAGTTATTCCAGGAACAAAAAAGTTTTAGTTTATGTTATTGAATCCACTTATGAAGTTTTTGATTGATTATTTTTAATTACCGTATTCAGATTCAATCGTTGCAAGCTTTAGTGAGAGTACATTTCTGAAAAATTATTTTTGTTGAGGTCCTTTTTTGGGCCAAAACTGCATTGTTAAGAATCTTTGTAATTTGGTCGGATTCAATAACGTAAACTAAAACTTTTTTGTTTCTTGATTAACTTTCGTAATACACTTTTTTGCAGACAAAAAAAAATTAGAATTCGTGGTTCTTTTTGATACAAATGAAAAAATTATTTCTCCTATTATTTTGTTTTTCGTGAACGGTTCATTTTATCGACAATGAACAAGAGTACCTTTTCTTTAGCTCAATATTCAAGGTATCGAAATTTGTTTTTTTTTTACTCCTTATCATACAGGGTGTCAAAATGTAAGCATTAAAACGTATAACCTAGTCCGCCCCTGGTAAACTAAATGAGCTAATTTAAATTTAAGGCCTGTATTTTAAGAGGTCCTTATTATTGTTTATCATGTCAAATTTTCATTAAATTATATCAAGTAGTTTGAAATTTATTCCAGTAAAATGAATTTCCAGTGACGTCATTTAGGAGGCCGTATCTCCGTAGGAAGGGGCGCTAGGAAATAAAATTATGGAAACTTGTTACCTTATTTTTTTAAGTTTTATCTGAATCCGAGAGATTTCCCACATTTTACCGGACACCCTGTATATTGGTTGTTGCACCCCGTAAGATAAGCGCTGATGCATCTCTGACCTTGTCACCTCCCTTTTCTTGTCTTCCCAAATACAATACAATCATCGCGGAACACGCCCGAATCATTCAAGTTTATCCCAACTCCATGCGAATCATTTCCTACAAGGTCGAAGTTACCGGAAGATTGCGGTATGAGAACAATGCAATAGAACTTATGGCCGTTTTTCCTATCTATCTCAGGTAGTATATTACCTTCCCTTTTTTTGGGAAGGCACTGCTAATGTCTAATATACTATTTCTGATCCATATTCTGTCAATTGGGGAAGGTGTTTTCCTAATTAAACGAAATACTTATCAGTAGTAATACCCCTAGGGCCTTGATAATACCGAGATAATTTTGTCATAGAGAATGCTGAAAGCGTGTTGCTTGATAATTACAATCCTAATATCCTTAAGCAACACGCTTAAAGGATTCTCTATTACAAAATTTTGAGGATTTATCAAGGCCCGAGGGGAATTCGATAAGATAATTTTTTACTTTGTAGATTTCATTCGAAAAATTGATTGTCAATCGGACGTTTAATATTTATTCAATTTTATTCAACCAAACTGAAAACACCACATGTTGGGTATTATCCCTGTAATCCATAGGTGATTGGATGAAATTTGACACATGACTCTAAGTTAAGTAATTTGATTGGTTACTATAGTTAGTAAAAAATTATTAACATAATGACTATTAGTTTTTGGTTCAAGTATTTTTTATCATTTGCAGTTACCATTGCAGTCATTGTTCCTACAAAGCATTGCTCTTGCAGGAAAGGAATAAATATGTGCACATAGTATTCCTTTCAAATTTATCTACTTATATTAGTTTACAGTTTCATTACTTTTATACAATATAATATTTATATGTAGTCATTTTTGTGAATTATTATTTTTATCTACTCCGATTGAATAATATAGTCATTACTCAACTACTTTCGATGGAGTAATGATATATGTAAACTATTGTAAACAAACACCGTGAGTGTTCTCCCACTCAGTCACTCCTATAACTCCCCTGTGTGATTGGCCGTAAGGAAACAGTCCATTATTAGTATTGAGGGGAGGTCACTTGAATAATTTTGACGTTTAATCAAATTGAGTTGATACCTAATTATTATTGTGGATATTTCGCTGAAAAAGATTAATTCAGATAGTGAAGATGAATTATTATGTATATCTTCAGAAATAAGACAATCAGCTAATGTTACCATACAGAATTTATTGCCCGAAAAATACCAAAACAAATATAAAGTTGTATACAACAATTTTCAAGATTGGCGTAGCAGTAAGAATATCAAGTCATTGTTTACAGAGAATGTTCTTTTGGCATATTTTAGTGAACTTAGCACTAAATATGAAGCATTGCCCCTATAGACTTTCTACTCCATGCTAAGAAGCTTAATCAACATAAATAATGCATGGTTATATGTAACTATTAAGATTTTTAAATAAAGTTCTTTCTCTGTACGTGTACCTTAGTATTTATTGTTACAATCGTAGATAAAGTATAGTATTCAACTTGCGGTAGTGGTCATAACTCACTTGATGAATTACAGCACTCGCCTCCGGCTCGTGCTGCAAACTTCATCTGCGTGAGTTATGACCTACATTACCGCTCGTTAAATAATATACTATTATTATATTAACACCAACAAACCGTTAGTTCAATTAGAGCAGGCTGACTTGTCACACTTGCAGTTGTCGTTACAGGAGCCGCCATTCTTACGACACCCGCAGCGATTGTCCTTGCAATGAGTGACCTTGCAGGAACAACCGCCAGTCCGGCCATGAGGCGATATTGAGACAGGCCATCTTGGCCCACTTGCAAGAGTCATTAAAGGTGCCATTCTTTCGAAATTCACAGCGGATGTGCTTACAATAGTAGGGCAGATCAACTTGTTACACTTGCAGTTATTGTTACATGTCGCACCATTTTTGCGACATCCGCAACGATTGTCCCTGCAATTAGTGATCGCACAGGAACAACCGCGAGTCCGGTCAGAGGGCGTTATTAAGTTAGGCCGATTTGTCACACCTGCAGTAGGCATTACAGATGTCTCCATTCTTCTTAACATATCCGCAAATGTGCTTTCAATATTAAGGCAGATCATCTTGTTACAATTGCAGTTGTGGTTACAGGAGCCACCATTCTTACGACATCCGCAGCGATTGTCCCTGCAATTACTGATCGAGCAGGAACAGCCGCCAGTACGGCTAGTTGGCGATATTGAGGTAGGCCGATTTGTCACACCTGCAGTAGGCATTACAGGTGCCTCCATTGATTTTAACATATCCGAAAATGTGCTATCAATATTGAGGCAGGTCACCTTGTTACACTTGCAGTTGTGGTTACAGGTGCCACCATTCTTACGACATCCGCAACGGTTGTCCTTACAATCAAGGATCTTGCAGGAACATCCCCCAGTCCGGCCTCGAAGCGATATTGAAGTATTTTGGCAGGTGGACTTGTCACACTTGCAGTGTTCTTTACAGGTGCCACCATTTTTACGACATCCGCAGTGATTGTCCTTACAATCAAGGATCTTGCAGGAACACCCTCCTGTCCCGACACGAGACGATCCACTGATGGCTTGCTTCTCAGCTGGTTCACAAGCTGCAATAAAAAATTCCACTTTGATACAGCAATATAATTCGATGAATGAATTGAAAAGTCGTAGATATTGAATAAAGTACATTTTCGCTTAGAATTATACAGTAGTTTGAAGCGGATACCACTGGGCTCAAGGAAATCCCAGCAGTTTCCGATCAGTATGGTATACCGATGGCTCGAAGCCGAAATCTAGGTGTAAACCCCGAGAATTAATATATCAGTGATATCAGAGAATCATACCTGAGTCGTACTTTGAGCTGAAGTTTGAACTACTCCATCGCATAGATAGATGAAAGTAGAGAAATCAGGACCATTATGATTTACTCCACCAGTCAGGCAGGCGCGCAAGCAATTGATGACATAGAGATTAACTTTTGAGCATGCGTTCAATAAAAGCACAGAGGACATCAGGGGATGAGAGGGACGATGAACTCTGAGTAGAGCTTGTCAATGGCTTTCTTGAGCACAGCACCCTTATGTGGCATAACAAATGCAGAAATCAAACGAACCTCTACAAAATGGGTAAAAACATGGGCTGAATGCTGGGATCTCGGCTAGGATAACTTGTTACGCTCATATAATTCCCTCGGGAATATTGAGTGGTGTACGTTCAGGGTCACGATATGTTTGACCAGCATATATTCGCTTCGCGGCCGGGGTTCGAACAATTCAAGTTTCGGATTTCTTTCTTATGTTGTTATTGTTTTTTTGTACGAATTTTCCTTCTGGAGGTACGAACGAAATTCATTATTCTGGTGACAGGGCGACGAGAATTATATAGATATACAGGGTCTTTCACGAGGAACCTCACCCATATTTATACGGGAAACTACTGAACCTATTTTCATGAAATTCAGCACTTATAAGTATTTCACGATGCTGATGAAATCTAAAATATTTTCAAGGCATGAGCACCTCCGGTTTTTCCGGAAATGACGTCAACTTCCGTTTTTCAAATTAGAACACCATTTTTTTATTGCAGAAATAGATTCCTTAGAAAATTTCAGGTTATTTTGATGTAACATTTTTCAGTTTTGGTTGGAAAATTCTCTCTGAGCGGGAAAATTCGAAAAAAGAATCGAAAATAGAGCTCCGCTGAAACAAGAATAACTTCGAGGTTTTTGAATGGAAAATTTTCATTTTTGGGATTTTTCAAGATGTAAGATTGATGTATCCACTTTAAAAATCGAAATCGCGATTCATGATACAGGGGGTGAAAAAATCGCTTTCAAAGTTAGGGATGACAAAATCGTGAAAAATCCATTTTTTCAAATTAGAACCCAATTTTTTTATGGCAGATATTGAATTTACGTTAAAAAATAATGTGAATGTATGCATCACACCCTTGCCCTAAAATGGATATTTTCTGAGTTATTCACAAAAAACTGTTTTTCGTCTTGAATTTTCAGCTATTTCTTTTCCCTTCACGCCAAAAAGATGAAATTTTCAGGAACTGTTATTTGAACCATGCTGTAGATTTTTCACCCCTTCTTGAAACCGACTTCAAGTTACTATTAGGAGAACCATGGCAAACTCTCGCAGTTATAACTAGAGAAGATGCTCAAAGTTTTGACCGTTAATTTCTAGACATTTATTTATACGTCTCAGGAATGCTTCGTGCGTTGCTCTTCTTGTTTCATCGGGAGGAAGAGATCTGCAAAAGTGTTTAAAAACCAAATTGAGTTTCAAAACTATGAATCTAAAAATCTAAACAAACCTGAACGCATTTCTGACTCGTTCTATGCAGTCCTCTTTATCAGTCAGGGGAGTTGAGTAGACAATATTTTTTATCCTACCCCAAACATAATAGTCTAAAGGAGTTAAATCGGGAGAACGTGGTGGCCAAAGATGTGGACCATTGTTCGCCAACCATCGATCTTCAAATAGCCTGTAGAGGATATTTGACACATTGAGTGAATTGTGTGGAGGCGCGCCATCTTGTTGATACCATAAGTCATTATGGTTCTGTACTAGCGGCTCAATTATTTGAGTCAATATGTCAGAATATCTATCTCCTAAGGGAGAACATTCTTTAAATAATGCAAACATGTGTAGTGTTCTCCGATACAAATTCGAATCCAAATTCGCCATCTATTTAGGAACAACCTGTAACTTTTTTCTCTCGCATATTAGGGTAGTAAAATCTAAAACATGGTTCAAGTAACAGTTCCTGAAAATTTCATCTTTTTGGCGTGAAGGGAAAAGAAATAGCTGAAAATTCAAGACGAAAAACAGTTTTTTGTGAATAACTCAGAAAATATCCATTTTAGGGCAAGGGTGTGATGCATACACTCACATTATTTTTCAACGTAGATTCAATATCTGCCATAAAAAAATGGGGTTCTAATTTGAAAAAATTGATTTTTCACGATTTTGTCATCCCTAACTTTGAAAGCGATTTTTTCACCCCCTGTATCATGAATCCCGATTTCGATTTTTAAAGTGGATACATCAATCTTACATCTTGAAAAATCCCAAAAATGAAAAGTTTCCATCCAAAAACCTCGAAGTTATTCTTGTTTCAGCGGAGCTCTATTTTCGATTTTTTTTTCGAATTTTCCCGCTCAGAGAGAATTTTCCAACCAAAACTGAAAAATGTTACATCAAAATAACTTGAAATTTTCTTAGGAATCTATTTCTGCAATAAAAAAATGGTGTTCTAATTTGAAAAACGGAAGTTGATGTCATTTCCGGAAAAACCGGAGGTGCTCATGCCTTGAAAATATTTTAGATTTCATCAGCATCGTGAAATACTTATAAGTGCTGAATTTCATGAAAATACGTTCAGTAGTTTCCCGTATAAATATGGGTGAGGTTCCTCGTGAAAGACCCTGTATATCTTTCGAGATTTCCTTCGGGGATTTAATACTCTCGTCTCAAGTGGAAATTTTTATGATAGCTTCGTGATAATTATTCTTTGGCTAGACTCGTTATCGAGGATTTTGGTTATTAATTTCCCGTTACCTCACGTTAACCCCACTCACCAACAAGGGTAAGATAATGTAATCGTTCTCCAGAAGGAATGTTCTAATAGTTTTGTATTGTATTTTTAGGGTTTTTTTTTTATATATATTCTTCACTTTCCATCTTTGGAGTATCCCTCTGCTATATTCTCCGATTGTGGCTGTAATCGAAGCAGAGAATACTACTGTACCACCTAGATCAAAGATACTCATGGATAAGTACCCCAGAGGGGAGCTATATTATTTAAATTGTTCAGCTGTTTAATTTGTATATAAATTCCATTTTCATCTTAATTACTTTATTAGAACGTAGCATAGTTAGAGTAGGATAGAAATAGGTTAGATAGGAAAAATAAGTAGTTTAAGGTTTATATAGGGATTCTAAGTAGGTTAAGTTTAAGAGTAGGATATTATTAGTAAGAATTTAATATAGTTAGAATATAAGTAAATAGGATTTCATTTTTCATTTCACTCCACTTCTCATAATCACTTTCATTCCGGAATTTGATAGGTCAAAAGATTTGGTAATTTCTAATTAGGTGGCCAGATATTCAAATTACCTGGCGCCCTCGAATTCACCACTTTTACAAATGCTCAAGGGGGTAACCCCATCCTGAGTGAGCTGGCTGGTCACCCTTTGTTACATCGATCAAAATCAAATAATTTTTTTTTACGTAACAAACTGTCCCAGTTTACGACAGATTTACCGAGCAAGGAAAAGATGTTCGTGAATACTTCAATAGGCCTTATAACAGGACATAACAAACTCAACGACCACATAAGCAACAAAAGCCTAGAAGAGCAAATTATACCTTTAGAGTCTCCCATCTGATGTTCTCATCCCCACCTTGTGCGAGTTGGAAATCCGACTACGTTCTATGAGGCAAATAACTCTGATGTTTACACAACAGTCAATGGCAGATAATCCGATCAATTCGAACAAAAGTGACAGAAAAACCCTCACAAGTATAATTTTTGCTATATAATTCACTATACTTCGCCTTTTTGAGCGCTCGTCCTACTTACATGAGGGCTACATAATTTCGTCACGATGTCTGTATTTTTCGAATTTGAGCCGAAAATGGTCTGAATCGACAAAATTCGACTCATTGATGACGAATCCGTCGGAAAATTCAAGTCTGTCCGTCCGGCCGTCCGTAAAAACTATAAGGACGGAACGGAACAACCTAAAGTCTTGAAATTTTCAGTGTAGGTTCAGTTCCCAGGTTCGTTTATGGGCAGACTTTTATCAGGGGTTAATTTTCTTGACAGCCGTAAAAAAAAATTTTCAATTTGTTTCTCAAACTGAAAAATGCGAATCTACCTACAAGGTGGATGAACTGTAGATGGAAGCTGGAGCTCAAAAGCTCCTGACTTCACGGCAGTGCCTTACATCAATTTTGCCCATCTAATGTATCCCTGAATATTTCCTCGAGTAGTTGTAGTCCAGGGTAGCATATTTCCTTTATTGCTGCCAGCTGAGGGCCGATTCTGTTTTTTCAATATTTTTAATGAAAGCAAATTTCTCATTCAGGTTCAGGCATAACTATTGCAAACATGTTGAAAAACGGGATCAGCAGAAACTCCGTACATGACCATCTAGCGATTTCATGGAAAAATTCTTTCCACTGAGAAAGTCTTCTAGTATAGGGAACAAGACTATGGAAGCATGTTCATGTAATTTCTTGTTAGGACCATAAATTGTTCTAATTTTTTCTGAATCAGTATGGGCGATATCTTCAATGTGATATAATCTGTGGAACCATCGATCTAAGATCTCGACTCGACACATCACTCGACATCTTCGATTCTAATCACTTCTTACGACGCTATTTAAAACGCATTAAGAAAAGATCAGTTTCCACTTCGGCGCAACTTCAAGAGATGATCAGTCTTTGATATCGGAGCGTCACACAGGTACAACCCTCTCTGTCGGTGTCTAAGACTGGAATTGATTATTTTGCCTTGGTTATGGTCGAATATAATATGGGCCGGACCGTGAAAAAAGTTTCGCCAATGAATGATTACCACCACGTTTAATCGAAAATCTTATTGAATGTATAAGATTATTTTGCAGAAGTAAAAATTACGAAAAGCACTGCAGTGAAGTCAGTAGCTTTTGAGCGCTCGTTCATCGACCTTGTAGGTAGATTCGCATTTTCCAGTTTCAGAAACAAAATGAAAAATTTTTTGACAGCTGTCCAAAAAATTCTCAAACTAAGGCGAAACTCCAGACTTCACGTCGGTGCTATAGCTGACCAATTTTTTTTTCGATAATTCGCTAGAATTCTCTATGGTATCTATGGTCTTGGTAATGCGATCTGGACAAAATTTGGAATGTAGTTTCAATACATTATTCTCCAGCTATGAGCGAAATTTCATTCGAATCCAATTAGTAGTTTCGAAATGATCAAGATAAAAATATTTCGAACGGCCATATTTACGGAACGCCTGGTCTAATTTTGCTCAATGATGAACGTGACCGCGACATTCCCGATCCAAACCTACCCTGAAAATTTCAAGTCCCTAGGCCTAGTTATAATTTTCTATGGTTTCTATGGTTCTGGTCATGCGAACTCAATCATTCTCCATTAAAATACAAAATTTTGTCTCGATCGAATCCGTAGTTTCGAAATTATCGAGAAAACTAAAGTTCAAACGACCGTATTTACGGAACCCCTACTATAATTCTGCTCATTGATAAACGTGAACGCGACATTTCAGATCCACACCTATCCTGAAAATTTCAAATCCCCAGGCCTTGCCGTTCGAATCTTATGATTTTCTATGGTTTCTATGGTTCTGTTCATACGATCTGGAGAAATGTAGCTTGAATATATTATTCTCCACTAATATACAAAATTTCGTCACGATCGAATCTATGGTTTTGAAATTATCAAGAAAACTAAATTTCAAACGCCCATATTTACGGAACCCTTGTATAATTTTGCTCATAGATATACGTCATCACGACTTTTGAGATCCACACCTATCCTGGAAATTTCAAGTCCCTAGGCGTTTCCGTTCAAAAGTTACAATTTTCTATGGTTTCTATGGTTCTGGTCATGCGATCTGAACAAAATTTCACATGTAGCTTGAACACCTCATTTTCCATTTGAGTGCAAAATTTCATTTCGATCGAATCTGTAGTTTCGAAGTAATCAGGAGAACAAAATTTTGAACGGCCATATTTACGGAACCCCTGTTGGAATTCGGCCCATTGACGAACCCAACTGAGGCATTTGGGAACTTATCCTACACTGAAAATTTCAAATCTCTAGGTTGTTCCGTTCGAGAGTTATCGTGCTTACGGCCGGACGGACAGGCTCGAATTTTCCGACGGATTCGTCATCAGTGAGTCGAACATAGTCGTTTGATACCTTTTTCGACTCAAAATTCGAAAAATACAGACATCGTGACGAAATGATATAGCCCTCGTGTAAGTAGTACGAGAGCTCAAAAAGAATTTAGAAGAATTCTCTAATTGCATCTTTTCATTCGTTCTCACCATGAATTGTAATTCAATTATCTACATAATATTTTCTTTACTTCGAAACATTGTTCTCGTATATTGACCAGAACAAAAAAATCGATCCGAATTTTATTAACATAACGTCTCCTACACGTAGAGCTTCGTGGAGGCATAAAGCTGATCTTCATCATCCAATTCAAACGTGAATGTCACTCATTTTCATGATATAAGTAATTGAATTATGGATGGAAAAAAGATTTTTTTTTATGTTCATTAACTCTCCTAGGTCTCTGTCAGACCCCATTATTTCCCAAATAGTGTAAATTATTGGGTATGTATGATAGTGAAAATATATTCATTCGAGCAATAGCGTATTCGACAGCTCATATTGGTCACTTTCTAAAAAAAAATATAAAAAGCACTGCCGTGAAGTCAGGATCTTTTGAGCGCTTGTTCATCCACCTTTTAGGTAGATTCGCATTTTCAAGTTTTAGAAACCAATTGAAGAAATGTTTGATAGCTGTCAAAAAAAATTTCAAATTGAGGCGAACTCCAGACTTCAAGTCTTCAGGTGACCCATTCTTTTTTCGATTATTCGCTAGAAATTTCCACAGTATCTAAGGTTTTGGTAGTCCATAATTCTTCATCTATGTGCAAAATTTCATTCCAACCCAATCAGTATCTGGAAAAAAATATTTTGAACGGCCATATTTACGGAACACCTAGTCTAATTTTGCTCATTGATGAACGTGACCGCGACATTCGCGATCCAAACCTACCCTGAAAATTTCAAGCCTTTCTGTTCGAAAGTTATAATTTGCTATGGTTTCAATGGTTCTGGTCATGCGATCTGGAAAAAATTTCATTTCCACCTCATTCTCCATTCGAGTGTTAAATTTCATCTCGATTGAATCTGTAGTTTCGGAGAAATCAAAAGTACAAAATTTCGAACAGCCATATTTAAGGAACTCCTGGTGGAATTCTGCCCATTAACGAACTTAACCGAGGCATTTGGGAACTGAGCCCACACTGAAAATTTCAAGTCTCTAGTTTGATTTGTTCGAGAGTTCTCCTGCTTACGGACGACGGCCGGACGGACAGACTCGAATTTTCTGACGGGATCGTCATCAGAGTCAAACTCTGTCGATTGAGACCATTTTTGGCTCAAAATTCGAAAAATACAGTCATCGTGACGGATTGATATAGCCCTCGTGTAAGTAGAACGAGGTTCATTTTGTGTATACATTAATTTGAATCAAAAGTTATGGAGAAACCGGAAATATCATAATAACGAAAATTTTCAGGTTCGTTTTCCAATGTTTTCGTAACCGTCTCTACGAATTTTGTGAGTTGCTCTATATAAATCGCGTTGTAACTCTAGATCTGTATATTAAACGATCAATTCCGTTGTCGATTCCAAACATAAATTCAAAATGTCATATCTTTGTGGTACAACTATCTCAACTGAGTAATATCGTACAAATACATATTTCAAATGTTATATTCCTATGTGAAATTTATGGATCGGTTTTTTGAGATGGGAAGTTCAATACTGGTTAGCAACTGTACTTTGTACCAAATTTAATGTAATTTGCTTTTAAAGTTTCCGAAGAAGCTCTATTTTGCGGACGGAAGGATTTATTGTTCCTCACTTACTTACAATATTTTGTACCTTATGAACTCTCCAATGTAAACCCTTATTTAATTTTTCAACTCGAATAACTCAACCCCTACTCAAGAGAGGGTAGTATGTCAGTTAATACACCTTGCCTTGTTCAGTTTGTTTTTGCTGTTGAAATTGTGAATATCTTTCCGGAAGGGCATCTGGTACTTCTGTTCTGGCCAACGCAGAAATAAGTAAAGGCTCCGGAGATTGAAGCTGAGGTCTGGAAAAAAAAGCAAACAATTAGCCCATTTCAGTTGAAAGCTTCTCTTATTTTCGGTACAACTGACATTATATCATTATAATCATATTGTTGAATAAGCTATCCTTACACGGTCAATATTAATGAAGCAATATCAATATTGATCAATAATATATTGAACGTGAAAAGAGTACATTGAAACAATAATATTGATGTCAATAACATTCGAAGAAATAAAATCCATTTGATTTTTATTGAAGTCCAGTCATTATATGGAGGTGCCGCCAATATTATTGACACCGTGTGAGGGGAATTCACCCTATTGTGCAATGAAAAGTCAGTCGTCTACAGACGCTGGAGAGGGTGTTTGTTTGGGTTTTGTTTTTGAGCGCTCGAACTACTTACACGAGGGCTATATCATTTCGTCACGATGTCTTTATTTTTCGAATTTTGAGCCGAAAATGGTCTCAAACGACTATGATGACGAATCCGCCGGAAAATTCGAGTCTGTCCGTCCGGCCGGCCGACCGTATTCACGATAACTCTCAAACGGAATGTCCTAGAAACTTGAAATTTTCAGGGTAGGTTCGAATCTCGAAAGCCGAGGTTAAGTTCGTTATTGGGCAAAATCCGCCTAAGGGTTCCGCAAATATGGCCGCTCGAAATATTGTTTTCCTGATTACTTTGAAACTACAGATTCGATCGAGATGAAATTTTGCACACTAATGGAAAATGAGGTGTTCAGGCTATATGTTTGTTCAGCTCGCATCAACAGAACCATAGAAACCATAGCAAATTGTAACTTTTGAACGGAAACGCCTAGGGACTTGAAATTTTCAGGATATGTGTGGATCTCGATTGTCGTGATCACTTTCATCTATGAGCAAAATTATACTAGGGGTTCCGTAAATATGGTCGTTTGAAATTTAGTTTTCTTGATAATTTCCAAATTAAAGATTCGATCGTGACGAAATCTTGTATACTTATGGAGAATGATATATTCAAGCTACATTTCTCTAGATCGCATGACCAGAACCATAGAAACCATAGAAAATCATAACTTTCGAACGGAAAGGCCTAGGGACTTGAAATTTTCAGGATAGGTGTAGATCTGAAATGTGGCGTTCACGTTCATCAATGGGCAGAATTATACTAGGGGTTCCGTAAATACGGTCGTTTGAAATTTTGTTTTCTCGATAATTTCGAAACTACGGATTCGATCGAGATAAAATTTTGTAACGAGAATGACATATTGAAGCAAAATTTTGTCCAGATCGCATGACCATAACCATAGAAATCATAGAAAATTATAACTTCCGAAGGGAAAGGCCTAGGGTAGGTTTGTATCTCGAATGTCGCGGTCACGTTCATCAATGAGCAATATTAGACTAGGGGTTCCGTAAATATGACCGTTCAAAATATTTTGTTCCTGATAATTCCGAAACTGCTGATTGGATTGGAAGGAAATTTCACACCTACCTGATAATGTATTCAAAATACTGGCGAAATTTTGTCCAGATCGCATCACCAAGACCATAGATACCGTAGAAAATTCTAGCGAATTATCGAAAAAAAATTGGTCAGCTGAAGCACTGACATGAAGTCTGGAGTTTCGCCTAAGTTTGAGATTTTTTTTGACAGCTGTCGAAAACCCCTTCAATTCATTTCTAAAACTGGAAAATGCAAATCTACCCGCAAGGTGAATGTGCGAGCGCTCAAAAGCTCCTGACTTCACGACAGTGCTTTTCGTAATTTTTTAAGAATGTATCAAGCTCTCCAAAATATATATACAACAAAACTGTTGAACATGGCTCTCTTCCTATAAAATGTTATGACTGAAATACCGTACATTTAGGAACACTATTATTTACCTCGAAGTGAATCCCACCCGATTGAACACTTCTGCTACGCACTTCGCTACTTCTTCTCTAACAGTCCTATCCCCATCAACTAGTAGAGCAGGAAGTTCATCAATAAACGGCTGAGGATTGACAATTTCCATACCAAACTCTCGTAATATGGCTGTAAAAACAACAACAGAGCCAGCAACAATTTTAGGATTTTTCGATTTCATTCCCTCGAATAATTCTTTCATAAGAGTATCTTTTATGCCAATATCAATACATTTGAAAATAACTTCTAAGGCTAATTCCTTAGTTCCAGTTTGTTCAAATTCCATGCTCGTGTACACCATTGGCATAACTTCAGAGACAACCCAACAAGCTTCAATTCTTAATTTTTCCATTAACGCCCTTGTGGTTTCCAATCTCTCTATAGCTCTCATCAAATCGTATCTGGTAACATCGTCGTTCATTTTCTGGGATAAGAAAAATTTCATTAATTTTAATTGAACAATATAATCAAACTGATAATAAACTGATTGTCCTGAGCTCATTAGCCAACAGAAATATGTGTTATTGAATCAATTGAATATTGCGTTAGCTATAGAATTGCCGGTATTTTCGAAGTTGCTCATCCGATAATCAATTAATTAATTATAATGTCTATTACTGTCATGATATTATTAGTAGTAGAAGTAGAAGTAGTAGTTTCATTTCTATAAATTACATCAATCATCACAAATAATGTTGAATATGAAATTGTAAATATGAAAGAGAACAATAAATAACTATTATTCCTTTTATTTCACCTGGTAGTGCTCGACCAACTATTAGATATGTACGTCTGATCCATGGAGCACAACGATACTGAAACTCAGAAAAAGTCTTCGAATAAATATTCGAAGCTCAGTCGAGAAAATATGTCATCCTAGTTTTTACTCGACACGTTTTACACTAGACATTGAGGTTTAAACCTTATTCATGCACCAGTTGAAAGGATCTAAGGTGATAGAAGATTGACCGCTTCATGGATAAGAAGCAGAAAGAACATGTACCGGCTGTGGACCAACTGAAGAACTGGGCACGAAGCGCACATCAGAAAAATGAGCAGAACAGACCCTTCTGTTTTTGCCGCTTTTGAGGCAGGATAATTCTGTCGTTGAATTGGCGCAGTTACTCTACCTCAAGCGGGATATTAATAATTGAGAAATCTTCATTGACCTAGCGATTAGTGCTATTAGATGTCGTAGTTTGGCACGAAGGACTAGCCTGCAAGATGATGATGGCAGGTTACACTACCAAAACCTGCAAGATAATAAGAAACTACCTTAGGAACAGGAATTTTTTGTCAAAATAGACGACACATTATCTACTACCAGACAAGTAGAAGCAGGAGTGCCCCAAGCATCAGTTCTAGGGTCTCTACAACATATACAGGGTGTCTACTTTTAAAAGGGCCAAACTTCAAGGGAAGATCATACATAAGATTTGCAACAAAAAATGTCATATATCACATGGTCGAAATGTTGACGGTTTTTCTTCAATTTAACATTTCTTGATTTCACGAAATATTTCAAGTTTTTCCATAAAATCAATAATACTTCAGTCATCCTTAGAGCCTCATCAAATTTGACCACATATTTGGAAACAGCATTGAATTTTCTCCAGGATAAGAATTTCTGTCTGCCAAAATATTCTTATTGCGAGCGTGGTAAGGAGAGGAATGTCACGATTTTGAAGTGAACAAAGCCAGTCATATTTTTCCAATGGTTTTATCGATGAAAAATCGTTAATTATGGACATGTTTGCTTCTAAGCAAAAACTACCCCATTCAGTATGCTTTCGAATGACCTATCAACTTTTGTGCTTGCTGCTTGTCTTCTGCCCTAATATTATAGCTAACAAGATAACAACGAATAAGTCGAAATATTCCAAACCTAAATTTGTTCTATTTTGAAGCTCTTTATGATTGAATATTGTAGTTATTCTCATGGAGACCATGAATTTATCTGTCGAATCAAAATAATCTGGAGGAATAAACTAAATTTTAATAAAACAAATTGTATGAAAACATGTGAAGAATGACGACTACTACTACTTGTAACAGTTGTTCTAATTGTCCACCTTCTTGTTCAATACCTTTTACTTATCGTTTTCGCACTGAATCTACAAACCTTCGTAGTTCACAACGTTTCTGTTGCATTATTGCTCAACACAAATTTATTCTTTCGATCAGATCCTCCCGAGTCTGAACGCGAAGTTGATATACTTTTTCTTTCAAGGTGTTCCAGGCATAAAATCCAAATTCGTAAGGTCGGGGCTGCTTGAGCTTGGTGGCCATCTTACCGGGTCGTACCTCCTAATCCATTGCACCCCTGAATATTCATTCATTAAGACTCGCAAATTCCGGCGATTCATGAGAGGTGAACTTTTCTGGCCAGTAATAATTCCCGATTGGCTCTACGCTGAAGAATTCATTACATCAATCCAAAGCTGCTTAACGGACATATTGGAGGAAATGCCCCTGGCTAACAGACAGAATGTCTGGTTTCAAATGGATGGCTGCCCAGCTCATAATAGCCGGAATATACGGGACTTGATGAATCAATATTTTGGAGTGCAATGGATTATAAGGTACGATCCGGTAAGATTGCCACCAAAGTGCCCCGACCATAGGCCTTTGGATTTTAATGTCTGGAACTCCTTGAAAGAAAAAGTATATCAAATTCGCGTTCAGACTCGATAGGATCTGATCGAAAGAATACATTTGTGTCGTGCAGAAATGCGTCAGAAACGTTGTGAACTTCGCAGGTTTGTAGATTCGATGCGAAAACGATGTGCAAATATTGAATAAGGCAGTGGACATTTCGAACAATTGTTATAAGTAGTATTAGTCTGCCTTCTTCACATATTCTCATAGAATCTGTATTATTAAAATTTAGTTTATTTCTTCGAATTATTTGGATTCGACAGATAAATTCATGATTTACATGAAAATAACTTCAATATTCAATCATAAAGGGCTTCAAAATTTCGTTGTTATCTTGTTAGCCATGATATTAGGGCAGAAGACAAGCAGCAAGCACAAAAGTTGATATGTCATTCGAAAGAACACTAAATGGGGTAGTTATTACTGGAAAGAAAACATGTCCATAATTAATGATTTTTCATCGATAAAACCTTTGGAAAATATAATTAATTTTGTTCACTCCACAATCGTGACATTCATCTCCTTACCACGCCCGAAATAAGAATTTTTTTGGCAGACATAAATTCTTATCATGTAGAAAATTCAATGCTGTTTCCAAATATGTGGTCAAATCTGAAGAGGCTCTAAGGATAACTGAAGTATTATTGATTTTATGGAAAAACTTGAAATATTTCGTGAAATCAAGAAATGTTAAATTGAAGAATAACCGTCAACATTTCGACCATGTGTTACATGACATTTTTTGTTGCAAATCTTATGTATGATCTCCCCCTGAAGTATGGTCCTTTTAAAAGTAGACACCCTGTATATCTACGATATTCCCGAAAACCCAAGAAATCTGCTAGCCCTTCATGCAGACGACACAGGAATAGCCTTCAGACAGCGACGACCAGATGTCATGCACAGAAGACTGCAAGAAGCACTAGAAGATTCCGAAGAATGGTTCATTAAATGGAAAATTCAAATACAATTTATTTGAAGAAAGAGCCAAGCTATTCTACTACAGAAGCGGAGACTTGAAATTAATTCCAACCTAAGGATAGATGGGAAAATGAAGTCAAATATCTAGGAATAAAACTATATAAAGGGCTTACATGGAAAATCCATATAAAATATGGTGAACAAAAAAAACTCAGCAATGAGTAGACTTTACCCACTGCTAGGAAGAAGGAGCCAAATGAACCAAAACACGAAGCTACAAATGATCAAGTCATGACCCCAACTTACATATGGCTCGGAGGCATGGGGCCATGCAGCCAATAGCCATATAAAGATGATTCAAGCAACAGAAGATAAACTGCTTAGAGCAGTAATGAATATGCCGTGGTTCGTAAGAAATCAACAAATCCACAGAGATTTGGAACGAGAAACTGTCACAGATTTCGTAGAAAAGAAGGCCTAGAAGATATTTGAAAAATTACGAAAAGAACTTCCGTGAAGTCTGGAGATTTTGAGCTCTCGTACATGCACCTTGTAGGTAGATTCGCATTTTCTAGTTTTAGAAACCTATTGAAAAGATTTTGACAGTTGTCAAACAAAACTTCAAACTCCAGACTTCACGTCAGTGCTTTAGGTGACCAATTTTTTTTTCGATAATTCGCTAGAATTTTCTACGGTTTCTTCGATGATGCGATCTGGACAACATTTTCCACGTAGTTTGAATACATTATTCTTCATCTATGGCGAAATTTCATTCCAATCCAATGAGTAGTTTCGAACTAATCAGGAAAAAAATATTTTGAACGGCCATATTTACGGAACCCCTAATCTAATTTCGCCCATCGATGAAAGTGATCGCAATCCGAACCTTCCCTAAAAGTTTCAAGTCCCTAGGCCTTACCGTTCGAAAGTTATAATTTTCTATGGTTTCTATGGTTCTAGTAAGGCGATATGAAAAAAAGAAAACTGCTCATTGATGAACGTGAGCGCAACATTCGAGATCCACACCAAAATTTCAAGTCTTCATTACAAAGTTATAATATTCTATGGTTTCTATGGATCTGGTCATGCGACCTGGACAAAATTTTGTATGTAGCTTGAACTCGTCATTCTCCATCTGAGTGCAATTTTACTTCGATTGAATCAGTCGTTTCGAAGTAATCAGGAGAAGAAAATTTCGAGCGGCCATATTGACGAAACCCATGGGCGAATTTAGCCCAATAACGAACTCAACCGCGGCATTCGAGATTCGAACCTACCCTGAAAGTTTCAAGTTTCTAGGTCGTTCCGTTCGAAAGTTATCGTGTATACGGACGGCCGGACGGACAGACTCGAATTTT
The DNA here is from genome assembly GCA_963966015.1 of Aphidecta obliterata. Taxonomy (NCBI): domain Eukaryota; kingdom Metazoa; phylum Arthropoda; class Insecta; order Coleoptera; family Coccinellidae; genus Aphidecta; species Aphidecta obliterata. The sequence continues at coordinate 14,418,098 of OZ014429.1, read as the reverse complement.
TCGACGGATTCGTCTTCAGTGAGTCGAACTCTATCGATTGAGACCATTTTCGGCTCAAAATTCGAAAAATACAGACATCGTGATGAAATGATATAGCCCTCGTGTAAGTAGTACGAGCGCTCAAAAAGAAAAGGAAATTAAGTAAACTCAATTTCAAATATTAAGAAGAATAAACTCCTATGAAATTCAAATTCATAGGTAACACAATCGCAAAAAGTTCGTCCCTAAGGATTCCCGCTGACTAAAAAAAAAAAAAAATCGACCTAGCGAGAGAAAGCCATTGACGAGACATGCTAACAAACTTCACTTCCTTGGGACTGTGTAGAAAACTCGTGGGACAAAATGGGAAGGCCACAAGAAGAAATGGGGATGAAGGGGGTTAATAGTTAATATTTATTAAAGGAAATTAAATTCATGAGCAGCGAACCCCAGCAGCGTTGCCGAACCTACCGATTTGAGGAGAGATCTCCCGATATACCGATTTCTCAATTTCATAGATATTAAGTCGAAATTGCATATTTCAACGAAAAATGGAATATTTCTTATAGTTGGATACATAGACAAGAGATATGAACGCATCGCAATCTCGTTCGATTCACTGAATTGGACCGAAGGGGATTCCCCTTATCCATCTTGCTCGATTTAGATGAGTAGAAGGGGGTTTTCACTCGATTCGCATATGAAGCAAAAAGGGTTGCTCCTTTTTCGTTTTTTTTTACGATCTTGCTCGATTTGGATTGATTTGAAAAGGGTCTCACTCGATTTGTCGAATCTCATATAAAGCAAAGGAACTCCCTTCGTTGATTCCGCTCGATTTAGGTATCATCGTTGTCCATTCCCTAAAATTCCGGAAAATACTTGATTTTTATTTCATTTTGGAAAATATTTTATTTATACATATGTTATTTTTAGTTCGAAGAAAATTCATTATTTTATAATTCAAGTCCCTTTGTTAATGTTCTATTCTGAAAATTAAAATTCTTGTAAAAATCTTTCTTCTACCGATTTTCCCCCAAATCTACCGATTTTGCGCAGGCATTTCTACCGATATTGAGTTCCGACGTTCGGTAACGCTCTGCGAGCGCGTTGTTTCCACACGGATGACATACTATTCAATATTACCAATCCCCATAAGATCGTGAGTTACAGTTCACCTACTACAACTTCTCGTGATGATATGAGGATGAAATAATCATGAAAGTTTCAAAATGAACATTCGTGAATATCAAACTTTTTTTATGAAATAGTCTGGCAATTGAGCTTAGGATTTCTCACCCTACGATATTGCAAGTGATAGCACTAATATGAACTTGAATGTTATAACTTCAATCTAGACTAAGAAGAGCACAGCAAACAATGTATCTACACTACAAGCATTCTACGGTGATGAGTGAGGTCATACACCATAGAACCATGCGTCACTGATGTGATTGAGCCTCTGAATATAACCTAAACGGAAGGAGAATACGATAAAAATTAGCACGACCAGGATGAAGATTGTATAAGTCCGGATTATGCTCCTGATTTGCTGTATTGCTGTAACATTACCCGGTTGCCATCATAGACTTCACCAGGTCATGGTCAAGAGGAGGAGTCGTGATGAAGCAGCGTTCACATTTCAGAACCTTTCGATACTATAGTCCATTTAAGAATTATTGACATCGAAGCAGGCCATGAACGTCCAGTCGAGGCTTTATTTCTGGTTACTAAAAAGTAACTAAATTTCATCATAGAAATGGAACATAAAAATAACCTAGAAAAGTGTTGAGTATACGAATTATCGAATAATTAAGCCGGAATATTTCGATTGCAGTTCAAACATGGGAATTCAGGTTTGAAAGCGCAAAAATATCGTGGAATGCTTTCATATGAAATTATCTGAACTTATCGTTCATATAAAAGTTAACCATGGAAAATTGAAGATCATTCGAATAATAAATATTTATTTTCACTCAGGACCATGCAATATTTATTGGTATTGGAAATCTTGCAAAATTCTAACCATTGTAACGGCGTTTTTCTCCGGTTGAGAAAAATCGCCTTCAACCTGATTTACGAATGAACTCGGGCGCCAATTGCGATAGGTTTTATAAGGTCGCAATACCTTATGACACTTACTGAGTCCAAACTCGGGTAGCTTTGATACAGTTGGAGACAGAGTTCGACCCAATCTGAGGTGGTAGCGATTGGCAAGTGTCGATTTCTTTGGCCGGTGAGAAGGAGGAGGCTATGGAGGTAGTAAATGAAATTCACTCTGATAGTATGTCCGATTATGGACACTATAATGTCTAATTGGTTAAATTGTTACACCCCAAATGTCGCAACCAGTACGAAAGACAACAATAATAATCGTTTCGACGCAGTCGTATGATCAACAAAACAAATAATTCTCAGTCTAAAGATCAAAAAAGGTAACTCTCAATATCTAAATATATATACAATGGGTCGGCGGCAAGCGGACGAGGTATGAGTGAGGCGAGCGATCAGCAGTTATTATATTAGCAGGCAATAAGCAGAGCAAATGTAGAAAGCGATGATAAGCGTGGTCAAAATGCGAACAAGTGTGAAAGCATACAAAATGGTAATAAAACAACAGTTTACAGTCCAGAGTTTCGGCGAGGTGATACCCTAACCTGTGTTCCGCGAAATCGGGATTACTTAAGTTCAGTGACAGCACGGCGCTGCCTAAACAACGGCTAAACAAACCGGCGTTGAAGTAAGTCGAGACTGAAACCAAGTCAAGACAACGTATACTGCCGTGTAATCAACCCGTAAACTCGGAGCTTAATTGGCGCATCCACCAAAACAACTTTGATCAGCGACAGCACGGCGCTGCCTAATAGTAGCTGAACCCACCGGGGTTGAAGTAAGTCAAGACTGAAACCAAGTCAAGACAAAGTATATTATCATGTAATCAATAAGTAAACTCGAAGTTTAAATAGCGCATCTACCCAAAACAATTCTTGGTCGGGGAATTTTATACAAAAGGGGTCCACGGAGAGGAAGCTGAAACACGCAAGGGGCGTATCCACCAAAATATTACTGTGGAGTGGGCTATTGGCAAAACTGAAACCTTGTCGGGGAAATATGAGCAAGGCCACCAACGGTGGAGAAAAAGAAACTTGAAATATGGTTGTCACCTCTCGGAGATTCGGAGTTGGGACAACTTAACAAAGGATATAAACCCCTTTCCTCGAAGTATAAAGTCCTTCAGGCATTACTCATAAGATCAAACCGCAATGAGCAATGGACGTCAGAACTTCACTCGAGGGGCATTGAAGCACCGACGCGGTACTTCACGCTGCCAGGGTATACTACTTATTCGGTGGGGTTAAGATTTCAATTACAGGACGTCTGCCACCTATCGTGGATCGATCTGGACAGGTGATGAAATATTCACCCTAAAGAAACTTTAATCAGAGAAAGAAAAAGGCAAGACCACCGATGGTGGAAAAATTAAAACTTGGACGAGGGTTGCCACCGCAATGAAACTTGGACTTGTGGTGACTTACTGAAGGATATCGACCCCTTTCCTCGAAGTATAAAGTCCTTCAGGCATTACTCATAAGATCAAACCGCAATGAGCAATGGACGTCAGAACTTCACTCGAGGGGCATTGAAGCACCGACGCGGTACTTCACGCTGCCAGGGTATACTACTTATTCGGTGGGGTTAAGATTCCACTTACTGGAACCAAAGCCAGAATGAATGCAAACGAAGTCTATCAAGGGGCTTGATTATCTACAAAAATTGTAACAGCTTCGAATTCCCCGTCGGACCAAATCTCGGATAATCTAAGGTGATAATGACTTAGCTAAATTGTCTCTTGGGACTGATGATAAAAAAAAATAAAAGTTACAGAATTTACAAGTAACGATCACGGAACACAGGAAGAATAATCTACGGTTAAAAATGAACTCAGGTTAATACGGAAATACAGCTCACCAGCTCTAGGACTTTCCTGTACGGGCAGCACACACTGCACAAGCGTTGACACACTTCAAACAGCACAAAACGGCTTAGAGTCAATTTCTCGATTTTACGATAACCCCGAACGAAAGTCGGTAATTATCCCAAGCGCAACACGATCTCGAGCGGCTTTTCTAGTCGAGAAAATTATTCTCTTGTTCTATCAGCAATTTATAACGAAGTTTCTCACGACGAATAATTCTGATAATAACGCTTTTCACCAATATTAGTCACGCCGGCTAAATTGGAATTTTCTCTACGACTTTCTAACAGTCTCAAACACGGCGACTTAATCGGAATTTTCTAACACAACTTTTTAACAGTGTTAAACACGGCGGATAAATCGGCATTTCAATACAAATCTCTAATAGTCAAACACGGCGGCTAATTCAGAATTCCTAAATTCCATCCCATTCCCCCTTTTATAAGGTCGGTTTGATGGGGGTAATTCGGACATTCGAAGACGGCGTCGTTTTCCAAAAAACTCCCAGTCAACATACCAAAACTCGCTTCTGCAAACGTTATCTCTTCCGCGACGAAATCCTAGAGTTTTTCTACATAGGCTCGGATTTTAAATGATCGCGTTAAATTCGCCTCATATGCGACATGAAAATTATTCCGACAAATTTTCTCAAAATCCCGGCCGATTATACCGGGTGACTTATGAAACTTCCTGACGGGGAATGAGGATTTATCTGAGTAAAATCTCCAGAAATCGACGTAAAACATACAGGGTGGCCCATATGTCCTCGTATTCAGAAATATTGAACAATTTCCCCAAATTTTCTACAAAAATTTACGTGAATGATACCGGCCGATCTAGTAACGAAATTCACTTCGTTACACACCCCCTCTACTTTCCCAAAAAAAACGAAAGTTTTTTTTTCTCTCACCTCCGCCTGCCGCCGCGTTATTTACAACATTTCTATGGGCACACCGCCAGGATCATTCCCTGACGGAGTTCGAATGGCCAAGGTTGGGCATTCGCCCCCGGCCGCAGAAGCTCGCATTGGATTCCCAGTGATCTGACCTTGGGTCGGTTGCTCCGGATTTCCTGGACGGTGGCTATTCCGTCTGGTGAGGCTCCTTGCGATAAACTGGTTCCTATTCTGGTCCCATGGGGGGCCCTTTTCGGACACGGGCATTCTCTAGACATGACGCCCAAGCGACCGCAACGTGAACAGAACAAGCGGGCGACGTTCTTGCAGTCTTTCCTGGGGTGGCCTGACAGGCCGCATCTCCAGCAGGCTCCTTCTACCAATTGTATGTATTGAGGGGCCTTCCTCTTCGGCATCCCGGTAGTTCCCTTCCGGGTCCGCTTCCGTTGGGTGTTCTTCGTCCTCTTGAGTGGTTCGGGTCGTACTGAGGGCGGAGTTCCACTTGGTCCTTGGGGTTGGCTGGTCCCGGTTCTCCCTACGCGTGAGGGTCCTCCACGTCGTGGGCGTTTCCTAGTAGGGTTGCTAGGCACTTCCTTCGGTTGGGGTCTCTCGGCTGGTCCCGGACGGTTCGGTGTGGATGTAGACGGTTCCTTGGCTGCTACTTCTCGACGTCCTTCCTTCCAGTAGTCGAACTCTTCTTCCACCAACTCGTCGAAGCTGGCCGGTATGGACTCTACCAGCCCGGCATCGATGAGATCCCATTCTTCTCTAGACATTCCTACTCTGAAATCAACCGAATTAGTAATCGTTCGCATTGACTTTTCTGAGACCAACGATGACCTGCTCCGGGAGCAAACTGGCGTACGGACGGCCTTAGCCACGGGGTAACACGGACGGTTAATACGGATATACCAACGGATTATGTATGCTTTTCACCTGACCCTCGCGAATTTTCCGCGACTATGGGCTGCTCATTGCTCGATTCACTCTCGTGAAAGGGTTTCAAATCTTTCACGTGGATATGGCGAAGGTATTTACCCGACGCGTCTCGCAAATCATACACTACGGGAGATATAACCTTGGTAATGGTATAAGGTCCTGAATATTTGGGCGCTAACTTAGACGCGAAACCGTCTGCCGCCGATGACAGCGGATGCTCCCGGCGCAAGACTTTATCCCCTATCCGGCATGACCATGCTCTCCTACGGAGGTTATAATACCGACTCTGTTGGTTGAAAGCTCGGGCCAACTGGAGTCTTACAAACTCCCGCGTCTCCTTGAGTCGCTGAATACGGTTTGCGTAGTGGTCTACCTCTTGGACAGGTGGTTCTTCGGTTTGCTCTTCTGAGCCCTCTTCTGTGCCTGTCAGCCGACTGCTAGTTTCTGGGGAGTGGACCTCCCGGCCGAAATTCAGGAATGCCGGTGTGAACCCGGTAGATTCATGTTTGGCTGAGTTCGCCGCGAAAGCCAATTCTCCTATGCGCTCATCCCAGGAGCGATGATCTTGCTCGCAAAACTGCGCGATCATTGTCTTTATAGTTCTGTTGGCTCTTTCTACTGGATTACACTGCGGTGAGTAGACCGGAGCAAATCTATGACGGATACCCAAACTCTTCAGGTTTCCTTTAAACAGACGGCCATCATATTGTGAACCATTATCACTGATCACGGTCTTCGGACATCCAAACTTCAGCACTACTAAATCGTAAAATGCCTGGAACACTCCCTTACCCGTTGCGGTACGAAGGGGTTTACACTCGATCCATTTCGAAAAGCGATCTTGAAACATCACCAGGAACGTATTACCTTTCTTCGAACGTGGTAACGGGCCGATTAGGTCTGTGCTGACGGTATTCCACGGTTCACTGATCTGGTACGGTTGCATCTTTCCCGGGGGCTTCTGCTGGGAAACTTTATACCTCTGACATCGCGGGCACCTGCGTACATATTGAGCCGCTTCACGAAACATCCCTGGCCAGTAATAGCTTTGGGCCACTCGGGATATGGTCTTTGCGACTCCTAAGTGACCAGCCAACGGCTCGTCGTGGTTTTCTCGTAGAATTGACTGTCGATCCTCGGCTGGAACGCACAATTTCCACGGTGTTCCCATCTCGGGTTCGGTGAAGTCGTCAGCGCTCCAGAAGTGCCTGTACAGCCTTCCCTCCTGTATTCGGTAATCAGGGAAGTCAACCGGTTCCTTCGAGACTTCCTGGTATTTCTTGACGTACCACGGACATCGGATCGGATTTTCGGTCACACAGACCTGTTCTTCGGACGGTAGCGGATCTCGGGACAAGGCGTCTGCCACTCGGTTCAAAGCGCCCTTCCTGTATTTGATCTCGAAATCATACTGTTGCAGGAAGACGCTCCATCTTGCAATCCGTCCCGATGGGGATTTAATGGATTGCAACCAGCGCAAGCTCATGTGGTCGGTTATCACGGTAAAACGGTACCCTTCCAGATACGGTCTCATCTTATTGATGGCCCATACGATCGCCAAACACTCCTTCTCGGTCACCGAGTAATTCTTCTCGGCACCATTCAAGGTACGACTGGCGTAAGCGATTACTCTTTCGCGTCCATCCAGGGCCTGCGTCAGGGCTGCTCCGAGGCCGTGCTCGGAGGCGTCGGTCTGGAGGGTAAACGGTTGGGAAAAGTCCGGACAGGCCAGCACTGGTGACTCCGTGAGTTTCCTCTTCAGTGCCTCAAACGCCTGTTGCTGTTCCCCTTCCCATTTCCACCTTTGCTTCTTCTTCAACAGTCCTGTGAGTGGGGTGACTATCTTTGTAAAATCTTCCACAAATCTACGGTACCAACTTGCTACTCCTAAGAATCGGCGAACTTCGCGGACGTTCTTCGGCGGTTGCATGGAATTGACGGCCTCAATTTTGTCTGGGTCGGTCGCAATCCCGTCTTGGGTGATCACATGACCCAAATATTTGAGGGAACTCCGGACGAACTCGCATTTATCCGGATTGATCTTCAGGTTCGCCTCCCGGAGTCGACGGAATACTACCCTTAGGTTTTCCAGATGTTCCTCGAAAGTTTCTCCCAGGACCACTATGTCATCTAGATAGGCAAAGGCGATTGGGTCCAACTCAGGACCTATGACACGGTCCAAGAGCCTCTGGAATGTGGCCCCGGCGGAATGAAGGCCAAACGGCATAACTTTAAACTGGAACAAACCCCTTCCAGACACGGCAAAAGCGGTAACCGGTTTACTCTCTTCGGTGAGGGGAATCTGCCAATATCCTTGCCTTAAGTCCAACGTAGAAATATATTTTGCTCGTCTCAACTTGTCCAATATTCCGGCAATATACGGCAAAGGGTACGCATCTTTCACGGAGACTTCATTAACCGCCCGGAAATCGATGCAAAACCGGGGTTTTCCGTTCGCCTTCTTCACAATTACAACGCAAGAACTCCACGGTGACCTCGAAGGTTCGATAATACCCTCTTTCAACATTCGGTCCACCTCTTGATCCATAATTTCCTGCATCTTCGGGTTACACGGACGGTATCTTTGTTTGATCGGTATGGTTCCAGGTTTGACCCTAATCTCGTGCTGAGTCATATCGGTCAGACCTCTTACCTCTTCAAAGTCTGCCAGCTCCTCCTTCAGAAACCTTTGGAGTACTCGTTCTTTCTCTCGGTCCGAGGAACTGATTGATGAGTTGTGCGGCGTAACGGTTGGTGACACGGATCTCTCCAACAACTCTCCTCTCAGGAAACATTGAGAGGTACGGAGGTCAATCCTGAAATCGTGGGAAGCCAACAGGTCCATTCCCAGGATCAAATCGACCGGTAAACGGGGTACCAGGTACAGTCGGGGCTTGATCTTCTCCCTCCCGAACTGTATCATGGGCTCGTACACCTCTCCTACGGTGACTGAACTTCCATCGGCCACTGTGGCCGTCATGTCAGCTATTTCGGACGGATATACTTTCATTCTCCGGCAAGCCTCGGCAGCGTTGTTGCTCAGAAATGACTTCGACGCTCCGGTATCCAGCAGGGCTTTTATGGGTCGTTCTCCAATCCAGACGGTGATGATTGGCCGGTTATCCTGTGTGCAGGCTGGTTGTTTAATTGGGGATGCGGTTGAGCGGAACTGTCTCTTCCCCGTGAGACGGCTCCTTTCTAGTTTTCCGAACAACGACAATCTCGGGACATCACGTCTTGTCTCCCGCATCGAGAGCAAAACAACCTCGGCGCTGATGGGCACTCTCTCCTGAAGTGTCCGGTCTTCCCACAACGCCAGCACTGGATGCCGCCCAACCTGGTATCCTCGAAACGAACGGCCCTCGTATCGCGTGGTGGTGACTCCTCCACTTTAGCTGGCGCTGGGTTCGGTTTTCGGTTTGTCGTACCGGTCTGAACCGGGGGCGGCGGTCTCGACATATTCACGGTCGGTTTGATGACTTCCGGCACCTTTGGTGGCGAATACTGGACGGTCATAGTCTGGGTTTTCCGGCGGGAATTTTCGTACACCAAATGAGGGTCGTCGATCAAACCTTTGTTTGTTGGAGGTGGAGTGTATTGGTCCATGTGCCACTGGACCAACTCAAACCTCTTTCCTCGGGCCAAAAGCTCGGTGTAACATCTGGTCTCCTGGAACGCCAGAGCTTTCTGCAGGGCTGGTAACAGTCGCTTCCTGACCATGTTCACCTGCTCTTCCTCAGGAGGTCTTTTGGTGGTCAGTTTCAGGAAGAGGTTTTGCATCCTGGTGACGAAGAGCAGCAGCTTTTCGCCTTCTCCTTGAGTTCGTTTCCTTATTTCTTCTAGGAGGGTTTCCTCGTAATCCAGGGGAAGGAAAGCTTCGCGAAGCTGTTCTTTGAAGTCCTCCCAATCCCTGAACGAACCTCTTCTAGGGATGTACCAATCCCTAGCGTCATTTCGCAACAATTCGAAGATAGAATCGAAGAGGTACTGACGAGTAATCCTCCGAGTGTCTGCTAGTTGTTCCACCTCTTGCAGGAAAGCATCGACGCTGGTCGCTCCGTCGAAACAAACGTTCCATTTGTATACTGGTACGGACGGCGGATGGTTGAACGATCTATCGGTCCGGGTCCAGTTGACTGGTCCAGTTTGACCTTGATCAACCTCACTCAATCCATTTGAGCCAGCTCGGTCACCGGTGAAAATCGTATTCTGCCTGGTCGCTCTTGACTCTTCCGGTTCTAAAAATGGGAACGAGATTCTCCGAGTGGACTCTGCCACTGCCGGACGACTTCTTGGTGTAGGAGACTCGTATGTTCCATTTCTACTTGTACCCCACGGAACTGTGAAGTTCAGTCGTTGGCGGACGGCTTCACAGACCCGGTTATGCAACCTCTGGAAGAAACTTAAAGTAAAACCTCCTGCAGGGATCTCTGGTTGCAGAACCCGGGTTTGGTTCCGCTGGGTTCGGTTAAGGTGTGTCTGGTTCAGTAGTGTGCGGCTCCTGGACATTATTGGCTCCCTGGAGACGTTGGGAGTTCCTTCCATATCGCCTGCGACGGTGTGGGTCCCTTCGGGATGCGAGACTTGTTGGCTCCCCGGTGAAGAATCCTCAAAAGAGATCAACGGCCAATCTCCCTCGGGTTGGGAGGTTTCCCTCCTCTGAAGGCGTCCTGCGTCGTCAGCAACATCCTCCAACGGAGTGTTCAACTCCGACCTCGCTCCGGCCAGGATCACGGCGTCCTTCAGCATCTCTTCTGTCTGCTTCCACAATTCGGACAGTTCGTCGGCTTTATCCTGTTCTTCCACGGTAGTTGGTCGCATTTGACCGAGACGGTGCTTGAGGTGGGTGAGTCGGCTCCTGATACGCGATTCTTCGTTTATGGCGTTATCCTCATCGAAATCCTGGACCTGTTCCACCAAACTCCTCAGGATTCGACCAGCCTCACCTAACTCCTCTTCCATGTCTCTCTCTCTCGGATAGAATCGCACGTTCTGCGCTAAAACCTTCCGCAGCTCCATACGGTTCTCCTGGACGGTTCTGCCGGCCGGACGGCCGCGAGCTTCCAACTCCCACATCAGCTCGTCCGCTCTTAATCGGTTTACCTCCATACTCCTCTACCTCAATAATCTACAATACCGGAAAGGCCTCTTTGACCTGTATTCTTCACAAGAAAATCGGTCCCTGCTCGGGCGCCAATTTGTAACGGCGTTTTTCTCCGGTTGAGAAAAATCGCCTTCAACCTGATTTACGAATGAACTCGGGCGCCAATTGCGATAGGTTTTATAAGGTCGCAATACCTTATGACACTTACTGAGTCCAAACTCGGGTAGCTTTGATACAGTTGGAGACAGAGTTCGACCCAATCTGAGGTGGTAGCGATTGGCAAGTGTCGATTTCTTTGGCCGGTGAGAAGGAGGAGGCTATGGAGGTAGTAAATGAAATTCACTCTGATAGTATGTCCGATTATGGACACTATAATGTCTAATTGGTTAAATTGTTACACCCCAAATGTCGCAACCAGTACGAAAGACAACAATAATAATCGTTTCGACGCAGTCGTATGATCAACAAAACAAATAATTCTCAGTCTAAAGATCAAAAAAGGTAACTCTCAATATCTAAATATATATACAATGGGTCGGCGGCAAGCGGACGAGGTATGAGTGAGGCGAGCGATCAGCAGTTATTATATTAGCAGGCAATAAGCAGAGCAAATGTAGAAAGCGATGATAAGCGTGGTCAAAATGCGAACAAGTGTGAAAGCATACAAAATGGTAATAAAACAACAGTTTACAGTCCAGAGTTTCGGCGAGGTGATACCCTAACCTGTGTTCCGCGAAATCGGGATTACTTAAGTTCAGTGACAGCACGGCGCTGCCTAAACAACGGCTAAACAAACCGGCGTTGAAGTAAGTCGAGACTGAAACCAAGTCAAGACAACGTATACTGCCGTGTAATCAACCCGTAAACTCGGAGCTTAATTGGCGCATCCACCAAAACAACTTTGATCAGCGACAGCACGGCGCTGCCTAATAGTAGCTGAACCCACCGGGGTTGAAGTAAGTCAAGACTGAAACCAAGTCAAGACAAAGTATATTATCATGTAATCAATAAGTAAACTCGAAGTTTAAATAGCGCATCTACCCAAAACAATTCTTGGTCGGGGAATTTTATACAAAAGGGGTCCACGGAGAGGAAGCTGAAACACGCAAGGGGCGTATCCACCAAAATATTACTGTGGAGTGGGCTATTGGCAAAACTGAAACCTTGTCGGGGAAATATGAGCAAGGCCACCAACGGTGGAGAAAAAGAAACTTGAAATATGGTTGTCACCTCTCGGAGATTCGGAGTTGGGACAACTTAACAAAGGATATAAACCCCTTTCCTCGAAGTATAAAGTCCTTCAGGCATTACTCATAAGATCAAACCGCAATGAGCAATGGACGTCAGAACTTCACTCGAGGGGCATTGAAGCACCGACGCGGTACTTCACGCTGCCAGGGTATACTACTTATTCGGTGGGGTTAAGATTTCAATTACAGGACGTCTGCCACCTATCGTGGATCGATCTGGACAGGTGATGAAATATTCACCCTAAAGAAACTTTAATCAGAGAAAGAAAAAGGCAAGACCACCGATGGTGGAAAAATTAAAACTTGGACGAGGGTTGCCACCGCAATGAAACTTGGACTTGTGGTGACTTACTGAAGGATATCGACCCCTTTCCTCGAAGTATAAAGTCCTTCAGGCATTACTCATAAGATCAAACCGCAATGAGCAATGGACGTCAGAACTTCACTCGAGGGGCATTGAAGCACCGACGCGGTACTTCACGCTGCCAGGGTATACTACTTATTCGGTGGGGTTAAGATTCCACTTACTGGAACCAAAGCCAGAATGAATGCAAACGAAGTCTATCAAGGGGCTTGATTATCTACAAAAATTGTAACAGCTTCGAATTCCCCGTCGGACCAAATCTCGGATAATCTAAGGTGATAATGACTTAGCTAAATTGTCTCTTGGGACTGATGATAAAAAAAAATAAAAGTTACAGAATTTACAAGTAACGATCACGGAACACAGGAAGAATAATCTACGGTTAAAAATGAACTCAGGTTAATACGGAAATACAGCTCACCAGCTCTAGGACTTTCCTGTACGGGCAGCACACACTGCACAAGCGTTGACACACTTCAAACAGCACAAAACGGCTTAGAGTCAATTTCTCGATTTTACGATAACCCCGAACGAAAGTCGGTAATTATCCCAAGCGCAACACGATCTCGAGCGGCTTTTCTAGTCGAGAAAATTATTCTCTTGTTCTATCAGCAATTTATAACGAAGTTTCTCACGACGAATAATTCTGATAATAACGCTTTTCACCAATATTAGTCACGCCGGCTAAATTGGAATTTTCTCTACGACTTTCTAACAGTCTCAAACACGGCGACTTAATCGGAATTTTCTAACACAACTTTTTAACAGTGTTAAACACGGCGGATAAATCGGCATTTCAATACAAATCTCTAATAGTCAAACACGGCGGCTAATTCAGAATTCCTAAATTCCATCCCATTCCCCCTTTTATAAGGTCGGTTTGATGGGGGTAATTCGGACATTCGAAGACGGCGTCGTTTTCCAAAAAACTCCCAGTCAACATACCAAAACTCGCTTCTGCAAACGTTATCTCTTCCGCGACGAAATCCTAGAGTTTTTCTACATAGGCTCGGATTTTAAATGATCGCGTTAAATTCGCCTCATATGCGACATGAAAATTATTCCGACAAATTTTCTCAAAATCCCGGCCGATTATACCGGGTGACTTATGAAACTTCCTGACGGGGAATGAGGATTTATCTGAGTAAAATCTCCAGAAATCGACGTAAAACATACAGGGTGGCCCATATGTCCTCGTATTCAGAAATATTGAACAATTTCCCCAAATTTTCTACAAAAATTTACGTGAATGATACCGGCCGATCTAGTAACGAAATTCACTTCGTTACACCATGTAACTATAAGAGTACCATTTTATGTCATGATTCAAGAAGGATAATTAATGGAATTCTAGCAGGTAGCAAGTGGCGCAACAGAAAAAAATTTTTGGATACTTCGCAAGCACAGGGCCAAAAGAATGGATTGGAAAAAACGTTATAATGTATTAAGAAATATGAGAGGAACCAAAATTGAGAATCTATGTAGTACATGAAGAATTTTGACATGAAATTTGTACCGAACTTTCAATATATGAACCAATTTGTGAATTATTTATTGCTCGGTGTTGAATACTTTGAGAAAGTCAATTTTTATTTTCATTCATTAGAACTGTCCATGAATTATTGAAAATATTATAATTGATGAGCAGTTTTACAATTATTCAGTATACTTTTGAATTGGGAACAATATAGCATGTGTATTAGCAAAGGGAATGTGAATAGGGTACCATACAGTATAAGTATAATAAATAAACTTAAAATATCTATGAATGATACAAGAGCAAAGATAAAAATATCATTGAAAACTTTGTTTCCACGTAGTGTAGTGATTTGGATGTGTTTATTGCATAAGCTGACATAATCCTATTGATGGGCATCCTTTTGCAGGGAAGGTTTCAATATTTCAATAACCCATTTATGAAATAATTCACCATTCATAGTAATCCTTATCATTAATACCACTGTCAAGAATCGGATCACATCCAGGTAAAAATCCATCAATTGTTCCAGCAGTCAAAATAATGCACCCTCTGCCTTTACCCTTGAATATACTCGGCATACCTTTCGGATTATTTTCTAGTGTCCACTGACAAATTGAATATCCAAATTTCATCTAGATAAATGAATTTTATGTTTTGTTCTATGTATTTTCGGTATTTATCACAATATCGTACTATTTTTATTATATTTATCTGTTTATCAGTAAGAATCTTCCTTCGATCAACTTTTTTTTATGATATAATATAATGTTGACTTCGATCAATTGAAATCTAGGTGCTCTTTGGCCAGTTCGAAAAGGATATCTGAACTGATATATTCATTGTTTTTAATTTTAGCAAAAACAAAGTCATTCAATGTCTCTCTGAAGGAATAATCGTATCGCACAGGTTTTCTTCCACTGCTAATTCCAGGCTGTAATAACATGCTAATATTCTACGGACAGGGCTTGGTAAAATCTGAAAATTTAAGAGACATTGATTAATCAGAATACACTTTGAGTGTATGGTGAATAACAGTTTACCTGAAACACTAGCGGAAATATATGCCAAATCTTTGAAAAACTCGAAGTAACACCGACAAACTGCCTGGCGTTCTCTTGTTAGGCGCGATGTATCCTGGTCAATTCCAGCCATTTTAATAGCATAAGACAAAAAATACTCAAATTCAGAGCCAATGTTTATAATTACATATTCACCAATATCTTCGATAAAATCATCAAAGCAAGATTTCTATGGGTAATGTTAGTGTTATTCCTATACCAACCTGAATTCAGCAACCCAAAATATTACTGAATAGTCTATTACCAACTTAAATTCGATTTTTCACAGCCAACCGAGATGTCAATAATTCTTAAACGGAGTATATGTATTTATGTCATTTGGGTTTCAAAGTGCTTTAGTTCTTTTTCTGCGCTCCGAAAAGATGTTGACGGAGGACTGAGCCATGTACTAGTGTTAGCATTAGTAAATGACTCTATTTTTTTCCCGTCTCTAGCTACTATCAACTCATTGATGCAACGAGGATTGTCATGGACTGACGCCAAAAGTCGTTTTAAACACTACCTTATTTGCCCTGTTATCGGTTGGAGGATCAAAATAACGAAGAACATGCAGTGGAATTTCCCCGAAGCCGGAACAAAACTAATAGACTAATGAGCATTGGGTCTTCGGTGTCTTATGAAAAAATTACATCTGGAGAACCGAAATAATACTTTATCGAAGGACCATTTACCACTTCTCTGGATTCAAAACTTAAAATCTTCCACAGGACGCCTAGCTAGAAATCAAGATCAAATAATTTCCTGGAAGACGAAATGTTTCAGGAGATTTCCTCTCTGAGCCACCTTGTGTTGGAAATTATGATTCCATTCGTGATACTTGCTTGGTGTACATTGCCTTGTTGATCTGCTGGTGATATCGCTGGTGGTATTCATCTCGAGCATCCCGAAGTTAGAAGTTAGAAGCATCGAAACTTTAGAACATTCCAATGATGAAGCTTTCACTTACTGAATTTAAAGATTGTTTTCTATGACCAGTGTACTAAGCGCCGTCGGCGCTGGTCTCCCTGAAATGCGACCGACGACCCACGCGAAGCTGTGAGTAAACCGTCGGTTTCTAATTCGATGTACCACGTTGAATATCATTTGTGATTAATCTCTTAATACCATTGAAGTAATAATTTTTCCTAATTCCTTATATAAGTCTAGCCCTTCTACCACATAGTGGATAGCTGTTGAACTTCCATAATACGTTCGCTTTACTTTCGTCCTAAGGCGCTGGTCTCCCTGAAACGCGACCGACGACGATTTACGTAGAGCCATCCCCGACAATTTCCGAGTTATATGTTCGGGAAACCATGGGCACGGTCTCTCTGAACCTTCGCGTGCGACGTTCAGAACCGTGCCCGTGGTTTCCCGAACACAGCATTCGGAAGTTTACGGCGGTGGCTCCGCGTAAATCGTCGTCGGTCGCGTTTCAGGGAGACCAGCGCCTTGGGAAGAAAGTGAAGCGAACGTATCATAGAAGTTCAACAGCTTACCACTATGTGGAAGAAGGGCTAGACTTATATGAGGAATTAGGAAAAATATTACTTCAATGGTATTAAGAGATAAATCACAAATGATATTCAACGTGGTACATCGAATTAGAAACCGACGGTTTATTCACAGCCGTGTATACAAAGCGTTTCTTAACAATTGCCACACATCTCTCTGCCTAATCAGATGATGGAAAACGATGGGTGTGAATTATTGAAGATATATCCACTAAGTTGGGTTGAGCGACATTTAGCCTTATACAAATTGCTTGAACCCTTGAGAAAAATAGATAACTTTATACAAAATTTGATTGATGTGGCCGATACTTGATGATAATCCATATTTACTTAGTATTCAATAATTAACTTAGTCTACGATTTTCAGTATCTGATAGTTTAACAAAACCAGGTGACTTCCGTTTATCTCTTCACCTGATGAAGTCATGGTATAGCGAAACACGTGTAGTGGTTTTGTTAAATTCTCAATTAGTGAAAAATTAGTATATTTATTCACCCTGTTCGATCCGGAAATCACCTGCTCGAATCCGGATGTAGAATATTATGAACCACTTTCACGTTCAATAGGACAACGAAGCTTATTCATATTCCTAAAGAAAGCTTCAGTTATCTTCTACACCTCAAATTAATAAAATATAAACTTTTTGTTGAGGCGAATATACAAGGACACTTGTTGATTCAAACAACACTTAATTGATTAATTACTTGACGTAGGTATGTATACTTCCAAAGTACAGATGGTCTGCCCCTATTATGCGTTCTTCCATTTCTAAGACAACCAAATACCACCACCAATTTTTTACCCAATGCACAAATGATTTCTCATCTATAAAATAATCTTCATAATTGACAGATATTGAAAAACCTTATAAAAATATCTGGGAGAAGTAGGTACTTGACAGAATTATATGTGATTTTTCTCCTTGAAGCCTGTATTTTAATTTGGCATTAGGCAATCAGATCAGTAGAACAAAGAACTAGCAGTTATTTGAGTCACTCACGAATGACAGATGCGTGCTTGCTACTTTAATGCTAAAAAGATGATTTTGAGAAATTGATCTAACACGAGAATCGTGTTTCAATACAACATCTGTATCAAATCACATCTCGAGGATCCACGGACCTTTCAATATAAACCATAAAATTGGATGAGTCTTTTTGAGCGCTCGTACTACTTACACGAGGGCTATATCAATTCGTCAAGATGTCTGTATTTTTCGAATTTTGCCGTCTGTAAGCACGATAACTCTCGAACGGAACAACCTAGAGACTTGAAATTTTCAGTGTGGGTTCAGTTCCGAAATGCCGCGGTCATGTTCGTTAATGGGCCAAATTCCACCAGGGGTTCCGTTAATATGGCCGTTCAAAGTTTTGTTCCCCTGATTACTCAAAACTACAGATTTGATCGAGATGAAATTTCGCACTCAAATGGAGAATGAGGTTTTCAAGCTACATGTGAAATTTTGTCCAGATCGCATGACCAGAACCATAGAAATCATAGAAAATTGTAACTTTTGAACGCGTTCACGTTCATCAATGAGCAGAATTATACTTATATATGGTTTCCATGGTTCTGGTCATGCAATTTGGAGAAAATGTAGATTGAATATGTCATTCTCAATTAAAATAAAAAAATTCGTCACGATTGAATCCAGTGTTTCGAAATGATCAAGAAAACTAAATTTCAAACGACCATATTCACGGAACCCCTAGTCTAATTCTGAATTTCTGAATTATACTAGGGGTTCCGTAAATACGGTCGTTCGAAATTTTGTTTTCTCGATAATTCCGAAACTACGGATTCGATCGAGATGAAATTTTGTATTTTAATTGAGAATGATGTATTAAATCAATATTTTGTCCAGATCCCATGACCAGAACCATAAAAACCATAGAAAATTGTAACTTTTGAACGGAAAGGCCTAGGAACTTTAAATTTTCAGGGTGGGTTTGGATCGCGACTATCGCGGTCACGTTCATCAATGAGCAAAATTAGACTAGGGGTTCCGTAAATATGGCCGTCCAAAATATTTTTTTACTGATAATTTCGAAACTACTGATTGGATTGAAATGAAATTTGGCACATAGATGAAAAATAATATATTCAAACTACGTGTCCATATCGCATCACCATGACCATTTTTACCGTAGAAAATTCTAGCGAATTATCGAAAACAAAATTGGTCACTTAGCACTGACGTGAAGTCTGGAGTTTCGCCTAAGTTTCAGAATTTTTTTGACAGCTGTCTAAAATTCCTCCTATTGATTTCTAAAACTGGAAAATGCGAATCTACCTACAAGGTGGATGTACGAGCGCTCAAATTCACGGCAGTGCTTTTCGTAATTTTTTGATTTCACTCAATAAAAAATCATGAACAGCACAGCCGTGAAGTCAGGAGCTCATTCATCCACCTTGTAGTTAGATTCGCATTCTCCAGTTTCAGAAACCAATTGAAGAAATTTTTGATAGCTGTAAAAAAAAAATTCAAACTACGGTGAAACTCCAGACTTCACGTCATTGCTTCAGGTGGCCAATTTCTTTTTCGATAATTCGCCAGAATTTTCTACCGTATCCATTATGGTCTTGGTAATGCAGTCTGGAAAGCTCGCCCACCAGCTCCAGAGTTCTAATGGACTCCAGTATCTGAGATGGCTCCAAGGACTTTCACAGGTAGTTCGAATGAATTATTCTTTATCTATGTGCAAAATTTCATTCCAATCCAATCAGTAGTTATTTACGGCACCCTTAGTCTAATTCTACTCATTGATGAACGTGACCTCGACATTCAAGATCCACACCCTTCCTGAAAATTTCAAGTCTTTATGCCTTTCCGTTCGAAAGTTATAATTTTCTATGGTTGCTATGGTTCTGGTCATGCGATCTGGACAAAATTTTGCATGTAGCTTGAATCTTGATCGAATCAGTATATTCGAAGTTATCAGGAAAACAAAATTTCGAAGAGCCATATTTACGGAATTCAGCCGATTAAGGAACTCAACTGCGGCATTCGGGAACTGAACCCACACTGAAAATTTCAAGTCTCTAGGTCGTTCAATTCGAAAGTTATCGTGCTTACGTCTGGCTGGCTGGCCAGACAGACTCGAATTTTTCGATGGATTCGTCATCAGTGAGTCGAAACTTGTCGATTAAAACTATTTTCGGCTCAAAATACGAAAAATATAGACATCGTGACGAAATAATATAGCCTTCGTGTGAGTAGAACGAGAGCTCAAAAAAATCTAACTCTGATAATCAGTTCTTCTAATAGATCCAGAAAATATAAACGATAGGTCGTGCAACTGATAAACTTTTATGTCAAATTTGTAGCGAAGTTTGCATCGATCTGGGAAGTGTCTATTGCATTATGAGATGAGAATCTACTAGAAATTAGCAAAAAAATTATTTTATGCGTAATCGAACAGAATTCAACTTACATATAAGAAAATGATGAAAGTCGAATAGGAAGAAGTCTTTCTCGTTGTATTCGTTTTGCGTACTACTTCTCAAACAAAATGAAAACCCTTGTGTCGTCGGTTTTATTGACATTTTTAATCAATATTATCTCACAATTCAATGATTCATATCTTCGAGATAGATAAAACAACTTTGACGAAATCAGAGAGATCAGATATTGAAACCTAACGAGATCTAAATATAACTTATGACCAATGAATGCCAGTGAAAGATTCATAATTATACATCATTATTTTGAAACAGGTAAAAAAGAAATTTTGAAAATCTTTATAATTCTGTCCAGATAAGTACATAGCTGACAGTTTTTCCTCCGAAGTGCAGGGCCTTTGAACTTCACCTCTAATATATAAATATTTGCACATGTTGTCAAAATATTATTCTCAATTTATATTGAGCGCTCGTTCTACTTACACGAGGGCTTTATCATTTCGTCACGATGTCTGTATTTTTCGAATTTTGAGCCGATAATGGTCTTAATCAACAAGGTTCGACGAATCCGTCCGTCCGTAAGCACGATAACTTTCGAACAGAATGACCTAGATACCTACTTGAAATTTTCAGTGTGGGTTCAGCTCCCGAACGTCGCAATTGGGTTCGTTAATGCGCAGAATTCCACCACGGATTCCGTGAATATGGCCGTTCAAAATTTTGTTCTTCTGATTACTTCGAAACTACTGATTTGATCGAGATGAAATTTTGCCCTCAGATAGAGATTGACGTGTTCAAGCTACATGCAATTTATTCAGATCGCATGACCAGAACCATAGAAATCATACAAAAATATAACTTCCGAACTGAAAGGCCTAGGGACTTGAAATTTTCAGGATAGGTGTGGATCTCGAATGCCGCGGTCACGTCATCAATGAGCGAAATTAGACTAGAGGTTCCGTAAATATAGCCGTTCAAAATATTTTTTTCCTGATAATTTCGATACTACTGATTGGATTGGAATGAAATTGTGCACATAGATGAAGAATAATATATTCAAACTACGTGCGAAATTTTGTGCAGATCGCATCACCTAGACCATAGATTCCGTATAAAATACTAGCAAATTATTGAAAAAATAATGCGGATATACCTACAAGGTGGATGAACGAGCGCTCAAAAGATGCTCCACGGCAGTGCTTTTCAACTATTTTATTCTTATGCTTCAAGGCAATGTAATAAATTCATCCATTCAGTTGCGAACGAAAACAAAACTGATTTCCATGATAATTCGTGCAGTTTGAAAATGGTTGAAAGTTCTATTGATGGAATGATCTAGATGTAGTAGGCATGTCGTTTGTCGTGAACAAATCGTATGTCTTCAATATAGGTCAAATACACAAATGGGAAGTCATTTACTATGAAAAGTTAGTGCATTCCAAATCCCTATAATCGTTATCGCTAATGCGTTGAGTGTTACGGAAAAATATCCTTGAAATTAATGTAATTGGCAATATTGGCCCGTCCAGAATTGTATTTTCCATACCGGTCTTAATCGTGGCTTCGCGTGGGGCCACCTAATTCTTCTCTTTCTTTTTGACATGGAAAAATCCCCCAGATTTGTGGAACGTGGGCGTAACCTTATTCCGATACACAAATGTGCCGCATTGACTTACGTTTTTGTGCATTGCAACTGACATAATACGAAATTTCAATCCCTGTTTTCCACAGTAGGTGTGAATTATTGCGTGCTGGTTCCACTGGATATTTTTCATGGTTGAGATTGTTCTGTTTAGAATTCTAATGAGATTCACCTCTACGTTGTCTTTCTGTTCCCCTAGATTTTGAGGTATTTTCGAAGAAGGAATTATCAACCTTTGTTATGACGTCAAAACGTTTTTGTTTTTTTCGAAAAAATGGATTGTTGCAAATATTTCATTTCGATTGTTTTATTTATGAGATCCCTTAAAAAAATTGAGGAACGCCCTTTGAATCATTTTTCCGATATAAATATATCTTTTGAGTTAAAGCAATGCAAAATTTCATAAATCAAACAATAAAGCATGTGTGAAAAAAATCTCACCAAAATCTCTGTCTCTTCGTATAAGTGTAGTGATAGGTTCGAATTTGTTTACAGAATAAGCTGACATTTATCATATAGACAGAACAAATGAATGAAAATAAAGTTTATTTATAACATGTTGAATCGATTTACAATTGACCACCCACTTCAAAAATGAAACAGCTTGTAGAGCCCTAAAACCATCCTGAAATTTATATATGGGACAGTTATTTATGAGATGTTCTATGGTTTCCTCGGCTTTCCAGCAATCCCAACTAGGAAGCTCAACTGAATTCTATCTGAAAACCCAAGCTATTACAACGTCCATGACCTGTTCTTATACGATGCAGACCATATTTTTTCGGGAAGATCAACTCCAGTGTCTCTTTTGAAAGAAACAGTAATAAGAAATCGCATTTATTCCATTCAGATGGCCAAATTCTTTGACAAGATAGGTTTAAGTGACTTCAATCTGGAAAATTTATTGACCGGACTATAGAAGGGCATTAATAATGTATTCGGAAACGAATGAAATTTATTCAAAAATTCAATGTTGTAATCTGTCTGTGGAGAGAAACAATATTTGAAAGAACTGGTAACCAAGGGTAAGTCTTATCGTTTCAGTAATAATCCTCATAGATGAATTCAGTCCTGCATCAATTTTTTGCACATAAACACTGTTAAACCAAACGGGGCAACAATATTCACAATATCAAACAAATATAAATTGAAGAGAAGAGGTGCTAAGACTGATCCTTGTGGAAGACCATTATTTAGTTTCTAAACTACTACTATATTATCAACAAGAACACGAAACCTTGTCCAGATCGCATGACCAGAAGAATAGAAACCATAGAAAATTTTAACTTTCGAACGGTGAGGCCTAGGGACTTGAAATTTTCAGGAAAGGTGTGGATCTCGAATGTCGCGGTCACGTTTATCAATGAGCAAAATATGGGTTCCGTTAATATGGCCGTTCAAAATATTTGTTTTCCAATAATTTCGAAACTACTGATTGGATTGGAATGAAATTTTGCACATAGATGAATAATAATGTATTCAACTCACGTGCGAATTTTGTCTGGGTCGCATTACCAAGATCATAGATAACGTAGAAAATTCTAACGAATTATCGAAAAACAAATTGGTCATCTAAAGCACTGATGTGAAGTCTGGAGTTTCGCCTTAGTTTTAAATTTTTTTTCGATCTGAACAAAATTTTGCGAGATTCAAACCTACTCTGAAAATTTTAAGATTCTAGGTCGTTCCGTTTGAGAGTTATTGTGTATACGGCCGAACGGACGGACAGACTCGAATTTTTCGGCGGATTCGTCATCAGCGAGTCGAACCTTGTCGATTGAGACCATTTTCGGCTCAAAATTCGAAAAATAAAGACGTCGTGACGAAATGATATAGCGTAAGTAGAACGAGCACTCAAAAACCAGTAGAATTGATTCGCAGATCATAGCCTTCTGACTTTTTTCTCTCAATAATTCAAAAAATACCGATAAAATCGAGTGTAAACTTCGCAGTTAGTTGTGAAATAGCAAAACATATGTTCATGTGAAATATTATAAGGATCGTATTACCAGAAAAATAAAATAATTTTTTTCAAATTTATTCAGCTCAGAAACTATTCAACCTATCCTGAGGCACACCTTTGTCAATTCTTTACCCAACAGTGATTGCACTCCAGGTCATAATATTTCTTTCCGGCCGCAGGATTCGAACCCGGGACCGATTACCAGACCAATCTCGAGCCGAACGCTCTATCCACACATCAAGGCCTCTCGTATTTTCGATAATTCCGAACCGCTGTGGAGAAGAATTTTCATTTTGTATCGGTTATAGGTTAATTCCTTCTCATTATGCGATTGCTTATTATATTTGAAATTTCGGTATAATTTCTATTAGTTAAAGATGTTCTTTTATTTCCAATTAATTGTTGCTTCGTAACGTCAAATTTTCTCTTGCGAAAATACGAGAAATTACAAGAAAAATTCGAAAAGCACTGCCGTGAAATCAGGAGCTTTTGAGCGGTCGTTCATCCCCCTTGTAGGTATGTACGCATTTTCCAGTATTAGAAACCAATTGAACACACTTTTGACGGCTGTCAAAAAAATTCAAACTAAGGCGAAACTCCAGACTTCACTTCGGTGTTTCAGGTGATTCTTCGATAATTCGCTAGAATTTTCTACGGTATCTATGGTCTTGCTGATGCGATCTGGACAAAATTTCGCACGTAGCTTGAATACATTATTCTTCATCTATATGCGGAATTTCATTTCAATCCAATAAAAAATTCTGAATTTATTAGGAAAAAAATATTTTGAACGGCTATATTTACGGAATCCGTTGTATGATTTTGCTCATTAATGAACTTGATCGCGACATTCGAAATCCACACCAATCCTGAAAATTTCGAGTCCCTAGGCCTTCCTGTTCGAAAGTTACAATTTTCCAGGGTTTCTATGCGATCTGGACAAAAATTTGCGTATAGCTTGAGACCGTCATTCTCCGTCTCAGTACAAATTCATCTCGATCGAATCATCAGTTTCGAATAATTAGGAGAACAAAATTTCGAACACCCCTATTTACGGAACCCCTGGTGAAATTCTGCCCATTAACGAACTAAACTGCGGCATCCGGGAACTGAACCCACACTGAAAATGTGTCGTTCCGTTCGAAAGTTATCGTCCTTACGAACGGACGGATGGACGGACCGACAGACTTGAATTTTTCGACGGATTCGTCATCATCAGTGAGTCGAACCTTGTCGTTTGAGACCAGTTTCGGTTCAAAATTCGAAAAATACTGACATCGTGAAGAAATGATATAGCCCTCGTGAATGTAGAACGAGCGCTGAGAAATGAAGGCATTCTATTGAATTTTATGAGCAGTTTTCAATAATGAATCTACGATCAGAAAAAATAACAAATTCAAAATTCGAATGGGACTTTTTTGTTGTGTTCCCAAATGATTTGATACGTTCCTAAAGAGAGACCCCTTTGGGAACGTATCAAATGAACTAAATGAGGAAGAGTAGATTATTTGAAACTGTTCACTGACCCATTAAATTATCAGTTAGTAATGGGATGAACATAATTTCCACTACACTATTTCTGAATGGACGGGACGAAACATTCGCTCTTTCTGAACTCCATTTCCGACACATTCAAAACGAAATTCTCGAGTTATTTTTATTATCTCTGTCCATGTTCCGCTAAACCACTAGGGTGCAGATCAAATATTCAAAATAAGCATTACTAGCAGAACGCATTCCAAACCATTGCATACCATAGTGCAAGTCATTCTCCTCAACAACCCCTTAGATAGGGCCGATAGGGGTGCCTTGACGTTACATTAAAGTAATTCATCATGGCTAATTCGATAAGGGGAGACATCACGTGCTCAGAGGTTGCGAGAGACAGATTGGTAATGTAAATATGGCTGATTGTTCAATAAGATTCAGAATATTTCACACCAGCTGTTGGAGAATACCTTTTGTATTTTTCCCGAAAAGGGGAATAAATTGAGCCTAAATTCACTCAGATGTAAACATCAATAAGTATCTACTCAAATAGAACATTATCCATCCTAACGTGCTTTTTATAAGTGCATTAACAATGACGAAAATATCACTTCTCACAATTTGAACACTCTTGAGTAGTTTATTTTATTGAATAGATATAATATGAAAGAAATGTTGCAAATTATAAAAACAGGTGTACCTATTACTCGTCCGTACATACATTCAATATATTCTAAAAATCATAACTCACTCATCAGGATTGAATCTTTGCGGTCGCCCATTTCCTCGCTTTCTGCTAGATCTCATTTCCCGAGAAACTTTTTCAAGCCACACTCATAAGGAAATCTAATAAAATGTAGTTTCTCCAACTTTTCCTAGGATCTACTTTCGTCAATATCAAAAAAATTCATAACATAAGTCATAACGTGGTTGTTTGTAATCGTCAGTTAACTCAATCTCACTCAACTTTTATGTTTCACAGAGTACCTGACCAACAAAACCTCCCTCCAAGTTTCACAATAATATATAATATAACAAAGATTAACTTTGATTATCCAAACTCGAGTTTGAACAAAAAAAAGTGGAGTTCTATCACAAAACAAATTGATAAAATGCAAAAAGCAGGTACTCGGCTCAAGTTTTGAGTTGTGATTACGGTAATCGTTGGTACTTTGATATTGATGTACATCATGTTGACCATCTCGAAGGTTATTCTGCCAGATATTGAAGTTCAGATCTATAAAGTTGTCCACAATATAGACATTCAGCAAAGTAGACAGCAAAAGACAGAAACAGGTACTGGTACTAAAAAAATTCAATTATCTGTTTCGATTAAATCGAAAACCCGCCACGTTAGAGCGCCGAAACCTCAAAGATTTTCCCTAATTATAACAATAAATTAGAATAATTATGTACTCTTATGTCAGTCGTTTTCATCTTTTCTTTTTTTTTTTTATAGGAGACACGGTTTGTTTCCCAAATTTACGGGTCCTGCAAATGGAGAGAGTGCCCAATTCCTGGCTACTGTATCGGTTCCTCGTTTCCCTTGACACCAGTTCTTCACTCTTATTTGAATATCAACATTATATGCAATACTCGCAGTTACTGCAGTGCCTAATTGTACTTTCATCATCTGCTATTTAATATCTATGTTTTGTTCATTAAATCAACAACAAAAATCGCAAAGTTGGAAGTATAATAGAATAAAAATATCGGGGCCCCATTTTTGAGCGCTCGTACTACTTACACGAGGGCTATATCATTTCGTCACGATGTCTGTATTTTTCGAATTTTGAGCCGAAAATGGTCTCAAACGACTATGTTTGACTCACTGATGACGAATCCGTCAAAAAATTCGAGTCTGTCCGTCCGTCCGGCCGTCCGTCCGTCCGGCCATCCGGCCGTATACACGATAACTCTCGAACGGAATGTCCTACAAACTTGAAATTTTCAGGGTAGGTTCGAATCTCGAATTCCGCGGTTGAGTTCGTTATTGGGCAAAATTCGCCGAGGGGTTCCGTGAATATGGCCGTTCAAAGTTTTGTTCCCCTGATTACTTGAAAACTACAGATTTGATTGAGATGAAATTTTGCACTCAAATGGAGAATGAGACGTTTAAGCTACATGTGAAATTTTGTCCAGATCGCATGACCAGAACCATAGAAACCATAAAAAATTGTAACTTTTGAACGGAAACGCCTAGGGACTTGAAATTTTCAGGATTGGTGTGGATCTGAAATGTCGCTTTCACGTTCATCAATGAGCAGAATTATACTAGGGGTTCCGTAAATACGGTCGTTCGAAATTTTGGTTTCTCGATAATTTCGAAACTACGGATTCATACGAGATGAAATTTTGTATTTTAATCGAGAATGATATATTAAAACAATATTTTGTCCAGATCTCATGACCAGAACCATAGAAACCATAGAAAATTGTAACTTTCGAACGGAAAGGCCTAGGAACTTGAAATTCTCAGGGTGGGTTTGGATCGCGAATATCGCGGTCACGTTCATCAATGAGCAAAATTAGACTAGGGGTTCCGTAAATATGGCCGTTCAAAATATTTTTTTGCTGATAGTTCCGAAAATACTGAGCGGATTGGGATGAAATTTTGCTCCTAGCTGAGTAATAATGTATTCAAACTACGTGCAAAAGTTTGTACAGATCGCACTACCAAGACCATAGATACCGTAGAAAATTCTAGCGAATTATCGAAAAAAAATTGATCAGCTGATGCACTGATATGAAGTCTGGAGTTTCGCTTAAGGGCCCCCGCAGACTGCAGACTTTTTATCGGCCGATAGATTAGTCGGGTTGGGCTGAAAGTGCGCACACCGAGCCAACTAAACAGTTTGGTTGGTGAACAGGGCGCAGACTATCCAACAGCCGCCCGACTATTCTCGAACTAGTTTGTAACTGACTGTTGAACGCCATATTCAAAATACACGCACACGACGACAAATCACAGAGCGAACTGAACTATCGGCCGATTAAACAATCGTCATGTATGCGCAGGCGTGTATACGCCAATACT
Organism: Aphidecta obliterata; assembly: GCA_963966015.1. Taxonomy (NCBI): domain Eukaryota; kingdom Metazoa; phylum Arthropoda; class Insecta; order Coleoptera; family Coccinellidae; genus Aphidecta; species Aphidecta obliterata. The sequence goes on along the minus strand of OZ014429.1, from coordinate 14,390,009 downwards.
GATTAAACAGTCGGCCGATAGTTGGCCGACAGATTAGTTTGAATGTAATCGGGTAGCCCATCAAACTTTTTTATCGGCCGATACTGAATCGCTGTAGTGTGCGCATATGCATTCCTCTCCATACTGATTAAGAAGCCGACCAAACTATCGGCCGATAAAAAGTCTGCAGTCTGCGGGGGCCCTAAGTTTCAGAATTTTTTTGACAGCTGTCGAAAATTCCTTCAATTGATTCCTGAAACTGAAAAATGCGAATCTACCTACAAGGTGCATGTACGAGCGCTCAAAAGCTCCTGCCTTCACGGCAGTGCTTTTCGTAATTTTTTTACCCTTTCTTTAAGCTTGGGGGGCCATTTATTGCCGGGCCGCTCCGCACCGTGGGGTCTGTGAGGGCCTGTCTTACGCCACTTAGTACTCGTAGAAAATTTGCATATTATTTTGTATGAAGCTTCCTCTTGATATGCTGGTCTCTATAAAATCAAGACAACAGGTAATTACTCAGACAAATACAAGGAATATTCGGTGAACTCTCAGAAGGATAGAAAAACTTGATCCTTGAATCGAAAAACTGAATACCTATTTGTCGGGAAAATAGCAATATTCTGTTCCTTTTCTTTTTCATGCATTTATTTCATGTCGGAATGAAATTGCCTGGATGACCGTTCATATCTCTGTGACAAGGATATCTCACGGAATGTTTTTATTTCCAAAGAAATAACGTAGTGGCACTCTGATATATATGAGATTGCTCCCGGTGAATGTAATCGAGATTTCGCTACAATTTCTCAGATATGGAAAGACTGGCTATCTCAGCGGGAATATTTCGCATTTGACCAGTGTGTCTCGACATTTACCCCATTTAGAATATAAGGAATTTTTACATTTATTTCTTGGCGGAAGGAATGAGTAGGAATATATAATATGGTCCAAGTCGCTGCAGAATCTCTATATATATTCCTGAGAATTTGTAATTCCGGATCCACAGTTACGATATATGAGAAATTTGATAACTAACCTACATTCTCTAAAAAAAAGATATAATTTTCAAATTTTACTTAAAAAAGAGTTATTGTATGTTGATTAGTTAATTGACGTGTTGTTCCTATTGAGAGTTAGTATTTCCTAGGTGATCAAAGATAACCCCCTGAATTTAAAAAACCTATTCCTCTCGTCCTCTTCGTTATTTGCAGCCTTTTTTTCAATTCATCCGAGTATGCTTCAAAGAATTTTCAATGAACAGTTGTTAACCGCAAAATTAACCAGACAGACATTTTTTTACAGAATGTTTGGAAGTTGAGCGTAAAAAACGTTTCCATTCTCTGTTCGTGAAATCGATATCAGGACATGATGGAGATGAAAGCATCAGAAACCTTTCAAAAAATTATAACAATTGGTCGAAAAACTTTAAAGTTATTCAAGATTGAATTCAGGCAAATTTTTTTGTGTCCGGTTGATTTTGCGTTGCAGTGTTGTTGAGTATAGATTCGATGGATTATCGATTATTCGATTCTACAATCTATTAAATGAACATTTGAAAACATTAAATTTGGGGTTTTAAAGTTTTTCTGATATCCGTATTAATAAAAGAGGACCTATGTGCGGGCATCACGTTCGAATGATTGCACCAATTTCGATAATTCTTTTTTAGTTGTGTTCATCATCATCAGGACAAGGTTTATACAACGAAATATTTCCGAAAAAAACGCACGGTTATGAAAAAAAGGCTTTCCCTTTTCCTCCGACCAAGCGAACAATCATAGATTACTTATATTTCATGAGAATTTTGACACTTGTGTAAGTGGAGTTTATCGTGTTTTTAGAAATTGCTTAGAAGTTTATCACTGTTTGATGTATATCGTTGTGTTGTGGGACAGTTATTGTAATTGATAAAAATGCCATCAATGAGGCGTCCAAATATTGGTCGGCGGACGCGTGAACCAAGGCGAGTTCGTAATGATCGATAAAATGAGCAAACAGAATGAGAGGTTCTCAATCAAGATCTGCCCCAGCTCCGGAAGAATCGATATTATCGATCTCAGGCGAGAAACAACAAAATATAGAATCAAATGAAATTATCAACTTTGAGCGTTTGGCATTAAGATATGATCCCACAGTCGATTATGCTAGCAATATACAGGGTCTTTCACGAGGAACCTCACCCATATTTATACGGGAAACTACTGAACGTATTTTCATGAAATTCAGCACTTATAAGTATTTCACGATGCTGATGAAATCTAAAATATTTTCAAGGCATGAGCACCTCCGGTTTTTCCGGAAATGACGTCAACTTCCGTTTTTCAAATTAGAACACCATTCTTTTATTGCAGAAATAGATTCCTTAGAAAATTTCAAGTTATTTTGATGTAACATTTTTCAGTTTTGGTTGGAAAATTCGAAAAAAAAATCGAAAATAGAGCTCCGCTGAAACAAGAATAACTTCGAGGTTTTTGGATGGAAAATTTTCATTTTTGGGATTTTTCAAGATGTAAGATTGATGTATCCACTTTAAAAATCGAAATCGGGATTCATGATACAGGGGGTGAAAAAATCGCTTTCAAAGTTAGGGATGACAAAATCGTGAAAAATCAATTTTTTCAAATTAGAACCCCATTTTTTTATGGCAGATATTGAATCTACGTTGAAAAATAATGTGAGTGTATGCATCACACCCTTGCCCTAAAATGGATATTTTCTGAGTTATTCACAAAAAACTGTTTTTCGTCTTGAATTTTCAGCTATTTCTTTTCCCTTCACGCCAAAAAGATGAAATTTTCAGGAACTGTTACTTGAACCATGTTTTAGATTTTACTACCCTAATATGCGAGAGAAAAAAGTTACAGGTTGTTCCTAAATAGATGGCGAATTTGGATTCGAATTTGTATCGGAAACCTCTTTATTTCAACTAATCGGCCATCGGTTTTCTCTCCAGTGATAAATAAATAATTCCTTATGAACCATATGCAAAAACTTACCATGTTTTACATTCTTTTTTGAGCGCTCGTACTACTTACACGAGGGCTATATCATTTCGTCACGATGTCTGTATTTTTCGAATTTTGAGCCGAAAATGGTCTCAATCGACTATGTTCGACTCACTGATGACGAATCCGTCGAAAAATTCGAGTCTGTCCGTCCGGCCGTCCGTCAGCACGATAACTCTCGAACGGATCAACCTAGAGACTTGAAATTTTCAGTGTAGGTACAGATCCCAAATGCCGCGGTCAAGTTCGTTAATGGGCAGAATTCCACCAGGGGTTCCGTAAATATGGCCGTTCAAAATTTTGTTCTCCTGATTACTTCGAAACTAAAGATTCGATCGAGATGAAACTTTGCACTCAAATGGAGAATGAGGTGTTTGAGCTACATGTGAAATTTTGTCCAGATCGCATGACCAGAACCATAGAAACCATAGAAAATTGTAACTTTTGAACGGAACCCCCTAGGGACTTGAAATTTTCAGGATAGGTGTGGATCTGGAATGTCGTGATTACGTTCATCTATGAGCGAAATTATACAAGGTGTTCCGTAAATATGGTAGTTTGAAATTTAGTTTTCTTGATAATTTCAAAACTACAGATTCGATCGTGACGAAATTTTGTATACTTATGGAGAATGATATATTCAAGCTACATTTCTCCAGATCACATGACTCGGACCATAGAAAATCATAACTTTCGAACGGAAAGGCCTGGGGACTTGAAATTTTCAGGATAGGTGTGGATCTCGATTGTCGTGATCACTTTCATCTATGAGCAAAATTATACTAGGGGTTCCGTAAATACGGTCGTTTGAAATTTTGGTTTCTCGATAATTTCGAAACTACGGATTCGATCGAGATGAAATTTTGTATTTTAATCGAGAATGATATATTAAAACAATATTTTGTCCAGATCGCATGACCAGAACCATAGAAACCATAGAAAATTGTAACTTTCGAACGGAAAGGCCTAGGAACTTGAAATTCTCAGGGTGGGTTTGGATCGCGAATATCGCGGTCATGTTCATCAATGAGCAAAATTAGACTAGGGGTTCAGTAAATATGGCCGTTCAAAATATTTTTTGCTGATAGTTCCGAGAATACTGAGCGGATTGGGATGAAATTCTGCACCTTGCTGAGTAATAATGTATTCAAACTACGTGCAAAATTTTGTCCAGATCGCACCACCAAGACCATAGATACCGTAGAAAATTCTAGCGAATTATCGAAAAAAAATTGATCAGCTGAAGCACTGACATGAATTCTGGAGTTTCGCCCAAGTTTCAGAATTTTTTTGACAGCTGTCGAAAATTCCTTCAATTGATTTCTGAAACTGGAAAATGCGAATCTACCTACAAGGTGCATGTACGAGCGCTCAAAAGCTCCTGCCTTCACGGCAGTGCTTTTCGTCATTTTTTTTAATGATAGATATCATTAATTACATCTGCCAAATTCCTCTTTATTCAGTAGCATTTTGTGTTTACTATTAATTTGGTGATAATTCGTATTGAGTTATAAAATCGATCACTATGCCTAATTTTACCAATGAAGATTATTTAAATCTCATTCTACTTCATGGAGAATGTAATAAAGTTGTAGATAGAACGATTCGACTGTTCATTGAGAGGTTTCCTGACCGACCCAGACCAACGAGAGATACCATTAACAGAACCATGACAAACTTGAGAAATGTCGGATCTTTCGTTAAGAAAACTATACACAGAGAAAAAAGTGTAGTAGAAGATGAGAACAACGAAATTACAGTTCTTGCATATTTTCGTGTGAATCCTCAAAATTCTCTCAAAGATGCCGAGATTGATCTGGGATTATCTCAATCGAGTGATTGGAGAATATTAAAAAAACATAAAATGCACCCATATAAATTCAATAGGGTACAGCATTTGAAGGAAACTGATTTCGTCAGGAGAACAGAGTTTTGCGAAGCTATGATGATTCGATTTCAAGAGAATGAAAACTTTTTGGACTGTATAATTTGGACAGATGAATCTAAATTCAGAAAGAATGGTTCTTTCAATAGGCATAACAGTCATTATTGGGATGAAGAGAACAACCACCACTTCAGACAATGGAACTTTCAAGAGACCTGGAGTTTCAATGTTTTTTGCGCCATCAAAAATAATGCAATTCTCGATGTTCACATTTATGATGCGACTTTAACTGGTAAGATAGAACACTACACATGTTTGCATTATTTAAAGAATGTTCTCCCTTAGGAGATAGATATTCTGACATATTGACTCAAATAATTGAGCCGCTAGTACAGAACCATAATGACTTATGGTATCAACAAGATGGCGCGCCTCCACACAATTCACTCAATGTGTCAAATATCCTCTACAGGCTATTTGAAGATCGATGGTTGGCGAACAATGGTCCACATCTTTGGCCACCACGTTCTCCCGATTTAACTCCTTTAGACTATTATGTTTGGGGTAGGATAAAAAATATGGTCTACTCAACTCCCCTGACTGATAAAGAGGACTGCATAGAACGAGTCAGAAATGCGTTCAGGTTTGTTTAGATTTTTAGATTCATAGTTTTGAAACTCAATTTGGTTTTTAAACACTTTTGCAGATCTCTTCCTCCCGATGAAATAAGAAGAGCAACGCACGAAGCATTCCTGAGACGTATAAATAAATGTCTATAAATTAACGGTCAAAACTTTGAGCATCTTCTCTAGTTATAACTGCGAGAGTTTGCCATGGTTCTCCTAATAGTAACTTGAAGTCGGTTTCAAGAAGGGGTGAAAAATCTACAGCATGGTTCAAATAACAGTTCCTGAAAATTTCATCTTTTTGGCGTGAAGGGAAAAGAAATAGCTGAAAATTCAAGACGAAAAACAGTTTTTTGTGAATAACTCAGAAAATATCCATTTTAGGGCAAGGGTGTGATGCATACACTCACATTATTTTTTAACGTAGATTCAATATCTGCCATAAAAAAATGGGGTTCTAATTTGAAAAAATTGATTTTTCACGATTTTGTCATCCCTAACTTTGAAAGCGATTTTTTCACCCCCTGTATCATGAATCGCGATTTCAATTTTTAAAGTGGATACATCAATCTTACATCTTGAAAAATCCCAAAAATGAAAATTTTCCATCCAAAAACGTCGAAGTTATTCTTGTTTCAGCGGAGCTCTATTTTCGATTTTTTTTTCGAATTTTCCCGCTCAGAGAGAATTTTCCAACCAAAACTGAAAAATGTTACATCAAAATAACTTGAAATTTTCTAAGGAATCTATTTCTGCAATAAAAAAATGGTGTTCTAATTTGAAAAACGGAAGTTGACGTCATTTCCGGAAAAACCGGAGGTGCTCATGCCTTGAAAATATTCAGATTTCATCAGCATCGTGAAATACTTATAAGTGCTGAATTTCATGAAAATACGTTCAGTAGTTTCCCGTATAAATATGGGTGAGGTTCCTCGTGAAAGACCCTGTATATTGGTGTCTTTTGGAAATATAAGTACTATTTGTCAATACTGCAATGCTCTGATATCGAAACGAACCCCCTGGATAATGTTGTTTGAATGGAAAATCGAATTGCCATAACTGACAACGCCAACCGAACCTTTGAATTCGTTACTTTCAGGACAAGAACCTCTATCTTAACATTTCTTTCAGAATATTCAGCATTACAGTAGTGTGTTCCCCATGACATCATTTGGTTCAAACATAATTGAGGGACTATGATAATGCCCTATGATAATTATCTGGAATATACATACAAAAAAATTAATGGAATCACTTCAATAGGCTGTTCCTTCCGAAACCATTTCATCGATATTTCTCGAATTATCTTTCCTACCATGAACTTTTCGAACAATCAATCAGCCATTGAATGCTTATCAATTTTCAATATTCCGAAGCCAAAATGGCCAAACGCGACCCCCTTCAATTTCGGCATGTCCGTTCATACTCCACAGCCAGAAATTTTGAAGACAGGTGTCTCTTGGAACCATGCATATAAACGTATGAGGTATCGTTAGATACCTATTGTGTTGAAAATTCTGACGTAATTCAGGCTAGTAGGGTTTGGAAACTAAGGTTCGAATAAGATATCTATATAAAGTTTCTGAGATATGAGATATTCTCGGTTACACGCTGTTACTACTGAACTCTTCAGGGTGCGTGGTCCGTCACATAATTGAAAACTTCTTTCAAGGTTCCTAATAATTATTTACTGTTCATTTTTGTCATTATTTTAGGTGAGCATCCACATTATTCGATATCTAAATCTCGAGTATACGTGTAGAGTACGCGGCTGCGGCGGATTTTTATTGGCCATTCCTGATTCAGCGGCCGTTCAAGATCAGTGGCGTCAAGTATTTCAATCATCAGAGCCATCTTTATATAACTTATAATAATAACCTTAATAAATTACCTTCAGAGAGAGAACCTGTATTTGAACCTCTTTCAAAGAATCAGAAAATCGAAGATGGACATGGAGAAGCCCGGACTCTCGAACAAAAAACGAGATTGACATGTTGGATCTTGGGAGCGACCATAGACTGGTGAAAGCGAATTTAATACTGGACATAGATTAGGAAAGACACAAGTTAACACATAGGGTAAAAGGTACAGTTGTTGACACCCTATCAGTGATTGACACCCTCATTTTCATATTTGAATTATAAGAATTGGATGGATGCCTTAAAAACATGGATCTTTGAAAAAAAAATTTCAATTTTTCAAGTTTGGACTGTTAGTATTGATTTGGGTTAGATTTGCATTCCTAATTCACCATATATTTATCAATGTGCAGCGTGCTGACGATCATTGCAATTAGAAAAATACTGCCATTTTCTCAAGGTACTTAACTCAAGTTCATAACATTTTTTTAATTGTTCTTATTTTTGTCTGAAGCATAATTTTTGTTCGAATTATTGAAACTCTTCAATTAATACTTTTTCATAACTCAAAATCTATTTGGTTGAAGGTTTCGCGGTTTTTTGTGGGTGTCAATAATTGCCTCTGAAAATATGTGGATGAATAGTCATTGACATACTATGTCAATAACTGTCGTAGTCAAATTTTGCAAAATTAGTCTGTTTTGTCTACTATTCATGCCTCAATTTCTCAATGAATACTGAAAAATGATTAAACTTTATCTAATTTTGTTCTAGATAGTTGTTGACACCAGTGTCAATCTCTTTGAATTTCCACGTGTCAATAACTATATTGCAAGTTCAACTAGTTCCTACTTCTTGTCCCTACCCCCTGAATCGATTTTCCACGCTCCATTCTCAACAACATGACAAAAGCAAAAGAAGGAAGCAATTATAAGAAAAATTACACGGAGGTTGCTATTATTTCTGCCTTATCAGCAGTAAAATCAGAAGGAATGTCTAGAAAACTATGGCGTTCCTCGTTCTACAAAATTTTTTGGTTGACTGGAAAACTTGTTGAAAAAATGAAAAGCACTGACGTGTAGTCAGGAGCTTTTGAGCGCTCGTTCATCTACCTAGTAGGTAGAATCTTCCTAAAAAAAAATTTTTTGAACGGCCATTTTTGGTCATTGATAATTTTGTTCATTGATAAACGTGACCGCGATATTCGAGATCCACACCTATCCTGAAAATGTCTAGTCCCTAGGCCCCTCCGTTCGTAAGTTATTATTTTCTATAGTTCTGGTCATGCGATTTGGACAAATTTTGCTTGTAACTTGAACACGTCATTCGCACCATCTGGGTGCGAAATTTCATCTCGATCGAATCAGTAGTTTAGAAGTAATCAGGAGATCAAAATTTACGGAACCCCTGATGGAATTCTTCTCATTAACCAACTCAACTACGGCAGTCGGAAACTGAACCCACACTGAAAATTCAAAGTCTCTAGGTCGTTCCGTTCGAAAGTTATCGTGCTTACGGCGAGATTCGAAAAATACAGACATCTTGACGAAATGATGTAGCCCTGGTGTATGTACAACGAGCGCTCAACAAATCACGGACCTCGCCCTGTATTAACCTATGAAGAAGAACTCAAATTATGTGATGGAATAGACGGGTGTGCCAAGAAAAATAAAAAAAAAATTATTTCAAACATAAAGCTTGATGATGTAATTCATGAAGAATCCTTCATACAGTCATGAAAGAGTCCAATATGGACATGGATTGTACATCTGAAGCCACAATATGTGATAACAATGAAAACCAAGTTGCTATAAACGGCTACTGGAGAACCAACTGCCAGGGCTTGTGTCCTATTTGCAAAAAGAATTTGGATTTAAATGGTATAAAATAATTAAATGAATTTCCTGTTTATGAACAGTTCATGTTTAATGTTTATTGAAATATGGCTTCATAGAGGTTTCCATTTCGAATATTTTTCAATGCAAAACTTATAAATAAATCTTATAGTGAACGATCCATTACTATATATTATACCTATTCACATCCTTGTTCAGCTGATTGAAAATATGAGAGACAACAGTATGTCAATAACTGTATCAGGTGGTGTCAACAATAGATTTTACAGTGTCAATCACTGAAAATTGACATATGATGTTAAAGATGTGTTTTAAAGCTTCTTCTGAAAAGGTTTTTCCACTTTCGGTTGTTAATTTGAATCGAGTATAAACCAACACATAACCTCGAAAAAGAAATATTTTCATTTCATACCCAAATAAAAAATTATTTATATTCTATTGGGACAGTTGGCTTAAGGTGTCAATAACTGTAGTTTTTACCCTAAGTACATACAAAAGTTTGTCATGGCAAAAAACCTAAAAACGGATAAGAGAAAAAATTTAAAAAAGACCACAATAGAGTATAAAGAACTGAACAAATACATCAGAAAAAAGATAAGACGTAAGAAATTGCAATACATGCAATACATAAGGACAACAATAGAAAAGAACAGTAATATGAAAGTTTTGGGAAGAATTGATTCTATCGGGAAAACACAAACACATCAACTGAAAAATGAACACAGACAAATGAAACACAGTAGAAATGATCTTATCGACATAACGGGACGATACTATAAAGGTTTGTGTTCGTCTAAAAACCCGAAACCACAAAATATAGAACCAGTACACTAATAAAATGTGGGTTCGAAGGAACTAATTGATATTACACGGGATAAGATCATACTAACTCTACCTCAAATGAAAAGCGGTCGTGCTCCTGGACAGGACGGTATCATTAAAGAGAGGGTACCGTTAGGAGGCATTGCCGTCATAAGATCTCTACATGTCCTCTTCAACAAGTGGCTTCAGGGTGGAATGATGTCTGATGATTAGAATAATGCACAAATGATAATACTGCACAGAAAAGGTGATAAACTAGAAAAAGGAAATTACCGACCTTTAAGCCTCCTCTCGAATCGATAAAAACTGCTCACAAAAATCATCACCAACCGTTTATGTGGGAAATTCGTTAAATCTTGGCGTATAGTCTGCTCATGCGATTCTTTCGTGGTAGATGTGTTATCCGTAATCTTCTGTAAAAACGCGACTAGGCTTGGATTTTTGGACTGTTGCATCTTCTTACTGTTTGACGTGGCTTGTGACTGGACTTTGATTTGTATTGTGAACATGTCAACATTTACTAACGTGGAATATGCTGACATCCTAATGTGGTATGGCTCTTCCAAATGAGTGTAGTGGCGTACACGCAATAAATACTTGCGACGGTATTCTACTCGTCGAGTACCTGATATTGGCTTTTTGACAGACTTCATCGAAGACTACGAGAAACTGGGTCTGTTCAAGTACGATGGACTGACATGGAAATACCTCGTATTCTTGATGACGACGGCGACGAAGCAGATGAAATACTATGAAGCCGACCCAACCACGTCAACAGAAAATATTATCGCTCGACGGCTTGGTATTTCCCAGTGGAAACTCTGGTTCGTAATGCACACTCCTGGCAATAACCTTACCATTACACGCCAGTGCTAGTAACAAAAGAAGGATCCCCTTCTTCTATTACTAGCACTATTAGGGCTTCTGGAGATTTATGCTCAATGTCGATATTGAAGATCTGGTTTTTTTTTCATGTGGACAGAGGGTCGAACTTTGGCATCACAAATTATCATAACGCCCATTATTGGCTTCCAAAGCGCACGATAACCCAAAAAAAAAACAGAAGGGTCAAAAAGAGATTCAATCTTAGTGTGTGGATGGCCATAATATCAAATTACTTGATAGGGCCATACTTACTTTTAGCTATTTTAGCTACTTTTACCTCAAACTAAAAATGTACCTTCTACTCTACGTTAACTGTAATTTGGTCAATGTTTTGCCTATTTAATAGCAGGAGTTATACCTTTTTGAATAGCTGAGGAGCAGTAGAAGTTTTTAAACCTATTCGCAGAATAAGTCCCATGAAGTTTTTTTTCGAAAAAAGCGATTCAAAGTTGAAATTCTCATTGAAAATTCTTCGATTCTAACCGTTGTCGAGCAGTCTTATTGAGCTGTTAGTAGTAGGTTCAGTTTCTGTTGATCATTTTTATTAATTGGCATGCCCTCCAACTAGATACATCGGAGAAACGGCACCTAGGAGATACAATCCGAAAAAAATCTTCAAAAATTCTTCAAAACTCAATATCTCCATAACGGTTAAGTTTCGGACACCATATTATAGAACCAAACCCATCAGAAATGACCTGAATAATAATGTTCTTCAATATTCAGTACGACTTTCCCTGTATACGATAACGCCATACTACAAGTAAAAATAAACGAAGAACTAACAACAGACAAAATAAAGCTACAGATATCCTCGGAGAGAGTTAGGCTCACTATGAACCACTCTAAGACCCAAAATCCTAGGGATACAACTTCATTAAATCTAGCTGGTACTTGTATCGATTCAGTGAGTGAATATGTATATCTTGGACCTCTCATGAAACATGGGAAGGAGAATCAACAATCAGAGATCAACAGGAGAATAAGAATGACCCAGGCTGCTGTAGGCAAACAAGGTTATAAATCGAAGAACAAGGATATTCCGATTAATCTGAAGAGTAAGGTTTTTAACACTTCCCTTCTCCCGGTCCTAACTTATGAACTAGAAACGACAACACTGACGGTCAGAGCAGCGAACAGGTTGAGAACAACTCTAGGGGGCAGTAGAGAGATTAAATCTGGGGGTTAGCCTTCGAGATCATTTCCGCGACGAAGAGGTGAAACGACAAACAAATGTGGATGACGTCGGACAGCAACGTCGAAATAGTCTTGAGCATGACATATAGCCAGACAAAAGGAGGCAAGATGAACGTGGCGCATAACACATTAACTGGTATTTAGAAGCGAAGAACCGTGACAGATGGAGAGAACTTGAGGAGGCCTATGTCCAGGAGTGGACAGCTAGTGGCGATGAGGGAGAGAGAGAGAGATTCGAATATTTGAACTGGGTGCTCAGTCCTGATTATCGAAGTGTAGCTATTTTTGTGATTCTACATATCGTCGCCTTCAGGAGAAAATTGCGTAACTCCATGTTACAAAATTTTACAGTAGAAACAAAAAACACTTTAAAAGTCAGAACACGACCTGTCAATATTACTGATTTAGTATGGGAAATGAGGGAGTTACGCATTTTTCCCAAACGCGGTAGGAGATAAGTAGATTTCAATTCTAAAATTTAAATTATACCCGATGATTTTAGGAGTTTTGTAATTTGCATATTAGTAACTATGTTGCCCAACAGATTGCAACAAAATACTATTTTTTGAAAAAAGTGGAGTTACGTAGTTTTCTCCGGAACACGACGATATATGTATTGAAAACATCATTCTGAGCACCAAAGATCGAGGACAAATAGATTGAAGAACGTCCGACGCCACTGGTCTAACGGCCCCGTAATAAGGATGGCCTCTAGAAAGCGGTTGAAATGTATGTACCAATATTCTGTTGCAAATGATTTTAAATTACCGAAATATTCATTCCCAACTTGCTTCATGTATTCTCTTATCGGAATGGAAAAATGTTAATTATGGTACATTCTGAGTATTCTTTTCGAAAGCGCTCGGTTTTTACCAAAACTGATAAGAATATTATTTGCATTTTTGCTTTCAGTCCGAAAAATTATCAACCTATGTGAGGTTGCACGATTTGTGGATCCGAATCGAAGAAACGAAATGACAAGCCGTAAATCATTTTTGATTTCATCATTTCTCATAGTTTTTACCCAAGAAGGTTAGTAACTACTGTTATGATCCAATTATATAGTTCTACATAATATTAGAGTCTGAATTTACAATCATAATATGTTTATGACGGCATATTCATCATACTTATACAGTGTGTAAATTTGAAAATATACCACCCTTAATATCCCGGCCCCCATGCAGAATCAGAAAAAATGCAAAAAGAGGTAAATTTTGGTTCGTAGGGGGACATTTTATAAGGTGCAATAAATTTGTATCAACTCTGTGAGCGTGATGACAGCCACCCCTGAAATCTTAAATGATAAGGTCGGTGAGTGACACTTTGTTTAGAAGGTAATTCGATTGCCTTTTCAAAAATGCCTCACACGAGACCTTTTTCAATAGAACTTCCGAAAAAGAAAGAGTAGACTTGTAACGATACCAAGGGTTGCAATAAAACATGAAAATAACAAAAAAAAACTTACTATAAAAGATTTCGAAAATATTGGAGAAGGGGGTTACGTTCCACTGCGACCTCAAGGTCTATTGTGCCCCCCATCAGAGCCGTATTCGCAACTGCGCCTTGCTATAGTAAGTATTCTACTTTAGCGTAACGACAGCACGCCATAAATTCTCAAATGAGAAGGGGGGTTGAAGGCCTTTTCAAAAATGTCATACCCTTGACCTTTTTCATTAGTACTTCCAAAAAAAAAAGTAGAATGCTATAGTAAGTATTCTACTTTTTTTTTTGGAAGTACTAACAAAAAAGGTCAAGGGTATGACATTTTTGAAAAGGCAATCTAATACCTTCAACCCCCCTTCTCATTTGAGAATTTATGGCGTGCTGTCGTTACGCTCAAAGAGTTGATACAAATTGATTGCAATCAACCATATGAAATGTCCCTCTACGAACCAAAGTTTATTTTTTTTTCATTTTTCCTGATTTTGCATGAAGGCCGATAAATTGACAAACCTTATATTTATATAAACGAAATTGATTTTTCGGATTATTTTCCTCGAAAAAAAAAATTTACTGAAATAGCCCTTCGAAGAGAGACTACGGCAGTTTATGAATTTCGAAATGATACATTTATTGGATGAATCGGTCTCTCCAAATCAATGATAAAATTGAAGAAAACAGGAATAAAAGAAAAAAATGGAACAAAAATTCATCAGTATTTACGGTAATTTTACGTCATAGAAAAGTATTTAATAATTTTCGATAACATTATTGTATACTTACTTCAATCTTTCGAATAATAAGATTAAACAGGCACATCATTTTACCAGGAAAATTTTCATTTCAATAATCCATTCTTCATTATCCATGAATTTCCTCATTTTCAACAGTTTTGTCTTATGATCATAGTATCATCACAGTTGGAATGCTTCTCATGCCAAGGGGGATACACAACTTCTTGTGGAAGCGCTAATGCACTAGGTACAACTGAAAAATGTGAAGGTCCGAATGCCCAATGTTACGAAGCAATAAAATATTTCCAGAGTGAGTTAGAGGAACTATAAATATAGATAGGGGAGCTTTTTCCGAAATATTCGTTATTACTAATAGTGTTCACAAACATGTAAAGGAGATTTTTCAACCATAAAATCTTGGTTCATGTCTAGTATCTTACTCTATAGAATGAATCTTCAATAAGCAATTTGTAAATTGAAGTAGGTCTTGAGCACAATTTCAATTTTTATAATTTCAGGAGGTGTTATCAAATACGTGGAGAGAAGATGTTGGATTCCAGACAAAAACTCCAAAACAAAAGACTACTGTTCATCTTTCAACAATCCGAACGGTCAACTTATATACTGTAAAACATGCAAAACCAGCAATTGCAACACGCATCCCTATGGAACTTGTGGTTTGAAAGATTCTCGTCCACCTTCTAATTTCACGGATTTTCATTATGTTGGCTTCAAAACTGAGTAAAAAACTGTGTCCAAGAAAAGAAAATTTAATATGGTATACCCTCAAATATGTATTGATTTTTAAGCTTTGAATAATTAAGGTATCATCATTATTATTTTCCTTGAGATTTCAACAAAGGGAAAATATTGGAATTCCTTTGCCCACGAGAAAGCAACATCATACAAATTTTAATATCAATTCGAAGTTGCGGTTAGTTTGTATTTCCACTCAGAAATATCCGGTTAAACATTCTCAACGAAACCATATAGCTCATTCATTGATCACACACGCAGGACACGAATATCTTGATCACGATGACGATACTACCAAGTGGGATGCGTTCAGACATAATACGCGATCTTATTGAAAGTTGATACATATTATCATGCTCACATACGAGTATTTTCAGACACGAATGAAGCGAATCCGAAAAATAGTATATTATTTCATTTTTTTTCATTTCATTTCATTCTCACTACGTTCGGCGGGTAATTGAAGGCGAGCCATGAAAAGTCACTTTTTTTTTCAACGTTTTGAGATCTGGAGATCCAACTCTATATTAGACTTATATTTACGATTGAGTGATCAATGCAAAATTTGCCTAGTTACGGTTGTCATGCAAAATTAATTTTGATTTTGACGGACATGAAGTATAATAATTGTTCGTAGTAGCTAATTCATCGTTTACATAGCGAAAATTTTCCCTCCGGCATACAGAAATGTAATTCATCGTTGACATAGCAACACATTTCCCTACGGCGGAGGAAAAGTAGAACTTTTCGATGATCCTGTCAGTCGAAATATGACGTTGTTTCTGTACGTTTGAAAAAAAATTATTTAATGCTTTTCATCTGAAGCAATTCATACTCGGGCAGCGAACGTATTATCATGCGTCATCCGTTCCGTCCAGTATTCTCCGATAAAATATTCTGCCGGATGCTGTATGGCTGTATGATTGTCGGAAAGCGTCACTGTAGGAAGGCGACATTTGAAAAAAAAAATAAATTTTGCAATCGATGACTTCGATCAAATTCTTGAGGATAATTGATTCAACGGAAAAATCATTAGGTCGGATGTAGCTTTATCGAAAGTGACGACAGACTTAATCGGCACAAAACGATAATTAATTGGGTTGTATCTCTTATTATTTCAATACCCAATGGCTAAATAGAATAAGTATTGCTACAGATCAGGGGAGATTTGGCTTCAGTCTATGGGATTATTTGAATGGAAACCGAATTCCAACTAATATTTACAATAGTAAATTAAATACAGAAAACTAACTGAACATACTTACGTCAAATCGCCATATCTATATTACACTTTTGGCTCTACATGCATCAGTCTTTCTTTCGAGGTTTTTTGAAGAACTTGATTTATACAAACAGGTTTCAAACTTCGGAGGAAGTGAGGGAAATCACTGAAAATCCTGCAGTATATAATAATTCCTTCAAATAGAAATTGAATGACTTCATTTCTGCTGAAATTATGAACAGTGAATATCAGTTTGGATATCCTTCTTGAATTTGTCAAAGAGGATTTTTATCAATCAAGTCAACATTATAAAATATCATAAAAAAAATGGTTTTCAATTACGAAAAAGTTGATCGAAGGAAATTCGTATTGATGAACAGAAAAATACAAAAGAGTACGATTTTGTGGCATATACCAAGAATACGTGGAACAAAACATAAAATTCATTCATCTAGATGAAACTTGGATATTCGATTTTATTGTAAATCTCAATACTCGTTACAAGATCAATGGAAATGAAAATGAATAAATTCAATATATTGTCATATATTGAGTTCGAATATTTGATATCTTTTTTTTGAGCGCTCGTACTACTTACACGAGGGCTATATCATTTCGTCACGATGTCTATATTTTTCTAATTTTGAGCCGAAAATGGTCTCAAACGACAGAGTTCGACTCACTGATGACGAATCCGTCAAGAAATTCGAGTCCGTCCGTCCGTCCGTATACACGATAACTCTCGAACGGAATGTCCCAGGAACTCGAAATTCTCAGGGTAGGTTCGAATCTCGAATGCCGCAGTTAGGTTCGTTATTGGGCAAAATTCGCCCAGGGGTTCCGTAAATATGGCCGCTCGAAATTTTGTTTTTCTGATTACTCGTGTAAGAAGAACGAGCGCTCAAAATGATGATATTATTTGCCACACTGACACTGGCGGCCAGTTTAGTCCACAGAAACCAGAGCCCACAGGCCTCTGACATCACATCAGTGCTCTTCCAATATTCTTTCACCATACAAGTCCCAAATACAAAGAAAACGTTTCAAAACAAGCCAATCATAATGAAAATTTCATATCGCGGACTGAACCCAATCAATTCAATAACACCAGTATGACAACAGGAACATTGTTCGAATAAAATAAATCGGGGAGAGAAGGAGCTATATATCAATTTTTGAATGCACCGTAATATTGATTAGTCGTACAATTTACCTTCCAACATGTTTCGATATACGTTCGAATTACACCTTATTCCTGGGCGCTTCTTTATTCCGAACTTTTCATTCCCATTGACAACGAAAATACCATTTCTATTTGTCATTCGTTGTTATTCTTCATTCTTCAGAACTTCCCGAAGCGTTTAAATCCAGATTACTTCTATCAAAAGTTGAATAGAGGCCTGGATGAAATTCGCTCCAACTCAATTTCGCAATTACATCGCATTTGCGATAATGTGAGAGGGGCTTCACTGTTCAAGTCGTTCCACCGTAAAAATACACATGAGGGTGGACTTTTGTGTAGTTGAAATCGACGTGCGTAAACATGGGGGTAGGTTGGGTTAATCTGGACTCATATGTTGTACTTTTGATGTTTTTCATTACTATTCAGGTTCGTTGCTTATGCAGTAAATTGATCAAAACATCTACAATTTCGAAAGCAATGTTTTTCAGTAATTGAATTCAACTGACAAAACAACTGTATCATTTTTCGAATGCCTATTTCTGTGAAAAGTTTCTACTGCGATGGTAACTTGAAATGAGGACATGAATAAGAGACGTCTTTTCGGTGGAAACCAAGTTATTCACGTCCTGGTCCATAAGAAAGTTGAAAGATTTTATTATGGTAATTACTTTTTGGATTTTTCATTTGACCTGCATTATGGAAATACATATCTTTATATATAAAAATTACGTGACACGTTGTTTGTCCGGGAAGAACTCCTATAATACTGAACCGATTTCAATCAAATTTTGCACACCGTGTGCAGTTTGATCCAACCCAAAAGATATGATAGTTTATATCTCGATTCATAGTTGCATTTTTTTTTATTGTAAATTATTTGTTTATTATTTACGACAAAGAGCGATAGAGCGAGAAGTTATGCCAAGTTTCTGGTTTTTCCCAAAACTGAAGAAATTTGGAACTGTTTGAGAACTCAGGAATAACTTTTAAAAGATCAAGTTTAAGGTTTGGGAAGGGTAAGGTTAGGGTGAATAATAATTCCACTGGTTTGTATAGTTCACTACAATATAAGTAGACGTATACCTTAGCCAGAGCAACGTGTGGCCGAGTCTGCTAGTATTATATAGTTCTCAAAACTCTTCGTATGACAAATCCACCCATATCCAATTTGTCCCATACCTTCTTCTCTAACAATTTTCAATAAACTACGTGGTTCGTCGAGCGCTTAATTATTTCCTGTCTATCCCATGTTGATCGACAAATGTTCGAATTCAATTTGCTAGAATTAACTTGCAAACCAACACCGTTATACTCTGAATTTAATGATCGTTATAAGTGACAACCGTCGAAGTGTTACTAATATCGCTTAATTAGAATAATCGAATTATTGTTCTTTGTCTCAAGCCTTACTTACTAATCTTCGAGTTCTGATATTGCAACGGCCACCCCGATATTATCAACTATTATTCAGGAACAATTGTCGTATAATTTGAATCTATATTCGAAGAAAACTATGAATTATCTCCAAATTATTCAAATGGAAACGTATTGAGAGTGTGAAAACAAAGGGATAGAGAACAAAAGATAGTGTAGTAGATCTTATGGTATTTGCTGTTCTATCAAGAAATGTAGTATGAATCTCAACCAAATCGATGAAATTTCGAACAAGCGGAGTTGACTGGTGGTCAAAATCCATTTTGTATTTCTTGATCGGCTAATGAATGTTTTGTGCACATTCTAGTAAGAGACACCGAAGGGAAATGTTCTACCTGTGTGACGCTCCGTCATCAAAGATTAATAGTATGTTAATGTTGACCCGTAGTGGAATTTAATCGTTTGTAAATGAGTTTTAGATAGCCTCGTCTAGAAAGTATAAATCTACGTATCGACTGCGCGAGGCTGCCCCGCGAGGCACGCCTCGCAAAGTCGATACCTGCCTCGCACTCGATGTTGCCTCACCCTGAGCCAACAAATGTCGGTTTCTGGTCATGCTCAAAGGCGCTTCGCGATCAATCACTCGCTGTATACATCGTTTTCTGCCTCGATCGGGGCGAATCGAAGAATTAACACCGGGAGCTATCAAAATGGACAATGTTAAGTGTTTGTTATTGATTGATTTATACAAAGCACATCCTTTGTTGTGGGATCCAAAGAATAAAAAGTACCACAATAACACTCTCAGAGAAGACGCCTGGAAGCAAATAAGTTTGCAATAAGGGATTCCTGTAAATTACTTAAAAACAAAAATGAAGACTTTGTTGTTTCGTCTTACCTGCCAAAATTCGATTAATTACAATAAAAGGAAATGCCGCGACAGCTCTACGCAAAAACTGCGGTGCCATGGTGGATTGCCTCGCACTGACTGATGGCTCGCTCTGCCTCGCGTGCTTGCCTCATCCGTCTAAAATTACCCATCGAGGCAGCCTCGCGAGGCATGCCTCGCGGCCTGCCGCGCGCAGTCGATACGTAGCTTTAGAATCGACGATATTACTGTGTGAATGTGAAAAAGAAGTATAAGTGTTGTTTTTTGAGTCATTCTGACAAAATGTCGGAACTGCAAATGAGGGAAGAGTATCCGACGGAGAAAACTTGTCGAATGATGAAATCTCCGATATGGATATTGGAATTGAAGGCGAAGTGAATGAAGAATCCGAAAAAGATAGGATTATAAAAGAACAGAAGGACTATATCAATAGCCTCATGAGTCAGCTGAAAGTTTTGACGGTAAGCGTTAAACTATTATCCGATAAGATGTAATCCTTAAAACAAGAAATGTCCCAGCCCTCGAACCCGCGAAAGCGCGCTCAGAGAAAAGAAGATGCCTCAATAATAATAATAATAACAGATCTTTATTTCAAAACAATTCCAGTTACAACATAGAAGAGAAATGAAACAGTGTCAAAAACACAAGAGAACCATACTATGCCTCAAATTTATCCATACTATATTATGGTTCCATATATAATAAAAAACTGAATATTTTCTTCTCGAAAATTTTAAGATTATCAATTTTCTGAATTTCTTGTGGCAACTTATTGAAAAATTTCAAAGACCTATATTCTACTTGCTTTTGAGTAGTTGCAAGATTATTTTTAGGCAAATTATATGATGAAGTTCTAGTATCGTAATGAGTTTTAAGATTAAGATATTCTGAAAATAAATATTGGTGTTTGAACAAATTATTAAACATTCTTAAATATACAGTGCACATATAGTCAAAATCCCATTCTTTTTGAAATATCCCCTACATGAATCCCTAAACTTTAAATTGCCCATGATTCTAACTGCATTTTTCTGCAGAATAAACAATGTTGAAAAATTTCCTGTCTCATAGAATACTATACCAAATCTCATTTTAGCCTCTATGGTTGCGTGATAAATTGTCTTCAATACTTTAGAATCTCTCAAGATACTTAGCCACCACTCTGAAAGCATAGATGGATGTAACATTTTATTACGTAGATGTTCTATGTGCTCTTTCCAGTTTAATTCTTCATCTATGTGAACTCCTAAGAATTTCGTAATGCTGGAGATCTTATAGATAGTAGTGTCCAGGTTTACATTTTCAGGGATCTCCCATTTAGAGTTTGGAGGATGGAAAGCAACCAATTTTGTTTTGTTTTTGTTCAGTACCATGTTGTTTTGAATGAACCAATTATCTGCATCTTCGAGCACTTCCCCAATTAGTTTTTCCAGATCTGACCACAGGGAATCTATAACAAGAAGATTTTTATCATTCACATAGCCCTCAAACGCCACTTTGCCTCCATGGCTTTGTACTGCAAATCCAAAATCATTCAAATATATTATGAAAAATTACGAAAAGCACTGCCGTGAAGGCAGGAGCTTTTGAGCGCTCGTACATCCACCTTGTAGGTAGATTCGCATTTTCCAGTTTTAGAAACCAATTGAAGGAATTTTTGACAGCTGTCAAAAAAATTCTGAAACTTAGGCGAAACAACAGACTTCATGTCAGTGCTTCAGCTGATCAATTTTGTTTCGATAATTCGCTAGAATTTTCTACGGTATCTATGGTCTTGGTGATGCGGTCTGGACAAAATTTTGCACGAAGTTTGAATACATTATTCCTCAGCTAGGTGCATAATTTCATTCCAATCCGATCAGTAGTTCCGAAACTATCTGGAAAAAAATATTTTGAACGGCCATATTTACGGAACCCCTAGTCTCCTTTTGCTCATTGATGAACGTGACCGCGATATTCGCGATCCAAACCCACCCTGAAAATTTCAAGTTCCTAGGCCTTTCCGTTCAAAAGTTACAATTTTCTATGGTTTCTATGGTTCTGGTCATGCGGTCTGGACAAATGTAGCTTGAACACCTCATTATCCATTTGAGTGCAAAGTTTCATCTCGATCGAATATGTAGTTTTCAAGTAATCAGGGAAACAAAACTTTGAACGGCCATATTCACGGAACCCCTGGTTGAATTTGGCCCATTAACGAAATTAACCGAGGCATTTGGGATCTGAACCTACACTGCAAATTTCAAGTCTCTAGGTTGATCCGTTCGAGAGTTATCGTGCTTACGGCCGGACGGACGGACAGACTCGAATTTTCCGATGGATTCGTCATCAGTGAGTCGAACATAGTCGATTGAGACCATTTTCGGCTCAAAATTCGAAAAATACAGACATCGTGACGAAATGATATAGCCCTCGTGTACGATCGCTCAAAAATAAAGGTCCAGCAATGCTTTCCTGTGGTATACCTAATTTGAGCTCTTCTGCATTTATAATAACCCCCTCATTTGTGCTCCTGCGATTCTGAAATATAAACAGAACAAATCTAACACATAACGATCACCCTTCTGACATACCTACCTAGTGATTCATGAACAAAGTTCATTATATGGAAATGGTTGATTTCATTGCTTCAATTTTCTTTCAGATGAATGCCGATATATCAAAGAGCTTTCATCCTGGTAAGAGACGTGGTACTCCTATTCCAGTGGCTCCACCAAGGATTCCAACACCCATGCCTGCAGCGAACAACAATAATAGTTCGAGCAATAAGTAAGTAAACCAAAACAGAAGAAACCCATCATTTTCAATGATTGTCGAAACAAAATGCAAGTCGCTAATCAACGAAAAATTCATTTCCACCCCACGTTTTTTGACCAACATTTCCTTCTAACGCCTCAGTGTTTCCCTTTTCGGCCATAACTATCATGAAAGAAGTTGAAGAGTATTTAATTTACTTTACAATGAGAAATAAATTCAGTTGGTTTTTCGTCCCTAGCAATCGAGCTCCGAAATAATTTCCAGGCATTTCTCGTGACCACTTCAGTGATGAAGAGTTTTTGTCCCAACCTGTAGGCTTTACCATCACCGAGATACAGCCTTATCAGGAAAATCGGTGTCTCAACTAATGCAATTGCTATGTGGTCGCGCCACATGCAATCATCATTCTTATATACCTTAAGTATGATTACTAAGGTTTCAGCAAATTCTTTTGATACCTAGAAACCCGAAAGCCCCTGTAGATGAGCCAAGTCCTTTTTGAGCGCTCGTACTACTTACACGAGGGCTATATCATTTCGTCACGATGTCTGTATTTTTCGAATTTTGAGCCGAAAATGGTCTCAAACGACTATGTTCGACTCACTGATGACGAATCCGTCGGAAAATTCGAGTCTGTCCGTCCGGCCGTCCGGCCGTCCGTAATCACGATAACTCTCGAACGGAACAACCTAGAGACTTGAAATTTTCAGTGTGGGTTCAGTTCCCGAATGGCTCGGTTAAGTTCGTTAATGGGCCAAATTCCACCAGGGGTTCCGTAAATATGGCCGTTCAAAGTTTTGTTTCCCTGATTACTTGAAAACTACAAATTTGATCGAGATGAAATTTTGCACTCAAATGGAAAATGAGGTGTTTAAGCTACATGTGAAATTTTGTTCAGATCGCATGACCAGAACCATAGAAACCATAGAAAATTGTAACTTTTGAACGGAAACGCCTAGGGACTTGAAATTTTCAGGATAGGTGTGGATCTTGAATGTCGTTATCACGTTCATCTATGAGCAACATTATACAAGGGGTTCCGTAAATACGGTCGTTTGAAATTTTGTTTTCTCGATTAATTTGAAACTACGGATTCGATCGAGATGAAATTTAGTATTTTAATCGAGAATGATATATTGAAGCAATATTTTGTCCAGATCGCATGACCAGAACCATAGAAACCATAGAAAATTCTAACTTTTGAACGGAAAGGCCTAGGAACTTGAAATTTTCAGGGTGGGTTTGGATCGCAAATTTCACGGTCATGTTCATCAATGAGCAAAATTAGACTAGGGGTTCCGTAAATATGGCCGTTCAAAATATTTTTTTCCTGATAGTTTCGAAACTACCGATCGGATTGGAATGAAATTATGCACCTAGCTCAGGAATAATGTATTCAAACTACGTGCAAAATTTTGTCCAGATCGCATCACCAAGACCATAGATACCGTGGAAAATTCTAGCGAATTATCGGAAAAAAATTGATCAGCTGAAGCACCGACATGAAGTCTGGAGTTTCGCCTAAGTTTCAGAATTTTTTTGACAGCTGTCAAAAATTCCTTCAATTGATTTCTAAAACTGGAGAATGCGAATCTACCTACAAGGTGCATGTACGAGCGCTCAAAAGCTCCTGCCTTCACGGCAGTGCTTTTCGTAATTTTTCAAAAAAGGACGGTCCTTTTACGAAAAGCACTGCCGTGAAGTCAGGAGCTTTTCAGCGCTCGTACATCTACTTGTAGGTAGATTAGCATTTTCCAGTTTTAGAAATCAATTGAAGGAATTTTCGACAGCTGTCAAAAAAATTCTCACACTCAGGCGAAACTCCAGACTTCATGTCAGTGCTTCAGCTGACCATTTTTTTTGATAATTCGCAAGCATTTTCTACTATATCTATATCTATCTATATATTCTATCTATATCTGTGTTCTTGTTGATGCGATCTTGACAAAATTTCGCACGTAGTTTGAATACATTATTCTTCAACTAGGTGTGAAATTTCATTCCAATCCAATCAGTGGTTTCGAAATTATCAGGAACAAAATATTTTGAACGGCCATATTTACGGAACCATTAGTCTAATTTTGCTCATTGATGAACGTGACCGCGACATTCGCGATCCAAACGTACCCTGAAAATTTCAAGTTCCTAGGCCTTTCCCTCCGAAAGTTATAATTTTCTATGGTTTCTATGGTTCTGATCTTGCGATCTGGACAAAATGTTGCTTCAATATATCATTCTCCTTTAGTATACAAAATTTAGTCACGATCGAATCTGTAGTTTTGAAATTATCAAGAAGACTAAATTTCAAGCGGCCATATTTACGGAACCTCTAGTCTAATTTTGCTCATTGATGAACGTGATCACGATATTCGAGATCCACACCTATCCTGAAAATTTCAAGTCCCTAGGCGTTTCCGTTCAAAAGTTACAATCTTCTATGGTTTCTATGGTTCTGGTCATGCGATCTGAACAAAATATAGCTATGATATATCATTCTCGAATAAAATACAAAATTTTATCTCGATCGAATCGGTATTTTCGAAATTATCGAGAAAACAAAATTTCAAACGACCGTATTTACGGAACTCCTTGTATAATTCTGCTCATCGATAAACGTGAGCGCGACACTTCAGATCCACACCTATTCTGAATATTTCAAGTCCCTTGCCTTTCCGTTCGAAAGTTATGATTTTCTATGGTTTCTATGGTTCTGGTTATGCGATCTGGACAAAATTTCACATGTAGCTTGAACACCTCATTCTCCATTTGAGTGCCAAATTTCATCTCGATGAAATCTGTAGTTTGCAAGTAATCAGGAGAACAAAATTTTGAACGGCTATATTTACGGAACCCCTGGTGGAATTTGGCTCATTAACGAACTCAACCGAGGCATTCGGGAACTGAACCCACACTAAAAATTTCAGTTCTCTAGGTTTTTCCGTTCGAGAATTATCGTGCTTACGGCACATTTTCAGCTCAAAATTCGATAAATACAGACATCGTGACGAAATGATATAGCCCTCGTGTAAGTAGTACGAGCGCTCAAAAAATCATACCTAGTTCTACAGTAACAAATGAATCTTTGAAATTGATTGCAAAATCCTATAGTAACTGATCTCCATTGAAAAACTGAAAAATAATTTTTTGTTTTCATTTTTCGTCCATTCACGAATACGGAATGAGTACCTCCATCGCATCAAAAATAATATTCATGGACTGCTAAGTATATGGTTGAATATAAATTTTATGGTTCGTTTTTTTCAATGGGAAATTTCAGTATGGGTGCCATAAAAAAAGAAATTGAAAGTCGTATCTTGAAATATAGTAGGCCAATTTGAATAAAAATTATATTGTTTCATTGATTAAAAATAATATTGATGGATTCCAAAATTTCATCGCAATTGTTCAGAAACAAAAAAATGTAGAACCAATTCAAGAATGACATATATTTTCAATTTTCTATCAGCTGTTACAGAAATATAAGGATTTTTTATCGATGATTCGTTGGAATTTGAAATGGTTCTGGTTGTGCGATCTGGAAAAAATTACGAAAAGCACTGCCGTGAAGGCAGGAGCTTTTGAGCGCTCGTACATGCACCTTGTAGGTAGATTCGCATTTTCCAGTTTCAGAAATCAATTGAACGAATTTTCGACAGCTATCAAAAAAATTCTGAAACTTAGGCGAAACTCCAGACTTCATGTCAGTGCTTCAGCTGATCAATTTTTTTCGATAATTCGCTAGAATTTTCTGCGGTATCTATGGTCTTGTTATTGCGATCTGGACAAAATTTTGCACGTAGTTTGAATACATTATTACTCAGCTAGGTGCAAAATTTCATCCCAATCCGCTCAGTATTTTCGGAATCATCAGCAAAAAAATATTTTGAACGGCCATATTTACGGAACCCCTAGTCTAATTTTGCTCATAGATGAACGTGACCGCGATATTCGCGATCCAAACCCACCCTGAGTATTTCAAGTTCCTAGGCCTTTCCGTTCAAAAGTTACAATTTTCTATGGTTTCTATGGTTCTGGTCATGAGATCTGGACAAAATATTGTTTCAATATATTATTCTCGATCAAAATACAAAATTTCATCTCGATCGAATCAGTAGTTTCGAAATTATCGAGAAAACAAAATTTCAAACGACCGTATTTACGGAACCCCTAGTATAATTCTGCCCATTGATAAACGTGAACGCGACATTTCAGATCCACACCTATCCTGATAATTTCAAATCCCTAGGCCTTTCCGTTCGAAAGTTATGATCTTCTATGGTTTCTATGGTCATGTGATCTGGAGAAATGTAGCTTGAATATATCATTCTCCATGAGTATACAAAATTTCGTCACGATCGAATCGGTAGTTTTGAAATTATCAAGAAAACTAAATTTCAAACGACCATATTTACGGAACCCCCAGTATAATTTTGCTCAAAGATGAACGTGATCACGACATGTTGTTTGCATCTTACCTCGCGAGTGTATACCAGCCTCTCGAGCAGAAGCCTCTATCTCCAGAATTCAAGTTGAGACCCAGCTGCGGAAGTTTAAGCTCGATTCACTTCACCGAGGACGACGTGCTGGAGGCGTTACTCGGCTTAGACCCGAACAAGTCGGCAGGACCTGATGGAATTCCATCCTTCTTTGTCAAGTCTTCGGCGGTGGGACTGTCAACCCCTCTTTACTTTATTTTTCGTAGGTCTATGGATGCCGGAATTTTCCCGAAATATGGAAGTCGTCATTGTTGATTCCAGTTTATAAGGATGGTGATCGTAATTCTGTTCGGAATTATAGACCCATATCTAAATTGAATATATTCAGCAAAGTATTCGAGGTTCTTATATATAAGCATGTTTTTGGTTCATAAAAAACTCCCTCAATATCGAGCAACATGGGTTTTTTGCTGGAAGGTCCGTTGAGTCTAATTTGATTACTTACTCGGAGTACATACTGAATGCTCTAGATAGGAGGTTTCAAGTTGATTCAGTTAATGTTGATCTGAGCAAGGGATTTGATAAGCTCTGTCACAATATTCTGGTGTTCAAGCTTTCATCCATTGGCATCCATGGTGATCTCCTGTCATGGTTTGCGTCTTACTTGTCCCATAGAGTGCAGGTCGTGTCTATTTCCGGCTTCAAATCACGAGCAATCATGGCCACTTCAGGTGTCCCTCAGGGCTCCCATTTGGGCCCTCTTCTGATTTTAATTTACATTTATGATTTGATGTTTATATTTAAGTTTGTCATGTTCCTCTTATATGCAGACGACATTAAATTTTTCTCATCCATCAAGAGTTTATTGGACTGCTTACTCTTTCAAAAGGATTGTTGAATACTGTAAATTAAACAAGCTTCTTCTTAATTTTACCAAGTGTCAATCTGTAACGTTCACAAGAAATCTCAATATCTTCGATTTCAACTACAAACTTGGCGACCACACTTTATGTGGAGTGTCGTCTGTTAGAGACTTGGGCATTTTATTTGATTCTAAGATGACTTTCGAAGAACACATCTCCAATACAGTGAGTAAATGTAACAGGCTAATGGGTTTCATAATAAGAACCTGCAAATCCTTCAAATCCACTGAACCACTTTTCAGCCTTTATTATGTCTACATTTTCAGCCATCTGAGTTTTGGAAGTTGTATCTGGAATCCCCAGTACAATGTTTACAAAAATCGTCTCGAGCATGTTCAAAATAATTTTATTAGATATATCGAATACAAAGCCACGAACATCTACCCCTAAGGAATAAATATTCTTTGAAATCTTTGGAAACATCTAGAACTCACAGGGATTTAGTATTTCTCTTTAAAATCATACGGGGTTTCATAGATTCCCCGGATCTTCTTGGCCAGTTGAAATTCCATATTCCGACATTTTTCTCGAGGGAGCAACCTCTCTTCAGAGTCCATAATTACTGGACCAATTTAGGAGGGAACACTCCGTTATGTAGAATGTGTCGGATGTATAATTCAAATGCACGAGATATTGACATTTTCAACTGTTCCTTGGATAGTTTCAAAAACAGTTTGAAGAAATACTATAGATAGTTCTCTCATTGTACATGTATTTTGGATTTATTTCTGTCATATGTACATATGTGTAAATAAATAAATAAATAAATAAAATTCGAGATCCACACCTATCCTGAAAATTTCAAGTCCCTAGGCTTTTCCGTTCAAAAGTTACAATTTTCTATGGTTTTCAAGTAATCAGGGGAACAAAACTTTGAACGGCCATATTTACGGAACCCCTGGTGGAATTTGGCCCATTAACGAACTTATCTGAGGCATTAAGGAACTGAACCCATGCTGAAAATTTCAAGTCTCTAGGTTGATCCGTTCGAGAGTAATCGTGCTTACGGCCGGACGGACGGACAGACTCGAATTTTCCGATGGATTCGTCATCAGTGAGTCGAACATAGTCGATTGAGACCATTTTCGGCTCAAAATTCGAAAAATACAGACATCGTGACGAAATGATATAGCCCTCGTGTAAGTAGTACGAGCGCTCAAAAACGTAGCTTGAATATACCATTCTCCATTAAAATAAAAAATTTCGTCAGGTTCGAATCCGTAGTTTCGAAATTATCCAGAAAACTACATTTCAAACGACCACATTTACGGAACCTCTGGTCGAATTTTGCCTATTAACGAACTCAACTCAAAATTCAAGGGTGAAATCACTTATTCAATGAAATATTTGTAGATTGCGAACATAATAATAGGCATAAAATAGTGCCCTATTTTAAAATTTGCATTATTTTTGGTGAATAGTTAATTAACCTCCTACATATTTCCAAATTGAAAAGAAATATTCACTAATGAAATACTTTTCAGGTCATAGAATCTGGAACTCATGGATACATCGCCTCAAATTAGAATGCTTGAAAAACATTCATTGGTTCGTTTTGAATGGAACTTGAAAGAAAACCGTACTCATTAGATTGCCACTAATTAAGTATGACTTTTTTCACGGGCTATCCACAACCGAGGTTCTTTCAGGATGTCTGGAAGTTTGTGAATAACTCTGTTCTTCTATCTCCTCCTCTATTTAATTTGAGATGAAATATTTCTTGTCGGCGCTTCTTTCGAGAGTGGTTAATTGGGGATTGAGGACATATTTCATCTTGTCTACAGAACTCGAATGTGTCTTTTTGTTTATTTTTCATTCACTGAGTCTTGAAAAGAATTTTCTTGAAGTTGAATGGATTGCTGGCAATGAGGAGAGAAGTTTTGGGTGTATTTAATTCAAAGATTGGATTCAGCTATGAAAGAAACCCATCTTGAAGGAAATATGAACTATCGGGAAGTTCAATAAACATAAAGAATGATAACTGATAGAAATTTCATTTCCAGAGAATACAAAATTGTCATTAGCTGGTTTCAGTCTTTTTGTTATATGTGGATTCGAATCTAGACTTCAATAGAAGCGTAGGAGATTCAACTTTTATTACTGCGTGTTATATGCGAAGGAAATTGGTCGATTGTTCAATATTTCCGAGAAAAATAGGGAAATCGTTCGATAAAATAAGTTATTCGATTGACTAGAGGTGGAGGGGGCAGAATGAACATGGGGCACTTCCGGAAATTACCAGCAGGAAATTGCACCAAATTCGCCAATCAATTAGAGATGCTTAGGAATCTTTTAACATTAGATGGTGTTTCATTAATTCGATTGAAAAACGAATATACAGGGTGTTTCATTGGTAAATGTACATACGTTAACCTAAAGTAGAGCTACCCTAGACGAGTACAAAAAACCTATATGTGATAGGTCTAATCATCTTCATAGCCGAGATACAGGGTGATATGTGTATTCGTCAGTATTTTCAATTGCTTATAACTTTTGAACAATCCAGTATAATCAATTGATATTTGGTGTGTAAAACACACTTCCATGGGTGAATCGATTCATCTTTGAATTGGTCAAAAAATCCAGGTCCGTATTATAAAAATATGGTACTTTTCGCTGATCATTTTGAATAAAATATTCAGAATCCATATTTTCCTGAAGAATTCCTGAAATTATTTATTAGAATATGAGAAAAAATACAAATATTCCATCAATCCAACAGACAATTTTTCGAATGCAATCTCAATGTACGACATTATTGTGGAGAAAGTGGAATTTCACTATCGAATTAAATCTTTCAACAAAAGTTTTGATGGATCAAACGTCGTGCGGGACAATGAAATCTACTGATCCTCATTGAAAATTTTCTGCTCTTTCCGAATATTCTAATCAAATTCCAATATTCCTTCATACAGGGTGTTGAATCTCAGCTTGCGAAAAGTACCATATTTTTCTAATACAGACCTGGATTTTTTGATCAATTTAAAAATGGTTCGATTCATCCATGGAAATGTGTTTTACGTTCCAAATATCAATTGATTATACTGGATGGTTCAAAAGTTATAAGCAATTGAAAATATTGACGAATACACGAGTCACCCTGTATCTCGGCTATGAAGATGATTATCATCATGAAGATGATTATCATCATATGATTACTATTATATATGGGTTTTTTGGACTCGTCCAGGGTAGCTCTACCTCAGGTTAACGTATGTACATTTACCAATGAAACACCCTGTATAAATGAGTTCCCGAAACGGATTTGTCATACCTAATATAAGGTTGAGGTATCTACTAGTAAGGTCTTACACCTAAGGAGTGAAATTCAGGTGATGAAGAATGATTCTATCGGAAAAAATTATAAAAAGCTCTGCCGTCAAGTCAGGAGCTCTTGAGCGGTCGTTCATCCACCTTGTAGGTAGATTCGCATTTTCTAGTTTTGAAAACCAATTGCAGAAATTTTTGACAGCTATCAGAAAAAATCTCGAAATGTGACCATTTTTTTTTCGATGATTCGCTAGAATTTTCTTCGGTACCTATCTATCGTCTCGGTGATGCGATATGGACAAAATTTCTCACGTTGTTTGAATACATTATTTTTCATCTATGTAAAAAATTTCATTTCAATCCAATTGGTTATTTCGAAATCATCAGGAAAAGAATTATTTTGAACGGCATATTTACGGAACCCCTAGTCTAATTTTGCTCATTGATGAAAGTGACCGCGACATTCGGGATGCAAACCTTCCCTGAAAATTTCAAGTCCCTAGGGCTTTCCGTTCAAAAGTTATAATTTTCTATGGTTTCTTTATTTCTGGTCATGCGATCCAGATAAAATTTTGTATGTTGTTTGAGTACGTAATTCCCCATCTGAGTTCAAAATTTCATCTTGATCGAATGAGTAGTTTCGAAGTGATCAGGAGAACAAAATTTTGAATGGCCATATTTGTGGTAGGTACCCCTGGTCGAATTTTGCCCAATAACGAACTCAGCCGCGGCATTTGAGATTCGAGATACCCTGAAAATTTCAAGTTTCTAGAACATTCCGTTCAATTGTTATCGTGTATACGGACGGCCGGACGGACTGACTCGAATTTTTTGGAGGATTCGTCATCAGTGAGTCGAACCTTGAAAATGAAGACCATTTTCGGATCAAATTCAAAAAAATAGACATCGTGACGAAATGATATAGCCCTCGTGTAAAGCAGGACTTAAACCAAACCAGCAAGAACCTTTGCGAACGCAGATACAACAACGAAACGTCTGTTCACACACTAGTAGAATTTGATGGATTGGGGATAGAATCTATCCTATCCTATCAGATTCTTGCTCTTTGTAGTTTCTGTTCGTTAGGTTTAAATCTGCCCATAAGTAGAACGAGCGCTCAAAAATGGATAATTTTATTCAAAAATTTCGAGGACTGTTTAATATTTGGGGAAATTGTGACAATAATAAATCGCACGGACAAAATATGTGGGGCAGATGTTGTTTCCACATATTATCAAACCATCGAAGGTGAAACACTTACTGAAGGTAACGAAAAAGAGAAAATAAAGAATTTACAGTAGTACCTACACCTGGGAAATGATGAATTGGAACATTCGAGACGGCCAAATCGATGAATGTCAAGAAAAAAAAACTCTGCGAAAAACTGTATGTCTCAATCTGATCAAAATACAAAGCAGTAAGCAGTCAAAGAAAGAGAAAGAATGAAGCAGTTCCAGATATTTCATCATTATATTCTAAAATGAGTTTACACTTGATTGCCAAGAAAAAAAATTAGGAATGATTTGTCGAACTCTGATATGAATTCAGATTATAGCGGATGTGATAATGAAATTTTAAATGAGGAGAAAATCTTGAGAGATGATTTATCAACGAAGTTTGCAAAAAAAACCTCGACATTCTGAAAAAGTACACTAAGAACTTCAAGAATGACATCTTTTCCACAATTCAATGGTAACAATTTTAAGTAGAATTCCAATAATGAATTATGGCCCGAATCTGTGATATTCATGCCCAGTAGTGACCCATTTCACTTATATCATCCTTTCTGGAATACTATTCGAGATTTTCATGGATATGATACCGAAAGGTCATATCTCAAAAGAGCTCTTTGATAATGTTAACAATCGATGGACAACTCGTAAAACGGTGTCCGAACCTACTCCCTTCTCCCATATACACATTCATTTCCTTTGTATTTTGGACAATGAGACTAGTCGTCCTTTGGATGCATCTTCAGCCGAATTGTTAGTAATCGGATGAATCAGTGAAATGATCTTATTTTAGTGAAACGTATTGGGGGAAATAGAGAGGGAATCACTCCCAGATAGTCAATTTTTTCCACTTCTTTATATTCTCGAAATTATTATTACTATTAAGTATTTCTCTCAAACACTTTGTAGCTCGAGGTTTAGGACATAGGTTTTTATGAATATTTCTTCTTGAAATCCCTTCACATTGTCAGAGATCAGCATTTTATTCTGAAACATCCAGTAGGAGAATGCACAGTTCCTCACTACTCTATCTGAATAATTATGACGGTTTCATCAAATTACGACGACATAAAGTCTCTATTATTTCGTCACTTCGAAGAAACACGACGAATTCGCAATGAATGGAATAGGAAAAAAATGTTCGTTATTTATCGAAGCGGTTCTCATCAAAAATAGAAAATTATTCCCACTATTCAATAATATTGTTTTTTTTTTCATTCGGCGTTCTGATTTTTGAACGTAAAATTTACGAACAAGAATTCCTAGGAGAAAGATAATCTGGTGCCATCTAATATTCAGGAGACAATACTAAGCAGTGTAGCGTCGCGACGTCACTACTACAGCGTCGGATGTAGTTGTCGGCGTCGGGAATGATGTAGTTCAAAAATTGGTTGTTAGAGTGCGCCACAATTTCCTATGAAGTTCTCCCGTTCCATCAGTTGGAGTTTCATTCATGTATCAACAGATGGCGGTGAAATTTCGAAATGAAATGAATTTCAGTTGATGTATCTTTTCGTTGTAATTTCATTTTGGCGCACTGACTTTGAATATATTTTCCATGGGCCCAAAAGAAGATCCAAACACAATGTTTATCCAATTATCTGAAAGGGTCGTTGATAAATTCCTGATCTAAATATAAAATACTGAATTGCATGTTTTTCACTAAGTAGAGTTTAGAAAACCATCACACGTGCTAACTAACAACAGTATCACGAGGATAAAGATAAACTAAAAATGATCTTCACGGAATTTTGTAGCACTATACAATATAGTATCTCGTAGTTTGAATAGTTTTATCGTATAATGTTACTCAATGAAATATTTTTACCGCAAAGCTCCTACCCTAGTCGTTCGTGAGTTATGAAAAGTCAAACATCAGTTGGGAATCGACAACTGAATTGAATGGCCCATTCCCAATTAGGATATTGTACCAGGGACCTAGCAATCTAGAATCCTCTGAAATTGGAATTAAATAATAATGCCCTCATTATAAGTATAGTATATAATTGTATGAGATCTTCGAAACAGAATTGTGATTCTTGAATTGTTCAAGTGTACCAGGTTCGGTCCTCCGTAGGACATGAATCTGTTCCAGAAATTGAGCAGGCAACAACGGAGTGTGGAAATAATAAATCTCTGTGTGAAAATTATTATGAATTATTATTTTTCGATTCCAGATTGCTCGTTAGTACTGTCAAAATTTCGGAGGATTGGGTTAGCAATATTGCTTCCCTTTCGAATTCCGTTTTATTGTCCTAAACTATGATTTCAAAACGTCGAAAAAATGAATCAGAGACGAAATTTTTGTGTGGAATTTTGAATCTTCATTTCATTTCATTCTATTCATCCCGCTTCTATCTTAAATCTAGATATGGACATGACTTTTTTTCTCAGATCAGTTGATTTATAATAATTGAAGAAAATGCTCCTTCGCTTCAAATCGTAATGCTGCAATGCTTCGAATAAACATAAAAATGAGAAATGCATTCAAAGGAAATAAAAGAATGCAAACAATACCAAACCTACATAATAAGTCATTTATCGTTCTTTGTGGAAGGTAAAAATAAATCTTCTTTTACGTATAGAAAATTTTTATAGATCCATAGGTGTAATGAAAAGAGAATAACCATCGTTGGCGTACAGGGCAATCCAAGATGAAAATAGAAGGAAATTTAATTATGTTGAACAAAAACCTTATCTGAAACAGACACAGACAATATATCTGTATCTTTTCCCCAGTTTGTTATTGACATTTTTTAATTGCACATTTATGTATGACATGATGTGATGCCTGTAAACCTCAAAAAGATATTGCTTAGATTCCTGAGGCCAATAGTCCTGGAAAATGATTTTTAGCACTAGGTATGGGTCACACCATGATCGGAGAAAATTTCCAAAAACTGAACAGATTCACACAATGACATTTTGAATTCCGAAGATAAAATTCACGTTAATCCTGGCATGATTTATGTCCATAGCTAAGCTTAGAATGAGTTGTGTATTAGTATATTAAGTATCGAGAACGGTAAGGACATTTTACCGATCGAAGACAATAGTTTGGAGGAGGAGCGCAACGACGACTCCAATTATTGTCTGAGATCGGTAGTCCTTAACGTTCGAGATACTTATAGCGTTTTTTGCACGATAGACACACTTTTCACTGAAACTACAAAATAATTATCCAAAAAATTAAAATTTTCATTCGTGGCTACTGGCTTTAATGTCAATTGCTGTGTAGGAATATAATAGAAGGCGTTGTCTTGGTGATGAAAACTTATTGATTGTGGATTGACAAAGTAACAATAAGTAACTGGATTAACTTCAAAAAAAGAGCGATATCGAATCTTCTGAAGAAAACGAAATCCAAAAAGCCTGGGAAATAGGCTGTTCTGCAGTTATTCCCGAGAAATCGAAACTTCGTTACGAGGGTACAAACAAGACTTTCAAGAAATGGATTCATTTACATAATGGTGCTTTATGAACTAATTATGTCCTTTTAGGTGGGAATGATATAAGGTATATCAGGGGCGTGTAGAAGAGAAGAATTGTACAATATGAGCGTGAGGGACATAGAAGATCGGGAATCATTTTTAATCGTGAAAATTCCCAACACAAAAACCAACCAGCGAACATTCACAGTCATCGATCGAGATAATGATATCAATTACCTGGAAATATATAGAAAATATTTAAGCCTGCGTCCACAGAATGCGAAGAGCGAGCATTTATTTTTGAGATATTATAACGGAAAATGCAGAAATCAAGTAATAGGCAAAGGGACAATTGGAAGTTGGCCGTCAAAAATTGCAACCTTTTCGAATTTAGAAACTCCTAATGCCTATACTGGCCACTCTTTTAGGCGCACGTCGGCCACATTTTTAGCTAATAAGGGAGTAGATGTATTAGGACTAAAATGACACGGTGGATGGCGATCCTCGACTGTTGCTGAAAGTTACGTTGAGGATTCCCTAGAAAATAAACTCGACTTTGCTAGAAAAATTCTGCATACTACGGAACGTAGCGAGTTGAAACAACAAATGTTGAATTCAGCATCAGTTTCTGTGAATAAAATCAGATTCTGATCGAAAGCGAATAAATAAATTTGACAGCTCGATCGTGCTCCGACATAGATGCATCTATGCTCCGACTGAATATTTTATAATCGGTTGCCATGATAATCATGCATTAATACAAGAAATCATGCATTAATAGGGGTCATTAATGGATGATTTCGAGTGCGTTGAAATGAGCTTTTATCCTATGGTCGACGGAAAAATATTTACTTCTCAAGCCAGCGGTATTTCCATCAGCAGTTGTAATAATTGTACTTTCACTTTCAATATTAAATTAATTAAATTCAAATTGTTTGTGAATTATTTCATTATTTCAATGAATATTTAGTCATTTTCACTTACCGTTTGCAGAACGGTAAGTGATTCACTTACTGTTCTGTTAATCTTAGCAACCAGTAAAAATAATCTACCGATCTAGCAACAAACGCGGTAACTAACAAAAGTCGCTCTATCGTGCAAAAAATATTTTTCCGTCGACCAAAGAATAAAAGCTCATCTTAACGCACTCGAAATCATCCTTTAATGACCCCTATTAATGCATGATTTCTTGTATTAATGCATGATTATCATGGCAACCGATTATAAAATATTCAGTCGGAGCATAGATGCATCTATGTCGGAGCACGATTG
This sequence comes from Aphidecta obliterata, assembly GCA_963966015.1. Classification (NCBI taxonomy): domain Eukaryota; kingdom Metazoa; phylum Arthropoda; class Insecta; order Coleoptera; family Coccinellidae; genus Aphidecta; species Aphidecta obliterata. Next base: position 14,352,976 of record OZ014429.1, on the reverse strand, counting down.
AGCTGTCGAATTTATTTATTCGCTTTCGATCAGAATCTGATTTTATCCGTTGCGCTACTACATAATGAATAACGAAGAAAATATCCCTTTGACACCGCCAGATGTGACAAAAACTGCTGAAGCAGCAACTTTGAGTCTGCTTCCTGAAAAGAGCCGCCATTTATATGAGAAAACCTATGCTGAATTCAGATCTTGGTGCAAGGACATGAAGGTTCGGAACTTTACGGAAACGGTTTTGTTGGCATACTTTACGGGTATTGAAAAGGGGCATCTAGCAAGTCTAGCAAGTTTATAGCCAAAATATTCGATGCTGAAATCAACACTAAATGTGAAAGACAATACTGATATAAGCAGATACCACAAACTGGTGATGTTTATTAAACGGAAAAGAGAGGGATATATCCCAAAAAAATCGAAAGTTCTCGAAAAAGAACATGTGAGAGAGTTCATGGCGAATACTCCTGATAGTGTTTTCTTGATATCGAAGGTAAAAATAAAACTCAATTGAATCGTTATTCCAACTTATTCTCATTACCTCGTTATAGTGAAATAACTATCATTGTTTGATCTGTAGGTCGCTGTGATATTCGGAGTAGCGGTCGCATTGAGAAAAGATGAATCGTTAAGGTTGCAGAGAAAGGATGTACAAGATATGGGATCGAAATTTTTGGTGACAGTGAATTCATCGAAAACACATTCGAACAGGATATTCACTGTGGTGGATAACGATGAGCATACACTTTCAAACATAATAAAGAGATATATATTCTTGAGGCCAGCTCACACTCCACACGAAAGATTTTTCGTTTTTCATAAGAACTATAAATGCTCAACACAACCAGTTGGAATTAATACATTTTCTAAATTACAATTACAATGATTGCAAACTTTCTTAAATTAGAGCAACCACATTTGTATACAAGTCACTGTTTTCGGCGTTCTTCTGCGTCTATTCTTTCTGAAAGTGGTACAGATTTTTCAGCCATCAAAAGACTTGGTGGTTGGAAATCAACTTCTGTTGCAGAAGGGTATACTGAAAACTACATTCAGAATAAAATGGAAACTGCAGAAAAAATTTTATGTCATAATAGTTCCAAAGTAAATAATGCTTCAACCTCCACTTCATCCACACGTTCCTTATCGGACATTATCGGAAATGGAATAAATGTAAACTATTCAGAATGTCACAAGATGTCCAATATTATTCCCTCTATGAATTTTTCGAATTGTTCTATAGAAAGAAAGCATAAATATTAATATATCGAAATGAATATAGAAATTTGTATTACGTCAAATTTGTATATCATGCAAAATAAAAATTGGTTTCGATCCAGAATTTATATTCAATTCCTGATGAGGTCGACGGAAGAATCTTGAAATCTACTCGTTTATTATTAAACTAGTTGATTAAATAACTATTATAATAATGATAACAAGTGACTTTATCTTCGGATCATGTACTAAAAATACATATTATTGAAGAATAATTTTGAACTCCAAACCATAAGTGCGAAAAAAAGCGTAATCCAGTGTTGTATATCTAGACATGCAACCTCCTGAACTTAACTTGTATGGAATAAACACATAAATATATAATTAAAAATCTTCAGATAAATGTTTTCTCTGTATTACTGCTTGGCGAGGGACATCTACCTGTTACTGTAGTAAATATGTGATCTAATCAGCAAAACGCTGCAAATTCTACACAAAGGCTCATTATTTCCTTGATCCCATATCTCACAAGAACAAAAGAACTGGCACTTATTTTCTTGAAAAAGGTTTACTACAGTTGGAAGTACCGAGCATTGATCAATCAAAAAGCCGGCTTGAAGGGGTTGCCAAAATTCTTGACTTATAAACAAATGAACCCGATTCAAATTCCCCATGCGTAGTCAAACGGAGATTTTTCATCAGATTCCTCATATATGTGATTTAGTTCCAAATTTTTTTCCGATAATTCAGGCAGAGGAATCCTTACTACACCTACTAAATACATCAGTCAGGAAAGAACCCTGAAGTTATGTTCAACTCGCACGTGGACAAGGAGCACGTATACCGTATACCCCAAGCATGGGGGATGCTTCCTCGTAGTAGAACGCACCCTAAGATCGCAATGATTTATAACTTCGAAATTCGTGCATTCTACAACGTGACTTTAATTTTAAATTGTTTTATTGTTTTTTCGAACATCTGAGGAGTGCACATAATTTGATCTCGAAATATTTCGTATTTGATTAATGGCTTCTGTGTGCGCGAAAACTGAAAGGGGAGCTTTTCCCTGGACTGTATTTAGATCCCTTCTCTATATTCCCCAATTCTCAGACTTCGAGATTCGAGCGGCATGACAAATTAGTTTTATTATGGATAGGAAGGCAAACATGCGTGCCATGGAGATGGAAACGTTTCCTGGATATTCTTATAGCAATGCGACATTATTTATTGTAACTTCAAAATCATTCATCATTGTTTTGTCCGGAACGGGAAGAATGTACTACTACACTATAGAAAATATCCAATCAGAGTGATAGTTGGCAAATTTATTATAGAAAACGTATTCCCATATTCCACTTATTTTATGACCCAGCAAAGATAGATAGAAAGATGGCCTTTCGTCATTTGTTATATAAAGAGTTGCTATTTTTGCGCGCTTGTTTCTTTGAACAAGAACGTTATCATTTTGCCGAAATGTCCGTAATTTTCGAATTTTGAGGCGAGATTGGTGTTGAATGATAAGGTTGGACTCACAGATGATGAATTCAAGGTGACATTCTATTATGTTGGTATGTCCATGCCTCCAGCTGTACGGCCGTCCGTCCCTCCGTAAACACGATAACTTTCGAAATTTTCAGCATACGTTCGACATCTGAATGCGCCAGATGAGTTCTACAATGGTCCAACTCATTTTCGATATTTCGAAGATTACCGATCCCATTGAACTGAAACTTTGTGGATGTTGTAAGATCACGACACGAAGGGCTACGTGAAATTTTGTAATGATCGCATCTCTAGAGGAAAAGGATTTTTTTTTCTTAAACTTCGGTATCTCAATAATTGTTCGCCATACCCTGCCGAAGTTTTCTGTCCAACTATGAAGCATCGATAAAATGAGTTATGTGGAGATTCAGCTGTTACACGTTGAAAGTAAATTGAGTTTTTCTGATCTGGTGTTGAGTCATTTGATAATTACTCTAGGATTTCATCTCTGGAAGTTTATATAAGTGGATCTAAATTATTATCTGCCACCTTGACAGCTGGGTTGTTCCACAGAATCTGTTTCCAGAATTTGATCGAAATCTCGAATTTCGGATGAAAATATCGTGAATGATACCAACTAAGAGGTGGTGTTTGAGTGATATGATTGATTCCTTGTATTTTCCATAATTTCGAATTATCTGGATAGGTGAACTTTCTGGCGATGAATTTGAACAAGCATGTAATAGCTCGTGACTTCACGTCAGGGCTTTTCATCTTTTTGAGCGCTCGTAGTACTTACACGAGGGCTATATCATTTCGTCACGATGTCTGTATTTTTCGAATTTTGAGCCGAAAATGGTCTCAATCGACTATGTTCGACTCACTCATGACGAATCCGTCGGAAAATTCGAGTCTGTCCGTCCGGCCGTCCGTCCGTCCGATTACTCTCGAACAGATCAACCTAGAGACTTGAAATTTTCAGTGTAGGTTCAGATCCCAAATGCCTCGATTGAGTTCGTTATTGGGCAGAATTCCATTAGGGGTTCCGTAAATATGGCCGTTCAAAATTTTGTTCTCCTGATTACTTCGAAACTACAAATTCGATCGAAATGAAACTTTGCACTCAAATGGAGAATGAGGTGTTCAAGCTACATGTGAAATTTTGTTCAGATCGCATGACCAGAACCATAGAAACCATAGAAAATTGTAACTTTCGAACGGAAACGCCTAGGGACTTGAAATTTTCAGGATAGGTGTGGATCTTGATTGTCGTGATCAATTTCATCTATGAGCAAAATTATACTAGGGGTTCCGTAAATATGGTCGTTTGAAATTTAGTTTTCTTGATAATTTCCAAACTACAGATTCGATCGTGACGAAATTTTGTATACTAATGGAGAAATTTATATTCAAGCTACATTCCTTCAGATCACATGACCAGAACCATAGAAACCATAGAAAATCATAACTTTCGAACGGAACGGCCTAGGGAGTTGAAATTTTCAGGATAGGTGTGGATCTGAAATGTCGCGTTCACATTCATCAATGAGCAAAATTATACTAGGGGTTCCGTAAATACGGTCGTTTGAAATTTTGTTTTCTCGATAATTTCGAAACTACGGATTCGATCGAGATGAAATTTTGTATTTTATTCGAGAGAGATATATTCAAGCAATATTTTGTCCAGATCGCATGACCAGAACCATAGAAACCATAGAAAATTGTAACTTTTGAACGGAAAGGCCTAGGAACTTGAAATTTTCAGGGTGGGTTTGGATCGTGAATATCGTGGTCACGTTCATCAATGAGCAAAATTAGACTAGGGGTTCCGTAAATATGGCCGTACAAAATATTATTTTCCTGAAAGTTTCGAAACTTCTGATCGGATTGGAATGAAATTATGCACCTAGCTGAGGAATAATGTATTCAAACTAAGTGCAAAATTTTTTCCAGATCGCATCACCAAGACCATAGATAACGTAGAAAATTCTAGCGAATTATCAAAAAAAAATTGATCAGCTGAAGCACTGACATAAAGTCTGGAGTTTCGCCTGAATTTTTTTGACAGCTGTCGAAAATTCCTTCAATTGATTTCTAAAACTGGAAAATGCGAATCTACCTACATGGTGCATGTACGAGCGCTCAAAAGACCCTGCTTTCACGGCAGTGCTTTCCGTAATTTTTTATTGTAGTTCTTACAAAGATCGAAAAATCGCGTTTCTAATATATTCGTGATTGAATTTCCTTCAATACATTGAAACTGGCTTTGAATCAAGCGATTGCCTGAGAGGGGTAATGAGGTTATTAGCCCATCAGGGCATCTTTCAAAGCACGCGTCTTTCTCTGAATTGGAAAGAGTTCAATAATTTTATCATTTCATGTAGCATAAACTCAAACTGGTAACTTTTTTCGAGGTGGTACAGGTCTAGCAAAGCTTTCTTTCCTATACCAAACTGGCTACGAGTTGTTCAGTATCGTCAGCAGCTCTCGAAGGTGGCGGACAATTGTCACATTTCCAGCTCTTCCTGACCATAACAGCTTTCTGTTGCCCTCAAAACCGGCGTGGTGGTTATATTCAGATGTCGGAAGAACTTTTTTGGTTCCCGAACACCTGTTCGAAACACAGGGTCTCCCACCTTAAGAAATTAAATAGTCGTTTACTAATGATTCGATGACCGTTTTTCCGATGAACCCAAAATCATTATTTTGGAACCCTACTTCGGTTTCGAAGCATACCTCAAACCCGAAACTAACACGCATTCTCGTATAATGTAGATAACACGCTAGACAAGGTAGCTCGTTAGGCTTGCCTCACACCATTTACTCCTCAAAGAGGAAATGGGAGAGCGATTGAATGCTAGGGACTCATTTTATTGTTGTATGATAGGTCATCATTACTTCACCGCATCGATCCAACGATTTTATTTATCGATCTATCGAATGTCGCACACGTTATTGCAAAATACTCCATAACTTGTCACTAGCAGACAACTTTCAAAGTTGCAGTTGGTTCTAGTTGAGTAGTAGAATTGTTCATTATCGTATTATTCCATTTTCAACGTTGCGAAATGGTTGTTCCCAACACAACCTGTGAACCTAGAGTAATCGGCAATCACTGGATATTGAAATATAATTGTTTCAATGCGATCATTTCACAAAGGGTTCAAAGGTGTTGCGAGTACAAAATTAGAGTAATAATTCTCACCCGCTTAATGATGAGCAGCGCACTACCTTGTGTCGCTGATTATGCACTGTTTGCAGCGTCTAAAAATGTGACTTTTGGCAGGGATAATAATTGCAAGGTGAATAAAGAGACCAACTGCATTTAAAAGTAAAAAAAATATATTTACATTGATCTCAAATTGCTATATACAAGATTAAAGGAAATGTATCTTCTTAAATTCAATTTGGAGCACTTTTACAAACAAGGAAAAAGATAATGTTTGTGGTTTGAATAGGAACACCCTTTCAAACAAGAACTAGAATTCATAGAGTCTTCACGAGTTAAAGATTGGGTTTCTTTACTTTTCTTCGGTAATTTTATGACGGTGTTTGAGTAAAACAATGGAATTTTCTGACATTATTGTCCTGGATTTGATAATTTGAAACAGCCCTGCTTTAATTGTACAGGTCCAACAGAAAACCGCTAAACTTCGTAGATAGACCAGTCTGGATTGAAAGTTTCCTTTGGCTGCTTCGGGAATCTTGTAGGACACAGCTACCAACTTAACACTTAACGGGGGGTACTGACTGACCCTGATTTTAGAGAGAAGAATGAAGTAGAACTTCAGAAATTACGTGAGTTACGTACGAGAACTGTGCGTAATTGATAAAAGAATTCCTCCGAAGATGGGACGGAACTCTTGTGCGTTTTGACTAACGCCTTTTTTGGAAGATGGAATGTAAATAACTGTTATCGTAAAATCGGTAAAGAATGTAATATAAACATTATTAACATAAACAAAATATTAGGGCGCTTATGACGCGTAAGATGCAGGTGGGCGGACTTAAAACAGGGAACCGCGTGATGTGAAGAAGTGTTGATTACGGAGAAATTCTTGCTTGGATATGGATTTTGTGGGTCGCTCCTTGTTGCGTTGATTTTAACGCAACAAAAGGAAATTTCGATTTAGTTGAATATTAAGGTCAATTTTATATTTTTCCACATTGAATCTCCGCAATTTTTTTTGTTTTATTTGTTCACAAAGAAATCGCGATGTAATATGTTATTAGCCACAACAGAGTAGCAAAATAAAGCCAGAGAAGAAGAGAGCATTATCCCCTTAATCCCTGTATTCTTAAAGGGACGGGAGTACCCATTCCAATCTTCCCCAGTTAAACTTTCCGAAACTCCATTTTCATAATTTATGAAACCAGACTCTTAGGTCTTTTCCTCTATGATTATGTTGTCTCACTTAATTGAAGCAGAGATTATCTTGGAGATGTGTTTATAACATGCAAATTAGGTTATGAAATTTCATTTACTCCCGCATATTTATCATTCTCCATGATGCTTTGGAAGCTTCCATAGGCTTATGGGATTTTCTGAATATCTTCATATCGGTATTTGATAATCTTTCGTGCTTTCGAAGAACATTGCAGTCTGATATCTCAAACAATATATTTATTAAAGTCCATGTGGATCCCAAAAAAATCTAGCTATGCTTGGAAAATTTTTGATTTCAAAGAAGAATTGAAATTCTTATGAGGTTATGAAAAATGGTTATATATTTTTTAGGGTTTCGCAGACACAACCGCGAAAACCTTATAATTTCGTTAAGTCCGTCCTTTAGTCACAGGTATTTTACTCGAACACGTTCTGCATTATACAGGGTGTTTACTTTCATGGAGGTCAAACCTCAGTGGGAGATCATACATGAGATTTGCAACAAAAAATGTCATATAACACATGGTCGAAATGTTGACGGTTATTCTTCAATTTAACATTTCTCGATTTCACGGAATATTTCAAGTTGTTCCATGAAAAAATCAATTATAATTCAGTTATCCTTGAATCCTCATCAATGTTGACCAAATATCTGAAAACAGTATTAAATTTGCTACAAGATATATTTCTGTGTGGCAAAAAAATTCTTATCGCGGGCGTCGCGAGGAGATGAATATCACGATTCTGAAGTGAAGAAAACCAGTCATATTTTTCCAATGGTTTTATCGATAACATTTTCTATGATTTCTATGGTTCTGGTAGGTTATGCGATCTGGACGAATTGTAGCTTAAATATATCATTCCCCATCGAAATACAAAATTTCTTCACGATTGATTCCGTAGTTTTGAAATTATCAAAAAAACTAAATTTCAAATGACCATATTAACAGAACTCCTAGTCAAATTTTGCCATTTGATATATGTGACTGTGACATTCGAGATTCACACCTATCATGGAAATTTCGAGTCTCTAGGACTTTCCGTTCGAAAGTAATAATTGTCTATGGTTTCTATGGTTCTGATCATGCGGTCTGAAAAAAATGTAGCTCAAAAGATCATTCTCCATTAAAATACAAAATTCGTCACGATCGAATCCGTAGATTAGAAATTTTCGAGAAAACTAAATTTCAAACGACCATATTTACAGAAACCCTAGTCTTATTTTGTTCATTGATGAACGTGACCGCGACATTCGAGATCCACACCTATCCTTAAAATTTCAAGTCCTTAGGCCTTTCCGTTCGAAAGTTATGATATGCCTCCCATCAAAGCTGTTCTCGCCATTACAAAGTCTACAGCTCGCCCTCCAGTTCCAGAGTTCTAATGACCTCCAGCATCTCCTTACTTCTACAAGTCTCTTGCATTTTTTGTGATGGCGAGGCATTCCATCACCAGGGGATCCGGAGTTTCTTCCTCCTCCCCACAGTAGCTGCACTCGTCGTTTTCGGTTGGACCCATTATCACAAGGGGCTTCCTGCGGCAGCAATGCCCTGTAAGGAATCCATTGAGAAGGTGTAATATATTCTTGCTAAGATCCATATACTTCTTAGTTCTCGTTGTATTAAAGTTTCGAAGAAAATTTTTGGTATGACCCAGGAAGATTTCGCCAGGGTGTTTCTCTTTGGGTTTTTTTCTTTCCCTGAAACACTTTCTTGTATGAACATTTGCCTTTATCACAGAAAGGTTCTAGGCCAGTGAAAGGAGTTTGTGCTACTTTTCTGGCAAGTGTGTTGGCCTCTTCATTTCCTTTGATTCCTGAGTGACCATGAACCCAGATTAAACAGACCGTGTTAATATTGCCTATTTGAGTTTTCTTCAGCACTCCAATAACATTTTAGAATCGATGGTATAAGAGCTCATTGTTTTAATTTCATTCTGACTGCCAGAATGTATCGCTATATTACATTTCTGATAGTTCCTTACTGGGCTCATTTCCACACACCTTTCTATTGCAAGTATTTCTGCCTGGAAGACGCTTAATGATAGTGAGTATTTGGTGCCAGTCCCGAATACTCCAGCGCCAATCCCTATCTTGGTTTTATAACCATCTGTGTACCATTTGACGGTATTCTTTTTGAGAGCTGGGGTTGGCTGCCTTTACGAATTTTTTTTCTACTCAGCATCATAGTGAAGGTTTTCTCGATGCTAGTTTTCTTTATCATCTCGTCCGCTGATGAGATGTATTGGATCTCTCTGATTCCTAATTCTCTTACTGCCGGTATCTTCCCTGGATAGTCTCAGGATGGCCTCATTTGCTAATCTATCTATAACAAGGTGAAGAGGTGTGAGACCTGTAATGATCTTCAATGCTCTATAAGGGCACGTTCTCATTACTTCAGTTTTATAAACACAGGCTGACCTTTGTATTCTATTGAGCGTTCTCCTCGTAGTGTTCTGATTTCGGCATGTCAGAGTATTGCTCCATAATTGGTTATTGGCCTCACCATCATGACGCATATCCATCCCAGTATTTTTGGGTTACATCCCCATCAAGGCATTCATTGATTTGCTAACAGTAACCTCAATATGCTTGTTCCACAGAAGCTTGCTATCTAGGGTTAGTCCTAGATATTTTCCTTCAGACTTCCACTCTGGTGGTTTGTAGTTCACAGCCCATAAAAAATGTTGACAGGGAAAGTTGAAGAACACTGTTTTTCACTTGGCTTCTCAATGCGTTCTACGCGAAAGATTCAATTCAAAATGGCCTTGCATTTCGTTTGAAATGTGTTAATTTTCACGGTTGACTACAGAAACTGCCAAATTCCCAGCGCATATGTAAATTGTGGTCATGTTCAACTATTGAATGATTTGCATCAGTGCGTCTTTTTTCCTAGCTTGGAGCCCTGAACACCTGACTCAAGTAGCTCTCTGCATCTAAATAATTGAGGCCTTTCTGTGGAAATATTAGTTCCTCTAGTGCGCTTGCCTGAAAAATGGGCAGAAGTTTCTACTTCTTCTTTGCAAACCCCTATAACGCCTGTTCTGTTTTTGGTGACCATGTTTTTATTTAGTTTGCAATGTACTGTTTGCAGACCAATTATAGTTTTTATGGACTTCCTATCTTCACTAAGCGGGTCTGTCGTGAATTGTTGGGAACTCTACCCTGTGGTTTCACCCCATTAGCTGTGATCTCTTTCCCATAACTTGATGTTTTGTTTTACAAATAATGTTCTTGTTGAACCACATAATGGTGCTGATTTATAGAAAGCCCTTGACGAATCTTGTTTGAAAAATATTTAGTATTTCGTTATGCTTGACTTGTTACCTCCCAGATGCTCCGGTGTATTATTTCTACCAGTTGGTGGTATTATAGTTCATTTTTGACATAAATGATCAAAAATTAAAAAAAGCACTGCCGTGAAGTCAGGAGCTTTTGAGCGCTCGTTCATCCACCTTGTAGGTAGATTCACATTTTCCAGTTTTAAAAAACAATTGAAGAAATTTTTGACAGCTGTAAAAAAATGTCAATCAAGGCGAAACTCCAGACTTCACGTCATTGCTTCAGGTGACCAATTATTCTTTCGATAGTTCGCAAGGACTTTAAACGGTATCTTTGGTCTTGGTAATGCGATCTGGACAAGTAGTTTGAATACATTATTCTTCATCTATGTGCAAAATTTCATTCCAATCCAACCAGTAGCTACGAAATTATCAGAAAAAAAAAATTTGGAACGGTCATATTTACGGAACCCCTATTCAAATTTATGACCGCGACAATCGAGATCCGCACCTATCCTGAGAATTTCAAGTTCCTGCGATCTGAACACGTCATTCTCCATCTGAGTGCATAATTTCATTTCGATCGAATCAGTAGTTTCGAAGTAATCAGGAGAACGAAATTTCTAAGGGACATATTTCCACCCCTGGTGGAATTCTGCCCATTAACGAACTTCACTGCGGCATTCGAGATTCGAACCTACCCTGAAACGTTCAGTTCGAGAGTTATCGTGTATACGGCTAGACGGACAGACTCGAATTTTTCGGCGGATTCGGCTCAAAATTCGAAAAATACAGACATCGTGACGAAATGATATAACCCTCGTGTAAGTAGAACGAGCGCTCAAAAAAGAACGAATGGAATCGAAATATTTGGATATGAATATATTTCTTGTAGTTCCTCTTTATTGTATTGAAGAATCAGAAATGTGCTTTCAAAAAAAATTCATTAAATTCTCGGGGGTAATATCCCTAGTGCATTTAATTTTTCCGGAAAAATTCGGAAAAACGAGTTTTTAAGTAATTTGTTTTAACAAATAGCATAAGCGAGAGTGGTTTTAAAAATCCTCGTCTTCGACTCGGATTTTTCCACTTTCGCGAATGCTATTTGTTAAAACAGATTACTTAGAAACGAGTGTTCCAATTTTTCCACAGGAAAAATTAAATGCCCGAGAAATATTTGGTAAGATTATTTCTTGAGTTGAATGAACATTTTATGTGTGAACTTTCTGAGTATTTAGTGGAACACTATTTTCAACTGCCGCATTAATTTTACTTTCGGAAACATTTCCAAACCGATTCATTTTGAGTTTCAGTTGAAAAATTAATAAATTCGTAAGCGTTGTTTGTGATCTTTGTTGTTGGTAACGGTACATAGCAACACAGCATGGAAACCATCAAGTTTGTTTTTACAAAGCAACTTGTCAAACTTGCATGAAATTTTTCCAATTTTTTTTCCGGAAAAACTGCTGACAGCTAAGTTGACAGTTGTTAAGTAATTTTTCCACTTGAAATTTATATTTGACCTACCAATTCTTGATAGCGATTGGTCAAAATTAATAGGAAGGAAATAGTCAGTAGGAAAATTAGGAATCTCTAGAGAGGAACATTAACTCCATAAAATTGATTCAATATTGCATAATACCAAGAGGAAAATCATGCGTTTCTCTTATTGAATCAAAGTTATCTTTACAGGACTTCTTGTCAAGCGAGAGAACAACACAATTGGATTCATCCCACGTCATCTGTCCAAGACATCCCCAAACTTATCACAAAGCCGACATACAGGTTACTAGATAACGATGTCAAAACTGCGTGGATCAATCCCAGGCTCATCTCCAAGGTAGGTTGGGTTGCAATGAGGCATGATATTGAATTAATTCAACAATGGATGAAGTTGATACTGCTGAGTGTATTCATAAGCGGATGATTTCCACATATAATATACATAATCCAGAATTTCGGATCTGTTCGTGATGGAAAGGTTTATTCGCCTCTTTTAATTTTTGAAACATAATCACAATGCTGGAATGTTTCCTTAGTATTTCGGTCTGAGTTTTTATTTAAAATCAGATGATTTCTTTTTCTCATGTTTTGAAATCAAAAGAGAAAAAATAAAACAAATCGTTTTGTGAAGAATTAAACAGATTCCGCATACACGTCGTTATTTTATTATCTCTTCATGTGTTTTATACCGATGCAGGTTCTTTATAAATAATTGTAACATCTCAGTCGGCTTTGGATTATTGTTTGTACCAAAAATTTCGAGCCTAATAATGTAAGTGATCACTGAAGTGAGGTTATGTTTGTAATATGCGCAGAGAATGAATTATGTGGCTGGATTTGCAAGTGTGAACAATATGCATATAAAGCGGCAGAATAGGAATTTTTCCGAGCCCACTCCGATGTTGCAATCATTAATAAAGACCCTGTTCAAGGGGTCTTCCAAGAAAATGTTTAATTTTAAACAGCAGATATAATTTCATTTTATTTCAATGCAGAGAACCAACCTCTGAGGTTTATTATGAACACAATATCTACCAAATGTCTGCGTCGACCGTTCTTACGTCATTTGTGATGAAATTTTTCATCACGTTCTGAAATTGTGGTTCTATTTCAATAACTGCTCTTATATTGTCTCTCAGTGCTCGAATCGTTGCTAACGCTGAAGCAAAGTGAAAACGCAAGATCTCGAAGGTCAATTGATATCCCCATTTCAAGAAATTGAGTTTCCAGGAGATTTTTCGCGCAATAAAGCAGGCATGTGGTTCCAAACAAACAGAAAATAAACTGATCATCAAGTTAGCCCCCCTAAGAAAAATCATAAAATCTGGACTAATCACTACAGCAGAATGCGAGCACAATCGCAAAAACTTCGATATTCCGAACGAACAAGTTTTGACTCAAACCACTTTTTTGCTTTCTCGATAGCGATTTTCAAATAAATATGAACAAAATCACAAATCGAAGAATTATTCACAAAAAAATACATTTGAAGAAATATATCATAAAGAAAATACATATAACGTTTACAATGAAGAATATATCTCACAGAGATGCATTTGACAACCAAAAAAACAATAAAGGTATTGCTCATAGACAAATATATCTACTACAAATTACGGAAAAATATACCACAAACAAAATTAACAACAACTATCATGAAATTAACAATTTAAACTGCAACCTAAATCAAAAATGATTTTCAATGTTTATGTTTCTATATACATACTGACTCTCATAGATCTCTATGAGATCCCTCATATGCTCAGAGCTTGTGCGAGTTAGGAGACCCAGCTGTGTTCTGTGTATACTTTGTTACTGTGTCCTTCGAATAAAAAATATAATCATTAAATCAACTGCACTTACAATGGCTGATGTGAAAGGGGTAATTTCAAGATTGCTTCTCGAAAATTCATTGATGGATGACGTGGATGGGGTATTGCAGGGATTACTCTCCGATAAGCTTCCCATTTTCGCCATTCTTGGATATATTGGAAATCATTATCGAAATAATTTTTTTAGTTAACAAAAATAAAACTTCCACTTGGCTTAGGTAAAACAAATATGGGGTTACTCCCTGGGGTCTTTTGCTGAATAGTGAGAAGGCAGCGTCGCTGAATGAACGCATAGTGTTGCGAGTACAAAATTAGAGTGATAATTCTCACCCGCTGAGGAGCGCACTACCTTGTGTCGCTGATTATGCACTGTTTGCAGCATTTTAAATGTGACTTTTGGCAGGAAAAATAATTGCAAGGTGAATAAAGAGACCAACTGCATTTACAAGTAAAAAACAATATATTTACATTGATCTCAAATTACTATATACAAGCTTGTATTGAATTTATCCACTTAAATTCAATTTGGAGCACTTTTACAAGCGAGGAAAAAGATAATGTTTGTGGTTTGAATAGGAACACCTTTTCAAACAAGAACTAGAATTCATAAAGTCTTTTAGAGTTAAAGATTGGGTTACTTTACTTTCCTTCAGTAATTTTATGACGGTGTTTGAGTAAAACAATGGAATTTTCTGTCCTGGATTTGATAATTAGAAACAGCCCTGCTTTAATTGTACAGGTCCAACTGAAAATGGCTAAACTTCGTAGATAGACCAGACTGGATTGAAGGGTTCCTTTGGCTGCTTCGGGAATTTTGTAGGACACAGCTACCAACTTAACACTTAACTGGGGGTACTGACTGACCCTGATTTTAGAGAGAAGAATGAAGTAGAACTTCAGAAATTACGTCAGTTATGTACGAGACATGTGCGTAATTGGCAAACGAATTCCTCCGAAGATGGGACGAAACCTCTGTTGCGTTTTGACTAACGCATTTCTTGGACGATGGAATGTAACTGACTGTGATCGTAAAATCGGTAAAGAATGTAATATAAACATTATTAACATAAACAAAACTTTAGGGCGCTTATGACGCGTAAGATGCAGGTGGCCGCACTTGAAATAGGGAACCACGTCATGTGAAGAAGTGTTGATTACGGAGAAATTCTTGCTTGGATATGGATTTTGTGGGTCGCTCCTTGTTGCGTTGATTTTAACGCAACACATAGGTATAGACATGCAACGGAGTGGACGGCATCGCGTTGATTCCTAACAACGCAACATCGAAGGATCAGAGGAAAGATACGGAATGATGTTGCACCACACGTTTTTATGTCTGTACAGGTCTACGTAATATGATTTGTTTTCCGTTGGAAATTTATTCTTCGGAAACGTTTCGTCCTTGTTTGAATTAACTATCCAACTATCAAAGGTATTTATTAATAGTTCTTGGACTTATCGACAGTTTTGAGACGGAGCCAGAACATGCCCAATTGAACAAAAATGCAACAAAAAATCAATCGTTATCATATTACGCAGACCCGTACAGACATGAAAAAGAGTCTTGCTTCATTACTCCGTATCTTTTCCAGGATCCACGTGGACCCATGGATTTGATGTGGAGTATATTCAGCTTTCTAGCTGTTATATGTGACTTGAGTTTTCGCGATATGTTAAATATAATTCGGTCATTCCATCTATCGAATTTTATTAAAATAAATTGACAGTATTTGTCACACTGACATTGAACCCTGAAGGCCATTTTGGTATACAGATACAACGCGCATAAGCATAATTGTTCAAATTTTTATATTTACTGTTGATAATTCCCATTGAGTCCCTCCATAGAACTGCAGATTATCCTTCTTATCTTCGCACTGTTACCTCTTCAATCGTCGCATTTCATCTGCTGCAGTTTATGCCGCCTACTGGATGCACCCGAGAACACACCATCCATAATTTATGAGTTATACAATTAAGCAATATATAAAAGCAATAATCATATCTCGCCATTTATCTCTCAATCGAATAGGCTTAACGGTTTATCGCGAGATGTTGGCGCTTATTTTCATCGTACGTTTTCTTCGATAAATTGCTTCGTGCCTTCGGAATTATCTCCAAAGACCGCCTTTGATGCCAAACGTCGGTTGGTCGCTTTGTATTTTTAATAGAAAGCTCATTT
Source organism: Aphidecta obliterata (assembly GCA_963966015.1). NCBI lineage: Eukaryota > Metazoa > Arthropoda > Insecta > Coleoptera > Coccinellidae > Aphidecta > Aphidecta obliterata. The sequence continues at coordinate 14,337,099 of OZ014429.1, read as the reverse complement.
TTGTGAAAATTGATTATGTGATACCTATCTATAATCGCGAAGCGATGAAGTAAATCCCAAAACAAATTGATAGAAAAGTAGGTTCTGTATGTCCAAGCTGAAATTTGAGATTCAGGTCCTTATAATCGCATTTTCTATGAGAGTTGAGATTATGTTGACTAACTTTTTGCTATTCTAGTGATTAATTCAAATATAAATGAATATCAGAAAAGGGAAAGACAATTGCGGTCCTTCCCACATGAATATTAAGCGCTGAATTCATTGTAGCAGCTGTAAGGTCTGGCAAGGCTACATTTTGGCATAGCAATATGAATGCATTGGAAATTCAAACAGATAACGACAATGCTCTTCTCTATCCAAATGCATCCACAATTAGGAAGAGAAGAGCGTGCATCGGCGGCACGTGGCCGCTCGCGCTAGCTTGTCGTCAAAAATTCGCTACGCGAACAAAAAATTCAAATTATTGAATGGTATTCGAAAGCTAACAACAATGCGTAGGCAGCGGTTTGGCGATTCACATTTTCTTACACCGGTCAACAGGTTCCGTCGACCGTCTGTTCAAACAGTTTTGAAGAAATCTGGCTGTATAAACGTATGTGGTAAATGCTATAATGATCAAGAAACTAGTCCTATAAATTGAAAACACCTCAAGAAATTTTTCCAGGTAATTGTTCTAGGCGAATGAAAATTTGTGTTATCATAAAAGCAAAAATTCGAGAAAACAGCGAATTCACAAAGAACATTCATTTTACCGATGCATCTTCATATTGTCTTCATGGCCATCGAAATCCTTCAGTCAGGTTGATCATTAGAAAATGAACATTTCAACCTATCATTAAGGGCACAATTTTTTTTTAATGAACATATCTGGTTTGTTGGGCGATATTGACGATAATGTTGTAGTACCTATTGCTATTGATGGCAACAAATAGGGAAGAGATTGCAGCAGACTTTATGATCGAGTCGGGTATTTCGAAGCTTAAGGGGAAATATTGTTGAGCACCTCCTTTGAGGAGTTAATTTAAATTCATGCATTTATTTTGATTCTGAGAATTATTTCAATATTCATTTTCATTCGTTTATTAGTTATTTTCTGAAATTTTTCATGATGTTTTGAATTCGTTATTATTTTTTAGCCTAACAGCAATTGAAAATTTTCGATGTCAAGTTTCATTATTTTTATAACGTCATAAATTATTCAAAACCCGTGCGCAACGAACAAATTTCATTTTTGAGCGCTCGTCCTACTTACCCGAGGGCTATATCATTTCGTCACGATGTCTGTATTTTTCGAATTTTGAGCCGAAAATGGTCTCAATCGACAAGGTTCGACTCACTGATGACGAATCTGTCGAAAAATTCGAGTCTGTCAGTCCGGCCGGCCAGTCGTAAGCACGAAAACTCTCGAACGGAACAACCTAGAGACTTGAAATTTCCAGTGTGGGTTCTGCTTCAAAATGCCGCGGTTGAGTTCGTTAATGGGCAAAATTCGACCAGGGGTTCCGTAAATATGGCCGTTCGGAATTCAGTTTTTCTGATTACATAGAAACCATAGAAAATTATTACTTTCGAACGGAAATTCCTAGGGACTTGAAATTTTCAGGATAGTCGTGGATCTTGGATGTCGTGGTCAGGTTCATCTTTGAGCAGAATTAGACGTCAATATGGTCGTTCGAAATTTAGTTTTCTTGATCATTTGGAAACTACGGATTCGATCGTGACGAAGTTTTGTAAACTGATGGAGAATGATATATTCAAGCTACATTTTGTCCAGATCGCATGACCATAACCATAGAAAATTATAACTTTGGAACGGAAAGGCCTAGGACTTGAAATTTTCGTTCAAAATATTGTTTTCCTGATTATTTCTACTGATTCGATTGGAATGAAATTCTGCACATAGATTGCGGAATTTTGTCCAGATCGCATCACCAAGACCATAGATACTGAAGAAAATTCTAGTGAATTATCGAAAACAAAATTGATCACTTAGCACTGACGTAAAGTTTGGAGTTTTGCCTTAGTTTGAAACAGGGCCGGATTAGACTTATTTCCTCCCTTAGGCCAATAACAGTTTGCCACCCATCTGAGTTAAGGGAATTGAAAAGAAACACATTTTTTCAATCAAGTGATCTTCGTAGAAAAAGTTGTTCAATACAATTTATTATCGTGGAAACGAATCAATCTTGTTGTGTCGGAGTGTTTATTCGATATTATTCTAAATATTATTCAAAAAACTTTTTAAAACACTGCAATTAAACTCTTCTTCTTCAATATACATATTGACGATTTTTTTCTTGCTTTCTTTTCTGCAAAATTTTGCAACTCTACTTCAAAATCTATTTTTCTGCACAACTCAGCTTCAATATACAAAACGGCAAGAATTTGAACGCTCTCGAGATATGCTAGATCGCCACTATGATAAACTTCGTTTCAAAGCTGAAAAAGACTTTTCTGCTGAGCAGTTCGTTTTCAAAACATTCTAACGGCAATATCGAGATAGGGAAAAACTCGCACTATGCTTTTTCCACTTCTAATGAAGTTACTCATCTCGAGTAGAGTTTCTGGAGGACATTCTGACCGAGCTACATAGGCTCTCAAGTGCAAACATTCATCGTGAAGCTTGTCGTCTAATTCGTCGGGATAACTAGAAATGAGACAACTGCTACTTCTATTTCTTCTAAATCAAGTTTTTGCAATTTTAATAAAAAAGAGAACTTTGCAGCAAAATCCTTTCAATAATTTTCAAGTTCATTCAGTTCCCTTGTTAGTTTTCAAAAACGTTCTTTATACTAAAAATTTTCAATAATAATATACAGAAATAACTAAACACGACGGACGACCACTCTATTATTGCGAGTTACATATTTACAATTTACGATAGAACTCATCAAGCTTGCCGACAATCTTCGATGAGCGTTACCGAAGACTGCTGTTCGGTTTTAGGGCAGTTCCTTCAGATACAGATGTGATATGATTTTTCAATTTTCCAATAAGATTGTTTATTCCTTTCCCAACTGTGAATTGGAATAAAAGAACTAACTTTTTGCTCTGAAAATGTGTGAAATTCATAGTAAGATTGAATAATCTTATGATTTTCGAGGTGCGTATTTCTTAATTTTTCTCATTTAAGAAATATTTTTTTTTTAATTTAGCGTAAATTTGCCGCCCCTAAAACAGTGCCGCCCTTAGGCCATGGCCTATGTTGTCCTTTGCGCTAATACGGCTCTAGTTTGAAAAATTCTTTGACTGCTGTCAAAACTTTCTTCATTAGTACCATCAGGGAGAGTACAGAAAATCAAAGTTCTCACCCGGGCACAGTTCCTGTTACAACATGGCGACTCCATCCGCCAACTCGGCCCTACGGAAGAGTGGCGGTACTTGGGACTTAATATAAGCCCTCAGGGACTGAGAAAGAGCAGCTCCACAATGGAGGTGGAACTCTTAAGAGTTTCACGAGCTCCACTTAAGCCGCAACAACGCCTTAATATCTTGCGTTGTTTTCTGGTACCCAGATATTATCACTCGTTGGTATTGTCTGGGTGCACCATGAAGGTCCTGAAGCAGCTGGACCTCCAGATTAGAGCGGCAGAAGGGCGATGGGTGGGATTGCCTAAAAATACACCGCTTGGTAAAAGCGTGAAAAATTGTGGACTCGGGATTCCCGCATTCGCCATCATTATACCCGGTATCATCAAGGACAGACTGGCTCGCCTAAAGAAATCGTCCTCGAAGGCGGCTAGATCTGTCTCGGATACGGATTGGGCTCACCATAAGATCGGTTGGGTCGAGAAAGTCCTGTCCATAGGTGGTGACAGGAAATACTCTGCAGAACAACGCAGAAAGTACTGGGCTATGAGGTTATATACTTCTAATGATGGGTATGAGCTAAGGGAGAGTGAGAAGTCGACCGATTCCACTCGGTGGATTGATGCTGGCAGCACGGGCATACCCGGAAGGGACTATCGCCAATACCAACACGTGCATGTTAACAGTCTGCCAACCCGAGTACGCACGACGAGGGGTCGGAGAACAGCCAACACGAACATAAATTGTAGGGCTGGGTGTACTAGCACCGAGACAGCGGCACACGTAATCCAGTAATGCTTCTGCACTCATGGCGGAAGGATAATGAGATACGATGCCGTGCAAGACACCCTCTGACTTCTTCAAAAATAAGGGGATCGAGGTGCATAACGAACCGCGCCTACGAACATCAGAGGGCGTTCGTAAACCTGTCGTGAGGGAGCACGATGTGTGGGTCGTAGACGCCCAGGTCGTGTCAGGCGCGCAGCCTCTTGACCTGGCCCACAGTTTCAAGGTCGGCAAGTATAATATCGATTCGGTTAAGGACGACTTGTAGGCCGGCCTCATCTGTGAGGGTCACATCATGCACTCTCTCCTGGCGAGGTGTATGGTCTCAACAGTCAGCAGATATATTGACAGACGACTTGGGTGTACCAATTTGGCTACTCAGTGGAATAACCACTAGGGTGTTGCAAGTGTCGTCCACGAACTGGACCCGGTGGAACCAAATAACATCAAGGGTTCCTAGTATCAGAGTCGGTGTCGGATAGGGTGTTCGCGAGGGCAAATTACCCCTGGGCAACCTGCGCCTATAAGAGCTGAATTCGATTGCAGGAAATTAAACCGTGCTCACTTCTTGTATAAGGAGTGGAAACAGAGGATTTTTCAGTGAGTACGTTCCCCGTGAACTCGAGGGAAGAGTCAGCACACACCACCAAACAGCTATGAAAAAAAAGGACCAATTTTTTTTTTTTGATAATTCGCTAGAATATTCTACGGTATCAATGGTCTTGGTAATACGATTCTGGGCAAAATCTCCCACGCAGTTTTAATACATTATTCTTCATCTATGTGAGAAATTTCTTCCCAATCCAATAAGTAGTTTCGAAATTATCAGGAAAAAATAGTTTGAACGGCTATATTTACGGAACCCCCAGTCTAATTTTGTTCATTGATGATCGTAATCACGAAGTTGGCGATCCGAACCTATCCTGAAAATTTCAAGTCCCTAGGCCTTTCCGTTCGAAAGTTATTATTTTCTATGATTTCTATGGTTCTGGTCATGCGAGCGGGACAAAATTTTGCATGTAGCTGAACACGTAATTCTCCATCTGAGTGCAAAATTTCACTTCGATTGAATCAGTAGTTTCGAAGTAATCAGAAAAATAAACCCTTAGCGAATTTTGCCCAATAACGAAATCAACCGCGGCATTTGAGATTCGAACCTACCCTGAAAATTTCAAGTTCCTAGGACATTCCGTTCGAGAGTTATCGTGTATACGGACATACCCGAATTTTTCGACGGATTCGTCAGTCGAACCTTGTCAAATGAGACCATTTTCGGCTCAAAATTCGAAAAATACCGACATCTTGACGAAATGATATAGCCCTCGTTCAAGTAGTACGAGCGCGCAAAAAAACCATTCAGTTACTAGAAAGTAAACTTTTGATTTCTCATGAATAACAATTTGGTGGACAAGAACCGGCAACTGTTGAGACGGTCACAAAATGTCTAAACATGTGAAGCAATATATTTATAGGAGTGAGGAAACTTTGTGAAGTGTAAATGATAAAACTTTTTTGTGAAATTTGCAATAAGAAAACTAGTTCCTGCCCTAAAGTGAACAGCTTGAATGATTTTCTTCGGAATATATCTGCGATCCAAATCGAACTTCTAGAAATCTAGACTCTAAAATCAAATTAATTCTATGTAATATCCAACTGCAGTCATCAATCAGACGATAAACGATTTATTTAATTTTCAATCATCTCACATGACGTTTTCCATTACGCAACGTCAGATCCCAAGTTCATATTTCGGAATGACTTATCTTATTTAAATTCATGTTCTAAAATCGACATAAAATGTTCGATGCACTGTTAAAATCTAGCAGCATCCGCGGAAAATCTGCGGATGATGCATTGAGTGCCAGCACGTCATCTGGTGTTGATAAATCGCCTTCCAATATTTATCAATTTCAACAAAAAGTGGACGACTATTCTGTGAACGACGAGGCCGCAAAGAGGGCCGTATTTGAGGATAAATATTCCCTCGTCGGCAAAACCTACGGAACCTCAACATTCGAGACATTCGCGAAAGATGGAAATACTCGATACCAAGACTTGTGGTTGAAGAATCCCAGGGATCCATTTGCTGTTACAAGCGTTCATTCCTTATCGCAGAATATACCGGACAAGATGGAGCAACAGCAACACCTTAGAGCCAGACTGTCATCGTGTATGAACTTAACGAAGAAAACTTCCAATTTGTACAACAACGTTCTGAACGAAACGGACAACAGCAAATTCAAACGATTTGATTCTCTCAGTAATCACGCTAGTGCTTCCAGCTCAGAAAATAAGCTCTCGGATATTTCCACACCGACACATAGCTTTGAATACTTGAAAGGAGACGGTAGTGGATCTAAGTATTATACAAAATATGATATGGAAAGACCCAGAACAGTGGATGTTCCATATCCACCAAGCTCTAATGTATTTCCTAAGATTAAACATAACTTACTTGATAATATACCCGGGAATAAATTGTTTTTCAAGAGTGCTAAAAGATCGAATGATGTGGAGAAGACGATGGACTGTCTGGAGCAGATCAAGAAATGCCTTGAAGATTTAAATATTTGAGAAAGTTCCATAGAATAATTTGGCGATTCTTCGGGAAATCCCATAGATGAAAGTTTCCTATACCTATATTTTTAGTTTGAATGATATTTATTCTGTAGTTCTTGAGAAAGGTCATATATCCGGTTACACGGTATGACTACGGAACCCATTGCGTGGTGCGTCATGAACATAGGTTGCTGCTATCAATTTTCTCGCGGAAACTTAATATTAATAACTCGTCCAAAGAAGAGTGGTGTAGTATATAGGCGCTACTGAATTCGTGAGGTAAGCTCCTTTTCAATTAGATTATATTTTATTCCCTGATTAACATGTTTTCTGCATTATCACCCCATGCAAACAATACTGAACTGGAAGTCTGTTATAGTATAACTTTGTACCTACAAGTGTTTAACTTATCAAATGGAACAAATCTCAGAACTAATAAGATCTAACCAAATGGTGAAGATTATTTTGCACAACCACTGATTCTACTACAGCGGACTTCAGGGTCTTAAGCCTGTGGATGTTGGAGCACAATATCCAAGGTCATTGCACCCGTTAAAAACGCAGAGTGCATATATGGGACAAATATGCATATAAATCCTGCTGTAGCAACTAATACTTGAAAAATTATGAGACAAAGTTATGGACCAATAACTAATAACATCGTGAAATAGATTGGGCAGATTCAATATCACATTCCTCCGCTAATACTGGTTTAACATGCCATATTGTTTGATATTTTGAAATGAAACTCTGTATTGCTCTTACTCGAAAGGAAATACAATACAAAGTGAATGAGTACATCAAATGCGAATACCTATAATTCTTCGCACAATTTGAACATAAACTTGCATAAGTGCGATCCTGAAGAAGGGATCAATAAAAACTCCTTTAAAGGTGTGTACAGACATGCTCCGAATATCGTACCGAATCGTGTCGCGTATCCCGACGCGATCAGCGAGAGCGAATCAAATTCATCGCACGTAGAGGTGCAATTTGAATTCGTGAATTTGATTCGCTCTCGCTGATCGCGTCGGGGTACGCGACACGGTTCGGTACGATATTCGGAGCATGTCTGTACACACCTTAAGAGTTCTTAATAAATGTTCGGAAAGCATAGAGACAAATCTTTCTCTCGTTACTCTTGATTATATTTAATGGAATTGGGTATTCGTCAGAACTGTTGGGAAAATTCATCAACGATTTACGGAACGTCCTCTTGTTGCATATTTTATTTTGCGTCAACTTACAATTTATGTTTTGAAGATATCCAACTGTGAAAACCAACTGAATAAGTTTTTAACAAATCTTGGTGATTCATCAGATTCGTTTAGCCCACGAAACATCAGCTTCGTTCCTGGAATGAATATTGTGGGTTTTTTGACATATTCCTTCAGTATCTTTGTTTCGGCGTCTTCAGCAAAAATACTTGCGAAATTCAACTGATTGTTCTGCATCTCTTTAATCTTTCCATTGGATTCTCCATGTGAGGGAATCGGTCTTTCTTCTGTATTATTCATTTCTTGAATGATTTTCTTATTATCGACAGAATACGTCGAAGATTTAAGTATATTTTCAATTTTTTCATTACTTTGTTTTGGTTCTTTACATTCGGAATAACAAATTTCGTACAGATTGTGCCGGTTCTTGCTCGATATCACCCAATCTTGCCAAAAGTTTTGCCCCATTCTTGTATGTATAATTTAGATCTCATCAAGTTTTGAATTAAAATGTCAAGTTTGAAATATTAATCACTTTAGACGTGGAAAGAGGAGGAAAGTAAGATTGGGTGAAACCGATTACTAGGATCAATTCAAGGTTGTCCGGTAGTTGATCGGGATCCTTCAATTACATTTTTTGTATTCTTGTTCTGCCTTCTCTATTGTGGCATTGTCGAATGAAAATGGAGAATCTTGCATGACGCAGCTATGTAATCATATCACTGTGTAGTATCGGCAGATCACTGAGAAACTATGTTGAAAAGAGAATAACCCTTTCGTTGAAATATTGAACCCCTTTTTATGAGATAAATTGCGAAGGTATCAATTGCCAACCGTTATAAATCCAGTGGTGTAAGGTTTTAGAATTTCATAACTTCAATGTGCACTGTACTCATTAGTATTTGCTCATTTCATGTAAGAAGAAGATGGAGCATAGTGGGCACTCCAGACATCAAGATGAAATTAACAAATCTAGACATCCCTTAGCCATATTCCTGGATATAAAAAAACGCACTCAGTGGGAAATGGCACAAAATCGGGATGGAAAATATCCAACTGGATTGACAGGGATAGCACAGCCATCCCCAGAAAAACGAAAATTCATAATAAACATAGATGGCACAAGGTCGAAAAGACGAAGAAATGAAGCCAGCGTACCCCAGGGATTTGTCCTAGGACCGTTGTTGTTCAGAATTTTCATGTCGAACTCAACCGAAATGACTGACAATTGGATGTTACGTGCCCTGGGATGCATACCTATGCACCACCATTTCTAGTGTTATGATAACATGGCCGTTCGAAATTGTATTCTCCTGATTACTTCGAAACTACAGATTCGATCGAGATGAATTATGCACTGAAATGGAGAATGCCGTGTTCAAGCTACATGCAAAATTTTTTCCAGATCGCATGAACCATAGAAAACATAGAAAATTATAACTTTCCAACGGCAAGGCCTAGTGACTTGAAATTTTCAGGATAGGTGTGGATATCGAATGTCGCGGACACATTCATCAATGAGCAAAATAAGACTGGGGGTTCCGTAAATATGGCCGTTCAAAATATTGTTTTCCTGATTATTCCGGAACTACTGATTGGATTGGAATAATTTTGCACATAGATGAAGAATAATGTATTCGAACTACGTGCGAAATTTTGTCCAGATTGCATCACCAGGACCATGGGTACTGTAGAAAATTCTAGCGAATTATCGAAAACAAAATTGTTCACTTAGCACTGACGTGAAGTCTAGAGCAGGACTTCCCAATCAGGGGAGCACGACCTTTTGGAAGGCGTAAAGAAATATCAGGGGGGCACGCTGATATACAAGTTTCGATAAATATATCAGCACCTCAGAAGTAAGGTGTGTTAAGTCACATTTTTTCCAGTTATCTACACTATTGGATTTATATTATCAATTCTACTCAGTGGAAAACAGATTCAACTCCCTTCTTCCATATATATTATATGCAACTAACTAGGGAGTTAAATCTGTTTTCCACTAGATAGAATTAATAATATAAATCCAATAGTGTACATAACTCGTTTCGGGAAAAAATGTGACTCAACACACCTTAACTCTGAGGTGCTGATATTGTATATTTCTGAAAATTGTACCTTTTTGAAATTCAGATGAATAATTTAGTTTTTTATGAAAAATTTGTTTCTTTTTTTTGTCGAAAATTAATTAAGAAGGGCATGAAAATATTATTTTTGGTTCGGGGAGGCTCGACGAAATGAAGGTTGGGAAACCCTGGTCTAGACTTTCGCTTTAGTTTGAAATTTTTTTTACAGCTGTCAAAAATGTCTTTAATTGGTTTCTAGAACTGAAAAATGCGAATGTGCAAGGTACATGGACAAGCGCTCAGAAGCTCCTGACTTCACGGCAGTGCTTTTTATAATTTTCTACTCTATTGATTGCAAAATAGGATTTGCTCAATTTACCACGTACTGTATCACTATGTTCGGTCCAACTGGAACTGTCGTCATAACCCTGAGAACCTTCATACACTTGCCGTAGCATCTGCCTTACAATTGCCCAACCTGAAATATGAATAATATGTCTTCCCAACGTTCACCATCAAGCCATTAGTTCGATAGAAATCTAAGAAACATTTCATTCCTAGCTCACATTTCCCGGAATTTCCGTGACAACTCCCTTAGAGTTGGTGCTGAAATAGCTATTGAGTTGTCGTCAACCAAATTTATTACAATATTCGCCATTAAATGCCCTGGCAAATCGTTTGTGGAGATTATGAAAATCAAAGGTCCTAGTACAGAGCCTTGTGGAACGCCAAGAGGCTGATTCATGCTGCCGTGGACACGGCCGGGGCCCGGTGAAAGAACCATACCAGCAATTTCTATTGACTCGTTCACGCCGCACCGAGCGGCACGAGTGCCCAACGGCAGGGCCTGTGGCCCGGTGGGAAATGGAGCTGGACAATGTTTGCACACTCGGTTCTGGCTTCCAGTGGCTTCATACGCGCAGAACGTTGAGACTGCTTTTAGGCATGCAACGAAAAAACATTAAACATATAGGTAAGTCGAATTCAAGCGTGTAACCACTAATAACCGCGGTTATTGTTGGGTTTCGGCCCTTTAGGTATTAACACGCTGAACATTCGTAATAACTGCAGCAATCCATTTGAACATTATAACTCTAGCACCCAATATTCAATTAATGCAATTTTTCCCATCGTGGTGGAATAATCCACTGTTTTTCCAAAAAATTTGAAATGTTACCTTTTTTCACGAATAGTCTCTTATGTGGCGGAGAGGCCAACAAGAGTTATTCTGATCTTGCACGTAAGAAAAGGGATACTTCCTGAGTTCAATACCGTCACTAACACAAAATGGACCTTTTTTGAGTTGTCTCCTTAGTCAACGAGACGGGTGCGATATATATTATTATTAAAATAAGAGAGAAACAAAAATTAAGAATCTATGTAGTACATAAAGAATTTTGACATAAAATTTTACAATTATTCAGTATACTTTTGAATTGGGAACAATATAGCATGTGTATTAGCAGAGGGTATGTGAACAGGGTACTATACAGTATAAGTATAATAAATAAACTTAAAATATCTATGATTGATACAAGGGCAAAGATAAAAATATTGAAAACTTTGTTTCCACATAGTGTAGTGATTTGGATGTGTTTATTGAATAAGCTGACATAATCCTATATTGATGGACATCCTTTTGCAGGGAAGGTTTCAATATTTCAATAACCCATTTATGAAATAATTCACCATTCATAGTAATCCTTATCATTAATACTACTGTCAAGAATCGGATCACATCCAGGTAAAAATCCATCAATTGTTCCAGCATTCAAAATAGTGCACCTTATGCCTTTACCCTTGAATATTTTCTAGTGTCCACTGACAAATTTGAATATCCAAATTTCATCTAGATAAATGAATTTTACGTTTTGTTCCATGTATTCTCAGTATTTATCACAATATTGTACTATTTTTATTATATTTTTCTGTTTATCAGTAAGAATTTCCTTCGATCAACTTTTTTGTATTTGTATCCAATTTTTTCATGATATAATATAATGTTGACTTCGATCAATTGAAATCTAGGTGCTCTTTGGCCAGTTCGAAAAGGATATCTAAACAAATAGGTATATTCATTGTTTTTAATTCTAGCAAAAACAAAGTCATTCAATGTCTCTTTGAAGGAATAATCATATCGCACAGGTTTTCTTCCACTGCTAATTCCAGGCTATAATAACATGCTAATATTCTACAGACAGGGCTTGGTGAAATCTGAAAATTTAAGAGACATTGATCAATCAAAATACACTTTGAGTCGGTGAATAACCGTTTACCTGAAACACTAGCGGAAATATATGCCAAATCTTTGAAAAATTCGAAGTAACACTGACAAACTGCCTGGCGTTCTCTTGTTAGGCGCGATGTATCCTGGTGAATTCCAGCCATTTTAATAGCATAAGACAAAAAATACTCAAATTCAGAGCAAATTTTTATAATTACATATTCACCAATATCTTCGATAAAATCATCAAAGCAAGATTTCTATGGGTAATGTTAGTGTTATTCCTATACCAACCTGAATTCAGCAACCCAAAATATTACTGAATAGTCTATTACCAACTTAAATTCGATTTTTCACAGCCAACCGAGATGTCAATAATTCTTAAACGGAGTATATATTATTGAGTCTGGAATCTCATCTTGGTAGAAAACTATCGACAACCGGGTTATACCTATTACCTGGAATTTTATCTTTGGGGTTTCTCTAGGAAATGAAAGGTACAAAACCAAACAGACCCATTTTGACTGTGACAGCTATAGATGGGTCCCACATATTTGCTAAAGTGGAAAAGGGGCAGCAAGATAGCTATATCGATAGATATAGAAGGCACTCAATAAACCTGATGGCTATTTGTGATGGAAATTGTTTTTTCACCTATATATTTGTTGGATTTCCAGGACCAGCACATGACTCCCAGGTGTGAATACCTATTTATTTCTTCATTTTTAACTCTAAATCATACTATTCACTCATACGTTTTCCAGAATTCATTATTCTATCGCCAAATCGGTTCCCAAATGTTTTTCGATGAAAACTTTCATCTAATAGGGGTAACTTTGGGCTGAAAAGTTCGCTCATGACACCATGCAAAGAAAATAACCTTAGAAAGAACAAAAACACACAATTATATGTTGAGAGCAGATAGGATGAAGATTGAACATGCCTTTGGATTGTTGAAGGGAGGGTGGAGATGGCTCCAGTATATTTAAAACAGTTGAAATAATTACAAGCTGTGCTGTCCATAATTTTTGTTTGGTTCATAAAGACCTATGGGATGAAGAGGCTCCCATAGATCATGCTGATAGACCAACTACCTTCCAAGAGGAAGATCAGCAAGAGGGTAGGATCAAGAGATATCCGCTAGCAGATGATTTTTAATGAATGTGAATAATTCTTCTCATCATATATTTCTCAATAAAGACAAAGCTTCATTAGTATAATTGCATTTTTGAACCCCTCATACTGAAAAACGAAACATCATTGAATAAATCCAAAACATATATTCCTCGCAAGATACAATATAATGAATTACGAAAAGCACTGCCGTGAAGTCAGGAGCTTTTGAGCGCTCGTACATCCACCTTGTAGGTAGAGTCGCATTTTCCAGTTTTAGAAATCAATTGAAGGAATTTTCGACAGCTGTCAAAAAAATTCTGAAACTTAGGCGAAACTAGTCTAATTCTGCTCATTGATGAACGTGACCCCGATATTCGCGATCCGAACCCACCTTGAAAATTTCGAGTTCCTAGGCGTTTCCGTTCGAAAGTTACAATTTTCTATGGTTCTGGTCATGCGATCTGGACAAAATATTGCTTTAATATATCATTCTCGTTTAAAATACAAAATTTCATCTCGATCGAATCCGAAGTTTCGAAATTATCGAGAAAACAAAATTTCAAACGACCGTATTTACGGAACCCCTAGTATAATTCTGCTTATTAATGAACGTGAACGCGACATATCAGATCCACACCTATCCTGAAAATTTCAAGTCCCTAGGCCTTTCCGTTCGAAAGTTATGATTTTCTATGGTTTCTATATTTCTGGTCATGTAATCTGGAGAAATGAAGCTTGAATATATCATTCTCCATTAGTATACAAAATTTCGTCACGATCGAATCTGTAGTTTTGAAATTATCAAGAAAACTAAATTTCGAACGACCATATTTACGGAACCCCTGGTATAATTTTGCTCATAGATGAACGTGATCACGACATTCGAGATCCACACCTATCTTCAAAATTTCAAGTCCCTAGGCGTTTCCTTTCAAAAGTTACAATTTTCTATGGTTTCTATGGTTCTGGTCATGCGATCTGGACAAAATTTCCCATGTAGCTTGAACACGTCATTCTCCATTTAAGTTTAATATCATCTCGATCGAATCTGTAGTTTCCAAGTAATCAGGAAAAAAAACTTTGAAAGGCCATATTTACGGAACCCACTGTGGAATTTGGCCCATTAACGAACATAATCGAGGTATTCGGTCTCTGGGTTGTTCTGTTCGAGAGTTATCGTGCTAACGGACGGACGGCCGGACGGAAAGACTCGAATTTTCCGACGGATTCGTCATCAGTAAGTCGAACATAGTCGATTGAGACCATTTTCGGCTCGAAATTCGAAAAATACAGACATCGTGACGAAATGATATAGCCCTCGTGTAAGTAGTACGAGCGCTCAAAAAGAATAACCACCAGTAAAACAAGGAACTTTCAAAATATAGATATAACGAAAAAGAACTAAGAGAAAATATCATTAAAATTAAAATATATTTGAAAACATGATTGCTACAAGAAATATCTTTTTGAAAATAGGAAAAAAATCATCTTATTAACTTGAACAGTAAATATATTGAATTCATTCTGAATCAGAACCTTCCTGTCTTTTCCTCTTTAAATATATCAAATTCATTCTCAATCAGAATCTTCCTGTCTTTTCCTCTTTCTGGATTAAATTTTTTCAAGAACTGATATAATTCTCTCTTTGATCCTCTTTCTTCTTCATACATTATGTTCTTCTAGAACCTAAAACTGCTCTTTTTACTGCAATTGATTGTTTATCAATTCTTAGAGGACTTGATCCGCTTTGCAGGTTTTGAGAGTTGCATTCCTTAGGTTTTCGAACCTATCCACAGGTTCACATCGTGAATGTCCAGCTTCTTCACCACTGAAACTGCAAGAAAGGCATTCCCCTCTGGGATATTTTACCTGAACACCATTCAAAGCAAAATGAAAAATTAGAATATGTCAATATACTGAGTGATGATTACTAACCTAGTATGGAGTGCATCTCCTCAAAAAATAGCGGTTGCTCCATAAATGATGCTCCCGTTGTTTTTTAATTCCTTATATACCTATGTCTCAGGTAAGCTTATTGCAAGTTCTCTCCGTAAACATCTTATCTAACTATGAAAGAGTCGTTCTTCTTGGCGTTTTTATTGGTATTTATATTCAAATTTCAATGTCAAATTCATCCATCACTTCATTATTTCAAAAGTTTTATTTAAAATTCAACAAGTCTTATTTTGATGCATTCTAACCTCCAAATCTGACGTCTCCATAACCTGACGTTTAACCAGGCTCTCGAGTGTGGTCATGTGCGGTCCAAATCGATGACGTCGAAGGGCTAATTCATGACGTCATGGATTATAAGTTATAACCAACAATGACCAAAAGCGCTTGAATGCAGTTGGTTATGTTTGGTAATTACCAATGATAACCAGGTTACCCGCTTGAATTCGCCTATATTTTGTCTAGAATAAATGTGATTTTCGAGTAATCGAAATCGAAATTGTGCGGTAAGTCAAAAAACAGACCTGCCACATGTAGGCCGTAATCCAAACATTTAGATACGAAGTTAGCAGATTCATACGCTGATGATTGTATTGAGTGATCCCCACGAAATCAGTGCTGGCTGTCACTCAGAATGTGGATTTTGAGGATGAATAAATTATTGTTATTATTATCCAAGTAATTGGATCTATCATGTAAAATGCGCTCGAAAACTTTGGAAAATATGCTCAAAATTGAAATCGATGTTAGATGATTTCAGGACCGTTCACCTTGTTCACCTTGATTCAGAAAGTCTGTGACGGGTCAACTCCAGATGTTAACATCGACTGACCAATTGCCTACGCCAAAACCGAAGAATAAAAAAATTCTGGAATTAAAAGAGAATAGACACTCCCCCAGGAAATAACAGTAGAAAAAAGGGAATAAATGTGACGAGAGGCGAAATAAGTAATTCTGGGCTCATATGAATGATATCAAGGATTTAAATGAGTGACCATTCTGAGGGGAATTTATTTGAATGTGGTTAGAACACCGTACCGGCAATACGAGAGTCATGGATTCGAGTACCGCCCGAGGAGGTTCTTTTTCCGGAATTCAATCATCTTAATATCATCATATGTCTGACTGCCATTAACCGTTATTATCATTTATATCTACAGACGTTTGAAACTTCACATTTAAATTATTTTAGCAATGATTTCTCGAAAATTCAGTTCCATCGTCGCGCTTGGTGTTTACATGGAAACCATTATTTCATCCATAAGGCATATTCTGTCTTTTGAAGAATGAATACGCTCATTGCGGAGTTCGTTCTTCCAACAGCATATTTGATATGACTGAAAAACGTGCTTGCTACTCCTAAAATTTCATAGCTTCTTCGAAATGAAACCTGCCAATTTGTAGTTTATGACAACAGTTTATGACTCAGAATTCATATACATTAAACGGTCATAGGTGGGTGAGTAGAAAGCATATTGAACGGACATACACAATTTACATTCGAAACTTTGACTTAATTCTTCTTCGATTATATTGGGCCATCATTTTTTGCAATGGAAATCAAAAAAGTTCAATATCGAATAGTATCGTTGGGGATAACCCGTATGAAACAAATCCACCATATTCATACCATTCTCTTCAGGCCATAATTTTTTATGATAGTTATGTAAATATAATTGGTATTATTGGAAAACTCATGAAATGTAGCCATTACTATGTAAAGTACGACATCAGGTTAATGGTTATAATTATAATGCGTAGATTAAACGAACATTTAGACGCCACTAGTAGTCACTATAAACCTCTCCCACGGCTGATTCAAACACATGTTTATTGGTCCATTAAATATGACATAAATGGTAAGTGGAAGAATTCGAATCATAATGTGTTGGTTTTTCTTTCTGATCGTTCATGTCATCCTTTGCTTAATCCATTGAATTATAGGACATTGCTTTGGATTATGAATGCAATAACTTGGGACATCTTCAATATTTATCATCTTCCTGGTATTGTGTTTCAGTATTGTGAAAGGTGAGAATAATTCTGGGCAGGTATATAAATACAAATCGGTATAAGATTTCATATCGAGCGTTCAAAAAAGAGCTAAGTCCAGTAAGGCTAGGACGGATGACTCAGCTTTGCTCATGTGCATATTTCTCTCCATCTGCCGATTCAAATATAATCAATTACCAATGATATCAAAATCTGGAGAACCTAGAGAATGACGTATTTGCATCATGAAAGCTAAGCTTTCTGCAATAAGCAATTGAAAGAGTATTGCGACCAGAATGTGAAAGAAAAACTATAGGGTGAAATTTGTGTAAATGTCATACGCAATTGGATTTCATCAAAACTCTTAACACTCCCATAGTACTAAAAAAATTTACTAGTATGGGTTCTTAAATCTGTTTAATTTTTGTGATATTGCCCTTTCAACTGTCTTTGACTTGTCACTGCTCACTGGATGCACCCAATACTGCTTTTTGCGCTGTCTCCTTGATGTGATTTTCAGTTTCTCCATTTCTCAATCCTGTCTGTTCTTTTTCGCCTTGAATGTTTGTCTTTTTTCTGTCACAATAATTCTGGATTTCTAGTTATTGAATCAATTCTTCTTGACATACTATATTGTCCACGATTTTCTTCATGGTCCACCAAGAGTTCATTTCCCAAATAAAGTGTCATGCGTTAGGATCTCTTTCCTCGCAAACTAGCCCGATCAAATGAACTCTCGGGATAAACTCGAGTGAATTTCATCTCCACCGCTTGAGAGGTCTTTTTTTGCGGTTCATACTCACGTCGAGGCCACCAAATGTTCTGGTTTGATCACTTCAGTCTTGTACTCAGTTTTTTATTTGAAAGTCAGTTTTTCATTCATTTTCCTACTGTAAAAAACGAGAAAAAATAATTTTGTACACTAGGATTACTAAAAATAACAATATCCTAACTGAGCTAGCCGAAAATTGTAACAACTGAGTTGAGTATAAACAACTGTGAAACTCCTTAGGTTGAAATTACACCTTAGCAGAAAATGAGAATGTGAATATTCACTGCAAGCCCCTTTGCCCTAGAGAAGTCAATCCTATTCTTCAAGAAATTCACCGAGGAGGCCACAATTCCACCAGGTGATAATCAATTCCAATAACCAATTACGCATGAAATTATATGTGTTTTCCGGCTGATTTAAGCGTATTGAACTCTTGCGCTTTATATCCCGACTCTCCTAGGTCGCTGTGAGACCCCTCATGAGCTCAGAGCTTATGAGATTTTTTATTTATTTATTTATTTTTGTTTATATCCCGACTCTCCTAGGTCTCTGTGAGACATATCAGAAGCTCAGAGCTTGTGCGAGTAAGGAGACCCGGTTGTGTTCTGTGTAGGCTTTGTTACTGTGTTCTTACGCCACCTGAGGCACAGCACTGTTGATTGTTTACCCAACAGTGAATGGTGGAACCGTGCTCTATGTCAGAAAATTTCTTTTCCGACCGGAGGATTCGAACCCAGGACCGATCAAGGAGACCGATCTCGAGCTTACTCGAGATAAGAAACGGGCTTCCCGACGGTGCGCGAAACGTCCCCCATTTCGACTCGCGAATATTTAAAAATAACGTTCGGAAAAGGTCGAAAGCGACGAAAGCCCTAAAAGTTGCCGCGAAACTATTCATGATGAAGGTAGCTATCAAATCCTGATAAAACGACACTTAAACGTACGGGAACAGCATTTCAGACTGTACTGCAGACTAAATTAAACACAATTCAAATTTGTACTCAGTTTAATTGAAAACGATATTCAAACGATGAAAAAAGGGTCAAAAACAGCGGATGAAAAATTATTTCTCACTCTAAGGTGAATATGAAAAAGAATTTATTACGTCATCTAGCTGATGATGTGTATTGAGTATATTGGAAGAGTCTTGTGAAGTATTTGATGACAAATTCAATATATTTGAAGTACTTAAGTCAGTAGGTTTTAGGGGTGAAATGGATGATGAATTATGATCGAAAGAAGGACTACTAAAAGAATTACTGGAACTTCCATTCAAGCTCCTCAATTCATAGTCCGCGTGAATATTGAAAACTTCTGTTTTGGCTCAAGCTGTGGATTTTGAATAATTATTAGGCATCGTCGTTTTCATCCGTAAAATACGTCATACTCTGATGATCTAGCATCAGAAGCGGCTGGGAAGCGCTGCCGAGTTAATGGGTAGATTTAGATGGAGAGAGTTTCTCGGGGCAAAACATCGTACGCAATTATGACATGCTATAACCGCCATAAGCGCCCTCGTGTAATGCGATTAAGGTGCTTGTTTAAATGATGAGAGTTTTTCTATATCCTTTCGATATTCGTACATTCGAGTCGAGAAACTCTCTCCATCTAAATGGGCCTTAAGCCTTGCAATGAAACCCCTAGAAGGGGTACTCTGCGTCAAGTCAACGACTTCCAAGACCCGAATGCCACCTTTACAAATTATTGTATCAGGACATAATAATTTTCAATGGAAATTAGTAGGCGCCTTTGTGTAATAATATCTTTTGGTACTTTGTAGATTGCAGAGCAAGTCTCTATTATTTTTTCTGATTGTGAAAAACTATTATTGACTACAAATGATTGAGCTCTCTCGATTTGCCAATCGGCAATTCCGGAGTAAATTCTGAAACCTGTCAGAAAAAATTGAGCTAACACCTGCAGAAACCAGTATCTTAGGAAAATTATCGACTTCGCTAAAGGAGTAGACTTCAAGGGCAACAAAAGTGCAATGGTTACGCACAGAAGATCAGATGGTCGAGGTGCAGAAACGCTCTTCCGATGCCAACCGACCACCTCTGATCTAGTTTAATCTACGTATGTACTAAATCGAATGGGTCCACTAAGTACAGGTTGAAAAACACTACGTATTAATAGATCAAGATGAACTAATATCCACCTGTTGATGTAGTTGTTACAGCGGAAACACGTGCATTTCTCAAACTTCATTGAGTGAACATCATTGAATTATCTACATACCTTATAGTTCAATTATAGATTTTCATTCAGAATAGAAGGGACCGTCTGAATTTAATATTTCTTATGGTAGGTAGTTGTGTGTGTACACTAGTACTGGAACTCGGCTATTTTTAACAATAACAATAACAATAATTTATAAATTTTTTATATATACAATATGCAGAAAGGAAAACAGGTCAAGCATAGTACAAAACTTTCAAACATTGCCTACAACATCCCTACAATAAAATTCTTCGATATTATATGGCTCAAGCAGTTAAAGAAAACGATAAAAAGACTTCCCGAAAGACTCACGACCATATAATCTTTGAATTTCATCTGGTAAACTGTTGAACAGTTTAATGCCCATGTACACAGGTCCCTTTTCAGTCAGTGACAAGGAATGAGCAGGAAAAAAAATGGATGCATTCTTCTTGTATTATTCAAATATAAATAATCATAGAGATAATGCTGGTGTTTATGCATGAACATCAATAACTTATAAATATATAATCCATAGATAGTCAAAATGTTATCTTGCTTAAACTTACCACGACACGATTCTCTGAAACCTAAAGGGAATATTACTCTCAAGGCCAACTTTTGTGTTCTCATAATCTGATGAGATCCAGAACTGCTTCCCCAAAAAATGATGCCATAAATCAATTGTGAGTTAGAACATCAATATTAACCTGATCTCTAAGAACTCTTGATGCATAAATGACCGATTTCAATTTCTTATTAATTTCTCCGACATGGGTGTGATATTTCATGAAACTACCTATATGAACTCCCAGAAACTTAACACATTCGCTGATTTGTACTTAGTATTACAGTAGTTTATGCTTTCTGGATAGTCACGGTTAGCTCTATCAGTCTTAAAGATAATACATTGGGTCTTATCATTATTAATCACAAGCTTATTTTCAATACACCATTCATTCACTCTATCCATAGCATCCTTAAATTCCCCCACACTGCTCAAAATGTTCAATGCAGAGATGATGATATCTGCATCATCCGCAAACAACAAGGACCGTATGAAACTAGAAAAGAAGATGTTAGGGAGGTCATTGATGAAAATAACAAATAGTAGTGGTCCCAAGATACTGCCCTGTGGCACGCCCAACTCGATAAGTCTCTCAGAAGACAGGTAATCACGATTTCCATCAGAAACAAAGACTCTTTGTTTTCTGTTCAGAAGGTAGCTCTCAATTAGTTTAAGTTGCTTGTCCCTCATGCCGTAGACACTTAGCTTATAGAGTAAAAGTTTATGATTTACACTATCAAATGCTTTGGCCAAATCAAGAACGATAGCTATGGGTACTTCGCCTTTCTCAAGTGATTCCAAAATCTTGGAAGTGAGTTCAAAAACAGCAGTTTCAGTACTCTTTCCCTTCATGAAACCATGCTGGCAGTTTACAAAAACGTCAAATTCCCGAAAAAACTTCAACAATCTATTGGTCAGAACCTTCTCAAACACCTTTGAGAATGAAGACAGCAGACTTATGGGCCTATAATTACCCAAATTATCCCTTGAACCTTCTTTAAAAAGAGGCTTTACTACAGCCATTTTGAGATCATCTGGAAAGATACCTGATTGAAAAGAAAGATCCATAATATGGCAAAGTGGATCCATTATAAAATCTAACAATGCTTGATAACACTCATCGGAATCTGATCATGTCCGCATGATCTCTTATTTTTCAACTGTTTCAATGCATGATAAATCTCCGACTTTTGAACTTCAAACATAAAGAATGATTTTTTCCTATGTTCAGATTCTCTATTACAAGACCTTGGCAATTTCGAAACCAGATTAGGGGCCGCTTTAACAAAATGTTCATTAAATCTCTCTGCAACCTCTGAATCTTCCCCACAAGTTTGAAAACTGTTCTCACGAGATTTACCTGAAATATAATGGATAATATTCCAAGTTGCCTTGGATTTTGAAATTTTGTCACTATAATACTCCTTTCTTACTCCACAAATTGTTCTATAATATTCAATTTTCATACATTTATATGCATCTCTGTATGAAGAATCTATCCCAGAAATGACCAGCAATATATCAAGTTGCTGTTTCATACTTGCCACCTTAGAATTATTGAACTTCGGTTTTGAAAGTTTGTCCTTGGCCTTATACAGTTTCTCCTGGGAATGATTTCTGAATAGAGAACAAAATCTATGTGAGAATGTATTCCACAAGTTGTTCATCTTCTTCTGTGGAATGAAGTATGTTATCCCAATTTTGATCCGATAATACAAGATCGAAAGATTTAAGACTATAATCATTAATATTTCTTACCCTAAATGATTTTTCAGTAATGTCCAACAACTGCCGAATTCTGATCCTCTGACCACAATGATCAGACAGATGAGCCTTAAAAACAGAGGACTCACAACTTTCGAAATTTGTGAGGATGTTATCCAAACATGTTGACGATGTTGCTGTTATTCTTGTCGGTTCATGTATTTTATACGATGATGACTCTATAAAACTACAAAATTTAACAAATGAAGTGTTAATACAATGAATATTTCGATGTACCAATGTAATGTACGAGTCTAACCTGTTTATGATGTGACTCTGGAATAACTAGAATAGAGACAATCGCTACAATCCACAATTAAACTATAAAATGATAACATGATTTTTCAGTAAATAAAGATATCGCCAAAAAAGGACGCTACCGAAATATTTGTTCGCACTGAGATTTCCAATTATTTTTGTGACTTGTACAAAATAGATCCATTTTTACGTGATGTAATTATAATTCACAACTACTGAAATGTTAGATAGGTGTTCTGGTGGGACCCAATGAAGATTCAGAGAAATCTTGCATTTCCACGAATTAAGCTAAAATAAGTGCACACGTCAGATATCCGATTCTATCGCCACAAAATGAATACATATCTTTTATTTTCTCCCTGACTTCCAGACACATCCATTTCCGATGACAATACGTTAAAGACACGAAAGGCCATTTGGCTGCGGCTATAAAAGTTTAACTCGGCCTTTGTCAGTGGAGTCGCAGATCGTTAGACTCTTTGTTTTCCATTCCGTCTGCCAATAACGGCAAATTTTATATAGTCCCTAATCAGTTTGAGATAATGCCTGTCATCCAGGAAATTGGGTGGGTTAATTTGATTCTTGAAAGATTTATTCACACTTTTACTGCGTTTTTACTTTGAGTTCAGGGGTTTAGTTTCAACCAATGGAGAACGTTGAAATGATTTACAAAGATTCGCAAATGTGATTGGATTTGAAATTCTCTATTCATTCTGATTAAGACATTTGCGATTTAGTTTAGTAATCATATGATCATACTTGGTTAATTCTTCAGTTTTCCACACCGAGAGAACAACTTCTTTTAATTGAAGAAAATTTCTTAGCATGAAAGATATATCGACTATACGGTGCAAAAAGTATCTCTGTAAGGAGAAAGACATTATTTCTTGCCATATTACAAAGAATCCTGGTTAGATATTAAGAAATATCTCGGACTCACGCTAAAGTAATATTTATTCACGTGGAATAAATTATTCTCTGAAGATATCAAAGCAATGTGTAGAATTTATTTTACTTTTACATTTGTCCATGAGAAACCACGTCCAAAGTGGTCGGAAGCGAAACGGTCGGCTGGCAAGGTTATGACGAACGTATTTTGGGAAGTGCACGGAATTTTGTTCTTCGGTTATCTTGAAAAACGGAAGACCATCAATAGCGACTGTAATAAATATATCGTTATTGGTGCATTTTGAGGAGGAAATCTTCAAAAAACAGCAACAAATGAGTATAAAAAAAAATTTGCAGTCAGGAGCTTTAGAGCGCTCGTTCATCCAACTTGTAGGTACATTCGCATTTTCTAGTTCAAGAAACCAATTGAAGAAATTTTTGACAGCTGCCAAAAAAAATATCAAACTAAGGCGAAACTCTTGACTTCACGTCAGTGCTTTAGGTGACCACTTTTTTTCGATAATTCGCTTGAATTTTTACGGTATCTATGGTCCTGGTTATGCGATCTGGACCAGTCCAATCCAACCAGTAGTTTCGATATTATCAGGAAAAACATATTTTGAACGGCCTTATTTACGGAACCCCTAGTCTAATTTTGCTCATTGATAAACGAGACCGTGACATTCGAGATCCACACCTATCCTGATGTTTCAAGTACCTAAGCCTTTCCGTTCGAAATGATAATATTCTATGGTCTCTATAGTTCTGGTCATGCGATGTGGACAAAACTGCATGTAGCTAGAACACGTCATTCTCCATCTGAGTGCAAAATTTCATCTCGATGGAATCAGTAGTTTAGTAGTAATCAGCAACCATATTCATTATGGTGGAATTAGGTCCATTAACGAACTCAACTGCGGCATTCGAAAACTGAAACCGCACTTAAAATTCCATGTCTCTGAGTCATTCCGTTCGAAACTTGTCATGCTCACGGCCGGACGGACAGACTTGAATTTTCGACGGATTCGTCATCAGTGAGTCGAACCTTGTCGATGAAGAACATTTTCAAAATTCTAAAAATTCGTGAGGAAATGATATAGCCCTCATCTATACTTAGACGTTCTACTGAACGAGTGCTCGAAAAAGGGCTTTCATCAAGACAAGGCACCGTGTCATATATCGTTGGCTACCATGACCAAATTACACGAAATGGGCATTGAATTGCTTCCTCATCCAACCTATTTGTAGACCTGAAAAAATGCACGCTGGAAAAAGATTTGGCTAGAACGAAAAAAAGTATCGAAAGGTTAGAGCGACGTTGGAGATTGATTGTATCACACTACAAAGAAACTATATATTGATGAATAAAATGATTTTTGCCCAAAAAAATTGTGTTTTTTATGCGGTACACTTAATTTCAAAACTTTCACGCACACCTTCAATATAAAGTAACATCGATTCTGCCAAAATTCAGCTTTCAGTGTGGGTGTTTTTCAGATAAGTTGCATGATGATATTGATATAATCAGAAGAAGTCTTCTCGCACAAGCTCTGAGCTTCTGAGAGGTCTCACAGAGACCTAGGCGAGTCGGGATATAAACAATGTAGTTGATTCATTATTATTTACAGATAAAAACCAATGCTCTCTACAAAACAAATAATTCGGCGGTAGTTAGTGTGGGGTAAAGGAGATTTATTCTTGCTGTAACTTCTTGAAATCATTGCACGATTCAATTTTGATGGAAAAATATTACACTGTTCCAAAAATTTGGAGATCGGTGTATATAATTCAGGCAAAATACTATCCGGGACTGCTTATTCTCTAGTATCAATAGTTTTTCTGCACTAACGAAATTTCTGATTTCTGAACTCTTCATTCGACGACCTGCTATCATCCTCGATCCTGTTCCCTTCTCGTTCACTCGTAGGACATTACTTTTACCTAGTCCATACTGAGAAGCACCGACGTCTCTTCTTATTCAGGAAGGATTAAAACAGTCGTGGCATTTTGACTTGTCTAAACTTCACATGTCAGATGAGTTGATTGATTATAACTCGATTCACTATAGCGAAAGATAGGTGTACGCGGCAGTTTTGAAAGCAACTCTATATTATGGGGTGATTCGGCTAGCTCATGGGATGCTCTATCTGTGGACGTCAGTCTTGCCAGACTACACTTTATTCTTGGGTATTTGTCGATATGACATACTGGATGTATTTATAACAAACAATGAGTCAAGGTTTGGTTGCTTCGTGAGAGGACAATCTTGAAGTTGAGCGAGATAAAGACTTTATGTCGTTTTCAGATATTGCGCCCGATATAAGATTTATGTTTAATATGCCTAAATCCGAGAAGCTACCATTCGATCGATCGAAAATACCCATTATCACTTCCTACTATAACAACCTTCTTCCATTGGCGATATCATTCTGAGATAAATCACCATCATCTGTATTCAACGGGTAGACGCACAAACGCTAATGAATATCGATAATCCACACCTACCTAATCAAATTCAAAATTACATGTCTACAGGCTTCAGCCGTTCGCCTTTTATCTATCTGATGAAAGAATCGATCCATTACTACACCCATTGACACTTTTAATGTAATTGCGATTTAGGGCTCATTACTCAATTATTCCTTCAGTAATGAAATAAGTGGAGGATCCATTAGGCGGCCTTCTTGATTAAGATATCAATCATCTTGGTGCAAGGTCACATTCCAGCGATAACTTGATCACAAGTACAAGTGAATTGTGACAGTGCGTACTGAGATACAAGTAACTTTTGATGTATGTCCGCCCGTAGTTAGGTACTCTCACGGTCCAATCCTGAATTTTAAGTGGAAGTTATTTCTGTTATGAAAAACATATCACCTTTGAGGTATAAAGGAGTGGATAATTCTTGGTCGAACTTGAAAGAAACGTTTAACGACTAAAAGATAGTAGAATAGGAATTGATTAAAATTTCAAAGAATTGCATCGAAATATAAATATACATAATTTCAATAAGTCATGGGTTGGAACCCGTATTGGTGGCAAACTCCCTTACTATTCGTAGCACCGTTTCTGGCAAATGGTTCGATGTATTGTGCCCTAAGCAATCTATTTTTTGTGCTAGCAATTTCTGTGGAGATGCATCAGAGTTATTCAATATTCGCCTCATAATATCATGATCATGCTGGATATCCGAAAAATGGGGAGACCAGTATTATCTTCTGCAAATCTCCTTAATTTGGTGCACATGCTTCTCAACAGAATATAAGACATCTTCTTCTTCCTCTCTGTGCGGTGCCCACTCCGGGCTGAACTGAGCTCATGTGGCCCATTGTTCCTCCGCATACTGCTTGAGAGACTCAGTCCCGCAGACGAGCAGACATAAAAGTCGACCAGGAGGAGTCCCTTTCACCATAGGAATAGTGGGTGTTGGGTTTCCTAGGTGTGTTGTCCTCAGATTAGTGAGGTCTCTACAACTGAACAAAATGTGTTCAGCAGTTTCATCTGTGCTCCTGCACCACCGGCACAAAGAGCAGCTAGTCAGTCCCATTCTCTTCAAATGTTTGTTCAGTAGGTGGCCAGTCAAAGTACCGATCACCAGACTGAGCTGTCTTCTCTCTAGTGCCAGGAGTCTCCTGACCTCAGGTCCAGATGAAGGTCTCTCAATATACGACATAGTGACGTTCCGCACGTCTTTGTCTGACCAAACAGAATCAGGATCCATCAATGAACACCACCCTATGCCATTGTAGGTTTCAGCGCAACCTACCCACTCCTAGCGTTTCTGTAGTTGTTGAGCCGTAAGTGGTATGAACCAATTTGACCGCTAAGATCGCCGAAAGTGTTAGAGAACCACCTCAGCTAACCTTTGGTCAGAAATTCATATGGTCTGGAGATTGCGGTCCTGGACCTCGATTGAAATTTCGGCTAGCTGGCTATAGAAACAATACCTCTTTGAAATAAATATATATTTTCACAAGTTATGAATAATTAATTGAACATTATATTCGGCATTTTAGATATTTTAATTATTAATATTAGTAATTGTTGTTCGGATCAACGTTATGAATAATGACTCGCTTTGTCCGTGAACACGAAAATTCTCAACATGCAAAAAATATAATACATTTTCCGAATATTATATACAACATGCTGCGAATCTTACACAAAATTCATCATTTCTACGTCACTTCGTTCCTCTATTTATATTCCACAAAATATTTGGATTTATTTACTCAAAAAAATGTCCAATACAGTTTTCATACGTAATTTCATGCAGCTCTAGTTCTTTTTTTTTTAAATTTACCTACTTCACAAATTTTTTTGTCTCGAATCAATCCAAAGGATCATTATTGGAAAAAATCAACCAACATAAGCTTTTCGTTCTTATGAGGGCTCCGTTGTACCAGATAAGAGCTGAAAGTTTGATGCTCAAAATATCAAGAATAATATATTGGCTATCCATCCAAAGATTCATTGTACATGTGATGAAACTAGATAAACAAACAAGCAAGCCAACAAATCAATCAATTCAACTTCCGGAGAAAACCAAATACATCATTCGCAAATGTAGACCGGTTTCAAATTATCAAGTATCATCAGTATATCGCAGCGAAGTTAAATCCGATGTAAGGAATAAAATGCCTTTGGAACACTGCGGCGATCGAAGTAAATGTCTCCACTCACGCCATCTGTCCGCTCCATGAGGTTGAAGCGCTGGAACCCAATAGTTGCACATGTGATAATTATTATACCACAATGTTTGTGGTGGTTACATGCATGGTTTTTGTTGGGGAGCTAGAAAATCGGTTCATTTACCTAAAGAGATTACTGGCTAAATTTCAGCATTACATCTTTATCCCATTGAAAATGGAATATTCTAGAGATAAACCATTAGATGTCAATGATTAAGGAAAGGATAAAGGATTAACTGGAGAGTATGTGAGTTTATTATTATTGCGAAAAAAATGCCTCACAGGAGTATATTTCTTGACCTCTCGAATTATAACAGTCGCATAAATGACAAGATATACCCCATGTGGTAGATATTGACCCAATTTTTTCCTGTTTCCTGCCCATATTCGTCTATTATTCTCCAACGAAGCAGCCTGGCCCCAGGTGAAATATTGAAAAATGAACTCCGCCGCATAGAGAAAATATTGTTACAGACCACCGCTCTTTACATAAGCACCCGACGATATAAATTTGAAATTGAAGTTTTCTTTTGTGACCCCTAATCTAATATTCATGTTCTACGAAGTTTCCTTCGTCCTCCCCTCAGGGGTGAAATGTTTTTATTGGGGCTTACCGACACTTCGGTGGCTCTAAGAACTCGAATTCATCGCCGTCTGAATACCCACGGGCGATTCCTAAAACGTGCTCAATAGGGCAAGCATGCATTATACTTGGGGGCCCTGGCGCATAGGAGTCAAGGATCATTTATTCGTGACACGAGACTGTGAAATGTCGTGGATTCGGTTCAATTCCTCGGATATCGGTTTGCAAATTAATTATCGAGAAAATCAAGAGGCAAGCCTGTCGAGAAATATTAATTCTCCAGTTGGGTTCTCAAACATTTTGTATTGATGCTCCTTTTTTGAGCTCTCGATCTACTTACACGAGGGCTATATCATTTCGTCACGATGTCTGTATTTTTCGAATCTTGAGCCGAAAATGGTCTCAATCGACAAGGTTTGACTCACTGATGACGAATCCGTGGAAAGATTTAAGTCCGTCTGTCCGTCCGTCATGCATTTGGTCCAGATCACATGACCAGAAATAAAGAAAATCATAACATTTGAACGGAAAGGCCTAGGGACTTGAAATTTTCAGAATAGGCGTGGATCTTGAATGTCGCGGTTACGATTATCATTGAGCAGAATAGGACAAGGGGTTTCGTAAATATGGTCGTTTGAAATTTAGTTTTCTCGATAATTGCAAATCTACGGATTCGATCGTGACGAAACTCTGTGTTTTAATGGAGAATGATATATTCAAGCTACATTTTTTCCAGATCGCATGACCAGAACCATAGAAACCATAGAAACTTATTACTTTCGAACGGAAAGGCCTAGGGGCTTGAAATTTTCAGGTTTTTTGATTTGTTTCTAAAACTGCAAAATGCGACTTTACCTTAAAGGTGGATGAACGAGCGCTCAAAAGCTCCTGACTTCACGGCAGTGCTCTTCATCATTTTTTCTATATTCATTTTTGAGCTCACCTGCTTGGAATTATTGCTGCTTGAAATCCCATAATATACAATATATTATTTCAAACTCACATCTTCTACTTAAGTTTCATCTGCTTATAATATAGCTATCGATATAGGCTATGGTCCATGATATTTCATTCAAATTGTTTGAGAAAATCACTGGTCGATATGAATATGGATTTTATTCTTCATCGAGTTAGAAGAGAGTAAGTATTTCTTGAAAGAATGTCAACTGACTTTCAGAATTCCATATTCGGTAATGTACTGAAAAAATTATTGAAAATGAAATTTTATATTCAAGAATTGTGAATATAGGAGAAGAACTATTATAAGATTTTTATTCTGAATTATGGAAAATTGTATCCAAAATAGTTGAGAAATATGCAAATGAATATACGTAAAATTTTCAATGTGTTTTTAATTCAAAAATATTGATTTTACTCGAAGTAGTTAAAAATATCGACCTCTTTGCTAGAATTTCAGGAGTATTATTGATCTCATTGATTTTTTTCCATTCATTTTGATGCTGAGTTCAAATCGAGAATAGGTTCTCGAGAATTCTATTCGAAGAATAATGCAACAAAATAACCATAATGTGTGAGATCTCAGTATTTCAATTTTGATCAGATCCTGAAAAATATTCACCAGCTGTGTTTGCCCTGCACCATCTAGTCGATTTACCTATTAGGCAATTTATCTTCTTATATGAGAATTTCTTCTTTATAAAGGTGGGCTGTTAGAGTACCATCGAATAAAATAAGTCCAAAATATTTTCTATAATAGAAGATAGTTCTAATGGAAAATTTTTAATGCCTTCGCACATTTCCCATATTGTGATAAAGCCACGTAGATAAAACGAGGCTTCATAAAAATATTGTTATTCAAATGGATTGTGTGTCAAAAATGTATTGGAAGACGAAAATCCAACTCCTGAATTTTTGGATAGGTGGTCCACCAATATCGAAATGAATTAAAATCTTGAGACTGTACCAGCGGAGGCGGAGGCGGAGGCTAAAGTGAGACTCGGACAGAACTTCGTAGAGCATCAATATGACTGATTGGATTAGTGGCTTCGAACTTTTGGCTTCTATGTATCCTGTGTATATTAAAGCAGATGAACTTATGTGGATTTCATGGATTTAGTCAACTTGAGAATAACACTTGGCCAATTCACAAGTTCTTATAAGATGAAAATGATTTACGGTAATAAAGTAAACTAAAAGAGATGCCAGCGTTCATCTTGAGATTCCTGGAAAAGCAGAACAGAAAACCAAAATGGGAAGAAGCTAATAAAGTATGCCGAAAAACTGAATGCCATAGTATTAAGACCTGATATTCCGACCTACCTGCCCAGAAGTAATGGCCTACCAGACGTTCACACTTGATACCATAGAAGATGGCACATCAGATCACAACTCAATAGATATCAGACTGGTACACAATCTGATAACAGAGGAATTTTAAATGAAAGACTTCACTGACCGGCAAAAGTAGAGTGAAATACTCCAGGAGAAAATTACTGAAATTCCACAGATGAGATCTCCGGAAAATCTAAAATATGGAGTTGAGAAATTTGAAACCAGAATAAAAACAGCCTGAGAAAAATGTACTAGAAGAATCACAAGGCCAGCAGAATTGATGTTGAAACATCCGGAGGGCGATACCATCCCGAAGAACACTATAGGAAATTAAAGAAATCATCAAGAAATTGAAAATCAAGAAAGCTCCAGGGAAAGACAAAGTAACAAATTTAATGTTACGTTTATGCACAGAAAAGTAGGTTATAGCAGCGCTAACCAATAAGCAAGGATAATATAAAAAATTTCCAACAAACCACAGGCCGATAAGTCTACTGTCAGCACTTGGAAAATAGTTGAGAGAGTCATCGCAAAAAGACTCAATGAAGAAACAGAAGCGCTGAATCTGATACCTTCGAAATATGTTGGATTCAAAAGAAATCATTGAACAGAACTCCAACTGTTTAGGATCACTGAATATGACACTGAAGGATTTTAGAAGAGCTTTCGAACGAGTTTAGCACGAAGGACTTACCTACAAGTTGATGATGGCAGGCCGAACTGCCAAAACCTGCAAAATAATAAGAAACTACCTGGGGAACAGGAATTTTAATGTCAAAATAGATGACATACTATCTTCCACCAGAAAAGTAGGAGCAGGAGTGCCTCAAGGTTTGAATCTAGGACCTGTACACTACAACAAATCCAAAGAGACTTATAATGGGAAAGTGGCACAGATTTCCTGAAAAAGAAGGCCGAGAATATATTTGAGAAAGCAAGTCAACATCCAACTGATGAGCTGAAGAGATAGGTTGACTTCAACCCTGCAGAATATGTGATTAGGATACCCACCTATCACGAAAGACCCAGCGATCAACTACGTAGAAACAGAAACTGAGTTATCTCCAAGAAGAAGAGACCCTCCTATGAAAGTCATAGGTCACACAATAATCACACGACAAAGATCGTGAAAGAGATACAAACGAAAAATTATAAAAAGTACTGATGTGTAGTCAGGAACTTTTGAGCGCTCGTTCATCCACCTTCCATTGAACAAATTTGTTGACAGCTGTCAAAAAAATGACAGCAGCTCTTTGTCAATTATGCCGAATCAGCTGTTACAGAAATATAAGGATTTTTTCGATAATTCGCTAGAATCTTCTACAGTTTCTATGGTTTTGGTGATGCAATCTGGCTTAGTTTAAATACATTATTCTTCATCTATGTGCGAAATTTCATTCCGATCGAATCAGTAGTTTATATAATTTTTCATGGTCTATGGTTTCTACGGCCATATTTACGTTACCCCTAGTCGAATTCCGCCTAATAACGAACTCAACTGTGGCATTCGATATTTGAACCTACCCTGAAAATTTCAAGTTTCTAAGTCGTTCTGTTCGAAAGTTATCGTGCTTACGGCCGGACGGACATACTCGATTTTTTCGACGGATTCATCATCATTGAGTGGAACCTTGTCGATGAAGAACATTTTCGGCTCAAAATTCTAAAAATTCGTGCAGGTCGTCCTTTACACAAAGCTTTCACTGTTCTATCTATCGGAGATAGTTCGTCCATGAGGAATAAAAAAAAAAGAACAAAAATTAAGATTCCTGAGAAAGTTTGTGCACAGTCAAAGTCTCCCCTTTATGGTTGATTAACCGAAGATTGTAGCAATGAATGACATACCAATACTCTGTATGAAAAGGAATTTCATCCCCTTCTTTTTCGCTAGTGTTGAATATTTATCACTTATGAATATTTTTCTCGTTGACTAGAAACCAAGAACGATGTAATTTTATAAGGGAGCAACTGAACGCCTATGAAAGTTTATCATGTCTATGGTACACCAATCATCATCTTTTCAGTCAGGGGTGCACTCAGGTCAAAATATCTTCCGAGTAAATCTTTGGATAA
Source organism: Aphidecta obliterata (assembly GCA_963966015.1). Lineage (NCBI taxonomy): Eukaryota > Metazoa > Arthropoda > Insecta > Coleoptera > Coccinellidae > Aphidecta > Aphidecta obliterata. The sequence goes on along the minus strand of OZ014429.1, from coordinate 14,303,789 downwards.
ATTGGAAATATGAAAACTCATATGGTAAATGAAGGAGATAGTTAATACTGAGCTTAAAGACCATCTGGGTTTTGAGCAAGAGAATTGATTGAAACCAGTTAAAAAATTTCGTGGAATCAATTCCAATGATAATTGTGAGCCGTTCCTGTAAATAATGGTTGAAGTAACCTATCTGTGCATTAATGAGAAATCTTATAATAGACTTATATACCTACTAGTAACTAGTGGATCATAAACTGAATCCAAATGGGGAAGTAAAAATGGTATCAACCCTCCATAATTATAGTTTAAAAGAACCTGGATAGTTATCAAAGCAGTTATCAATCGTTTCATCGTTTTTGAAAATTATATTTTGGAATGGTTCGAGGAAAAAATAATCCTAACCTCACTCTATAATTATCAGTTTGCGTTTGGTGTAATGAGCGTAAAAATAGTATCCGTCCTCTTTTATTTTCATATCAATCAAATAACTTCTTTTTTACCAGCTAAAGTTCCTGAATTGCCAACATATCGATCAACATTTTGTCGAAACTGAATACAGATTGAAATTATTAGTTTATAAAGCGCTAGCATGAGAATGTATTCATCAAGTATCATCAAAAACTAATAAACGACGATGAATTTGAATTCTAGCCTCCATTGGACATACATTTTTTTTTTAGAGATATAGGGGTTCGGTACAGGGCCGTATCTAGGGCGTGGCAAAGGTGGCACTTGCCACGGGCGCCAGGTCCACAGTGGTGCCAAAAAATATCAAAAAATGAAAAATATAAGCGCTGAACAAAATAATTCGAAAGATCCCAACTCGGATTTCATGTATATGATATTGGGGCTGATATGGCTGAAAAATAAAAAGGTGTACAAGCTCGAATTTTGATATAATATGATAATAGAAAATTTAATTAATGCTCCTGAAGTACCCTCACAAATGGAAACATTCTTCGCAACTGTTCGGCAAACAAATGATTTTTTGCTGGATCTTTTTCAAGTGGGAATTACTCAAAACAGAAGTCAACCTCACTCTAAAAGGTCCTTATCCTTGAAAGGAAATGTGCATTTCCTGAAGTCAAAATTATTAAAATGCTTCGGGAGCTCAAAGAATCGTCCCTGTTAAATTTGAACTCATTGAATGAATTTATTATATATCTTAAATTCTGGGATATTATGTTAGGTAAAACAAATAGAATTAATCAATCTTTGCAAGGAAAGCAACTACATATTCCTAAAGGCTCACGAACGATACTATTGAACGAATTAGAAGCGTATAGAGAAAACTTTTTTACACCATTGATGGAACTTTCAAAAACTGAAGCAGATAATATTGGAATTGAAGCAAAATTACATGGGTCAAGAAAACCAAAGAAACCCAAAATGCCAGGAGAACTAGCCATTGATGGAGTTCATCTTTTTAACGCAAATACAGAACTAAGAATTGGACTCTCACAAGTGCTTGATGAAATAAAAATACAAATTAAACAAAGAATTGTTGCACTGAACGAAGTGGCAGACGGATCAGTTTTTTGTGTTATTCAAACTATGATTATTGACGATTCAAAGAAAAGTGCTGCAGATCTTGCAATAAAGTATGCTTTCGATTTAAATGCACATGAATTTTCAATGGACATTGAAAGTTTTGAATTTGAAAGTTAGTTAATTTTAGACAACTGTATTGAAATGGGACCATTCAATTATTCCAAGGTATATATGAGCGGACTCTTGAAAATATTTTTCCAAATCTATGAACGGCGTTAAGAATATTTCAGTTGACAAACAACTGCTACTTGTTAACGTTCCTTTAGCAAACTGAAACTTATAAAGTCGTATCTTCGTTCCTCCTTGGGACAAGAGCGATTATCAAATATGTCAGTCCTCGCCATCGAAAAAGAAGTGACATGAACCCCAGAATACTCTGAATTAGTTGATATATTTGCAGATGTAAAATCGAGAAAATTGAGATTTTGTACATATTATTATGTACCTATATGATTGTGATTATCGATTATTATTTTCTGTACAACTATCCAAAAAATTTTTTTACTTTGATTTGATTCTTGAATTTTCAGTTAAAAAATACAAATTTTTTCAGATTTACGTTTTTACTACATTAATATAATTTGTTTGTTTTAGTCTTCAGAATTTGTTTTATTTTTATGCATTTCATTAGAAATGTGTATTTCAATGGTATTATTTTAAAACTGTAACGAAAATATATGACAAAATTATAAAAAAAAATACCTTAAGAAAATATAATGGACGAAAAAAATCCACTCAAATTGGGCACGCAGTCAAATATATTGCCACAGGCGCGATAGTACCTAGATACGGCTCTGGCTTGGGATATTCCAGGAGATCTCAATAGAGGAAACGAGGTGATGTGGAAATGATGATGCGTTTGTTCTATTTCATAAATGTCCCACGAATCGTACAACGGTCATTTTCATTTACAATTGCGAATGCAAATGCAGTAACTTTGTTGCAGTAGCAAAGGGCGAGACGGGAATATCGCCAGTTATTCCCATTTAGACACTCCCAGAAGGTATCGGGAAAATTTATCGCGACGAAAAACGTTTTGACTTCCCGGCAGTGCAGACCCTGTTCATATTTTAAATCAAGATTATTCGGATATGCGAACAGCTCAAGGGCCGTAATCCGTTTTGGCAGGAGGCTGGGGTGTACATAAAATCATATTTTACACCGCTGTGTGAAGAAATTGATGTTTCGGAATGAAAATAATATTGGGGGAACTTTATTGCGGAAATGAGATGGGGCGACTTTCTGTTAGCACGTGAAACGAAAAATAATATTTCGCTCTGCTGATCATTACCGATGTTGATCCATATTGTCAGAGTAATATCAAGGATGGATCGATTCATTCTATTGCAGTTCGTGTCCGATGGGATTAGGAGTTTCTCTGGTTTGGGCTTATTAAAGACATTCTTGTATTCTTTCATATCATTGTATCGTTGATGTTGTTGTTAAATCATATTAGATGGTTCGGTTTATCATTTCCTTCGGAATCTTTGAGGTACATTTACACAATGGCATTACCATCATTATAGAGGAATAACAAAACAACAAGAACCAACATCCAACCTTTATGCTTATGCCTTACTTGTCATTACCAGAGTGCACTTGGTAACAGAATACAAACACCATGCTGAGTGTCAGCAGATACCTGTCAAATTTTAGTAGAAATTGTAATGGTTCGTTCCAGATATAGATAATATTGAATTTTGAAAATTTTATGAAAACCACTAACAATATTCAAATAATTTTTTTTTTCAATTCCTTTTATTTTTCCCGCAACTCTTTTTCAAAGGAGGGTTCTCAAGGTGGACAAATAAAAGGTAATTTTGTTCACAACAACTTATAATCAATTTTTATGAAAAATACCCCAACTTTCAAAATAACCTAAAAACTAATATAATATCTAAACTCAAAAATAACGTTCGATTGGTGAGTGGACTCACTATATGCAATTTTCTATCTTTCCTCTTCCAAGCAGCACGACGTTTCAATTTCTCCTTCTCGCTTTCCCTTGCCAAACCAACTCCAACAACTCAATCTACGAAAATCCAATCTTTACCAGCTTCCAAATACCATTCATTATATCTTTCTTCTTGCAAAACCAATCTCTCTGCCAATTTTTTGAAAATTATCGAATTTTTTTACTTTCTGACAAAATGCAACTCCACTCTCTGACGTTTCTTTTCTTGTCCAAAACCCGCTTGCTTAATTCTAACTTTTATAGTTTCTATGGTAACATTTAATTTATTTTTTATTTTTATTTAATTTTAATTTAAGGTTCTTGACTTTGGGTGATATTTATCATATAAATGTATATTTTATTATAAATTTATTTTTTATTTTTGGACTTCCATGACAGTATATTAAAAAAAAATATCAAAAGCTCTGACGTGGAGTCTTTTGAGTTTTTCGACCAATTTCGATAATTTTTTGACAGGTTGCTGATGCTTTTATCTTCATCATGTCCTGATATCGATTTCACGAACAGGATGAATAGGTACGTTGTGATACATGGTAGCACAAAAAATTGCATTTCACGCTCAACTTCTGAACATCCTGTAGAAAAATTCAGAAACTGAATAATATTTTCTGAGTATGACCTTTCTTTTCTGAACAATTTGTTTTTTATTTACGAAAAACAAAATGAGTGTTCTAATAAATTAACTCAAATATATCATAATATATTTGAAAATAGAAAGATGTCATTTCGGGAAAAACCGAGAGCGTTTTCTCAATCCGAATATGTCTAAAAGTTTCGTCTAGTCGGTATATTCAATATTTCAAATTTCAGAGATAAAGCTGAAGAAGCAAAGCAGAAAAGGGGGTTGTACCATGTGTCTGTGTCACCTGGTATACATAGCATCAAATACTCTTGCTTTTTCATAATGAAATGATGAAATTTATCTATGGGGTTTCTTTAACATAACGACTGATATAAAGTATTTTCCTTGCCATAAACAGGCTTTTATTTGATGGATAAATTCAGTTATCTCCATTGAAAAGGTGACCATAACCTCAAAGTCATTCTCATGATGAAGACTTTTGATAGCCGAGCTTTCCCACCCTCCTAATCTATGAACATTTAGCAGAGCGGAAGAAATGGCCCATTGAGCACTTACCGAGCTCATAGAGCGGGATGTTGTAATATATCATGAAATGGCGCCCCCTTCTGGCCAGCTAATGACGCTTATAGTGGTCTTAGCTGTCTTTACGATCGGCCGTTCTTATTTAGCGATGGGTCTGAGTCACATCAAATTCTTTTTGAGCAAGTTATAGTATAACAACGATCGGTGGTGAACCGTGAAAAACATAAAAGAAACGAATTGGGTTGGTCCCGCACATTGGGTTACCTATGTAAAGATTTATGCAGCTTGACCTGACGAGAATCATATGACAAGTATCAATAATGAACATTTAACTTGGTTTACCGACTTTAGGTTTTCAAGTTGGTCTGAAGATATTGGTAGGTTAAGATAGCAGCGCCGCGGATGGTGACAGTTGATATATCGCTATGGGCCATTAGACTCCTTTACTTAAGTGTTTATGTGTGAATTATATTTCCGATTTTCTATTCTTTTATTGAAACATTTCTATTGTGTGATGATTTTTTGTATTGTTGTTGCTCAGATAAGTAAAACCATTCGATCTTGAATTCTTATGGAGCAACTTCTACATGTTATTTGGACATCTGCCTAAGCATCATGGCATACATATAATATTCTGATTGCAAATGAAAAATGTTCGAAATCAGCACTTAAGTAGAGTCAGGAGCTTTTTTGATCTTTTTTCTGGGTACCAAACCGAGTGTTGTTGAAAATCAGGCCGAAAGAATGAAAATTACGAAAAGCACTGCCGTGAAGTCAGGAGCTTTTAAGCGCTCGTAAATCCACCTTGTAGGTAGATTCGCATTTTGCAGTTTTAGAAATCAATTGAAGGAATTTTCGATAGCTGTCAAAAAAATTCTCAAACTTAAGGGGAAACTCCAGACTTCATGTCAGTGCTTCAGCTGACAATTTTTTTTTCGATAATTCGCTTAAATTTTCTACGGTATCTATGGTCTTCGTGATGCGATCTGGACAAAATTTGCACGTAGTTTGAATACATTTTTCTTCAGGTAGGTGTAAAATTTCATTCCAATCCAATCAGTAGTTTCGAAATTATCAGGAACAAAATATTTTGAACGGTCATATTTACGGAACCCCTAGTCTAATTTGGCTCATTGATGAACGTGACCGCGAAATTCGCAATACAAACCTACCTAGAAATTTCAAGTTCTTAGGCCTTTCCCTTCGGAAGTTATAATTTTCTATGGTTTCTATGGTTCTGGTCATGCGATCTGGAGAAATGTAGCTTGAATATATCATTTTCCATTACTATACAAAATTTCGTCACGATCGAATCTGTAGTTTTGAAATTATCAAGAAAACTAAATTTCAAACGACCATATTGACGGAACCCCTAGTATAATTTTCCTCATAGATAAACGTGATCACGAAATTCAAGATCCACATCGATCCTGAAAATTTCAAGTCCCTAGGAGTCTCCGTTCAAAAGTTACAATTTTCTATGATTTCTATGGTTCAGGTCATGCGATCTGGACAAAATTCCACATGTAGCTTGAACACTTTATTTTCCATTTGAGTTCCAAATTTCATCTCGATCAAATCTGCAGTTTCCAAGTAATCAGGAGAACAAAACTTTGAACGGCCATATTTACGGAACCCCTGGTGGAATTTGGCCCATTAACGAACTTAACCGAGGTATTCGGGAACTGAACCTAAAAATTTCAAGTCTCTAGGTTGTTCCGTTCGAGAGTTATCGTGCTTACGGACGGACGGCCGGACGGACAGACTCGAATTTTTGGACGGATTCGTCATCAGTGAGTCGAACATAGTCGATTGAGACCATTTTCGGTTCAAAATTCGAAAAATACAGACATCGTGACGAAATAATATAGCCCTCGTGTTAGTAGTACGAGCGCTCAAAAAACAGAAGGAAATGGCAGATATCTGAGGTATCTTGATTTTTTGATTCTTTCGAGAAAAATCAGGCTGGTTTCTCCGAATCAGCTCAACTAGTTCAACGAGAAGAGCAACTATCGATGCCGCTAAGCAAGAAGAAGAATAAGATTCGAAAGTATTAGAATACGCAGCGTGATAGATAGATATGAGTTCATTCAACATTTCACAAAATGAGATAAACTCTGAGAAAAAACTGTGAGTTACATGTTACTGTTTACAGTTGTAAAAAAAATAAAATTGATTCTAACGACATATGCATTTAGTATAATATAATATACAAGAATCAAAATAATATTTTGTCTATATGGCATTCTTCGTTACAGTTGGCTTCTTCCAGTCTTCATCGGGCATCCAGTGATGAATAAAACATTGCCAAACTTTTCGTTGTTTCCAATGATATCATGAATATGTAAGAAAATTATTCTCAATTCTCAAATTATAACAAGACTGGCTCTGAAGGTGCGTACAGACATGCTCCGAATATCGTACCGAACCGTGTCGCGTACAACGACGCGATCAACAAAAGTTCGCGAGTGCGAATCAAATTCATCGCACCTCTACGTGATCGCGTAGATGTGCGATACGCGGTTGCAAGTTGCAACCCTTCGTCCACACTTGGGTACGCGACACGGTTCGGTACGACTTTCGGAGCATGTCTGTACGCACCTTAATAGATTCATAATTATCGAATCATTTCAAATTGCAATAATATAATCACTTCATTCGCTTGCACAGAAAAGAACGAACGTGATTAAATAAATCCCCTCAATTCAGGAAAATTCTCGCGCATCGAAGAGAATTCATTGACTGTCTTGTATCTGCTTATCAACACACTAGCCCTTTTCTGACACTCTGTCGTCGTTGGTCATGCAATCGTCATAATAGGACTTTGTCTTATTGAACAGTTCCAATTATTGATAATTGTCAAGGTATAATATCGGAATAGATAGATGATATTGAACTATTTCACCATTTCTGTGTTGAGTGTTCCATAAAACGACAAATTTAAAATATTTTTTATTAGTTTGGATAGTTCGAAGGGCCAAGTGATAAATGAATTTTTTCACATCTTGGACTCAAAATGAATATATTGCAAAATTTTATAATAAGGAATGCTCAAGATTATCTTTAATAGACTTGAGCAAGTTCAAAATAGGTTCTGCTGGATACCTGGATATTTCTTTCAGATTCAGATTCAGATTCCACGTATCAACTTTTCTCTAATACATGATATCATTCGCATTTCAAAGATAGTCTAATGTGTTTGTCATATATTTTTATTATTTTTTTCTGATCTTTGTTCACTAGTTTGCTATTACACTCATTCCGATTCAATATTGCTTAATTTTTTCCATTTCGATATTTTTGTGAAATTTTATTCACCTCGTTAGTGAATATATAAAAATTTTCATCCATCAGATGAAACAATTCTATACTTCAATTATACTTTCTCTAAAATAAAATTCAGAACAATATTTTTGAGCGCTCGTACTACTTACACGAGGGCTATATCATTTCGTCACGATGTCTGTATTTTTCGAATTTTGAGCCGAAAATGGTCTCAAACGACTATGTTCGACTCACTGATGACGAATCCGTCAAAAAATTCGAGTCTGTCCGTCCGGCCGTCCGTATACACGATAACTCTCGAACGAAATGTCCTAGAAACTTGAAATTTTCAGGGGAGGTTTGAATTTCGAATGCCGCGGTTAAGTTCGTTAATGGGCAAAATTCTCTAGCGAATTATCAAAAAGAAGAATGGTCACCTAGTGCACTGGATTTTCGCATTAGTTCGAAAATTTGTTTGACAGCTGTCAAAATTTCCTCAATTGGTTTCCAACACTGGAAAATGCGAATCTACCTACAAGGTGCATGTACGAGCGCTCAAAAGCTCCTGCCTTCACGGCAGTGCTTTCCGTAATTTTTAGGACATAAAACCAATTTTCAGATTACCCCATGTTTCAATTCACGATAATTATTTTTCTGTCCAATTTTTATTTTTTTTCTATATCCATCCGAGCTTTTCCAGCTTGCAGTTGGGGTAACACTTCCTTCTTTACTTTTTGATCTTCTCCCCTCTGTCATTGGTGCAGAAAATTTTTGTTGAATTATTAATCTTCAGTTTTGGAAAACACTGTACCAAACTAATCGAGTTTCCAAGGACCCCCGATCTCTTGGTAATCTACGGGACTCAAATCAGGGGATCTTGATGGCCAGCTATGAGAGTCTCCATGACCAATCCATAAGTTACCAAAATTGTCGTTTAAAAAGTCTCTAACGATAAGCCTATAATGCGGCGATGCACCATCGTGCTGAAAGTACAGACCAGCAATATTTACATTTTCGTCATGAACACCAATGTATTTAATAATGATTTAGTAATTTCGAAAGAATTATGGATTCAATAGTTTTGGAAATGGAAATGAAAGTCACTCTTTGGTATCCACTTTTTCAGAAACTTCACTTTTGAGTTGAAAATTTGTGGAGTGAAACTGTCTGCGCAAAAAAGTAAAGCACACGTTTCACTTCAGTTTTTTATGCTTTTTCCAAATATGTAAACGAATTTCCAAAATTTCGATATACAGGGTGTTCTTTCAGTGGTACAATCGTTTCATGATTTTTTGTTAACCCAGACCTGGATTTTCCTTGTGGTTATTGAGTGATTCATTTGAGCTTAAAATAAGAAACATGTGTGCCAAATATAAAGAAAATATACCGGGTGGTTCGTTTATTTTGTCCCTCAAGAAGAAATGAGCAAAATTCATAAAACATCTTGTATCTCGGTTACAAAGACAGTCAGAGCCAATAAATTTGGTATATCTAGATTCTAGAACCACTACGGTGCCCTCTATCCGCCTTTCAAGTATTTTCGGTTCCCAATGAAACACCCTGTATATGATACTCTTGACAGATCATAGAAATTAATCACCGCAGATTTTTCGAAAAGCATCCTGTTACCGGTTTTTCAGAAATTTATTTCGTTCCGAAGATATTGAGTTTTTCGACGTCATTCTAGAAATGGGACACATAACTAAATAGTCTTCATTTACTTATTTAGTAGTCTCAGGTATAATTGTGATCAACTGTTCTTGTTGAATGAACAAAATAACTATAAAATGTTATAATTCAAATGATCAAATTGAAGAAGTAGTACATATTTAGTTGGATCGCCCAAATTCTGTATTTGAATAATTCAAAGAGAATTTCTCTCTAAGTCTTATAGTTCTTCGAGATTCTCCCAGTGAGCATCGATTAAGGGACACCAAGTACATATTGGCGGTACCTGGTAAGTAGTAGGTGATATATTCAGAAATATGTCAATACTTGCTTGCTGACTACCAGTCTTCTTTGGTTTACGTGATCACTTACATTTTATTTTCAGCTACGGTACACTAAGTTTCAAATAACGTTTAACTGGCGCAAAGTTTTCCCCATCATTTTACTGTATTGTTTCATCTTTCTGTTATCATATAATTATTGCACTTGCGCTTATTCGTTATTTTTGTCTATTTCGATCGAACTTTCCAATCATTCCTCAACCTGCCGCGAAGTTGCTTCACTTCAAACAGTCAAAACTTTAATAAATCTCAGAGAAAAAAGAAGACAGAAACAAGCGAGTTGTGTTTTAACAAGATCGTAAGAATTTTTTTTTTTCAATATTAAGAAAGCGACATCCATGAGTTACTGATCAAAGTCGAAAATTTTAGCCCGCAATCCTGGAATTCAATCAAATAATGCAAAAAGCAGTCTCGAACTGTATCAATAGTTTCGTGATTTGAATCCATAAGTGGTAACCAACATATGCCATAGAGGAGAGACACTATTAATACCCAACTCACGACATGTGCACCGAAACGAGAAAAAAATCGTTACACAGCAATATCAACGCCATTCCTCACGTCGAATCATAATGAAAACATCGACGACACAATCACGAAGTCGAGGTGATTTTACTCGCGAGCAGATCACATCTTGGAATAACAGTCGGAGAGAGATATTGCAAAATTAATATTTAAATGAGGTGCAAGACGTGACGATGGCAAAATCTGATATCAGAGAGTCACATCCATCGCTTCCGGGCTTTGAGACGCCATCCGATATGGCTGGGGTTGTGCTCGTATAAATTTTAATGTTCCGATGGTGATGGAGGTTCAGAAGGAAGTTTTGGGTCCCCAATTATCCGTGCGACGATTCTTCATGCCGGATGTTGCTCCTGAGATTGGAGTTTTTGCATTGAATAGTGATGATGGTGAATAAATCACTTTTACTTTTTGCTGCTTGGATTAATGTTTCAGTAGTAGAGGAGAGATATATGTAGATAACTTCATGAGGGTAATCCATAAAGCAAGAAATTGTTGAAAATGTGACATAGCGATACATTTCAACAGTCAGGCTGCAATTACTTTTTGATCTTCTCCCCTCTATCATTGGTGCAGAAAATTTTTGTTGAATTAATCATTTTCAGTTTTGAAAAACACATTACCAAACTAATCGAAATACGCGGAAATTAAGGTAATGAGCAAAATAATCTAGACATTCCTGTCACACAATAGATTATGCTGATTCATATTTGTCATTTTTGGCCGACTTTGCCGAATATAATTATTGAAGTTTTGTTGAGTCAAACTGGTGGATACGAAAAGATTTTCCAGTTGAACCTCAAGAAACTATCAGAAATGTGACATAGCGATACATTCTGACAGTCAGGCTGCAATTAAAGCACTGAGCTCTCATATCATCGATTCAAAGATGGTCTTGGGATGCCGAAGAAAACTCAACTTCCTAATCACTGGGGAATGAAAAGAAATGAAGAGACCAACACACTCGCCAGAAAAGAACAAACACCTTTCATTGGTACAGAACCCTTCTATGGTATAGGCAAATGTACCTACAAGAAAGAGTTTCAGAAGAAGGAAAAAAAAAAACGAAAAAACTGCCTACCTATTTTCATTCCATCGATTATCGAGATTTACCCTAGCTGTCTGGTGAACCAGGACTGGAAGTAGTCTAGGAACTTGCTGAGAAATGCAGTGAGATTTCTTCTTCTTTTCCACATCGAGATTATGACTTCAACGATGTAGGTACTGAGGCTTCGAAACCGAATTTGTGTTCCAGGTAGGGTTTGAATCAATTATTTCAAATCGCGATTCAAATCAGATGCTTTTTGAGCGCTCATTCTACTTAAGAGGGCTATATCACGATGTCTGTATTTTTCTAATTTTGAGTCGAAAATGGTCTCAATCGACAGATTTCGACTCAATAATGACGAATCCGTCGGAAAATTCAAGTCTGTCCGTCCGGCCGTAAGCACGATAACTCTCGATTTTCAAATTTTCAGTGTGGGTTCAGTTTCCAAATGCCTCGGTTAATTTCGTTTATGTGCAGAATTACAACAGGGGTTCCGTAAATATGGCCGTTCGAAATGTTGTTGTTTTGATTTCTCCGAAGTCGATCGAGATGAAATTTTGTACTGAAATGGAGAATGACGTGTTCAACCTAGATGCTATTTTTTTCCAGAACGCATGACCAGAACCATATAAACCATTGAAAATCATAACTAACGAACGGAAAGGCCTAGGGAGATTTTCAGGATAGGTGTGGATCTCGAATGTCGCGGTCATGTTTATCAATGAGCAAAATTAGACTAGGTGTTCCGTAAATATGGTCGTTTGAAGTTTAGTTTTCTTGATAATTTAAAAACTGCGGTTTCGATCGTGACGAAACATTGTATTTTAATTGAGAATGACATATTCAAGCTCCTTTTCTTCCAGATCGCATGACCAGAACCATAGAAACCATAGAAAATTATAACTTTCGAACGGAAAGACCTAGGGACTTGGGATTTTCAGGATAGGTGTGGATCTCGAATGTCGCGGTCACGTCTATCAATGAGCAGAATAAGACTAGGGGTTCCGTGAATATGGTCGTTTGAAATTGAGTTTTCTTGACCATTTCGAAAGTGCAGATTCGATCGTGACGAAATTTTGTATTTTAATGGAGAATGATATATTCAAGCTACATTTTTTCCAGATCGCATGACTAAACCATAGGAACCATAGAAAATTATAACTTTCGAACGGAAAGCCCTAGATACTTGAACTTTCCAGGGTAGGTTTGGATCGCGAATGTCGCGGTCACGTTCATCAATAAGCAAAATTAGACTATGGGTTCCGTAAATATGGCCGTTCGAAAAAAAATTCCTGGTACTGATTAGATTGAAATGAAATTTTGCACATAAATGAAGAATAATTTACTCGAACTACGTGCGAAATTTTGTCCAGATCGCATCACCAAAACCATAGGAATAATCGAAAAAAAATTGGTCAGTCATTTTTTTTTTTTTTTAAGGGTTGAAAATCCTGTTCACGGATCTTCACCATAGCTGTTTGATAGTGTGTGCAGACTCTTCCCTTCTTCCTCCTTTGTTCCCACTCCTAATACAAGAAGTGAGCACGGTTTAATTTCCTGCAACCGAATTCAGCTCTTATGGACGCAGGTTGCCTAGGGGTAATTTGCCCTCGCGAACACCCTACCCGACACCGAGTTTGAGACTAGGAACCCTTGATGTTATTTGGTTTCACCGGGTCCAGTTCGTGGACGACCCTTGCAACACCCTAGTGGTTATTCCACTGAGTAGCCCAATTGGTACTCCCAAGTCGTCAGTCAATATATCTGCTGACTGTTGAGACCATACACCTTGCCAGGAGAGATTGCATAATGTGACCCTCACAGATGAGGCCGGCCTACAAGTCAGCCTGGCGACTTCGTCCTTAACCGGATCGATATTATACTTGCCGACCTTCAAACTGTGGGCCAGGTCAAGCGGCTGCGCGCCTGACACGACCTGGGCGTCTACGACCCACACATCGTGCTCCCTCACGACAACCAGGTCAGGTTTACGAACGCCCTCTGATGTTCGTAGGCGCGGTTCGTTGTGCACCTCGAGCCCCTTATTTTTGAAGAAGCCAGAGAGTGTCTTGCACACGGCATCGTGTCTCATGATCCTTCCGCCATGAGTGTGGAAGCAACACTGGATTACGTGTGCCGCTGTCTCAGTGCTAGTACACCCAGCCCTACAATTTATGTTCCTGTGGGCTGTTTTCCGACCCCTCGTCGTGCCTACTCGGGTTGGCAGACTGTTAACATGCACCTGATGATATTGGTGATAGTCCCTTCCGGGTATGGCCGTGCTGCCAGCATCAATCCACCGAGTGGAAGCGGTCGACTTCTCACTCTTCCTTAGCTCATACCCATCATTAAAGCACTGACGTGAAGTCTGGAGTTTCGCCTCAGTTTGAAATTTTTTCGACATCTGTCAAAAAATTTTTCAACTGGTTTCTGAAACTACAAAATGCGAATCTACCTAAAAGGTGGATCAACGAGCGCTCAAAAGCTCCTGACTTCACGGCAGTGCTCTTCATCAATTTTTTTCAATTCAAATGGGGACAAAAATCAGAATTTGGATAACGAGACTTATTGAATGGTTTATGATATTAAAGATATCAAAAATTTGAGAAAGCTCGAAGTCAGGAGATTTCGCGCGCTTCTTTCTGTGACCTTAACCGGCCATCTGTGTCAGTGTGACAAATAATGTCATATTATTTCAATGAATTTCATGAGATGGAATCAGAAAATTATCATCGAATTTCTCAACACCTAATTTTCTACATAACTCATTTTATCGATGCCTCATATTATGTGAACACAAAATTACAGCAGGATATGGCGAATCGTTTCTGGGATACCGCGAAATCTTTTGGTGGTTTTGCCCAGTTTCGAACTCAACTGGCACATTCAGACCTCCAACGTACCCTGAAAATTTCAAAACTGTAGGCCGGCTTCTTCTTTCGAAAATTATTGTTTTTACGGACGGACTGTCGGAGTGACCAAAAGACAGACATAATAATTGAATTTGACCTCGAATTATTCATCAGTAATCCAACCTAAAATCGTTTAAGACTCTTTTCGAAATTTGGGCAAAATAATACGCTCTTGTTCGTAGAAATAAGCGCCAAAAATTACAACTTTCGAACGGAAAGGCCTAGGGGCTTGAAATTTTCAGGGTAGGTTAGGATCGCAAATGTCGCTGACACTTTCATCAATGAGCGAAATTAGACTAGGGATTCCGTAAATATGGCCGTTCAAAATATTATTTCGATTATTTCGAAACTACTGATTGGACTGGGATGAAATTCTGCACATAGATGAAGAATAATGTATTCAAACTACATGCAAAATTTTGATCAGATCAGATCGCATTACCAAGACCATAGATACCGTAAAAAATTCTATCGAATTTTAGAAAAAAAATTGGTCACCTAAAGCACTGACGTGAAGTCTGGAGTTTCGCCTCAGTTTGAAAATTTTCTGAAACTGGAAAATGCGAATCTACCTACAAGGTGGATGAACGAGCGCTCAAAAGCTCCTGACTTCACGACAGTGCTTTTTATTAAAAGTTGTCAGTTTTAATTATCGTGTTTCAGAAAAACGTGGAATAAAACGTTTTCCTCTCAAAATAGATATTCAGTTTCACATTATTATGATCATACTGACGGAGTGAACTGATGTCAGACTGATCGATCGTGTAACATGTGCTGATATCACATGAATATAAAGAGTGTATTCTGCTTTGCATCCATGTATTAAAAAATATCATATTCCTTTGAATAAATGTCGGACCCCCAAGTCTGCTCTCACAGAGTGAGAATCGGAAAAGGGCTCTCTCTGCCCATCTAAATACGAGTGCATTATGCCGAGATACTTGCAATTCTCTAAGCTAAATCGAAGTATGTGATTATTTCTTTGATGTTTTCATCAACACGATCCGTCGCGACACCGCTGCTCCATTCCGATATTACTTATCGACAGATCGCTTTTGATAGGGGACCAGAAGTGTAATAATTTGCGTTGCGAATGCCACTGGGGTGCGTCTTTGGGTTGTCGGTGGAAGGGAATGGAAGAGTCCTTCTGGTGTGCCTTCAAGAGGGGCAGAACCGAAACAAAGGGTTTTTTTTTCACAAGTGAAGATCAATCGGAAAAACACGGAGGAAATGGTTCTCGATGCCAGACAAAGGACGTTTTATGTTTTGATTTTCGGTGTATGGAATGAAATTTTCTTTCAGATTAGTATACAGGGATGAATCTTCATGTACCATCGTCATATGAAATTGGAGTGTTTGATGGCTCGGATATAGTCGAGTATAAAAAACTTCTTCGCGGTGAAATTAGTAGCATTTGAGCGCTCGTTCTTCCACCTTGTAGGTAGATTCGCATTTTTCAGATTTAGAAACCAATCGAAGAAATTTTTCAAAAGCAGCTCTTTGTCAATTATGCCGAATCGGCAGTTACAGAAATATACAGGGTGTCCGGAAAAATGTGGAAAATCTCTCGGATTCAGATGAAACATAGAAAAATAAGATGACAAGTTTCCATAATTTTTTTTCCTAGCGGCCCTCCCTACGGAGATACGGCCTCCTAAATGACGCCACTGGAAATTCTTTTCATTGAAATACATTTCAAACTACTCAATATAATTTAATGAAAATTTGATATGATAAACAGTAGTGAGGACCTCTTGAAATACTGCCTTTAAATTTAAATTAGCTCTTTAAGTTTACCAGGGGCGGACTAGGTTGTACATCTTAATGCTTACATTTTTAACATCCTGTATGATAAGTAGTTAAAAAAACAAATTTGGATACCTTGAAAATTAAGCTGAAGAAAAGGTACTCTTGTTCATTGTCGATAAAATGAGCCGTTTCCGAAAAACAAAATAATAAAAGAAGTAACTTTTTTATTTCTATTGAAGAGAACCATGAATTCTAACTATTATTATTATTATTTTTGTTAAGGTGCTCTTCTGGGCCAAAACTGCATTGTTAAGAATCTTTGTAATTTTGTCGGATTCAATAACGTAAACTAAAACTTTTTTGTTCCTTGAATAACTTTCGTATCACACTTTGTTACAGACAAAAAAATTAGAATTCATGGTTCTTTTCACGTGAAATAAAAAAATTACTTCTTTTATTATTTTGTTTTTCGAAAACGGTTCATTTTATCGACAATGTACAAGAGTACCTTTTCTTCAGCTTAATGTTCAAGTTATCCAAATTTGTTTTTTTTTAACTCCTTATCATACAGGGTGTTAAAAATGTAAGCATTAAAACGTACAACCTAGTCCGCCCCTGGTAAACTAAGCAAGCTAATTTAAATTTAAGGGCAGTATTTTAAGAGGTTCTTACTTTTGTTCATCATATCAAATTTTCATTGAATTATATCAAGTAGTTTGAAATTTATTGCAGTAAAATGAATTTCCAGTGGCGTCATTCAGGAGGCCGTATCTCCGTAAGGAAGGCCGCTAGGAAAAAAAATTATGGGAACTTGTCATCTTATTTTTCTATGTTTTATCTGAATCCGAGAGATTTCCCACATTTTCCCGGACACCCTGTATACATATAAGGTTTTTTTATTCAATAATTCGTTGTTATTCAAAATGGTTCTGGTTATACGATCTGGAAAAAATGTAGCTTGAATATATCATTCTCCATTCAAATACAAAATTTCTTCACGATCGAATCGGTTATCAAGAAAACTAAATTTCAAACGACCAGGGACCCCCCTGTCGAATTTCGCTCAATAACGAACTTAACCGCGGCATTCGACATTCGAACTTCGAGTTTCAAGGTCGTTCCGTTCGTGTATAAGGACGGACGGCCGGCCGGAAGGACAGACTTGAATTTTTTTTAGGTGACCAATTTTTTTTTCGATAATTCGCTAGACTTTTCTACAGTATCCATGATCTTGGTAATGCGATCTGGACAATTTGTATGTATGTAGTTTGAATAGGTACACTATTCTTCATCTATCTGCAAAATTTCATGCCTATCCAAACAGTAGTTTCGAAATGGTTCTATGGTTCTGGTCGGTGAACGATTAGTTTACAAACGGCAGTAGTTTCAGTGAATCTACTTCTTTATATGCAGAAGAATGAGAAAGGAGTTTTCTGTGTTGATTTGAAAACCTTCATTATTTTCAAGATGAAACTTTGGAATCGACCAATGAAAAATCGAATAAAAAAACCGCCCGCTGTCTAGAACTATGAGGAATAATTTCATAAAAATTGGTACGAAACTTGATGAAAAGCACTGCCGTTAAGTCAGGAGCGGAATCCCTAGTCTGATTTTGCTCATTGATTAACGTGACCGCGACATTCGAGATCCGCACCTATCCTGGAAATTCCAATTCCCTAGGCCTTTTCGTTCGAAATTCATAGTTTTCTATGGTTTCTATGGTTCTGGTCATACGATCTGGACAAAATCTTGCATGTAGCTTGAACTTGTCATTCTCCATCTGAGTGAGAATCAGTTCCGAAGTAATCAGGAGAACAAAATTTCGCACAGCCATATTTATGGATTCGTCGTTTGAGACTATTTTCGGCTCAAAATTCAAAAAATACAGATATCGTGACGAAATGATATAGCCCTCGTGTAAGTAGAACGAGCGCTCCAAAAACAGTTGCCTTGATCCTTCTAACTCAAGAATTCAATGCATGAAGTTATAACGCATACAATTAAATATTACGCGAAATATATTCGACATAGAATCAGGAAATTCGAGATGTGTGTTGGTATGAATTCATTCCACCAAATATCTTTTACCGCAAAGGTCTTCGCCTAAAAGTTCAAGATTTATTGCGGAATTGTTGGAGCGGGTTCGAATCCCATGAGTCAAATATATTTTTCTTGATTTCTGATGAAGATGTTTCATGAAATCTAGAGAAGATTTTTTGGAATAGTAAACCTTTCTGTGAAATTCTTTCAATTATGCTTCTTCGTTCTTTCAATTGTTTTTCTGTCCTGTCCCATGACTTGTCGAATTGCATAAAGAAAACCTTCGATTCTAGGAAAGTACATGAGTACTTTGGAGATGCTTCTTCCAAATTGTTCAACTTCCAAGTATCAATTACTCGACAAGGGTACTAGTATATGAGTGATATTACGTCTGTTATGTGCCGCCAAAGCACCACCCATTCAGCATTTCCTTCCAGTTCAACCCTGCAGTTGCATACAAGGGCGGTACTTGACTCACTTACCGCACATCCGGTAAATGAGGGCTTGTGCTAGAGGGGATGCTGCCGCCGGTTTCAACTCCTTTAATCTTGTTACAGAAATCACTTTGCATCAGATTCCCGACGGTAGTATACATCCACCTGGGTGTATATTGTTTCGTCTGTGATCCTGGAGATATATATCCTTTTTAATCATACGTAGAGCAGTACAAAGACAAAGATACCGTAGGTATTTTATACGTAGGATCCATTTCGAACAGAGAATACAGAAAGGAGTGTAAATAACCTTTGAAATATTGTATGTGCCTCGACTATGCTTTCGATGGAGTCAAGTGCGTGGGTTGTCCTTTTATTTTGTTGTGGGTCTTCCATTTACTGGTGGAATTATTCTGAAACCCATAAAGCAGATTGAAATGTACAACTGCAAATTCGATCAGATTCTGACCATTTGAAAACATTCAAGTATCTCAGACCTAACTCTTCATCTCTGTCAAGTTATTGACACCTGGAAAATCATTTTTTCGGCAACCGTCCATGAAGTACTCACTTCCCAGACGCTTTTTCTTTGAGAAAGTAACATTTCCCGGCCTAGTCCGGAAAGTACGTACTTTCCGGACTAGGCCGGAAAGTACGTTTCCCGTAGCAACGAAATTACGACTGACACCTATTTCGTTGTTATCATTGGCTATAGTCCATTTAAGAATTATTGACATCGAAGAAGGCCATGAACGTCCAGTCGAGGCTTTATTTCTAGTTACAAAAAAGTTACTGTTTTGATCATAGAAATAAAACATAAATATAACCTAGAAAAGTGTTGAGTATACGAATTATCGGAATTATCGAATAATTAAGCCGGAATATATCGATTGCAGTTTCTACATGGGAGTTCAGGTTTGAAAGCGCAAAAATATCGTGGAATGCTTTCATATGAAATTATCTCATATTAAAGTCAACCATGGAAAATTGAAAATCATTCAAATAAATATTTATCACTCAGGACCATGCAATATTTATTGGTATTGGAAATCTTGCAAAATTCTAACCATATAACTATAAGAGTACCATTTTATGTCAGGATTCAAGAAGGATAATTAATGAAATTCTAGCAGGTAGCTAGTAGTGCAACAGAAAAAAAATTTTGGATACTTCGCAAGCACAGGGCCAAAAGAATGGATTGGAAAAAACGTTATAATGTATTAAGAAATAAGAGAGAAACAAAAATTAAGAATCTATGTAGTACATGAAGAATTTTGACATGAAATTTGTACCGAACATCAATATTTGAACCGATTTGTGAATTATTTATTGCTTGGTGTTGAATACTTCAAGAAAGTTAATTTTTATTTTCATTCATTAAAACTGTCCATGAATTATTGAAAGTATTATAATTGATGGGCAATTTTACAATTATTCAGTATACTTTTGAATTGGGAACAATATAGCATGTGTATTAGCAGGGGGAATTTGAACAGGGTACTATACAGTATAAGTATAATAAATAAACTTGAAATATCTTTGAATGATACAAGAGCAAAGATAAAAATATTGAAAACTTTGTTTCCACGTAGTGTAGTGATTTGGATGTGTTTATTGAATAAGCTGACATAATCCTATTGATGGGCATCCTTTTGCAGGGAAGGTTTCAATATTTCAATAACCCATTTATGAAATAATTCACCATCCATAGTAATCCTTATCATTAATACCACTGTCAAGAATCGAATCACATCCAGGTTAAAATCCATCAATTGTTCCAGCATTCAAAATAGTGCACCTTCTGCCTTTACCCTTGAATATACTCGGCATACCTTTTGGATTATTTCCACTGTGTGTCCTCTGACAAATTTGAATATCCAAATTTCATCTAGATAAATGAATTTTACGTTTTGTTCCATGTATTCTCGGTATTTATCACAATATCGTACTATTTTTCTGTTGATCAGTAAGAATTTTCCTTCGATCAACTTTCTTGTATTTGTATCCAATTTTTTTTATGATATAATATAATCTTGACTTCGATCAATTGAAATCTAGGTGCTCTTTGGCCTGTTCGAAAAGGATATCTAAACTGATATATATTCATTGTTTTTAATTCTAGCAAAAACAAAGTCATTCAATGTCTCTTTGAAGGAATAATCATATCGCACAGGTTTTCTTCCACTGCTAATTCCAGGCTATAATAACATGCTAATATTCTACGGACAGGGCTTGGTGAAATCTGAAAATTTAAGAGACATTGATCAATCAGAATACACTTTGAGTCGGTGAATAACAGTTTACCTGAAACACTAGCGGAAATCTATGCCAAATCTTTGAAAAACTCGAAGTAACACCGACAAACTGCCTGGCGTTCTCTTGTTAGGCGCGATGTATCCTGGTCAATTCCAGCCATTTTAATAGCATAAGACAAAAAATACTCAAATTCAGAGCAAATTTTTATAATTACATATTCACCAATATCTTCGATAAAATCATCAAAGCAAGATTTCTATGGGTAATGTTAGTGTTATTCCTATACCAACCTGAATTCTGCAACCCAAAATATTACTGAATAGTCTATTACCAACTTAAATTCGATTTTTCACAGCCAACCGAGATGTCAATAATTCTTAAACGGAGTATATATGAAAAATTTGGTGGGTCAGATTTCGATAAATACAATTAATCATTACCATAGCAACAAAATACCAACACGAAATAAGTTGCCATTTTGATTTTTGAAAGTTTGGAGTGCTTTTGATCGCATTTATCGCAATAAAGAAATGTGTCTCATTGATTTGTTATTCTACACGTTTGCCGAAAAAATAGTGTACGCAACACGTCCAAAAACAGTTTTTTGGACTCGCAGACTTCCAGAATTGCTTTGCACAAACACAGACAATTCGTTTTCCAAAAGAAGGCAGGTTTGAATAGCGGCACTGAACTTAATAAAATGTTTTAGACATTTTTTGTTGCATCACATCGTTTAATCCAACTCGGAAGAAGTACTCATTAAAAATGAGAATGTTTTCCACAATTTGCGCACAATACATTTTTGTCATGCCTTGTAACAGATGATATTGAAACAGGTGATACTGCCCTAAAAGTTCCAAAACATTAAATCTTGTATTTCGAAAGTTATCGTGTTTATGGCCGGACGGACAGACATAATTCAATTTAACCGCAAATATTTATCTGCGAACTCAACCTATTCTTGGCTCAAAAGGTAGAATGATAATGCTCTTGTTCAAAGAAACAAGCGCGCAAAAAGATCAATATTCATGGATGATTGAAAAACATTATTTGCATTATTAAACTAATCAGAAAAAAAAATAATTAAGCAGTATTTTTTCGCGGGTTTGTTTTTTCGAATAGGTATTTTGAGATTTCAGCCCGAGAGCCCGAAGTTGAAAATCCAGAATTTCGATAAAAAACTTCAAAAATGTTTTGGGAAAACAAAATGATACACAATCGAAGGGTTTTTTTTATTGAAAGGGTTCAGGTTGGGGAATCCCATAATGTACAAATTGTCCGAGATTTTTGATTTTTTTGCGGAAGGAATGAATAACCTGAAATGGGAATGTATAAAATCCCTTGTGTTAGCCTGACTTGTTTCAGTTTTCCAGTCTACCAGAAAATCCATTTCCTGATTTTTTCAATAGTCATATCCTGAAATATAACACTGAGGTGAAACAACCAATTGATTCGCAAACAAATCCCAAACAAATCGCTAACAGTCCAGTGCTACATGACACGAAAAACCCAATGAATTTCACAATGACTCGACAAATAAACAGGGTGTTCAGATATCAATTACGGAGAAAACGCATCGTCACCTCATGCTGTGTCCATCCTGCAGTTTGTTTTTGATCCTGCTTGTGAAGATAATTGGAAACAAGAGTTCTGATTAGTTATCGATCGCAGTGAATCGGCTGTTCTTCGCGAATTACTGTAAACGTTCGCTTTCCGTGCATAACGGCAAATTAATGGTTTGCACAACATTTGTGAGTTATTGTTCGACAATACGAATGTAACTTTTCAACGATATGATGTATGGTCAACGGGAAACAGTAAAACATGCTCCGCATGGATATCCTATTGTAAATTAGCGAATTTGTAATTTGGTTCGTGTTGAAACCATTTCAATAAACGTGAAAGGATGCGAGTGTTATTAGTGCTAGGCTCGACTGAACATATAATCTACAATTCCTTCATTTGCAGTTTCCACTCGATAAGAAAACTACATCTATAAGTATATGAAATTTTCTATGTTGTCTTATGAAGAATATTTGGCCTAATAATTTCCACTTGAATGCTTCCCATCCATCAATTTACTACAGAGATTGGGGCTAAGTTAGAAATTGTATAGCTTTAACCGATTGGATGGAGGACAACGATTATTATTTAATACTTGATGCGAAAGATAAAACTTCTTTTCATTCTTCAAAATGGAATAGAGACTATAAACCTGACCAATGCTTGCTTTCCTGCGATGCTTCTGAAAAACCTCTCGCAGTAAACCGATTTTCCATCCTGCCTATTTTGCCTCCTGTTAATATTAGCCCCCTTGGAGGCTAATTAGTTCAATTCACAAATTTAGTTGATAGTGACATAAAAGGGTTTCGAGCCTTGTATAATAATATGTATATTGGTTAACATGTTAACATATCACACAAGAAGATAAGACCTTTTAACTCGTAATCTATTAAAATCTAACAAAAACTTAACTATTTTGAATCTCTCTCCAATCTTAACCATGAAACATGCTGCATTATATTCTGGCAATTGACAATCAGCAAAGAAACATAGACATTGACACTATCATAGAGGAAAACTTCTTTCATACATTTACTAACATTGGCTCCTGCTAACAATAAACTCTTTGTGACAAAATTCTTTCAATCCAAAATTTAAGCAGATATGTTACGGTGTATTGAATTGTTATATGTTATATGTACTAAGATTTTCTACATCTTCTCTGAAATAAACATTATCGGTTATCCTTATGTGTATCATCTCACTTTAATCTGCAAGGGTGAAGAATTTTCTTTTTTTTGCAGCATAAAAAGACTTTCAAATTCTACGAACCGTGTTTCTGATCTGAATGAACCATTTCTAAGGAAATTTTTCTTCTTTCAAAAATAAACCTGACCTTACAGCTACAAATATTATACTGAATAAGGAATATTTCCACACAATAATGATAATTGTGCTCATCGAACGGAAACTGGAATTGTGTTGGGTTCTCATCATCGGCAATTCCGAAGTTTAATTATGGGGAATAATTATCAAAAAAAAACCGATTCATCCTATCAAATCTCGATGTTGACAATCAGAAGTTTATTTTAGATGCACAATCAATTCAATTGTTCGCGGGTATGCTCAGATACAGCTGCACAAACCTACTAATAGCGCCGCTCTGTTGTAATCATCATCGATATGTCATCTTAAGTATCATTGCACAGTAATGAATTGATTTAGCCCTTGATTGATAGCTTTATATTTCAACATACCGAGGTCCAAATCCGGGCTAATCCTCGACTTTGAACAAACTTCGGTGGGGACCAGACAACTGACACTAAGAGTGATTGATAGGAGAATTCTTACGAGTATTTCGGAGGAGAAAAATTGCCGAAGTGATAGAATTAAGAAGGGGATGAGTGAATATCGTTGGGTGTTCCTCTAAGATATTGGAAGAGAAATGAAAGGAATTGATTATCCTAAGCTAGCTAATTCTTCTTGCTACTTACTTCCTCAACGCTATCTCTGAACGAAGTTTCATGATAATATTTCATTTTCTCTGGATTTGAACCATATTTTACACTTCTCTACAATTATTTCGTTATTCATACATAGTACAAGAAAATAAATTTCTATCTGTTACAGTACAAGCCGACTAGAAATGAATATTTAAAATTTGATGAAACCAACTTGTTTATTCAGTTACGAGTTTTATTGAGACCATTTTCACACAAGAATTAAAACTAAAAGTTTCATAGAACATGAATGAAATAAGTATGAATCATAGTATCGCTGATGTAATTTTCAAATTCATTTCTTTTCACTTGATCCTTGCACAAGTTCAAGGTCTTGCAATGTTTTTCAAGCCATCATCCAAGATGAATAAACTTCTTTCTTCAAATCAAATTTCAAATAATATATACAAATTCATTTAGATCCTGAATTCCTGAATTTCTGGACAATTCTATACTAATGATATTATACAGGGTCTTTCACGAGGAACCTCACCCATATTTATACGGGAAACTACTGAACGTATTTTCATGAAATTCAGCACTTATAAGTATTTCACGATGCTGATGAAATCTAAAATATTTTCAAGGCATGAGCACCTCCGGTTTTTCCGGAAATGACGTCAACTTCCGTTTTTCAATTTAGAACACCATTTTTTTATTGCAGAAATAGATTCCTTAGAAAATTTCAAGTTATTTTGATGTAACATTTTTCAGTTTTGGTTGGAAAATTCTCTCTGAGCGGGAAAATTCGAAAAAGAAATCGAAAATAGAGCTCCGCTGAAACAAGAATAACTTCGAGGTTTTTGGATGGAAAATTTTCATTTTTGGGATTTTTTAAGATGTAAGATTGATGTATCCACTTTAAAAATCGAAATCGCGATTCATGATGCAGGGGGTGAAAAAATCGCTTTCAAAGTTAGCGATGACAAAATCGTGAAAAATCAATTTTTTCGAATTAGAACCCCATTTTTTTATGGCAGATATTGAATCTACGTTGAAAAATAATGTGAGTGTATGCATCACACCCTTGCCCTAAAATGGATATTTTCTGAGTTATTCACAAAAAACTGTTTTTCGTCTTGAATTTTCAGCTATTTCTTTTCCCTTCACGCCAAAAAGATGAAATTTTCAGGAACTGTTACTTAAACCATGTTTTAGATTTTACTACCCTAATATGCAAGAGAAAAAAGGTTACAGGTTGTTCCTAAATAGATGGCGAATTTGGATTCGAATTTGTATCGGAAACCTCTTTATTTCAACTAATCGGCCATCGGTTTTCTCTCCAGTGATAAATGTAATTAATGATATCTATCATTAAAAAAAAAGAATGTAAAACATGGTAAGTTTTTGCATATGGTTCATAAGGAATTATTTATTTATCACTGGAGAGAAAACCGATGGCCGATTAGTTGAAATAAAGAGGTTTCCGATACAAATTCGAATCCAAATTCGCCATCTATTTAGGAACAACCTGTAACCTTTTTTCTCTCGCATATTAGGGTAGTAAAATCTAAAACATGGTTTAAGTAACAGTTCCTGAAAATTTCATCTTTTTGGCGTGAAGGGAAAAGAAATAGCTGAAAATTCAAGACGAAAAACTGTTTTTTGTGAATAACTCAGAAAATATCCATTTTAGGGCAAGGGTGTGATGCATACACTCACATTATTTTTCAACGTAGATTCAATATCTGCCATAAAAAAATGGGGTTCTAATTTGAAAAAATTGATTTTTCACGATTTTGTCATCCCTAACTTTGAAAGCGATTTTTTCACCCCCTGTATCATGAATCGCGATTTCGATTTTTAAAGTGGATACATCAATCTTACATCTTGAAAAATCCTAAAAATGAAAATTTTCCATCCAAAAACCTCGAAGTTATTCTTGTTTCAGCGGAGCTCTATTTTCGATTTTTTTTTCGAATTTTCCCGCTCAGAGAGAATTTTCCAACCAAAACTGAAAAATGTTACATCAAAATAACTTGAAATTTTCTAAGGAATCTATTTCTGCAATAAAAAAATGGTGTTCTAATTTGAAAAACGGAAGTTGACGTCATTTCCGGAAAAACCGGAGGTGCTCATGCCTTGAAAATATTTTAGATTTCATCAGCATCGTGAAATACTTATAAGTGCTGAATTTCATGAAAATACGTTCAGTAGTTTCTTGTATAAATATGGGTGAGGTTCCTCGTGAAAGACCCTGTATAGAAGTGAAATTGGTCTTTTAGTTCGTTTTTATGTAGGAAGTGAGAGTGAGCACATTGAAAATTCTTTCACTTATGCAAATCCAGACAGCATCAAATATTCTTTCAGCATATTGGAATATTCTATGAATATTCGTAAGGAAGATCATAGGCATATTCATAGAATATTCCATAAATGATATTCCTGGAATATTCCGAATATTCAAAGAATGTTCCGAGAATATTCTATATGGAATATTCTTAGAATATTCCGGAACTAATATTCTAGGAATATATTGGATATTCCTCGAATATTCTAGGCATACTCTCAACGGAATATTCTCAAAAGGATATTCATATCATATACCTGGAATATTCGGGATATTCATAGAATGTTCAGAGAATATTTTATATGGAATATTCCGGAATTAACATTCTAGGACTATTTTGGATATTCCTTGAATATTCTAGGCATATTCTAAACTGAATATTCGTATAAAATCTTAGAAGGATATTCATAGCATATACCTAGAATATTCAGAATAGTCATAGAATATTTCGTATGAAATATTCTCAGAATATTCCGGAACTAATATTCTAGGACTATTTTGGATATTCCTTGAATATTCTAAGCATTCTTTCTACGGAATATTCCTATAAAATCTCAAAATTATATTCATAGCATATACCTACAATGTTCAGATAATATTTTATATGGAATATTCTTAGAATATTCTGGAACTAATATTCCAGGAATATTTTGGATATTCCTCGAATATTCTAAACGGAATACTCGTACTCATAGCATATTATTAGAATATTCAGATTATAGATATATTGGATATTTGGATACATGTCCAGAACTTTTAACATTTTCAATCTATACTGCTTATATTTATTGAAAAAGAATAAAAAACAAAAACAAATTAAATGAACCCAACAATTCTCCTCAGGCTGAAGGACCAAGGTCGATGGCAAAGAATCTTTTTCTTCTAAATCATCGATCTAGGTTGGTGCTGGGGGACATGCGGAAACCCTGGAGAAAAAATATTTGAATAGTTTTCATTGACGATTAACAGCATTTTGATAATTAAAATGTTTCGATACACCCTGGAAGTATTCAAGGAAAAAACTCACTGAATTCTGCTAAGTCTCTCCTTGGCCTTCGCGAGGTGAACAAATGCACTTCTATGTCCTCCATTTGGGCACCACTGCATAATTGTATTGCCTCTGAAAATGAAAGGTTCATCACAATCAATATTCATTTGGTTTAATCATTTTCAAATTATGAAGATTATTTTGGTTTAGAGGTAAATTTTAGAATTATAAATGAGGCTTGCATTTTTTCAACACCCTAAAATATAGGTGTTGAATAATTTCTGCTTAAATAACAGTGTATTGTAACACTGAATGTTTATTTTGAAAAATGTATGGATATAGAAAATAGAAAGAGTAATATACAATATATCAATGAATGAACACATACCTAGAATGAAAGACCATATTCTCGTGCTCCGAAAAATATTTTAAGGCAAGAGAATCATGAATGAATGAATAGTCTAGGAATAATCTATATTGAATATACCCATCCCTTTTTGCAAATACAGGGAATATTCTAGGAATATCCGGTGCTGTCTGGGAAGCTACTTTCCCTACGTAACATATCATAGAACCTTCCAGTATCCACAGTAATAGTAATAGATCACCTTTCAATTGTAAGTGGTAAAGTGGAACCCTCTCGTGTTATGAATACTAACAAAAACAATTTATTTCTGCAGCTCGCAGGAAAAGAGACCAACGTAGTGTATCGAGAGATCTTTCATTTTTCATTCTTTTTCAAAATTATCTGCCATGCTTACAGTTCTGCTGAGTGTTCCACTGAATAAAGATTGTCTTCACCTCAAAACGCACATTCTATAACAACTATAGAATCCTAATTCAAAATTGGATTCTTCGAACTACAGATAAAAGTTCTGAATGAAAAAAAATTTCGTTACACTGATATCAATAAAAGATCTAACTCAGTATAATATTTGATGGATGTCACATGTGGGGATTCAACACATATGCCGATTAAATCTGTCCAATCAAACTAGAACATTCTGGGACCGGGATCCCTAAGAAATCAAATTGAATAAAGTATCCCCATTCCGATTCAGACGTGAAGACTGCATTGCATCAAACCATACCCGGACCACCCCCACCTAGCATTTCATGGTGCTGATTGATCCATTTCTGCACCCCTCAGTGCGACCCCCGATCGCTTACTATGCAGAAATTAATTGAATGTCAATGTAGTTTTTCCATCTGGATCCAGAATTAGTCAAAATAATCCGCCCACGTGACCAGAACAATTTGTAAAATGCGAGTGCAATTCCGAAGTGATGGAAATCGATTATTTGAGGGCGTTTGAATGATTGCCTAGGGTGGTCGATTTGGCTGATGCGTTTTGTTTTGGTTCACAAATGTGTCGCGTTTTATGCCGAATTCATACACAAGAATAACCTTAAACCTAGCGTTGACACCATCAACTGGCCCCTTCTAATTTCAACTTTTTTTCGTGGACTTCGGCTACGTTGAGGATCATTGCCTAGGGAATTGGAGATACCTCATCAATTAACATCAATTGATCAATTGCTTCCACTCGCTGAAAAAATTTAATTTTGAACAATAACTCATAACTCATTATTTCGAATACAAAGAAATCTATTCCTAGCAGAGCCAGGATGAAAACATTGAATGCAAACATTGAAACAATATATAATATTACCGAACCTTCCACAATGGAAAATAGTGAATAGAAATATTTGTTCATATAGTGGAATACCTGGCCCAGAAAAATTGGCTGATAACTAACTGTAGGGCAGTTTGAAGACTGATACCCTGCTTCTCCAAGGTTCTACCTAAAATATTGAAAAACTGGTCAATAGGCATCCTATTTCAACCAAAAGATATCAGACCTATAGTAAAATGGCTGTGGCACTGCGCTCCAATATCATCAGCTCAAATATGGTAAAGACGGGTCTAATCAACAAACTAAGGAAGAATAACATAACCTTGGGTCAGGATTCTTGGACACTCGGGACTCGGGGGAAACGAGGAAGTGAATACACTGGCCATAAAAGAGATCTTGATTCTCTTTGTAGGAACAGAACCTTCCTGTGGCTAAGAGGATACCGACATATAAAGAACATTGGGGAAAGAAAGAGAACACTGACAGGGAGACATTCTCAGATTCCTTAAGAATCAAAAACATCTCATGATATTTGGTTCGGCAGAAAATGAGGGATGGAGATTCTATAGAAACGCCTGAACACGCCATTACAGAAGGCTCCGAAATATTCATGAGAACTTCCGATGGTGAAATTTTCTGGGTGTAAAGGGCTAAATGAAAAGGGCTAAGTGCAAAGTTTAGATCG
This sequence comes from Aphidecta obliterata, assembly GCA_963966015.1. NCBI lineage: Eukaryota > Metazoa > Arthropoda > Insecta > Coleoptera > Coccinellidae > Aphidecta > Aphidecta obliterata. The sequence goes on along the minus strand of OZ014429.1, from coordinate 14,273,840 downwards.
CTTCTCAATACCATGGCAATGAGATGTTGCTTCAGGAAATATCGTGCATAATATTTACTTTCTTCTTCACGAAATTGGCAAAATGCAAATACCAAAGTGAAAAGTTGCGTTCACTTGTATGCAACATCATAAATGTATTGTTCCATTTTTTTTGAATAGTGAAAGGAGTCTGATTAATCATGAGAAATCAAAGATCCATTTGTTCCTGAAAAGAAAGCACAGTCATCTCCGCATAACGTTGGCAGTCTACATCTCCTGGGTCGCTCCTTAATTCGAAGTTATGAATCACGTAAAAACTGCAAAACAAACGAACCCTGAAGCGGAAATAACGTCAATAAATAAAAAGCGACCGTTAAAACAGGAAAATAAATCAACGTAATTGAATCACAACAAAAATTACAACTAACTTTACTAAATTGGTTGAATCGTTTGGAAAACGACCGGAAAGTTCTTTTTGCTCGGTGACACTTTGAGGAATTTGTTTGTGCGGTTGACAACACTTTCCTTTTTGCGGGTTTCCTGGAAAATTCGGGGTTGAAATAATATGAAATATCTCATTGGGGAGAGCTCTCCTCTGATTCATGTGAACTCGATTGAGTTTTCCAGCTGATATTAGTCGCTACGTCTGATCGATCTGAATCAATTTTTTTTTCGGAAATTTCTTCCGCCTTTTTTCAAGTTTCGGAAATTCCCCCATAAAAAATGATGCGGCTTCTCAAAATGGCCTTGAATCTGTTTACACCTATGAAAGTTTTTCACTCGATAGCGGTTTCATCGTCAATATTACAGAATTTTTACCTTATATACAGAATGCTTCATCCAACACGTTTTCTCGAATCTATAAGTGAAATCAAAATTTTTTGTTGATATCTCGAATATGTTGTAACTTTTTTCTGATGTTGAAGCTAAGATTTATCTTGTCTAATCGTTTGATGGATTCAGCGTCTTAAATGTAAGTATGTATTATACCGAAATTAAAACATTCATATTTTAGAGTAGAATACCCATGGCCTAGCTGGAGATAAACTTATATTATAATTATTTTTTTATATGTAGGGGATGGAAATTATCAATAGAAGATCCGAAGACAAACGTTTAGACTGATTATTAGATTCTCCGCACCCAGAATGTACTGTGAAAACTCCATTTTTTCCTTATATTTTTTTCTCGAGCGATTCCAAACGTTTTTTCTCGGAAATATCAAACCAATGTGTGGCCAATTGAACTGATCACAGTTATCCAAATAATGAATTAAAAGACAGGGTACTTGCATCAATCAGGGTGTCTCGGAAGAAGTGGTCTGATGAAAGGAAAAAAAGTTTATGGGTCCGACTTTGCTTCCCGAAGAGAAAACTGCCCTTCGGTGGGCGATAAACGATAAAAATTTTGCTTTTATTCAATATCATTCCAAATATTTCAGTATGAGGAAAGAAAAAATGAGGCAACTTTCTGTTCAAACGAAGTCGGTAACATTGGCTCATTCGGCAATAATTTTTGACCAGTTTGACGTGGCAAACCTTAACGATAACGCACAGATTTAAATAAGTCCATATTTCCCAAAAACCGTACATTTGAGAGGTTAGAAAGAAGTGTTTTTTACGCAAATAATAACGGGGAATCCTAATACTCAACGGAGAATGTAAAAAAAATTACGAAAATCTTTGCCGTGAAGGCAGGAGCTTTTGAGCGCTCGTACATGCACCTTGTACGATTCGCATTTTCCAGTTTTAGAAATCAATTGAAGGAATTTTCGACAGCTGTCGAAAAAATTCTGAAACTTAGACTTCAGACTTCATGTCAGTGCTTCAGCTGATCAATTTTTTTTCGATAATTCGCTAGAACTTTCTACGGTACCTATGGTCTTGGTGATGCGATCTGGACAAAATTTTGCACGTAGTTTGAATACATTATTCCTCAGCTAGGTACAAAATCTCAATTCAATCCGATCAGTAGTTTCGAAACTATCAGGAAAAAAATATTTTGCACGGCCATATTCACGGAACCCCTAGTCTAATTCTGCTCATTGATGAACGTGACCGCAATATTCGCGATCCAACCCACCCTGAAAATTTCAAGTTCCTAGGCCTTTCCATTCAAAAGTTACAATTTTCTATGGTTTCTATCTTATCTTGAGTACTTCATGGGAGATGCCACCCCCCTGAAAAATTTTCTGCTGACCTTCATGGCCCCTTCCCCGGATACACCCCTGAAGATTAAATCAAAGTGCGAGTTTATGCCCAAAGTAGGAAATAATAAAAGAAACCATCGTGCCAACGTGAAAAGGTTCTATTGAAATTGAATGGAAATCATATTTTGGTCGACCCCATCCAAGGGCTGTCCTTTCCTTCAGGGAGCATTTTCGGATCCCTGTCATATAAACCTTTTTTTTCTTATTTGAAGCCATAAAGGTCACTGTGTATAGCCAGTCCACTTGTTCCGGAAAACCATGTTATTCCTTTCAGCTTTCTAGTTGTATTTTCTGATTGCCGAATGAAGCGGTCATTAAAACGTTCAAGTATTGGATTCTACACTAACCAAAACGCTGATTGTGAAAACTTCACGGGGGTTGAAAATGTTGTTCTTCGAAATATTGCGAAGGTTCATGAAAGAATTGATCCATCTAAATTAAAAAAAAATGGAACTTTTTCTGGAACCGCGTGAAAGGCTTTAATCTTCGTAACGAATCAATAAGCTGCTCCTGAAGGGTCATCCTCATCCTTAGTGTAATAACTCAAATAAATAGATACCATCCGACAAGTTGGCCAAGTGCAACATCCATCTCGGTGCCACAAAAGTGCAACACAATACATGATACGTTGCCTGTGAATCGCTCTCTTCCTTATGGTATGATTTGTCGATGCCTATGTGTTCTGCCACGTTGAAGGGAGTGTTTGAATCAGAGTGCGCACGTAATATATTTATAACAAATGAGGCCTTCGGACCGAAGTGACATGTGAATGTAGACAGAATGGTATTGTGTATTATGCCTCTTGTGGCATTAGAAGTTGGTATAGCTGAATGTAATGTTATATTTATTTCGTTTGCTAGCTAGCAGGAATTGCCAGATGAAAGACATATCAATGGTCTTGGTCAGTTCGAATGTTCTGAATGTATTACCGCTGGTTATAAGATGAATTATTATGTTAATTCATAGGCAGGTGTCAACTGTCGTTCGAAGGCGAAGACCACAAGACACAGTGAAGGGGGTCGTTGTCATATTCAATGATAATGATTGTCGTTTCGTCAGCGGAACTTTACGAAGATAATACTTGATTGTAAATCTCCAGATATAGTGTTACTCTAGAATTTTTTCTCAACTGCTGATACATTGATCTGTAGAATTTTTTTACAATCTGAATACATATAATAATTTACTCCTCAAATTTTCACTCAAATATTCAATGTTGTCGACGCACCAGCTAATATTATCTATTAAATCGATTAATTTAGAAATATTCCATCGAGTTCCATCAACTCGCGCGCTTGTTATAATTTTGCCCAAATTTCTGTAATTCTCGAATTTTGGATCAAAAACTATCTCAAACGGTTCTGTCGTATTCACTGATGAAGAATTCGAGGTGAAACTGAATTCGGTCTGTCCGGCCGTAAACACAATGACTTTCAGAAGAATAGACCTAGAGATTTGAAATTTTCGGGGTACGTTTGAGGTCTTGATGCGCTAGTTGGGATTGTTAATTGGCGAAATCCACGCCGAATGTTTTTGTAGATATAGCCATCTGCAATTTTTGGGCGCTCGTACAACTTACAATTTTCTATGGTTTCTATGGTTCTGATTATGCGATCTGGACAAAATTTCACATGTAGCTTGAACACCTCATTGTCCATTTGAGTGCAAAATTTCATCTCAATCAAATATGTAGTTTTCAAGTAATCAGGGGAACAAAACTTTGAACGGCCATATTAACGAGGGCTATATCATTTCGTCACGATGTCTGTATTTTTCGAATTTTGAGCCGAAAATGGTCTCAATCGACTATGTTCGACTCAATGATGACGAATCCGTCGGAGAATTCGAGTCTGTCCGTCCGTCCGGCCGTCCGTCCGTAAGCACGATAACTCTCGAACGGATCAACCTAGAGACTTGAAATTTTCAGTGTAGGTTCAGATCCCAAATGCCTCGGTTAAGTTCGTTAATGGGCCAAATTCGCTTAGGGGTTCCGTAAATATGGCCGTTCAAAGTTTTGTTCCCCTGATTACTTGAAAACTACATATTTGATTGAGATGAAATTTTGCACTCAAATGGACAATGAGGTGTTCAAGCTACATGTGAAATTTTGTCCAGATCGCATGATCAGAACCATAGAAACCATAGAAAATTGTAACTTTTGAACGGAAACGCCTAGGGACTTGAAATTTTCAGGATAGGTGTGGATCTCGAATGTCGTGATCACGTTCATCTATGAGCAAAATTATACTAGGGGTTCCGTAAGTATGGTCGTTTGAAATTTAGTTTTCTTGATAATTTCAAAACTACAGATTCGATCGTGACGAAATTTTGTATACTAATGGAGAATGATATATTCAAGCTACATCTCTCCAGATCACATGACCAGAACCATATAAACCATAGAAAATCATAACTTTCGAACGGAAAGGCCTAGGGACTTGAAATTTTCAGGATAGGTGTGGATCTGAAATGTCGCGTTCACGTTTATCAATGAACAGAATTATACCAGGGGTTCCGTAAATACGGTCGTTTGAAATTTTGGTTTCTGGATAATTTCGAAACTGCGGATTCGATCGAGATGAAATTTTGTTTTTTAATCGAGAATGATATATTAAAACAATATTTTGTCCAGATCGCATGACCAGAACCATAGAAACCATAGAAAATTGTAACTTTTGAACGGAAAGGCCTAGGAACTTGAAATTCTCAGGGTGGGTTTGGATCGCAAATATCGCGATCACGTTCATCTATGAGCAAAATTAGACTAGGAGTTCCGTAAATATGGCCGTTCAAAATATTTTTTTGCTGATAGTTCCGAAAATACTGAGCGGATCGTGATGAAATTTTGCACCTAGCTGAGTAATAATGTATTCAAACTACGTGCAAAATTTTGTCCAGATCGCACCACCAAGACCATAGATACCGTAGAAAATTCTAGCGAATTATCGAAAAAAATTGATCAGCTGAAGCACTGAAATGAAGTCTGGAGTTTCGCCTAAGTTTCAGAATTTTTTTGACAGCTGTCGAAAATTCCTTCAATTGATTTCTGAAACTGGAAAATGCGAATCTACCTACAAAGTGCATGTACGAGCGCTCAAAAGCTCCTGCCTTCACGGCAGTGCTTTTCGTAATTTTTTCTTTTATAATTGAAAAATACTGATCCAATGGAATTGAAATTCTGTAGTTAGTTCTGAGATCGTATTACTAGGAGATTTGAAAAAATATTCTCGAACTTTGTTATTTCAGAAAGTTTTCACTATAGCTGGCTGAAATTACTGTCTACATTTGAGGCGTAATGGATGGCTGGAATGGGAAATGTGGAAATTTAGAATTCAACTGTTCAACGACAAGAACAATTGAGTTTTTATATCTGGTTAGGAGAATATTTGATATTCAGTGATTCCATTCCTCGAAGTATATGAAATAAATTACGAAAAGCACTGCCGTATAGTCAGGAGGTTTTGATTGATTGAAAACTTTTCTGACAGCTGTCAAAAAAACTTTCGAATTGAGGCGAAACTCCAGACTTCACGTCAGTGCTTTAGGTTAGTTTTTTTTTTCGATAATTCGCTAGAATTTTTTACGGTATCTATGGTCTTGGTGATGCGATCTAGACAAAATTCCCCATGTTGTTTGAATACATTATTCTTCATCTATGTGCAAAATTTCATTCCAATCCAATGAGTAGTTCCGAAATTATCAGGAAAAAAATATTTTGAACGGTCATATTCACGGAACCCCTTGTCTAATTTTACTCATCGATGAACGTGACCGTGAAATTCGGGATCCGAACATACCCTGAAAATTTCAAGTCCCTTGGCCTTTCATTTCGAAAGTTATAATTTTTTATGGTTTCTATAGTTCTGGTCATGCGATATGGAAAAAATATAGCTTGAATATATCATTTTCCATTGAAATACAAAATTTCGTCACGATCAAATCAGTAACTTTGAAATTATCAAAAAAACTAAATTTCAAACGACCATACTTACGGAACCCCTAGTTTTATTTTGCTCATTCATAAACCAGACTGCGACATTCGAGATCCACACCTATCCTGAAAATTTCAAGTCCCTAGGCCTTTCCATTACAAAGTTTTATTTTTCTATGGTTTCTATGGTTCTGGTCATGCGATCTGGATGAAATTTTGCTCATAGCTCGAATCTGTAGTTTCGAAGAAATCAGGAAAACAAAATTCGAGCGGCCATATTTACGGAACCCCTGGGCGAATTTCATCAAATGACGAACTCAACCGCGGCATTCGAGATTCGAACCTACCCTGAAAATTTCAAGTTTCTAGGTCGTCTCATTCGAGAGTTATCGTGTATACGGCCGGCCGGGCGGACCGACGGACAGACTCGAATTTTTCGACGGATCCGTCATCAGTGAGTCAAACTCTGTCGATAGTGTCGATTGAGACCATTTTCGGCTCAAAATTCCAAAAATACAGACATCATGACGAAATGATATAGCCCTCGTGTAAGTAGTACGAGCGCTCAAATATGAAATTAATTGCCACATTGACGTTTGTTGTTATTATTATAAGTATCACAGAACAAATATGTTACTTCATCTTTGATGTGGGTCTATACGCTACAGTGTCACTTCATGGCAAATGATCATATCAAGTTGACAATAAAAGAATGATAATTTGATTTGAACATTATTTCCTAATTTGCCTGAAACTTATTTATCTGTGACAAATGATATCCCTTCATTATGGTCCAGTAGTGGCCTTCGATCATCTGAAGTTCCGAAATATCATCGCTTGGATGGCCCTATTCCGTTGGAAAAAACCTCCCGTTCAGAGAGCAACAAGTTTGTATATCAAAACCAATCATCGAAAAAATTGCACAGGACAAAGCGATTATATTTCAAAATTAGCGAACGAGCATGGTGTAGAGGTGATTCTCCTTAGAGAGACTCATACGGCAACGGAGGAAAATCTTCGTGAAAGGGGAGAAAACTGAGCTTATATCGCTGTAACAGAAAATCCTTATATTACTCCCACTGATGTCGATCATTGGAAGATCTCTAAAAATATGTAGCAGCCACGTTATCAGCACCACATCAATCAAATTTGACGTAAATAATCATCAATTGAATTTTCTTCCAAAATTAATATTCCGAGAACTAGCCCTTCCCAGGCCACCTTGAATACGGAGAACGTAGAAATTACATAGACGGTGAAAATACCTCATATATCTTTCTATCGAATGTTAACAGTAGCTAGAAAGATGGTGTCAATTTTTATTTTGTTCGATGAAGTTATAAACGTATTTATAACAGAAGGGAGATTGTGGGTTTTGCATACGGCCTAAATTGATTTATAAATTCAAGAAGAATGTTGTGAATAATTCCGACGAACTCTCGATTATTTTCTAACATCAAACAAGGCGAACCAAGTCCTAACCACATCACAAATATGACGAAACAGTTAAGCGATTCAAATCCCTCCCAAATATTTGCCGTCAGCTCAAGGCATTAGCAAAATTTGTCGGCAGCAAACGACAAGAATTATTTGATCTCTCTTTTCGCCAAATGAAACGAGTTGTCAGAGTATACAATGTCGACGTTTTTCATATTTATTCTTCCGTTCCGGTTCAGGACGGACCGCAAAAAAAGTCGTTAGATGAACAAACAGATCCGTCATTTATCTGTGTCGTCAGGCGTTCGAGTCCCTCTGATTTATTCTTTTCATAATTGCAATGTCCTTCCATTACTTACATCTTAGAATTTTCGAAGAACATCTTTCTGACGTTAAGGGGAGCTCTGCACAAATACTTGAACTGTGATGATTGAATATGTTGTTGGCGTTTTCTTTTCTAATAGAAACTAGCTGAATATTTTTTTTGCGTAATAGGAAGGGTCCATAAAAATCCTTGTGATTTAATCTCTCTTCGTCTTGTACTTGCAATGCGGGATTATGACATTGTGAACATCAGCAGTCATTGCTCCAAGAGCTTTATTTTCCCGAGTTTGAGTTTGAGTCTTGACACCCCTGGTATTATTTAAACCCGCAAAATTTCAAGTCTGGGTGTTAACCAATTAATTATCATAGTGATGAATGGAAGAATACTTGTGTTTCCAATGACATAACCAACAATATATACAATAGAAACAATTGTTCCGAAGAATAATTGTTGCTGCAGCCCGACTGCTGAAAATTCAATCTGGGTAACCCAAAAGAATATCAATATTATTGATCGCAACTGCAGACCATGGTTTCAAGCTTATTGGTCCAACCTATATGGCAGCCTAGCGACGATGACTGCCATGTAGAGGTAGGCTCTTCTTGTAAGAAATAGTTGCACAGATTAGAAAAAAATTTGCATTTCGCTGTTTGGGGGGTCATTAGGTATTTCTAGAGACCTGTAAAGGTGTGGGGAGGAAAGTACCTATTTTTGAAATTTGATGTGAAGGAGTAAAAAACCTCAATTGTGTGAATTCAATTTCCTGTTGAATTAATTTGATGTTTTTAGAGTATATTTGTTCAGATAGACCTCGAGGAAGAAAGTATTATTCGAAAGCTTAGTCAAAAAATTTGAAAAGCACTGCCGTGAAGTCAGGAGCTCTTGAGCGCTCGTTCATCCACCTTGGTAGTTGTAGGTAGGTTCGCATTCTCCAGTTTTAGAAACCAATTGGAAAGATTTTGACAACTGTCGAAGAAAATTTCAAACTAAGGCGAAAATCCAGACTTCACGTTAGTGCTTTAGGTGACCAATTTTTTTTTCGATAATTTGCTACAGTTTTCTACGGTATCTATGGTCTTGGTAATGCGATCTGGACCAAAATTTCCCACGTAGTTTGAATGAATTATTTTTCATCTATTTGGGAAATTTCATTCCAATAAAAAAAGCAGTTTCGAAATTATCAGGAAAAAAATAGTTTGAACGGCTGTATTTACGGAGCTCCTAGTCTAATTTTTCTCATTGATGAACGCGACCGCAATTTCGAGATCCACACCTATCCTGAAAATTTCAAGTCCCTAGGTCTTTCCATTACAAAGTTATAATTTTCTATGGTTTCTATGGTTCTGGTCATGCGAGCTGGACAAAATTTCGCATGTAGCTTGAAAACGTAATTCTCTATCTGAATGCAAAATTCCACTTTGATCGAATCAGTAGTTTCGAAGTAATCAGAAAAACAAAATTTTGACCGGCCATATTTACGGAACCCCTAGGCGAATTTTGCCCAATAACGAACTCAACCGCGGCATTCGAGATTCGAACCTACTCTGAGAATAACAAGTTCCTAGGACATTCCGTTCGAGAGTTATCGTGTATACGGACAGACGGCCGAACGGACGGACGGACAGACTCAAATTTTTCGAGGGATTCGTCATCAGTGAGTCGAACATAGTCGTTTGAGACCATTTTCGGCTCAAAATTCGAAAAATACAGACATCGTGACGAAATGATATAGCCCTCGTGTAAGTAGTACGAGCGCTCAAAAAACAAAAAGAGTTCTACATTACTCATCAAATATCATGATACAATCGAAGATCACGCAAACCTGCTTATAGAGTTACTTCTGCAGCCGAACATCAGTGAAATACTTGGTCAAAACTTGGCCAATCGAACATCCTTGTATATACCACAACTTTACTTATTCTATTGTAATAATTTTTAGTTCTTAAGCTCTTGGAATATGGGTTTGTAATTTGCCGAATGAAAGATGAGAATAATGGTATTTCAAATATTGTATAGTTACACAAAAAATATCGAACAATAGAAGTTGAGAAAAAATACATGTGAAAATTATTGCTCTTCTTGAATTTCCTGAATTAGAATGAAGAAAAATATGAATTTAATTATTGATCTTGATTCGTAGAATATCTTTTTCAAAATAAAAAAAAAATTCACTGGAAGAAATAATTTCATATGATACGTGTTAGGTTAGGTGTTTGAAAGGCGAATAAATCAGTTTCGTTATTCCTAAGATTTTTTTATCAAAGTTCTCATTGTTTCAAATTAATTCCAATGCTCATGTTTGATGCTGAAAAATTCCAATGTGCAATCCAATTCGAAAGTTCTGTTCTCCTTTTCTATTCTTCGGAGTGGAATGCATGATGTAAATTTCTTCAACTATACGGTTGAGTTTTATTGTTCGCGAAAATGGAACAATCAATCATGCGGTAAATGTCTGGTAATAGAACGCCAGTAGAATATAAAACAGCACGAGAGAAATAAATGTCCTTATCTTTTCAGATTGATCTGGAAGCCATCAAAACCACCGAATACATCCCGCCTCCGGAAAGAAACATGAATGGCCACTACAGCCACAACATATCGCACCAGAAGCAGTCTCTGAACCACGGAAGAACAAGCTCGAAAGAGTGGGAGAATCCTGTCAATGAGCGCACTAAACTTCATCATCGTCCTGCGATGGCTGCAACTTCGCATTCACACAACTCAGTGCCTGCCCCAACCCAGAACGCTCAAGACGCATCAACGAAGCGCAGGAGGGCCACGAGCGGCGCGAAATCCAAAATTTTGGGGGGCATGGACCCCCATTCGCGCTCCCACATCCCCATGCGAACTAACAAAACTAGGCCGCAAACCCAAAAATCGAACAGTTCGACCGGCCCGAAAAATGACAAGGGTAAAGGGGTTGTTTATCAAAGTGCCGCGTCGTGCTATGTTGGCGCGGGAATTCCTTCGGTGTCATCGGGGGTGAACAGCGGTGGTGTCAGTGGAGTGTACGGTGTTTATTCCGAAACTAAATACACTTTTGCTGTGAATGGGTTACCTGGTAATTTGGCACAGGCCTCAGCTGCTGCTGCGTTTTTTGCAAGGTAAACATATTGGGTTGATGCATGGTCAGAGGTTTGCCCGAGGTCCTGTTAATTTTATGATGGATATAATAATTGCGAAACCATCCTTTGCATTAGTACGCTCGAGGTGCCTATTTCTGGTCGCGTTGTGATATCAGGTGGTATTAAGTCTGACGTTTCATCAACCATTGCTCTGATGAAGTCAGACATTCATACTTTTCAAAATGAGTTCCTGTGAATTCCAATATTTTCTTATAATTAATCCCTGCTATCAGTGACTCTTTGCAGAGTTACATGAATGTCTGAAAAAAAAAACGTATTAATTTGTTCTCCAGACAAAAAGATTCTGAAATAAAAGATCCGCAGTCTGAAATGAAAATTATTTTCTTTTACTGGTCAATTTTTGGAGTTAAAATTCAATGAAAATTTTCTACAATGGTTGGAAGGTTTTAGACAAAGAAAAAAGACGAGTTCCAAGACTTTAGAGTATTCATGAAACGAAAATTCAAAAGGAGTGTAGGTACACATATTGCAGTGGAAACAAAAATGATATTCAGAGGTTATTTCATGCACCGATAACAGAATAATAATGAAAAATATACCTAAATAATCAGTGGCAATTGACAACTGGAGCCTGAAAGATTATCTTCGAATACTAAATACTTTGTTTTTTTCAACGAAATGTATGCAATTTCCAATTAGTGGAATGCTTAGTACTTCAGACATGATTAAAAATAATACGGTTCGATAAAATTGATAGTCTTTAGGAGACATATCCTCGATATGGTTTTCGAGTTTCAATAGTTAACAAATCTGCTATCAAGTTCACTTCGAATTGTGATCGATTCATCATAAACATAATTAAAAGGAAAATATTCGATAGAAATGGAAGACATTTATTAACTCCTTTCAATTTTTGTCATCAATGCATTCTTCAATATAACTCATTGAATCAACCGTGCTATGCCTCAGATCGGATCTCCTAGTTCGAAAAGGCTCTGAGAGGTCCCATAGAGACCAAAAATAAGAACGCAGCTACAAAATAATGAGCAATCTTACTGTAGAGTGATTTACTTACTCCTATTACTGTTATAGTTCAAAGTTTTCAATTTCTATAAGTTGATGTGGGAACTTGAAAGAAAATGCATTAATCGAAAACCTTCAATAGCAATGAAAGTTCAGCTGTCTCGTCTGGCTGAACTCACGACTAATATAGTCATCAACTGCTAATTAATAGAGTTGTTTGATTAGTACACTGTAATTAAGGATTCAATATAAATGAATGGAGATATCTTTTGGAGTACCCATGCGAAGTGATAACTCACAATTATTCCTAGGTAATTACAATGTGGATGCATAAAAATAAATTAGTTTCGTATTTGGTCATATTGTTTTACGTTATTTTTCTCCCCCTGATACTGAATAGAGGTGAATATTCTACGACTTTGAACTATTGAGTATACTTTACTGAATCCCATGATAACGATTTTATCAGATGGGTGAAGATGAACTGTTTCATCTTCATGTTTTAAACTGTATTTTGTGCAATTATCTTAATTCGGTAAATAATTGGTAGTTTAATTATGGAATTCATATGATTTCTTGTTGCGAGATCAGGAGTTTTTTAATACTCAATTCGGTGAACTGTCATGAGATATATTATACTTACTGGTTCAAAATGACTCAAAATATTGTAGTATTAACTGTCCACACTCTATTATGTTTGTGAAGGTTATTTTTTCCATTTTTTTCAAGTTGCGGTGCCGTAGTTTCTGCCTGAGGTCCAAAGTATCAGATGGTAGAATCCACACATCCCGCCGTCCTGTTGCTGCACCGCAACTACGTTCCACGTTTTTCCGATCGTTCATATACTGGCGGTATTTTGAGATAAAGCGTCCTGAAACGACGCCAGGAATATACTTTTCACTCGATTATTTGGTTTTTATAAATATTTTTTTTCAAACGTACAGAAACAACGTCATTTTTCGACTGACAGCATCATCGAAAAGTTCTACTTCTCCTCCGCTGTAAGGAAATGTGTTGCTATGTAAACAATTAATTACATTTCCGTACGCCGGAGGGAAAAGTGTCGCTTTGTGAACGATGAATTAGGTACCATGAACAACCTAAAAAATTCTAAATCAAACGGCATTTTTATTCACTGAAGTTACATTGAATGTGCAATTGGTCAATGTTGCATTTTGAAAATTGAAACCATGTAGTAAAATACGGGAAGGATTCGGTTCAGAAGATGATGACTCAATGGGGTCATGTGAGTTGCTGGTTCCAGGAAATTCTTTGACGTTCAATATTCTACTAGCAGCCGAATAGAAAACTTTCGAATTGCTCCTTAGAACACTCTTGATTTATTTGCATGATATCCTTCATTCGATTTTCTGAAAAACGCGCGTAAGTAACTTCAAATATTTACCACTATCTATTTCGTGTTTGCTCGCTAGTTGAGACTTTATCATGAAATATCGGATAGCCATTGTATTGAAATATGCTAGAAGTACGTTCTCTTGAAAAACTGCCACACTTTTCGAATTGCATCAATTCACGAAGTGATCATATGCTGCAGAATATTTTTCACTAGACTTTGATGGCCCAAGGAAAGAGACTGCTTCATTGGCCAAAGCCTCAATTTCTGAAGACATTTTAACGTTTCACCAGCTAGCAAGTGATAACTATCAATTATTATACTTCTGTCAAAATCAATTTTTCATGACGTAACTAGGCAATTTTCCACTGATATTTCAATTATAACGATCATAAACATAAATCTAATTCAAAGGTGGATCTCCAGATGTGTATAAATTTCAAAACGTTTGAAAAAAAAAATACGAAAAGCACTGCCGTGAAGGCAGGAGCTTTTGAGCACTCGTACATGCACCTTGTAGGTAGATTCGCATTTTATAGTTTTAGAAACCAATTGAGGAAATTTTGACAGCTGTCAAAAAAATTCGGAAACTTAGGCGAAACTCCAGACTTTTTTCGATAATTCGCTAGAATTTTCTACGGTATCTATGGTCTTGGTGGTGCGATCTGGACAAAATTTTGCACGTAGTTTGAATACATTATTACTCAGCTAGGTGCAAATTTCATCCAAATCCGCTCAGTATTTTCGGAACTACAGTAGAACCCCTCTAATCCGTCACCTTCGGGACTAGGGGTATGGTCGGAACGCAAAAAAGGTCGGATTATCCAAAAAAGCCAATATTTATTACATTAAACATATAAAGACATGTTTTACAGTGAATTTAGTTATATATGAACTTAAAAAACATTGTTTTAACTGAAAAAACCAAGAAAAAATAACTGAGAAAAAAAATTTCGGTGATACATTTTTGACGTTTCGGTCGGTGAGTCATCGATAAGACGGTATTTGGACTATTTGGGTACTTGCTAGCGTGACTGAGCAAGGTCGGATAACCGGAGTAACGGACCAGCCGAGGGCGGATTAGAGGGGTTCTACTGTATCAGCAAAAAAATATTTTGAACGGCCGTATTCACAGAACCCCTAGTATAATTCTGCTCATAGATGAACGTGACCGCGATATTTGCGATCCAAACCCACCCTGAGAATTTCAAGTTCCTAGGCCTTTCCGTTCAAAAGTTACAATTTTCTATGGTTTCTATGGTTCTGGTCATGCGATCTGGACAAAATATTGTTTTAATCATTCTCGATTAAAATACGAAATTTCATCTCGATCCAATCCGTACTTTCGAAATTATCGAGAAACCAAAACCCCTAGTATAATTCTGTTCATTGATAAACGTGAACGCGACATTTCAGATCCACACCTATCCTGAATTTCAAATTTCAAGTCCCTAGGCCTTTCCGTTCGAAAGTTATGATTTTCTATGGTTTCTATGGTTCTGGTCATGTGATCTGGAGAAATCTAGCTTGAATATATCATTTTCCATTAGTATACAAAATTTCGTCACGATCGAATCTGTAGTTTTGAAATTATCAAGAAAACTAAATTTCAAACGACCATATTTACGGAACCCCTAGTATAATTTTGCTCATAGATGAACGCGATCACGACATTCTAGATCCACACCTATCCTGAAAATTTCAAGTCCCTAGGCCTTTCCGTTCAAAAGTTACAATTTTCTATGGTTTCTATGGTTCTGGTCATGCGATCTGGACAAAATTTCACATGTAGCTTGAACACCTCATTTTCCATATGAGTGCAAAATTTCATCCCAATCAAATCTGTAGTTTCCATGTAATCAGGGGAACAAAACCTTGAACGGCCATATTCACGGAACCTCTGGTGGAATTTGGCCCATTAACGAACTTAACCGAGGCATTCGGGATCTGAACCCATACTGAAAATTTCAAGTCTCTAGGTTGTTCCGTTCGAGAGTTATCGTGCTTACGGCCGGACGGACGGACGGACAGACTCGAATTTTCGGACGGATTCGTCATCAGTGAGTCGAACATAGTCGATTGAGACCATTTTCGGCTCAAAATTCGAAAAATACAGACATCGTGACGAACTGATATAGCCCTCGTGTAAGTTGTACGAGCGCTCAAAAAATAACATATTCCATTCGGAGGAAAAGTGACACTTTTTCTCCTTATGAAATAATATACTATTTGTTATATTTAGTTGCTCTTTCCACTTTTCACAACAGTTGTCCAAATGTTAAGCAACAAATAATTTGCTTGTGTCAGAAAATGATATGGAATGGATGGATTCGAAATAATATAAAACCAATTCGCTAACAAGAACTCATCGAAAACTTTCTTCAATTTTCCTGATGCCTCTCAAGACATTTGTGGAATATTATTGTATCCTTTTTCGTAGAGAATGGGCCACTCTTATAAGATGTCAATGAATCAAGAAAAAATTCATTTTTTGATAACTAGGAGCGTTTTTCGAAGAATCAACAGTTACCTCCATGGGCTCACTGAGGGAGTAAGTGGTCCGAACCCCTTCCTTGGTCTGAGCTGTCCTCTTTGGGCCTTGGCCCCCATGCGGTATTAACTATAAGAATGAGCTTATGAAATAAATGAAGATTTAAGGATTCTTCCACAGTTATTCCGAACCACTACAGAAGGTATACGAAGTTTGCCTTCCTTGTGAATAATTAAATGCATAAGTAGCGGATTCAATAAATGTATATTTATATCTTATATTTGCATGTTGAAATATTCCGCCAAAAGCTCGGTGAGCCGAATCTTATGTTCGTTGTCAAAGTTGCCCAAGAACAAAAAATAAAGAAATTAACACGGTTATTAATTCGTCTGAATATCACTTCTGTATTCTTCATCGATCTTATTTTGCATATCATGTTTTACAGTCTCATAATGTTCACTGTTTAAACTTTCCACGAATCCCTCTAATCTCCAAATCTATTTATGAGAACTTCCGTGGAATATTCGAAATTGACTATTGTAACATGATCTGATTCGAATTTGAATTGCCTCCGTTGTGCTGTAAATCGAAAGAAAATCTTTGCCTAAAACAATCCTTTTGAAAGGTGTCGCAGGGGTCAAGGGTTAAATCATCGAACGTTGAAGATCGGTTTTACAGCAAAAAACAAAATTTCCTATAATCATGTGTCATAACCTGTTTTCGGGATAAAGGGTGTCGATGT
The DNA here is from genome assembly GCA_963966015.1 of Aphidecta obliterata. Taxonomy (NCBI): domain Eukaryota; kingdom Metazoa; phylum Arthropoda; class Insecta; order Coleoptera; family Coccinellidae; genus Aphidecta; species Aphidecta obliterata. The sequence continues at coordinate 14,257,263 of OZ014429.1, read as the reverse complement.
TTTCAGAAAAAAAGAGATTTTTATGAATTGCACGAAAACGTTTTGATAGATTTTACTTTGGAACAAAAGAAGCCCCAATTATTGTTTTCGAGGTTGTGCCCAGCTACCTTTGATCTGATGTTTTTTGAAACGATTTTTTTCCTGCAGGAAAATGGTTTTCATGTTCTCAATGTTCTCAACATACAAAAAAAATAGTGGCATACAATGGTTATATTGGTAATGTCAATTACATCACCTTAGGGGATGATAGTGATATTTTAATGGAATTAATGATTCAATACTTATATCAGAATATTGCCGCAAATGAGCATGCCAAATTTCATCAAAATCAGATAGAATGTTTTTGACCAATTCATGATAAAAACCCTTATTTCTTTCTGAAAACATGGACAACCTGGGAAACGAAAACGAAACAATTCAGAACACTTTATTATGGAAATAAAATTTCTATTTTTTTCCTGAAAACACATCTTGAACCTTTGACGGTTTAACCTAAGGTCACCTTGCATGAAAACGTAGAGGGTTCATTTCCTCCTATATGATCTTTCGGATCTAGAAAATTAACCACTGTCGCGTTGCAAATGAAGTAATTTGTATAAGCACCTCGAAATCCTGTATGAATTTAGAATTGAATTACCGATACGTATTCAGAACACGGATCACCGACACCTATTCAAAGCGTAATATACCGTATATACGTCCACAGAATCGCTTTCGAGTTACGTAAAGACCACCTGTTCTAAGACAAGCACGTGCATATGTTTGAGAACTTGATGAATGGGATGATGTCAATATAATATCTTTCCTAACTATTAGCATAACGTTGTTGCCGAGAATGGAACAGGAGTACAGACTACTGCAGCTCCCTCAAGGATATAAGCGACAAGTCGGTACTAATTACATTTCTACTTCGAATTCAATGACCGAACGAAAGAATACTTGGTAGGTCACGGAGTTCTAGAATGCAGTTTTGCATATTCATGAAAAGATTATTCTGAGATAATACGATTAACGCAAGATTATTTAATACATCATTTTTGAGCGCTCCTACTATTTACACGAGGGCTATATCATTTCGTCACGATGTCTGTATTTTTCGAATTTTGAGCCGAAAATGGTCTCAATCGATTATGTTCGACTCACTGATGATGAATCCGTCGGAAAATTCGAGTCTGTCCGTCCGTCCTTAAGCACGATAACTCTCGAACGGAACAACCTAGAAACTTGAAACTTTCAGTGTGGGTTCAGTTCCCGAATGCCTCGGTTGAGTTCGTTAATGGGCCAAATTCCATCAGGGGTTCCGTAAATATGGCCGTTCAAAGTTTTGTTCCCCTGATTACTTGAAAACTACAGATTCGATCGAGATGAAATTTTGCACTCAAATGGAGAATGAGGTGTCCAAGCTATACTCCGTTTAAGAATTATTGACATCTCGGTTGGCTGTGAAAAATCGAATTTAAGTTGGTAATAGACTATTCAGTAATATTTTGGGTTGCTGAATTCAGGTTGGTATAGGAATAACACTAACATTACCCATAGAAATCTTGCTTTGATGATTTTATCGAAGATATTGGTGAATATGTAATTATAAAAATTTGCTCTGAATTTGAGTATTTTTTGTCTTATGCTATTAAAATGGCTGGAATTCACCAGGATACATCGCGCCTAACAAGAGAACGCCAGGCAGTTTTTCGGTGTTACTTCGAGTTTTTCAAAGATTTGGCATATATTTCCGCTAGTGTTTCAGGTAAACTGTTATTCACCGACTCAAAGTGTATTCTGATTGATCAATGTCTCTTAAATTTTCAGATTTCACCAAGCCCTGTCCGTAGAATATTAGCATGTTATTATAGCCTGGAATTAGCAGTGGAAGAAAACCTATGCGATACGATTATTCCTTCAAAGACACATTGAATGACTTTGTTTTTGCTTGAATTAAAAACAATGAATATATCAGTTTAGATATCCTTTTCGAACTGGCCAAAGAGCACCCAGATTTCAATTGATCGAAGTCACCATTATATTATATCATAAAAAAATTGGATACAAATACAAAAAAGTTGATCGAAGGAAAATTCTTATTGATAAACAGAAAAATATAATAAAAATAGTACGATATTATGATAAATACCGAGAATACATGGAACAAAACGTAAAATTCATTTATCTAGATGAAATTTGGATATTCGAAAACGGTATTCAAATTTGTCAGTGGACACTAGAAAAGAATCCAAAAGGTATGCTGAGTATATTCAAGGGTAAAGGCAGAAGGTGCACTATTTTGAATGCTGGAACAATTGATGGATTTTTACCTGGATGTGATCCGATTCTTGACAGTGGTATTAATGATAAGGATTACTATGAATGGTGAATTATTTCATAAATGGGTTATTTTGAAAAATTGAAACCTTCCCTGCAAAAGGATGCCCATCAATAGGATTGTCAGCTTATTCAATAAACACATCCAAATCACTACACTACGTGGAAACAAAGTTTTCAATGGTATTTTTATCTTTGCTCTTGTATCATTCATAGATATTTTAAGTTTATTTATTATACTGTATGGTACCCTGTTCACATTCCCTCTGCTAATACACATGCTATACTGTTCCCAATTCAAAAGTATACTGAATAATTGTAAAATTGATCATCAATTATAATATTTTCAATAATTCATGGACAGTTTTAATGAATGAAAATAAAAATTGACTTTCTTGAAGTTTTCAACACCAAGCAATAAATAATTCACAAATTGGTTCATATATTGATAGTTCGGTACAAAGTTCATGTCAAAATTCTTCATGTACTACATAGATCCTTAATTTTTGTTTCTCTCTTATTTCTTAATACATTATAACGTTTATTCCAATCCATTCTTTTGGCCCTGTGCTTGCGAAGTATCCAAATATTTTTTTCTGTTGCACCACTAGCTACCTGCTAGAATTCCATTAATTATCCTTCTTGAATCCTGACATAAAATGGTACTCTTATAGTTATATGGTTAGAATTTTGCAAGATTTCCAATACCAATAAATATTGCATGGTCCTGAGTGAAAATAAATATTTATTTGAATGATCTTCAATTTTCCATGGTTGACTTTTATATGAACGATAAGTTCAGATAATTTCATATGAAAGCATTCCACGATATTTTTGCGTTTTCAAACCTGAATTCCCATGTTTGAACTGCAATCGAAATATTCCGGCTTAATTATTCGATAATTCGTATACTCAACACTTTTCTAGGTTATATTTATGTTCCATTTCTATGATTAAATTTAGTTACTTTTTTGTAACTAGAAATAAAGCCTCGACTGGACGTTCATGGCCTGCTTCGATGTCAATAATTCTTAAATGGACTATACATGTGAAATTTTGTCCAGATCACATGACCAGAACCATAGAAACTATAGAAAATTGTAACTTTTGAACGGAAACGCCTAGAGACTTGAAATTTTCAGGATAGGTTTGGATCTCGAATGTCGTGATCACGTTCATCTAAGAGCAAAATTAGACTAGGGGTTCCGTAAATATGGCCGTTCAAAATATTTTTTCCTGACAGTTTCAAAACTACTGATTGAATGGAATTTTGCACCTAGCTGAGAAATAATGTATTCAAACTACGTGCGAAATTTTGTCCAGAGGGCATCACCAAGACCATAGATACCGTAGAAAGATCTAGCGAATTATCGAAAAAAAATTGGTCAGCTGAAGCACTGACGTCTGGAGTTTCGCCTAAATTTCAGAATATTTTTGACAGCTGTCGAAAATTCCTTCAGTTGATTTCTAAAACTGGAAAATGCGAATCTACCTACAAGGTGGATGTACGAGCGATCAAAAGCTCCTGACTTCACGGCAGTGCTTTTCGTAATTTTTCGGTATTCGAATGATTCCAAAGGTTTAAGGTCATACATGAATAACCAATGTCACAATTTGCACTGAAGTAGCTGATTGAAATGACAGTCGATTGAATAGGAATAAAATGAAATTCATCGAAAGTTCATTCATATTTTTTGAGCATCCAGAAATCAGATAATTCCTTCCAGCCATGAGAAATATTTCGTTTTCTGTCCGCGTTGGATTAATGTGGACTACTCCAGAATCACATAACTCTTTGCCTGTACGTTTCCGCCTTTGTTTCATTGAAATTCCGACACTGTTTGTTCCTGACTTTAAGATTCATCAGACAACAAAACAGTATCCAGTTCAAAAACTCTCACATTAGAGTGATTCGTCAGTTTGAATGTCAATGAATACTGGTTTATCTACTGCAAAATCCGTGCCTGGCTGGGAGCCGGCATTAGATTTAATCGAATTTCAGAGCTACAGCACACACCTTGCATTTTTATAGGTGTGCACTGGGATGACTCCGTTTCAGGTCACATCATGAGAATTTGCCAATCGCTCAAAATTGAAAAAGCCGAAGCACCGGTCGACGCAAAAGAAAAAGAAGACGATGACAATGAACACTTGGAGAAATAAGTCGAAGGTAGAAGTGATATTGGAAGCTTCGGAGAACGATACCATCCCAAACTCAACAACCAACGGAGGTTAAAGGAATGATCAAAAAATTGAAAAACAGAAAAGCTCCAGGGAAATATAAACTATCCAATTTTATGTTATGGAAAATGCCCAGAAAAGGAATAGCAGCGCTAACTAATATAGCAAACGCAGTGATGAGAACAGAATACCATCCAAAAAGATGGAAAATAGCCTTGTGTTCAACAAGGCATGAAAAGATAGAAAATTCTCACAAAACTACAGACCGATAAGTCCACTGTCAGCACTTGGAAGAATAGTTGAGGGTGTCATTGCAAAAAAAACAAGAAGAAACAGAAGCGCTGAATCTGATACCACCTGAACAATTTGCATTCAAAATAAATCATTTCACATTCCTTCAACTGTTAAGAATCACTGAATATGTCACTGATGGATTTCAGAATAAACAAGAACTTGACTACAAGATGATGGCAGGCTATACTGCCAAAACCTGCAAGATAATAAGAAACTACCTGAGGAACAGTCCACCTGTCTGTTCGTCTGTCGGTCCGTGCCACTGTTTCTCCGTCATTGCGTTCCTTTATCCATCCGTTTTCCGTCTGTCTATCCTTCTGAATTAAGTTTGAATCTTTTAATGTAACTCTTCTTTCTCTATGCGAAAAATGAAGTCGACAAATATTTGATCAGTTGAAGTCGCAGTCGCAATGAAAACTGCACGTATTCACCACTAGCCACTAGCTCGCAAGTCGAAAACATGCTAGAGATCAGTGGCAGACTCGCATCACGCCACTCACAAAATACACCGTCACCACTCCGTTTTGATACGCGCGACTATATTTTTGTGCACATAATCTTCAGAGGTTCCACCGGCCACTTGGCTACAACACCACATGGCGACCACTTCAGTGCTCGCCTGTCGATAAATATCGACAAACATCACTAATTATAAAGCACAAACGAAAGCAAAATTTGAATTGCGCGCCATTTTGATTGTCATAATGATACATTGATAATTCCATAATGCGGCCCACACACGCTGAAACATGCTGCGATGCAAGCATCGACTCTAATGTTTCATGATACAAGTTGAATAGTGTGTATCACGTATTTGGTATCAGTTGCGGCTTGCAGCGATGCAAATTCTGGAATCCCATTCGGGTCGGCGAGCGACGAGGCAGAATCGGTGATGCTGGTGCAAGTTTCAGCGTGTATGGGGTTGTATCGATGCGAAGACGAGAGACGATATTGTTAAGGTTACAATGATTATTATGCCAAATATTGCTATTTGTTGTGGTTACTATGGATTTGGATGATGTCAACAAATACATATTTTTGAGCGCTCGTACTACTTACACGAGGGCTATATCATTTCGTCACGATGTCTGTATTTTTCGAATTTTGAGCCGAAAATGGTCTCAATCGACTATGTTCGACTCACTGATGACGAATCCGTCGGAAAATTCGAGTCTGTCGAGCACGATAACTCTCAAACGGAACAACCTAGAGGCTTGAAATTTTCAGTGTGGGTTCAGTTCCCGAATGCCTCGGTTGGGTTCGTTAATGGGCCAAATTCCACCAGGGGTTCCGTGAATATGGCCGTTGAAAGTTTTTTTTCCCCTGATGACTTGAAAACTACAGATTCGATCAAGATGAAATTTTGCACTCAAATGGGGAATAACGTGTTCAAGCTACATGGGAAATTTTGTCCAGATCGCATGACCAGAACCATAGAAACCATAGAAAATTGTAACTTTTGAACGGAAACGCCTAGGGACTTGAAACTTTCAGGATAGGTGTGGATCTCGAATGTCGTGATCACGTTCATCTATGAGCAAAATTATACCAGAGGTTCCGTAAATATGGTCGTTTGAAATTTAGTTTTCTTGATAATTTCAAAACTACAGATTCGATCGTGACGAAATTTTGTATACTAATGGAGAATGATATATTCAAGCTACATTTCTCCAGATCACATGACCAGAACCATAGAAACCATAGAAAATCATAACTTTCGAACGGAAAGGCCTAGGAACTTGAAATTTTCAGGATAGGTGTGGATCTGAAATGTCGCGTTCACGTTCATCAATGAGCAGAATTATGCTAGGGGTTCCGTAAATACGGTCGTTTGAAATTTGTTTTCTCGATAATTTCGAAACTACGGATTCGATCGAGATGAAATTTTGTATTTTAAACGAGAATGATATATTAAAGCAATATTTTGTCCGGATCGCATGACCAGAACCATAGAAACCATAGAAAATTGTAACTTTCGAACGGAAAAGCCTAGGAACTTGAAATTTGCAAGGTGGGTTTGGATCGCGAATATCGCGGTCACGTTAATCAATGAGCAAAATTAGACTAGGGGTTCCGTAAATATGGCCGTTCAAAATATTTCTTTCCTGATAGTTTCGAAACTACTGATTGGATTGGAATGACATTTTGCACCTAGCTGAGGAATAATGTATTCAAACTACATGCGAAATGTTGTCCAGATCGCATCACCAAGACCATAGATACCGTAGAAAATTCTAGCGAATTATCGAAAAAAAATTGGTCAGCTGAAGCACTGACATGGAGTTTCGCCTTAGTTTCAGAATTTTTTCGACAGCTGTCGAAAATTCCTTCAATTGATTTCTAAAACTGGAAGACACGAATCTTTCTACAAGGTGGATGTACGAGCGCTCAAAAGCTCCTGACTTCACGGCAGTGCTTTTCGTAATTTTTATTATTGATGTGATTTGTATCGAGTCGATTCAGGCATCGCAACAGATTTCGATGTGAGTGGGCGCTGATGCAACTGATGCAAGTTTTCCTGGAATCGATGCAAGGCATCGCAGCGTGTGTGGCGCACTTAAGGGATCTATATGTAACAAATTATGGGACTTCGTAAAAATGAAGTGTTACACGAAAGCACGACGCGTACTGTTTGTTAAACATCATCATCAAAATGCTAAAGTTTGCATCATCCATTTTCACCTCGCCTTTAACAGACGAAACTTTCGCATTTGGAGCTCAAAAATCTACGACCACTGGTTGCTGTGCATTATGGTTTGAAGGAATCATTGGGCCGTTTTTCTTCGAAGACGGGTCGGGTAATGCAGTAACGGTGAATGCGAACGTTATCGTGGAATGAATATGATAAACCACTTTCTTGTGCGTCAGTTGGAAGATATTATTCTCATGTAGTTTCAGGAGGACTGTGCCACTTGCGATACCACATTTAGGGACTTCCACAACTTTTTTTCTGATCGTGTCATAGGTTTATGCCGACATGCCGCCGGTAATTAGACGTATCAAAAAATGACCGCCACCTTTATGGAATACTAATTGTACATTATCGAGAAAATAGTATATACATACATGTACCAGCAAAGCCGTGGAGGCCATTTACTAGATGTGTTGTTCCATATATCATTTTTGAGTGAATACCATAAATCCAACCCAATGAATATCACAATGCTTGGCTACAGAAATTCATATTTTCTTGGTCCTTCGAATCTTGCACACTTTCTGAAACACCCTTCATTTGAATAAAAATAGAAAATCAGTCGATTAAGCTGCATTGATTCAGAAATTGATATTGATCATTCGAACATAAAGAGTGTCCTGTGGAGGGTGACTCATCATACCATGGAAGGATGATAAATCGGTGTCCAAAAACCAGAATAATGAAACCTGCACAAGATAAGTGGAAAAACTTAGTATTCTCTTTCTTAATTCCGAAATTCTGGGCCTAGATTATTGAAAATGGACTTTTTTGAAATCGGTTCGGGTTATTCATGACCATCAAATCTCGTCGCAATTACTATCCTCCAATTTCTTTAGAAAACATTCCATATTGAATGAAAGTTTTTCATATTCTAATCTCTCCAATATATTTGAAGGATTTTGAAAGTGAGGTAGGTATTTAGAATTCGCCAGTAGGTATGTGTGTATGGTTTATTCATGCAATTTTTTAATTTGAAAACAAAAATTTACAAGCGCCACTCCTTACCGCGCGAAAAACACTCGCGATTTCGCGCGCGACTGGAGCGTAAGTGTAAAGGTCCTCATTGGATAAAAATATCGAACAAAGATTCTGCCCTCTACACACACCCTTGCTGACAGTCACCATCGCACAAGCGATGATATAACTTTCGGAAAGGCCTAGGGATTTGAAATTTTTAGGGTAGGTTCGGATCGCGAATTTCACGGTCACGTTCAACAATTAGCAAAATTAGGCTAGGGGTTCCGAAAATATGTTCAATATATTTTTTTCCTAATAATTTCGAAACTGCTCATTGGATTGAAATAAAATTTTGCATATAGGGTAAACACTACAGTTATTGACACCTTAAGCCAACTGTCCCAATAGAATATAAATAATTTGTTATTTGGGTATGAAATGAAAATATTTCTTTTTCGAGGTTATGTGTTGGTTTATACTCGATTCAAATTAACAACCGAAAGTGGAAAAACCTTTTCAGAAGAAGCTTTAAAACACATCGTTAACATCATGTGTCAATTTTCAGTGATTGACACTGTAAAATCTATTGTTGACACCACTTGATACAGTTATTGACATACTGTTGTCTCTCATATTTTCAATCAGCTGAACAAGGATGTGGATAGGTATAATATATAGTAATGGATCGTTCATTATAAGATTTATTTATAAGTTTTGCATTGAAAAATATTCGAAATGGAAACCTTCTCTATGAAGACATATTTCAATAAACATTAAACATGGAATTTTCTTCATGCACAGGAAATGCATTTAATTATTTAATACCATTTAAATCCAAATTCTTTTTGCAAATAGGACACAAGCCCTGGCAGTTGGTTCTCCAGTAGCCGTTTATAGCAACTTGGTTTTCATTGTTATCACAGATTGTGTCTTCAGATGTACAATCCGTGTCCATATTGGACTGTTTCATAACTGTATAAAGGATTCTTCATGAATTTCATCATCAAGCTTTATGTTTGAAATAATTTTTTTTTTATTTTTTTTGGCACACCCGTCTATTCTATCACATAATTTGAGATCTTCTTCATAGGTTAATACAGGGCAAGGTCCGTGATTTGTTGAGCGCTCGTTGGACTTACACCAGGGCTACATCATTTCGTCAAGATGTCTGTATTTTTCGAATCTTGCCGTAAGCAAGCACGATAACTTTCGAACGGAACGACCTAGAGACTCTAAATTTTCAGTGTGGTTCAGTTTCCGACTGCCGTAGTTGAGTTGGTTAATGAGCAGAATTCCATCAGGGGTTCCGTAAATATGGCCGTTCGAAATTTTGATCTCCTGATTACTTCTAAACTACTGATTCGATCGAGATGAAATTTCGCACTCAGGTGGTGCGAATGACGTGTTCAAGTTACATGCAAAATTTGTCCAAATCGCATGACCAGAAGAAAATAATAACTTTCGAACGGAGGGGTCTAGGGACTAGACATTTTCAGGATAGGTGTGGATCTCGAATATCGCGGTCACGTTTATCAATGACCAAAAGTGGATGTTCAAAGAAATTTTTTTTAGGAAGATTCTACCTACTAGGTAGATGAACGAGCGCTCAAAAGCTCCTGACTACAAGTCAGTGCTTTTCATTTTTTCAACAAGTTTTCCACTCAACCAAAAAATTATTGTAGAACGAGGAACGCCATAGGTTTGGGAGGCAAGTTTTCTGGACATTCCTTCTGATTTTACTGCTGATAAGGTAGAAATAATAGCATCCTCCGTGTAATTTTTCTTATAATTGCTTCTTTCTTTTGCTTTTGCCATGTTGTTGAGAATGAAGCGTGAGAAATCGATTCAGGGGGTAGGGACAAGAAGTAGGAACTAGTTGAACTTGCAATATAGTTATTGACACGTGGAAATTCACAGAGATTGACACTGGTGTCAACAACTATCTAGAACAAAATTAGATAAAGTTCAATCATTTTTCAATATTCATTAAGAAATTGAGGCCTGAATAGTAGGCAATACGGACTAATTTTGCAAAATTTGAATACGACAGTTATTGACATAGTATGTCAATCACTATTCATCCACATATTTTCAAAGGCAATTATTGACACCCACAAAAAAACGCGAAATCTTCAACCAAATAGATTTTAAGTTATGAAAAAGTATTTATTGAAGAGTTTCAATAATTCAAACAAAAATTATGCTTCAGACAAAAATTAGAACAATTAAAAAAATGTTATGAACTTGAGTTAAGTACCTTGAGAAAATGGCAGTATTTTTCTAATTGCAATGATCGTCAGCACGCTGCACATTGATAAATATATGGTGAATTAGGAATGCAAACCTAACCCAAATTAATACTAACAGTCCAATCTTGAAAAATTGAAATATTTTTTTCAAAGCTCCATGTTTTTAAGGCCTCCATCCAATTCTTATAATTCAAATATGAAAATGAGGGTGTCAATCACTGATAGGGTGTCAACAACTGTACCTTTTACCCTAGATGAAGAATAATGTATTCAACCTACGTGGGAAATTTTGGCCAGATCGCATTACCAAGACCATAGATAACGTAAAAAATTCTAGCGAATTATCGGAAAAAATCACCTAAAGCACTGAAATGAAGTCTGGAGTTCTGCCTCAGTTTGAAAATTTGTTTGACAGCTGTCAAAATTTTTTTTTATTCGTTTCTAAAACTGGAAAATACCAATCTTCCTACAAGAATGTGTGGATGAACGAGCGCTCAAAAGTTCCTGATTTCACGGCAGTGCTTTTATAATTTTTTTTATTAGATATAATTCGTTCGATCGACCTGATTGAGAATATTCTGGACTCTATGTGGTCGAGCATCAGCATTCAAAAACATTAAATTTGGCTCTAAATCATACCTGTCGTCTTCATAATAAACAACAAATAATCTCATTTCGATGTGCCTAAACATTCATACTATAGATCTCAAAAGAAATATGATTTCATTGTTTTTTTTTCAGGAAATACAGTGATGTACGGTATTCGAACTTTTGTCAAATCGCAGAAAAATCAATAATATAATATTTGATTGTTTGTTATGTGTTCAATTTCAATTTTCATTCTTCTTGAAAATTGCCATCGATATATCTTTTTGAGCGCTCGTTATATGACATTTTTTTTCTTTTTATAGCCACAACTTTTCAACAGGTGCATGTGATTCTTCTTGTTGCATCGTTAACTTCTTCGTATAATGTTTTTTTTCTGATGAATATGCATGAGAGATATGCAAGTATCAATAGTTATTGAACGGACAATATTTAGACAATTAAATGAAAAATGAGGGTTGGTATTCAAAAAAATGCCAACAAATAACTCAATGTGTCCCTGATCTGAATAATGAAAAAGATAAAACGATCCCATATATCGTTCTGACCGACAAAAATCAATGTTGTTGTTCCGTTGCGAATGGTCAAAATCTAACAGCAGAGGAAGAGGAACTCATGTTCAATGTTTATACCTACATAAAGATACACCATATCACCTGTTGTTCCATTTTCTCACTGGCTCATCAACAAATGTTTTCGTTATTATCGCATCATTGAAACACGTGTTATAATCTTACTATAAGTTAGACGTGGCCGACGTGGGGTAGCGTTCCTCAAAATTGTTTTGAAAGAGCCGATATTCGATACCCGAATACTTGTAGGCAGTTGAATAAATTAAATTTCGATTAAAATCGAAGTATGAGCATAGCTCCTTCAAGATAATTGCTCTATTAACATAGTTAGGCCTTCGGAAATACTTGACGTTGTTGGTCCGTGAGTAATCTGATTAGGATCTCTGTATACTCGAATTTATGGTCAGTTGATCATGGATTAGGTGAGACTAATATCAGGAAATATTGTAAATCATTTTTTGTTAACGAGGTGTGAAAGAATTCATAATACCTTATTATTTGTATAGATTCTTCCTAGTGGAACTGAAATTGAAGAAAATTATCGCCGATAGAACAATCAACAATGAATTATTATAAAATTTGAAATGTGTTCCGGTATGATGTTACACAATTTGAAGGTTTTACATCGATGATCTTCCGATGAATCGTGCGTTATAAAATTTCGAACAATTTTAATTACATTCAAATTCGGCTTAAAGAAACAGCTACCTTGTCAAGACTCTGGGTTGGTCGATGTAGTTCGGAACGCCTTCCAAGTTCGTTCTCAAGTTGCTCGATTGGATTGAGATCTGGACTATTGGGTGGCCATTTAATAACATCGATATTATGTTCGATTATGTTCCCAGGGCTAGTTGCATAATCAATCCTGCTCCTGTATTTTTAACAAATGAAAAAAACATGAAGTAAATTAAGTACGTCCGTTATTTTCTGACCTGGCGTTCGGTACCACCATCCAGTGTTGGGTAAACAAACAACAGTGCTGTGCCTCAGGTGGCGTAAGGACACATTAACAAAGCTTAACAGAAAATAACCGGCTCTCCTAACTCGCACAAGCTCTGTCCTTATGAGCAGTCTCATAGAGATCTAGGATAGTAGGGATATAAACATAACAAACATCAATAATCAATTAACAATGACGAGCGTTTTCTGAATTGCTCCCAGAAATTCAAATTCGAATGACATCTATTCGAAATCAGAAAGAATCATTTTCCTCCAGGTGATATAAACCTCCGGTGATCCACGATTAAGTCTAGCAACACTTATCGTAACACTCTCCTCAAAAAATATCGAGAAAGCGAATTGATTCACACCGTGAATGCCACGGCAATATTCGTAAATTTCATTTATTATTCAACCGCCATATTGAGGCGGCCGCAATTTCGCATTAATACGGAACAATTCGTTGGAAATTGAAATACGAAATTTCGGCAGCATCGGGCATAATAAAAAGCCAAAAAGCTTAAACGTTAATTTGAAAAGCCCTCAGGCCGATATTCCTGAAATTACCATACCGACCCCGGCCTTAATGTTCCCATGGTTTAGTATTCAAGTCGTGAGGTGTAAAATCGAACTCAATATCTTCAGTCCGACTCTTTTAAAGTCCATGGTGCTTGTTTTAAATAGAGGTCATCAACATGCGGCCATCTCGCGGCGAAGAATGCAGATTGTGAATTAACAACCACAAATCAATATCAATTGGATTTGTCAGGCCGTGTTCGTTAATGTTTCCTGTTATATGGGCCCTGGTAATTGGGGGCAATTTGGTAATAATAATTGTGTTACGAAAATGATATGCTTCGAGGAATATCGAGGTTTCGATAAAGATGACCGATCAATTATATTTATACGAGCATTAAATTTTCCCACAGCATAATTCCTGTAGATAATTGAATGTCGCCCAATGTTATGTAATTGGGTTGTTCAACATTTGATAGGGCTCACGCTGAAATTATTTTTCAGTTTTCCCTAACCAACAGAAATCAACGGAAAATTACGTCTTGTCCGTCCTTATATCAAATTCATTTTACTCTTACTCGCCAGTTTTCAAGGCGCGCTCTCCGACAAGGAAACGAATGTGTGTTTCGTCCTGGAACCACCAGTGACCTTGGTTTCTGAATAAGGACTACAATTTACTTGCCTTCCTCAATCTCGTTTTGCTCTTTTTCTTCTGTTATTTACTCAAATCGGTCCTCCTCTATTTTAATTGGGTCTTTGCAATTCGTCTATTCGATACTCGGAAAGAGCTATGCCCTCTTGCTGTCGTTCTGATTGGTATCTTTAGTATCCTCATCATCTTTTTGTTTTCGTGTTCTTTCAACGTCAAGCGTCTTTTCCGTTTGTTTGTCTATTTTTTACTCAAAAACTCAAATTTTGAATTCTTCTCTGATTTAGTTATTGCAGACGGACCGTGGGACACCTATAGTTCTCATTATTTCGTTCAATATACTTAGATCTTTTTGAGCACTCGTTCTGCTTACAAGAGGGCTATATCATTTCGTCACGATGTCGAATTTTGAGCCGAAAATGGTCTGAATCGACAAGGTTCGACTCAATAATGACGAATACGTCGAAAAATTCGAGTCTGTCCGTCTGTCCGTATACATGATAACACTTGAACGGAACGACCTAGAAACTTGAACTCTTCAGGGTAAATATGGCCGTTTGAAATTTTGTTCTCCTGATTACTTCGAAACTACTGATTCGATCGAGATGGAATTTTGCACTCAGATGGAGAATGACATGCTCAAGCTACATGCAAAATTTTTGCTGAACCAGAACCGTAGAAACCATAGAAAATTAACTTTCGAACGGAAAGGCCAAGGGACTTGAAATTTCCAGAATAGGTGTGGATATCGAATGTCGTGGTCACGCTTATTAACGAGCAAAATGAGACTAGGAGTTCCGTAAATATGGCCGCTCAAAATATTTCCTTCCTGATAATTTCGAAACTACTGATTCGATCAGAATGAAATGGAGATGGAGAATAATATATTCGAATTACGTGAGAAATTTTGTCCAGATGGCATAACCAAGACCATAGAAACCGTAGAAGATTCTAGCGAATTATCGGGGGTAATATTCCTAGTGCATTTAATTTTTCCCGAAAAATTCGGAAAAACGAGTTTCTAAGTAATTTGTTCTAACAAATAGCATGAGCGAGAGTGGTTTTAAAAATCCGGGTCGAAGACGAGGATTTTTCTACTTTCGCGAATGCTATTTGTTAAAACAGATCACTTAGAAACGAGTGTTCCAATTTTTCCACAGGAAAAATTAGATTCCCGAGGGATATTCGGTAAGATTATTTCCTGAGTTAAATGAACATTTTATGTGTGAATTTTCTGAGTATTTAGTGGAACACTATTTTCAACAGCCGCATTAATTTTACTTTCGGAAACATTTCCAAACCGATTCATTTTGGGTATCAGTTGAAAAATTATTAAATTCGTAAGCGTTGTTTGTGATCTTTGTTTTTGGTAACGGTACATAGCAACACAGCATAGAAATCATCAAGTTTGTTTTTACAAAGCAACTTGTCAAACTTGCATGAAATTTTTCAAATTTTTTTTTCGGGAAAAACTGCTGACAGCTAAGTTGACAGTTGTTGAGTAATTTTTGCACTTGAAATTTATATTCGACACACAAATTCTTGATAGCGATTGGTCAAAATTAATAGGAAGGAAATAATCGACAAAAAAATCCTTGTATTCCTGTAACAGCACATTCGGCATAATTAAGAAGGATTTTTTCAACATAAGAAGGTAGGTGAACGAGCGCTCCTGACTACACGTCAGTGCTTTTTATGATTTTTTTCTGTTACTTTCAACATTGTACCAGGTTGAACCTGAGTACGTCATGATTGCTATATTGGCAAAGTCCCGATTATCTTCACCTAGTTTCCCAGTGACAGTTTGCTGTTTGGTTTAAGAAGCGGGTATAAATGCCCGTGTTGTTGCCTGGGTTTCTTTCTAGTTTCTCTCATTTGTTTGTTGAATTTCAGTTTTTCGTTTTTCGAGTTATGCCTCTATATTTCGCTTCATTTTTTCAGTCAACCTTCTGATTTTCTATCATGAAGTTTCTGATTCTTCTTTCTCCATATTTGTGACTCTGAAATTAATGGCAACTGTTTTCTTAGGTTTTATCTTGAAGCTCCGTTTCTTGAAATATCACATTAGTCGGTTGAAATCTATCTGAAGCTGCTCGGAAATCTTACAACTTGACATCTTTGGTATGCCCTACACATATTATATTGAACAAAAACGGTGGTTGCTGTACGCCGGCTTTAATTTTTGAGCGCTCGTACTAATCACACGAGGGCTATATCATTTCGTCAAGATGTCTGTATTTTTCGAATTTTGAGCCTACCTTTGATGATGTTAAAAGGCAAATGTCGTCTGCGTAGGCGATCACCTTTATCGGATCGCCTCCTACATTCTACCCCACTTGAGGAGGAACCGCCCTCGAGACCCTGTTCACCACCAATGCGAACAAAATGCCCGACATTGGATCGCCCTAGCGAACTCCCCTGCTTACCGGGATCTCGTGAGATCTTTTACCGTCACACTCCAAGACAGTTGTACTTCTCGAGTATGTGGCGGTCACGTACCTGACCAGCACTTCAGGTATTCTAGCCTCTTTCATGGCGGATGTTATTGCCTGATGGCTGACGGAGTCATACGCCTTGGCCACATCTAGAGACACTAGATGCAGCTCTTTCAGGTGTTGGTTGGCGTGATGTAGGACGGCTGCCAACACCGAAATGTTTTCGGCACAACCGTTTTCTAGGCATCGTTGCCTCTCATCAATGACCCCTGCCGCCCCCATACATCTGGCCAATATCTTATGTAATTGGCGGACTATGACAGACGCTATGCTGATTGGCCTAAAATCAGCAGGTGTTACACCACCTGTTTTCTTAGGGACGAATATCGTCCTGCTCGCTAAGAGCTGGTCTGGAAATGATCCCAGATGCAACACAAGGGTGTACAGAAGAGCCCTATGGGCTGGTGGAACTTTACTCCACATGGCGAATGTTACGCCATCAATGCCAGGAGCTGAGTTGAATGGAATTTGACCGTACTGATCTCGCTTTCACTAATCGGTGAAGCGGTAGCAGATTTTTTCCGATGTTCTGGCAGGGATTCGAATTGCAGAACTGGAGCCGAGGAAACGGTTAACACTGGTTCTCTGTGGTTCACCATTTCCTCGAAGGAAGGATTAGATGTTTCATCCCCTCCGTTCAGAATCTGCTTTGCGGCCCTGGACATGTTCTTCTTAAAAAGATTTTGCATGTCCGCATATTCCTTACGCCTTATAGTATCTCTATTACTAGGCGGTACAACCCTTCTTTTTCTCGTATACCTCCGTTTTTGTTTGCCATATGATGTTATCATGGCTCTGGGGCAGGCCCCTATCATTCCTGACGTGTCTAGGCCTGCCTCGACCTGTTCTGCTAACACGACCAGGGCTTGAGAGCCCGGATAGTCAGACTCTCTGACCCTTGGCAATAGACTGCTTGCCGCTTCAAGGTACTGGTCCGCATTAAGTATAGAGGCACCGAGTGACCCCTGATCACCAATAGTGGAGTCTGGGGTTGGGGACCCCGAGGAGGACAACTTCGTGATGGCCTGTTCCAACAAAGCCCTATAGGCTGGAGTTCTTCTGATGCCTCTCAATAAGTCAATTGTTCTTCCTGGGAAGAACTGACTCAGAAAGACATTAACAAACCGGACCTCTTGGCCCAGTCTGCTTCGGCCGTACTCAATCACGTGTGCCTCCTCGACCGCGGCGATTTTCATCTCCTCGGTCGAGTATCCCCTATGGTGGGCTCGTTGCCTGTGGACCCCGAGGACAATCTTTGTTGTGAACTCCCTACTCGGTTCACATAACATGCACACAAAGCCTTGGCTTGCTATCTGCTCGGCCACCGAGACCCCAGACGGCCCAGGTCTCGAAGGATCCGGAACCGTTACTTGGGCACGGTGTATGCGCGCATGTGATTGGCCAATCCTCTCGTCGAAGAAAACACTCGTAAGAGTACGCAAATTGAACATGCAACCTCAGTTGTTCGAGGTGCCTGCGCGACGGCATCGGACATGGTGCTCCCTAGGTCTGTCACAAGTGTTCCGATCGCCCGGCCGTTGGCCCTCGGGCCGATTTCTTCTACGTAAATCCATAGCTTCTTGTGGTTTTGCAGGTGAGGACTGCTAACCCACACAGGGGATTACCCCAATGCCCCTCCCGTTAGGCTGAATGCCGGACACCAACTTTGGTGGGAGTGGGCCATTTGAAGGGGCTGTCTTCTTTGCACAACATTCGAATTTATGACCACAGCGTCACCTGTCCCACGACATTGACATTACTAATGCCGTGGTGCCTCCGAAGAGACGTTGCCCGACTCCCACGAGGTGAACGCTACAGGTTGGACTTGGGAGAGTCAGCACTGAAGTGAAGTCAGCTTTTTGACAGCTGTCAACATTTTTATTGATTGGTTTCTAAAACTGGAGGTGCAAGGTGATGAACGAGCGTTCAAAAGCTCCTGACTTCACGGCAGTGTTTTTCAAAGTTTTCTGATATATATCTCTACTGCTTGAGTATGATTGGATGGTATAACACATTTTATCAAATGCCTTTTCAATATTCAGAAAAACCGCTCCGGTGTCTGTGAGAAGGTTCATTTCCTCTTTTATATCTTCTGTTAATTTGATCACTTGTTGTACCGTCGAATGACCCGTGCGGAAACCGAACTTGTGTTCAGGAATTATCCTTTAGCATTCATAAATTCTGCTAATCTTCTGTATATCAGCCTCTATATAACCTTGCTCAGGTCGAAAGTAAGGTTATTCGTCTATAATTAGTTTATTCGTTTTTGACTGTTTTCCCTCTCTTTCAAATTAATATTGTGTCAGATGTCTGGTAATATCCTGTGCCTAGTATAGCCCTGGCTATTTCTGTAATTTTTTCTTGCGCTTCATCTGGTAAATTTCGATAAGCTTATTTTGGATTCCGTCGATTCCGAGAGCTTTTCCATTTTTGGGTTTAGCAATAATTTCTCTTATTTCATCTCTGGTGAGTTCATTCATTTTTCCTTCTCTTCCCCCGAGTTCAGGGACTGGTATATTCCCAATTGTTTCTACTGACTTGCTGAACACGTCTCTGCCTCTTGGAATTCTGGTTTTCGTTTTCTTACTGGTTTATGCCGACGCCATTTTCCATAACGATTGTTCTTCTGTGTCCTGATTCTCTAATCGCTTTCTATCCCATTCATCCGTAAATAATTCTAGGGCTCTTGTTTTTTAGTTCATTCAGTATAGTTTTGTCACTTGGCTGGAGTGACTGTTTCTTGGCTTTCCTTTTTTCCTTGGTATTTGTTTGACTAAATCCGACTGTGATTGTGCTTCGATGATTCTTCTCTTTGAAAATTCATTTATTTCTACTTTTTTTTACCTTCCCGCGTTTTGTTTTGAACACTTCTCGGAACTTCTTTCAGTTTATTAATTTTCTGCCGGTAGGGGATCTATTTGTACCATTTATGAAGTCTGGATCACAGGGCAGTGATCAGATGATAGAGGCATCTTGGTTTCGATCACGTTATTTGTTCTAAAGTTTTTCATTGTGGCTATATCCATCGTTCTTTTTGCTTCATGGATGCGTGTGGGTCCGACAACTAATAATTTTGATTTGTCTATAAGACAAAGGAAATAAAAATAAAAATTGTAACCCTTATTTATTCAAACATCATAACCCGTTATGGTGTTTTTTAACTTCTTTTTGAGGGACTTGGCACCTAATATTGAATCAATTCATAATAAAGTTTTTTAAAATAACAAAAAGCATCGAAAATAATTTTTGCCGGTATAAACCCACTCTGGTGTAATTGGAGTAGGTGGTGTCAGTGGTGGTTTACTGACAGAACAGCAAGGAATATGGGGATTTCAGAAAGTTCCAAAAAAATTTCATAAAATAGACAAGTAACCTATTTTCATTTATTGACTCCAAACAGCAAATAATATAATACAATTATACCTCAGGATAATCCTAACTAGAGCAGGCTGAAGGTGACCATTAACCAGTTGTATTCCTTGAATATTCTCTCGTTATCTGAAAAAAAAAAAAAAATTGTACCATAATGTAGTGAATTATCACATCGCACTACATGTCACATATTGAATAACGTCAGGAAGATGGTATGTGAACTAGCTATTATGAGTCTGAAAATAAAAAGCATCAGGATTCCTGGTATAGGTACTTGCAATAATTTCTGTATTCATGAAATGCTTTTTAGATAGGAAGAGAAATTAATCCGCTTAGCATGATGTTTAAAGGTACATTCAACAGCAATAACTCAACACTCCCATGGTATATTCCATACAGACATAACGAAGAATACCTGGGAGTATGCACACGAAGATCACATAAAATTACAATAAACCCAACCGAGCAAGGTTTGTAATATGATAATAAAGTACTAGTACCTTTTTCGAGTCTGAAAATACCGTAAACTATATTCTTAAAATGTTTGGTGGAAATTGCGGAACTGGTCGCATCTTATTACATGATTTCAGTCATTCTCAACTCGGAATTATGGGGCAGTGTGAGATAAAATCATGTGCTTGGCGTAAATCTACGGTTACGGCTACTAAGTTGTTCGGCGTTAGAAACAAATCCGTGTCTAATTAATTTGCGACGACGTGACAACCTCGTTCTACAGAATTTGTAACAGTATATTCTGTTCGCTTGCACCTGCAGCGTGATATGGCGATGCGAAGAATCCTTTTCGAATGATCAAACATAATATTCAATCATAATACGAAGTAGGTATGTCGGAGGAATAACAAGAATTTTTAATTCTTTCCAAGAATACTCAAATCTTACCACAATCAATCCCAACTGACCCTGCACTCTCAAACTAATCTGCAGAATTTAGTCAATTCTTAAGCTTTTCGACCGCGCACAGTGAATGGTTATGTGCCAACAGATCATAATTGAGTAGAGATATTATCAATCAAAAAGTTCGAGAAAACCACCGACTTGAAGTCAGGAGCTTTTGTGCTTGGTTCTTCAACACGGCCTTCGGTATTCATTTCCATTATGACAAACAATGTCATTTCATTTTTACAAATTTCAAAAAGATGGAATCACTGAATTATATTGAATATATCATAAAAAATTACGAAAAGCACTGCCGTGAAGGCAGGAGCTTTTGAGCGCTCGTACATGCACCTTGTAGGTAGATTCGCATTTTCCAGTTTTAGAAATCAATTGAAGGAATTTTTGACTGCTGTCAAAAAAATTCTGAAACTTAGGCGAAACTCCAGACTTCATGTCGGTGCTTCAGCTGATCAATTTTTTTCCGATAATTCGCTAGAATTTTCCACGGTATCTATGGTCTTGGTGATGCGATCTGGACAAAATTTTGCACGTAGTTTGATTACATTATTCCTGAGCTAGGTGCATAATTTCATTCCAATCCGATCGGTAGTTTCGAAACTATCAGGAAAAAAATATTTTGAACGGCCATATTTACGGAACCCCTAGTCTAATTTTGCTCATTGATGAACATGACCGTGAAATTTGCGATCCAAACCCACCCTGAAAATTTCAAGTTCCTAGGCCTTTCCGTTCAAAAGTTAGAATTTTCTATGGTTTCTATGGTTCTGGTCATGCGATCTGGACAAAATATTGCTTCAATATATCATTCTCGATTAAAATACAAAATTTCATCTCGATCGAATCCGCAGTTTCGAATTTATCGAGAAAACAAAATTTCAAACGACCGTATTTACGGAACCCCTTGTATAATGTTGCTCATAGATGAACGTGATCACGACATTCGAGATCCACACCTATCCTGAAAATTTCAAGTCCCTAGGCCTTTCCGTTCAAAAGTTACAATTTTCTATGGTTTCTATGGTTCTGGTCATGCGATCTGGACAAAATTTCACATGTAGCTTGAACATCTCATTTTCCATTTATGTGCAAAATTTCATCCCGATGAAATCTGTAGTTTTCAAGTAATCAGGGAAACAAAACTTTGAACGGCCATATTTACGGAACCCCTTGACGAATTTTGCCCAATAACGAACTTAACCGCAGCATTTGAGATTCGAACCTACCCTGAAAATTTCAAGTTTCTAGGACATTCCGTTCGAGAGTTATCTTGTATACGGCCGGACGGACGGCCGGACGGACAGACTCGAATTTTTCGACGGATTCGTCATCAGTGAGTCGAACATAGTCGATTGAGACCATTTTCGGCTCAAAATTCGAAAAATACAGACATCGTGACGAAATGATATAGCCCTCGTGTAAGTTGTACGAGCGCTCAAAAAGTTTTCTGTTTCACATGAAACAGCTAGAAAGCTGAATTTCATTCATAAATAATTCAATCGATGACTCATATGCAGACAAACACAAAAAATTCGAAAATTACAGACATTTGCCTTTTAAACAAACGAGCGGGCAAAAAATGGTGGACCCACCAAGAAATTTTAGATAATATCTAAATTGTCTATATTATAGCGTACATGAATAAGATTTTGCTCATAATGAACTAATTCAAATTTCTAATCACAAAATAGGGCACAATACACGGACGGATTATCCGTAAAGTTCTGATACGTAGAAATTTGGTTTGACAGATCCAGATGTGGGATTTTACACCGATAACGGACGGATTTGATACAATACACGCACCGATATATGTACGAATTTGGCTCGCCACGTATCAGATATACATTAAACATAACACTTCATTTTTTCTTTCAAAGTTCATTCAGTCTTTTTCTAGATAGGTATTTTCGTCCGTTTTCTTTCTTCAGGGTTTATTGCTTCCAGTATTTCCTTGTTTATGTGTGTCTCCATCTTCTCTCATATTTTTTTTTGTAGTTGTTTTATTAATTTTCGGTGTCCTAGTTATTTCTTCATTTCTGAAGGACATAGGTACTATGTTCATTATTATAATTTCGCTTCCATACGTCATTGTTGGATTCAGTATGGATTTGTATTTTAGCGAGGTGTTCTCCCAATATTAAAACGCGCTCCCTGTTGTGGAAACGAATATGTGTTTCGTCCCACGGTTGCTGTTGGACTCGTCAGTAAGACTGATCCAGCTACTGCTGCCCTAGTCATCATTACAAGGATTGTTACTCACTGCAGGTCGAGTGCACTTTATGAAGAGAACCGCGGGTGACAACACGGGATGGCGTAGCCACAACGCTATCTTCTGGTAGTGCGAAGAGCCGCCACAGTATATTTTCACCTGTAGTTCCTTATCTAATCTGCTACTTCATTTTATTAGAGGGTAGAGATATCCCTTAATTGTATTCTTTCCTTTCTCTTCTATGTTTTTGTCCAGTGTCATACATAAGTATCTCATATTGTATTTTTATCTCATTTCCTCATAGCTATTTTTTTTTGTTTGGTTTCTTCGTTCTGTTCTGCTTTTTTTTCATATCTGTTTTCTTCCCTCTGTCTTTTCTCAATTTTTTAAATGGTTTTGTGGTTATGTTCCATACCCTATTGTTATATTTTTTCTGGTTTCAATTGTTTGTTTTGGGCATTTGATGGGGTTTTATGGATGAGCACCTCCGCAGTTTGCACATGTTCATGGGATTGTCAATTTTTCCTCGCAAATATTGGAAGAATTGGTTTCGCTACAATTCGGCAGTACAATACGTTGCACATATTCATACTCTTGGAAATGGTGACATTGGATCATCTTTCTCATTCTTGATCCTTCCATTTCTATGTTTATATGGAGGATTACTATGTTCGTTCTATATCTATCATATCTATCATCAGCAATTATTTTCTTAATCTAGTTTTAATATTGAGCTATGAGTGGAATCAGCCCAACTCATTATTATGTATCAAGTACTGTCCTGTATTCGACTAATCGGGCATAAAACATTATTCAAGTAAATGATGAGCAGACACCCATAAAATAAATGAAAACAATATTGCCAGTTATTCACGTACTTCAGGCCTGAACAATGATGATAATAGAAAACTGAGTATGGATAAACAATGCATAAATATCATCAATTCAAATCGAATAACAATGTCACTCATTAAAATTAACCGATGAAAACTATGAAGATTATTCATAGAAGAAGCATCATGCTTTAGGTTTGTTACAACCGATTTGATCACAATAATATAATGTCTATCGAGATGAACTGAAAATATCGATAGATTTCAGGTTGATAACTTGTATATGGTCCAATTTCGTATTGATTAGCCGCAAAACAATATTGAAATATTGTTCACACCACACTGAGGTATACACAATAGTTGAATATGTGTAATTTTTTGTGTCGAAAGATTATGCGTTTTTTATGGCTGATGAGATATCAGCCGTTTTTGACTTGAGCAGTGTTCAATAGGAATCAAATTCACCTACGAAGATGACTGCTAGGACACAACAGCTATTTCGAAGACAATATTATATTTGGCTGAATAGTTTACTGTTCGTATCGAAGTTTAGAGAAACTTCTTGGTTTTGGCCTACAGAGGTTGTTTAAAAGGTGAGTTTTATTTCAACTGAAGGTGGAAATTATTGAAAGGAAAAAAAAAATTAAAATTCTTCTAACCAAAAATGCCCTTTATAAAACTTGCATGTTATCGACACGTGAAACGTCCAGGCTGTAAATTCCGTGTTCCTAGAGCGTATTTTTGAGCGCTTGTATATTTTTCGAATTTTGAGCCGAAAATGGTCTCAAACGATAGAGTTCGACTCAGTAATGACGAATCCGTCGAAAACTTCGAGTCTGTCCGTCCAGCCGTCCGTCCGTCCGTAAGCACGATAACTTTCGAACGGAAAAACCTACAGACTTGAAATTTTCAGTGTTGGTTCACTGCCCCAGTTAAGTTCGTTAATGGGCCAAATTCCACCAGGGGTTCCGTAAATATGGCCGTTCAAAGTTTGGTTCTCGTGATTACTTGAAAACTACAGATTTGATCGAGGTGAAATGTTGCACTCAAATGGAGAATGAAGTTTTTTGAACGGAAACGCCCAGGGACGTGAAATTTTCAGGATAGGTGAGGATCTCGAATGTCGTGATCACGTTTACCTATGAGCAAAATTATACTAGGGGTTCCATAAATATGGTCATCATTTCAAAACTACAGATTCGATCGTGACAAAATTTTGTATACTAATGGAGAATGATATATTCCAGCTACATTTTCCAGATCGCATGACCAGAACCATAGAAACCATAGAAAATCATAACTTTCGAACGGAAAGGCCTAGGGACTTGAAATTTTCATAGTAGGTTTGGATTGCGAATGTCGCGGTCACGTTCATCAATGAGCAAAATTAGACAAGGGGTTCCGTAAATATGGGCGTTCAAAATATTTTTTCCTGGTAATTCCGAAACTACTGATTGGATTGGAATGACATTTTACACCTAGCTGAAGAATAATGTATTCAAACTACGTGCGAAGCTTTGTCCAGATTGCATTACCAAGACCATAGATGCAGTAGAAAAATTTAAAGAATTATCGAAAAAAAATTTGGTCAGCTGAAGCACTGACATGAAGTCTGGAGTTTCGTCTGAGAATTTTTTTGACAGCTGTCGAAAATTCTTTCTATCGATTTTCGAAACTGGAAAATGCGAATCTACCTACAAGGTGGATATACGAGCGCTCAAAAGGTCCTGCCTTCACGGCAGTGCTTTTTGTAATTTTCTCATAAGTTTCGATTGTAAATTGGCAATATTTTCTCTACAGTCTGTCAATTTGAAAGTGGATTCATGGTCCGAACGTGTTGCCATTTCATCTTGAATATACAGACACCAGTACACCACTTGCCGATAATTGTGCAAATGTATTTTAGAAATCATGGTTCGGTTCGCCAAAGTTAGGATGCGCTAGTTATAAGGAACAACATGGATTATTTCATCACCCGCACACTCTAGTGTCTAGTGTGAAGAACAGTGCAGTGCGGACAGGAGAAGTTTCACCTGCTGTCGAGCGTAGTGTTTAGTGTTGAGGAGAACCCGAATTTATCGTAGCGCTATAGTGAACAGCAGTTGGAGCTATGACCAACCCCTTTGTCTCACCATTGCAATTCAGCGCGAAGAATGTTTTGGATAAGAGAATTATGGAAAGAACTAGGATTTAAACTCCTTGAAACCCTCTCAGATACTGGAGGACATTGGAGCTCTAGAGCTGGAGGGCAAGCTGTAGGTAGCGCATGTGCGAAAGGGGAAATGTAACCCCCTTACCGAACTATCAACCCCTTTGTGGAAGATTTCCCGGAATGATCGTGGCATGAAAGTCCAAAATCATATACACTAATGGCATACAGATATCTATTCAAAAAAGCCAATATCATATCCTTAGTCCGATAGGTTGCTGTTTTTTTCACCTACATATTTTTTTCGAATGTTGCAAGTTACGTTTTCTCATGACTAAAGCTTACCATCGCCAGTGGGATTGATAGCAATAGCGATAGACTTTATGAAAACACAAACACACACACACCCACACATACTCTGTGGAGTTTTAAGGAGTGCATAAAATGAGCAGGAACTCTTTTTGCCATTGTTAAAAAGAAATAATTTTTCTATTCCATGCTTGTTCAATTCCTGGAACTATGAAATCTCAATCTCATCTTGATAAGACGAGATCTACGAAAGCCTGAGGCGAAGGCCGTATGGATTTTCGCACTCCACAACAATGCACAGAAGAAGGATAGGCGGACGAGTGAACTGGATTGCCTTAGGGCCACTTCGGAATAGTTGTATTGACTAACTAATAAGAGAACAAGCGACCTATGGCCCGAACGGAATGGCGAACATGATGCCCAAATTGATATCTCGGATCTGCATTATTGTATCCGGCAATCTACAGTTATTAATGATGATCCTTTGGAACTGGAAGGACTAATACTATACTATATAACGATTGATGGATCGGCAAATGAAACGTAACGTCCATCTCGAGTTGGATAATTCTTGAGTTAAATTGGAAACTGTTTGGTTTCTTCGCGATTGTTTTTATGAACAGGAGCGTTATCATTTCGCCCAAATGTCTGTGATTTTCGAGTTTTGAGTCGAGAATGGTCCCATAGAGTAGGGTCCCATAGAGTAGGGTGAGACTTTACCTATGAAGAATTCGTAGTTAAATTTCATTCTGTCTGGCCATCCGTCTGTTCCTGAACACGACAAACGACAACTTTTGAAAGAGAAGGCCTAGAATTATGAAAATTTCAGTGTACTTTCAAGGTTTGAATGCGCCGGTTGAGTTCCCAAATCCGCGGAAGAATTCCGTTTATGTAGCCATCTGAATTTTTTTAATCCCATAACCATCTATTCCAACATTTTATTTATTTATTTATTTATTTAGAGAATTGGGGATACAAACAGGTGTGGAACCCAGAAACAATATCCACAGTTGAGAAAATGGACAAAAAAAAAATCACTCAAAAAGTAGGTCTTACAGGAAGTAATAAAAAAAAAAGCATCATATCATTACATGTTATCCAAGTAGCAAACAATAAAGAACATAATCAAACTTAATGATGGATTCAAACAGTTGTAATTATTGACTTAAAATCTAAACATTTAAAAAAAAAAAAAAAAACGAAAGAGAACAAACAATGGGTATCTAAAACTAAAACCTGGCAATAGCATTTCAATAGGCACTAATGTATGAATTTTTTAAAGTTTTTTCAATTCTTTGTGGCGAGAGGTGAAATATGTCAACTAGGTGTTGTGATCCCATCGTGATCCCATCGTTTTCAAAATTCAGGATAAAATGTTTTCAGAAAAAGAAGAGTTTTCTGAGAATCGTTTAATAGTATCCAAGATTGTGTGCTGTGGCCTTCGATCTGATTCTTGTTGGAATGAGTTTCTGTAGGAAAACAGTTTTAATTTTTTTTTTCAAAAACGAAGCGAAATAAAATTTGGGGTTTTCAAGTAGGTACTTAATACAAGGAAATGAATAAACATACAGAAAACATAGTGGAGGAATAAATACATTCGGAAAGCAAAGAAAAACCTTATATTCAATACAATATAAAAATTTAGAAAAGCACTGCCGTGAAGGCAGGAGCTTTTGAGCGCTCGTACATGCACCTTGTAGGTAGATTCGCATTTTCCAGTTTTAGAAACCAATTGAAGGAATTTTTGACAGCTGTCAAAAAAATTCTGAAACTTAGGCGAAACTCCAGACTTCAAGTCGCTGCTTCAGCTGATCAATTTTGTTTCGATAATTCGCTAGAATTTTCTACGGTATCTATGGTCTTGGTGATGCGGTCTGGACAAAATTTTGCACGTACTTTGAATACATTATTCCTCAGCTAAATGCATAATTTCATTCCAATCCGATCAGTAGTTCCGAAACTATCTGGAAAAAAATATTTTGAACGGCCATATTTACGGAACCCCTAGTCTCATTCTGCTTATTGATGAACGTGACCGCGATATTCGCGATCCAAACCCACCCTGAAAATTTCAAGTTCCTAGGCCTTTCCGTTCAAAAGTTACAATTTTCTATGGTTCTGGTCATGCGATCTGGACAAAATATTGCTTCAATATATCATTCTCGATTAAAATACAAAATTTCATCTCGATCGAATCCGAAGTTTCGAATTTATCGAGAAAACAAAATTTCAAACGACCGTATTTACGGAACCCCTTGTATAATGTTGCTCATAGATGAACGTGATCACGACATTCGAGATCCACACCTATCCTGAAAATTTCAAGTCCCTAGGCATTTCCGTTCAAAAGTTACAATTTTCTATGGTTTCTATGGTTCTGGTCATGCGATCTGGACAAAATTTCGCATGTAGCTAAATCACCTCATTTTCGATCTGAGTGCTAAATTTCATCTCGATCGAATCTGTAGTTTTCAAGTAATCAGGGAAACAAAACTTTGAACGGCCATATTTACGGAACCCCTGGTGGAATTTGGCCCATTAACGAACTTAACCGAGGCATTCGGGATCTGAACCTACACTGAAAATTTCAAGTCTCTAGGTTGATCCGTTCGAGAGTTATCGTGCTTACGGACGGACGGCCGGACGGACGGACAGACTCGAATTTTCCGACGGATTCGTTATCAGTGAGTCGAGCATAGTTGATTGAGACCATTTTCGGCTCAAAATTCGAAAAATACAGACATCGTGACGAAATGATATAGCCCTCGTGTAAGTAGTACGAGCGCTCAATAACGGTCTGTTAAAATCGCTTCGCTATAAACTTCCACCAATACAGACCAAAGCTGAATGCAGGCTTTACCATAAAAATTATTCGAATTACCTACACATTTTATTTCTCGAGCGACCATTGAATTGATTATTTCAAACTCAGTTTGCTCTGTAGACTGCAGCCTCGAATACTGCTTTGTATCAGACACAAGTCGCCGCAGAACAGTGTTGTCCTAGGGTGAAATAAAAAAATTCCTAGAAATGTATAATAGTAATAACATTCATTCATCCAATTAGACGCATATAGAGTGTATAGGACAGGTCATAAATTAATCAAACAAATCACCAAATACAATTATCATCAAGAAATTCATCAACACTATAATAACATTCGCTCAACAATGCAGATTTGAAACCATTGGAAAAATTTCAAACACTTCATCAATACTTAGCTGTTCTATGTTTAGGAACGAGAAGGGTTTTACTATTTCTAGTGCAATAATCATGAAAACTTGAAAAGACAAGTGTTGTCTTTTTCATTTTTCTCTTAACTTCGGAGTAGAAAGAATGGTTTATGAGATGAGCAAGATGGACTTCAATGTATTCAGAAATCAATTTAATTACTCTTACATATATGATATGTTTTTTTTTTGTTTTTTAGGGAAGCAATTTTAGCGAGGTGTTCTCGCAATATTGAAACGCTTAATTTATTCAGTATTCACTAATCCACTAGACTACGATTTTCACTACTCGAGAGAAACCACCTCCACCAATAATGATAATGTTTGCGTTCACCATTTCTCCCTGAACTCACTAAAAATTGCCCATACTGCAATTGAAGAAAAGAAGTGAGATTTTTATTGCAACAATTGACTATAGCAGCGGCTCTCACCCTCACGTCCCATTTTATTCAGGAAAAAAAATTTTCATCTTCAAGCCGAAGCCAATAAGTAGGAGGGAGAGAGTATAAAAGAGAGAGATGAACGCTATTATGAATATATTCTCGTATACAATACAAATTTCAATATTTTCTCAGAAAACGTCACCTCAAAAGCAGAATGACGAATGTGAAAAAAAAATCATTGGAAACAATATTGTAAGATTATGAGCTTGAATTTATTTTTAGTTGAACAGAACCTGTGAATTTTCTCTCAATTGAGCTTCACTCGCAACCCATCAAAATTCACATGTGAGTGAACCCTAGTTGATTTCTCCGATATTATTGACAGAAATTGGATTTCTGCAAATATGACGAAAACAATCTCACATGAATATCCTAAATAATTGGGTGAATACCAATTTCGAGGTTATCGCATATAGAGTGTCGAACAGACAGACACGGTCTGCGATTTCATTTTATTTTTGTGCAGATGTAGAAACGCTTTCCACAATGGGTCACGGTGGGGTACAGTTCTTCTGCTCTTTCTTACGGTTTATGATGGTGAATGAACGCAAATATAGGTATTCTATTCGACTAAGATTCTAAAAAGTCAGTGCACCTTGAAAACTTTTGTTACTACCCGAAGATTCCTATCGTTAAACAAAGTTTTCCAGGTTCACCACGGAAACATTAATTTATATTCATTCTTTCAAATAAATTCAATCGTATTCATACCTTTAACCGCTCGGACTCGAACCAGAAGCCATACTTGTAACTTCGCCAGATCGAATTTACATTTTATATCCCTCCGCAATAAAAACAAGATACTTTTCCTCGACAGTCTCCGCGAATTTCATATTTGATGAATCGTTGCAAACTTCAACAGTAACGTTTTTCGATTTACTGCAATGAAAATATCAAGGAATGCTCTGATTGATCCATAGAAAATAAAGTTCTAAAATCTTCTTGATCTTGATATGAATACGACATACTATTATTATACAGGGGTGTCTACTTTTAAAACGGCCAAACTTCAGTGAGAGATCATACATGATATTTGCAACAAAAAATGTCATACAACACATATAAACAATAAACAAAATAAACATGGTCGAAATGTTGACAGTTATTCTTCAATTTAACATTTCTTGACTTCGCGGAATATTTCAAGTTTTTCCATGAAATCAATTATACTTCAGTTATCCTTGTAGCCTCTTCAAAGTTGACCACATATCTGGAAACAGCAATAAATTTGCTACAAGATAAGAACATCTGTGTATGAAATATTTTTTTATTACGGGCATGGTAAGTAGACGATTCTGAAGTGAACAAAACCAGTAATATTTTTTCGATGGTTTTATCGATGGAAAATCATTAATTATGGACATGTTTTCTTTCCAGCAAAAAATTTCCTATTCTGTTGGCTTTTGAATGGCATATCAACTTTTGTGCTTGCTGCTTGTCTTCTGCCCTAATATCATGGCTAACCAGATAACAACGAAAGAGTTGAAATATTCCAAACCTAAATTTGTTCTATTTTGAAGCTCTTTATGATTGAATATTGAAAGACTTTTCATGGAAATCATGAATTTATCTGTCGATTCAAAATAATTTCAAGGAATGAACTAAATTCCAATAATACAGATTTTATAAAAACATTTGAAGAAAACAGACTACTATTACTTGTAAGAATTGTTCAAAATGACAACCACCTTGTTCGATACCTTTCACCCAACGTTTCGGACGCATTTCTGCACAACACAAATTTATTTTTTGATCAGATCCACGCGAGTAGGGAATCCAATCCCGTAAATGCTGGATCCCGCAAATGCTGGATCCTACGTAAATTCTGCGAGATCAAAATTGTGGGATTTTCTTTGCGGGATTTGCGGGATTCAATATTGAAATTCCGTATTCGAATAAAAGCACAAACGTCTTTAAAACGCCCCAGAAAGCAACAAACCACTCATAAATTACGGACTTCTATCAGGCCCGATCGACATCTGTTATATTATTACTGATGGGTCCAAATCCGAGGGAAATCCCAGAGTGATTATTCTCACAGCTGGGCTATTGAAAATAGTTAAAGCTTCAAGTAAACAACTAACAGGTTAGTTTTTTTTTCGATTTATGTGCGTGCGGATGTGCAAAGCTTTCAACTAGTGCCTGAAAACAATTTCGTTAAATAGATTTCGTATTACGTCGAATATACTCCAATAATCACTAAAATGAGTGTCAGTGTAGTTTATAAAGGAAATAAAGGCTCAAATTCAGTTTGGAATCATTTCTTAAAATCCAAAGATCGTTTTACAGCTAAATGTAAGTTATATTTTTGCAAAAAGCTTAGATCGAATTCAAAAGATGAGATCTTAGATATGCCATCTTTTCTCCGAAAATATTTCCAAAATCAATGTGACCTGACCTGTATATGAAATAAATTTTTATTCTACTACTATAGTATGTTTTTAATTGCATAAGACCTTTTTATTAGCATGTTTAATAGGTTGAGTATATATTGTCAACAATCCCGCATTCTTGCGGATCCGCGGGATTGAAATAATCAATCCCGCGGGTTTGCGAGATTGAGGTTTTGGTGCGGGATTGGATTCCCTACACGCGAGTCTGAAGGCGAATTTGATATACTTTTTCTTCCAAGGTGTTCCAGACATAACAATCCAAATGCATAAGATCGGGGCTCCTTGGTGGCCATCTTACGAGGTCGTACCTCCCAATCATCAAGTTTCGCAAATTTTGTCGTTTGGAGTCATTAGAGGTGAACTTCTCGGACCAGTAATACTTCCTGATCGCCTCAACGCTGAAGAATTCATTACATTAATCCAACCCAGCTTAACGGACATATTGGATGAAATGCCACTGGATAACAGACAAAATATCTGGTTTCAAATAGACAGCTGCCCAGCTCATAATAGCCGGAATGTACGGGACGAGGTAATTAATGAATATTTTGGGATGCAACGGATTGGAAGATACGCTCCGGTAAGATTGCCACCAAGGAGCCCCGACCATACGCCGTTGGCTTTTTATCTCTGGAACACCTTCAAAGAAAAAGTACATATATCAAATTCGCGTTCAGACTCTAGGAGATTTGATCGAAAGAATAAATTTGTGTTGTGCAGAAATGCGTCAGAAACGTTTTGAACTTCGCAGGGTTGTAGATTCAGTGCGAATTCGATATGTGAAATATATTGAATAAGGCAGTGGACATTTCGAACAATTGTTATAAGTAGTAGTAGTCTGTCTTTTTCACATATTTTCATAAAATCTGTATTATTGAAATTTAGTTCATTCCTTCAAATTTGTTTGAATCGACAGATAAATTCATGCCTTCCATGAGAATAACTACAATAGTCAATCAAAAAGTGCTTCATAATAGAGCAAAATTAGGTTTGGAATATTTCAACCTTTTCGTTTTTATCTTTTTAGCCATGATATTAGGGCAGAAGACAAGCAGCAAGCACAAAAGTCGATATGTCATTCGAAAGCACACGAAATGGGGTAGTTTTGCTGGAAAGAAAACATGTCCATAATTAATGATTTTCATCGATAAAACCATTGGAAAAATATGACTGTATAGAACTCAATAATCTAACAGAACTATCTGCGATTAAGTTCACGAAAAATTTTGTTTTTAGTGTCTACAGTCTAATTACATTTCAATGAATTTGAAATTTGTGGGTGTGGGTAAAATTGGGAAACCCAGTACAGTTCATTCTTCGAAAAAAAAAACCAAACCATCACGAAATCCGTTTCTGAGGACATGATTCCATATGTGTACTCTTATATCTGACGATATTTTCATCTGGAATTCGAGATTTTAGATTTTGACATATTTCACAAATTCTGGAAACAGATTCTGTGAACCGAACCAGCTGTAAGTGCGACAAATGATAATGTGAATTCAAAAAGATGGAATCACAAAATTACTGTCAAATATCTTAAACCAGACCAGAAAACTGGATTTTCTTCTCACGTGAACTGTGAACAATGTCCCAAAGGCAAATAGCAAAATTTCTTCTTGTGAAAGATCCTCACGAAGTATTACATAAATCTTTGTGTCATTATCTTACAACTAACCACAAAGTTCAATTCGATCAAATCAGTGTTTCTCGAATTACTGACAATAATAATTCAGATAACTATATCTACGAACCCCTCCACCGGATGTTGCCCATTTAAGAACTCAAGCGCGCCATTCAAACACTGAAACTTTTATAAAGTCTGTATGACACGGTGCAGAAAATGGTACAATTTCTCTATGGAAATTTGAATGGCCATTCTTCTGCATATTGATCACATACAAGAAATGTGTCTGACGCTCCGAATTTCTGCACCGTGTCATCAAGGCGAATGTTCTCCTGTCACAGATGGCCATACGGACGAAAATAATTGAATTTGTCCTCGAATTCTTCATCGGTAAGTCGAACATAATCGTTCACGACCATTCTCTGCTAATAATTCGAAAATAACAGACAAGACATTTGTGCAAAATTATAACGCTCTGCTTGTTAGTTGAAACAATCATTCATTCAAGTGTTACAGAAAGAATAAAATAAACTTTGAATTGAATCAAACCAATATAATTTTGTTATATTATTCAATATTATAGAAATGACATAAAATCTTATCGCAGGATTTTGCCCTCCTTCGAAAAGCTGTTATATCTACTTTTTAGAACACTCAAATTGAAGCTTGTTTTTGATTTTTTTTTTCATTATTAATCAATTCCTTGTTTTCGTTGGACATGTTCCTACCGCAATATGCGGTTTCTGAAGTCTTCCTCGAAAAATTATCACATGTACTCGTGAAAATTTTGTGATTCAAAAATCAGTTAAATTTTCGGAGTTTTCGTTTTACGCTGGCGCTTGCTCAGGGTCGCAGTCAATGTATCTATCCGTTCCTTGATCTGCTGGCTTTCTTGCTGCTAGCGACATGTAATCGAAGTCAACTCGATTGTCACTCGATAAACGAGAGATGCATAGAAATTCCTGAACTCGTATTCGAATGCACGATAGGTATATTTTCTGTATTCACTAATACATACCTGTTCACATACATTAGAAAAGCCGATCACAGGAAGCATATATTGAAATTTTTCAAACACGGTCGTATCTCACGACAATGGCCTGAAACCATAAATTTATACAAGTTGCTATTTGGTACCGAGAGTACCGGCAATAAATATGGAAATACACTGCAAAAAAGTAGGTGTTAAAGATGCGATGGTAAACCTCATGTAGCAGGATTATCTTCTCGTTATGACCGGATTATGTCTTCTCGCTGATGTCAACGATATGATAAACTTTTAACATATCAAATTCAGAAGTAATACCATGTAATAACATTCTAGAATATAAATTCCGATTATTTTCATTCATTTATTATACTTCTTTATTAAACTTAGTCTTTTCGAAGGGTATTTTTTCAAACAACTGATGTGTTCATAGAAATCTATCACATATATTGAAAATTGTCAAAGATGTACTTAACCGTAAACTGTGTCCTTGATTTTTTTGGTTTATTGTATTCAATAATGAATATCGGAATCGTTCGAGAAATAGTTATTTTCCTATCTAGAGCGGAAAGTTGTACTTTCCCACACGAGATTGCCGTTGTCCGAACGACGCGAAGCGGAGTTCGGGCAAGCAGTCGAGTGCGGGGAAGATACTTTCCGCTCGAGATAGGAATAATATTTTTCCTACAACCGTATTATAAAATTAAAAAAAAACGAATTCAAGCATTTATTCTAACATAATTAACTTTTGTAAGAGAAATGCGGGATATAACTCGCATATATATTTACAATACATCATTCATTTGCCGTAATTGTTGACGATATTAATGTTGAAGGTGCAATTTGTTGCATTTTCGAGCTTTATTGCCGATGACAATAATTGTTGTTTCATATCTTCATGTCTTGGATCAGATTCTACGGAATTTAACTGGTTCAATATAGTGCGACTGCTTGAATTTGATGAACATGGTTCGTTTTCTTTATCCGAAGTTGAAGAAGCATTAATAGAAATTATTTTGTTGCACAAGTTTTGTTTTTTGTTTTCGGATTCTTCTCTTCCAAGTAAGTCTCGGCCACAGCAGTCGATTTCCAACCTGCCAGGCGTTTTATATTTGTTATTCCTTCGCCTGAATCTGCTAGGAAGGTTGCTGAAGAACGTCTCTATGGCCTGTATGAAGTTCAGGATTAGGTAGGCGTAAAAATGCTGCGATTTCGGTTTGCATTTTTCCAAATTTATTGATACCTACATGTTGAGTTGTGCATCTTCCCTTTCGAAGAAACGACGATGGGTGGTGCTTGGGGGTCGTAAATCTGCGCATGTTCTGTACAGTTTCAAAAACATTTCATTATGTATTTCTTCAGAGATCACGAATGATCTTGCTGTGTGATTTTTGTAATCCGAAATTTGTACTTTTATGAGGGACCCTTTATCTTCAATATTATCTAGGGTGGTATTAGCAAGTTCCGCTCTGCAGGAAGCTCCGGCTAGACCAAAAATTGTTGCCAGTTTCTTCATAAGGTAAACATCGTCTGATGCTGACATAAACTTCACATTATCTTCTTTGGTGGAAATTTCTGCTTTTTTTGATCGAAAACTAGTATTCTGCTTTTTAAAGTAGTTGGTTAACTCAAAAAACTTACTTATATCAATATTTTCCTTTATTTTCAATGAAAATTTAACCATGGAATATTTGGTTGAGTTCTTCATTGAGATCGACAAAGTACGCCAAAAGTACTTCCTCTTTAAAACTTTTCACATTCTTACTTTTGCACCAGTTCAAAAAATGGACATATTGTTAAACCTCTCTTCAGATTTTTCTGTCAAAAAATCCGAGCACGCTGCCTTAGCTGCTTCCAGAATGTCTTCCGGTAGCTCTTCATCAGATGAATACATTTATTTTCTTATCTCCTTTTAATATTTAAAAAATAATTCAATAAGGGTAAATAACTCGACAGGTATTTTTTATGACAAATTAATTGAGTTAGTAACCATTTGCTATGGAAAATCGTAGACCATAAAATAGAAATGGTTCAGATCTCAAGTTTATGATTCCTGAAAAGTCGATCATTTTAAAACGAAAAATTGAATCAATAATAATTATGCTTACGTGGTTGAAATTGCTTAATTTATAATTATGAACTAATTATATAAGTAAGCACTGTAAGCAGATACATTGATCCCATTTTAAAGGTATTATAATCTACAAAATTCAACAAATATTTACTTATCCAAAAAGTGTGCGGGAAAGTAATATATAATAATTTCGGAGACGAAAATAGTGTGAGAAAGTAGTTATTCAGGCACGGTTGTAGAAAAAAATTATTTCTAACTACCCCTGAAATCTTCAGTTGTGTTTGGTCGTTTTGTGTTCATTATAACTGGAATATATCTTCCGCTGAATTTTAACAATATAATATCAAAAAACTGGTTTTTGTGGGTCACGATGAAGGGGCTCTCACTCCCAGGGTGCATTATGGGACGTAGGTGGACATGAAGTTTGTTCTACATTTCAACAAGTAGAATCACTTCCTGAAAAATATTAACGTTGAATCCAAATACCCGGTTCATCCATACCTGAACGGATCGAAAACACAATATCAGGAATTAGTTACAAACCGTTTTATTTATTCGACTAAAAATTTTGGTTCTTTTCTTATACTTTTCAAACGGTTATCTCTAC
The DNA here is from genome assembly GCA_963966015.1 of Aphidecta obliterata. Lineage (NCBI taxonomy): Eukaryota > Metazoa > Arthropoda > Insecta > Coleoptera > Coccinellidae > Aphidecta > Aphidecta obliterata. The sequence continues at coordinate 14,219,639 of OZ014429.1, read as the reverse complement.
CGAGAGAGTAGCATTATGCATTGAGTAGCTGTAAAATGAGAAACTGAACAACGAAATAATGTAAGTCGGAGAATACAATAATGACAGTAATCCGTGGATATTAAGGCTGCATAAATTGCATAAATATTGAAACTGTCAGAAGTTTTTACTTTATTTCAGTTATCTGACCGTAGCCATACCCTGGATGCGAGTTATCAGGAAGTGTGCTCCTGAGTTGATATTTTAAGGCCTGTTCACCTCATCTGTTGTTCTTAATATTTTTATATGAGAGAATAATCCAGACCAAGGTTCCATTTGAAGTGCCTCGAACAGCTTACAGCCGACTTATTAACAATCAACTATACAATTCATTCGTTCAAAAGTTTAACGATAAGCATTGCTCAAAATTTATTTTTCATTGTTTGATCGCACAATCAAAGTTTCGTGAAAGATAGTTGTTTTCTGTTGAGTTCCGTACAGAGGTGATAAACGTCAAGCCAAGAATCCTTGATAATTTTTATTATATTTAAATTGTAGTGAATTATCAATAAAGTGGAATTATTATTATTAACCCTACCCTACTCCGAACTTAAGAGTAACCTAACCCTATCCTAACCCTTTTTTTTCGGGTTGTGAAAAGAAATCTGTTGCCAGATTCAACGACAACCCGTGTCGTGGGATATGTCGGTTTGGCTTGATGTTGTTGCCGGCCTACTAACAAAAAAACTTGGGGAAATGCGAGGACCACCGGAAAAGACATCCCGGTCCGTACTTCGATGATACCCGATGAATAGCGGTCCTGTCTCTTTTCTCCTCATGGCTCCTGTCACAAAGCCGTAAACGCCTTCTAGTATCCTTCATGCAGGTATCATTTTCTCTATTATATACTCAACTGGTGGTAAGCGGCCTATCTTTCCAACCAGTGCGTTCCTTTCCTCCGTCCATCCGATCTGAGGCAGTGCTTCGGGTTGTCTACAACGTGGCATGCATGACAGATCATCCCGTCCTATCCTCTTAGTAAGGGTACCATAAGATCCATGCCCTGTCAGAAATTGAGTAAAATGGTCCCCGGTGTTTTATGCTCACATTGGATCCACTGCTCCAAATTACTGATAAGATTGCGCGCCCAAGCGGCATTTTGCCCTCCACCATCCCATCTTTCCTGCAATTTACTCAGTGTCTTCCTTCCTGCCATACGTCGATTGCCGGTAGTGCTCCTCCTATTGTATAAAATAAAGGAAGCATCTTTATGCCATCATTGGGTATATTGGTGGGAAGCCAGCAATCACTTGGACAGCCTCCGTCGACACAGTTCAGTATGCCGAAGCTACCCTTATCTCTCAAGGTGAATCAAACTGCACACAGTTCGCAAAATAAAATCAATCGTATAAATATTTGACAACCAATATATATGTCAATCATTTTTTATCACTGACATTATTCTACATTCTTGACAGTTACGAATTCTATGAACATTCTGTATTATTCCCCAGTTCTTAAACAGTTCCAAATTTCTTCAGTTTTAGGAATGACCCAGAAACTTGGCATCACTCCTCGCACGATATCGCTAGGGTCGACAGAACGGTGTAGTGGGGACGCGATCTCCTGTCGTCGATTTGAGCCCCATGTTGCCACGTGGATAATTATCAGTCTTTGTCATGAATAATGAAAAAATAATTTGCAATAAAAAAATATTACAACTTTAAATTGAGATATAAACTATCTTATCTTGTAAGTTTGATCAAACTGCACATAGTGTGCAAAAGTTTGATTGAAATCGGTTCAGTATTTCAGGAGGCCATTCCGGACAAGCAACGTGATACGTAATTTTTATATATTAGGATAATAATTCAAATCTTTGAGACATGATCCCCCAATATGAGGGCCATATAGCGTTCCTTGAACACCTCAGGCTTCGGAGATTGATCGATTGTATGACCAGTCCTGGGGTAAATAACCGTCCAGATCAATATAGTATACTATTATTTTGGAAATTTCGTTCTTTATTAATGAGAATCAAAAGGAAGAATAACTATTGTTACAATGAAAAAGATTCCCTTCAATGGGATTATGATGATTCATTCAATAAACAAATCCAAATCACTACACTTATGCAGGGAGATATAGTTTTCGCTAAGGTTTCCATCTATATCATTCGTTGTATGGTACCCTGTTCACATCCCCTCTACTAATTTTGAGATTGGAAACATGCTATATTGTTCATTATTCAAAGGTATCCTGAATAATTGTAATATTTCTCATCAATTATAATCCTTTCATACAAGTTTATAATGATTCAAGACATGGACAATTTCAATGAAAAACAATAAAAAGTTACTTTATAGTACTGAAGTTTACAACCCCTTCATCAAATAATTCACAAATTGGTTTATATATTGAGAGTAACAGTACAATTGTCATGTCAAAATTCTTCATGTACTAGATAGATTCTTTAATTTCTGTTTCTTTCTTATTTTATTTTACGCTTTTCCCAATCCATTCACTTGGCCACACGCTTCAAAGTATCCAGAAGTTTTGCTACCACAGCTAAAATTGATATTGAATTAAATTAATTATCCTACTTGAATTCTGACCTAAAATGAAACTCTTAGAGTTATATGGTTTCGCACATTTTCCAATACCTTTAAATAATGCAATAATTATTGAATCGGGTTTGGTGAAAGGAATATGTATTTTAATGATCTTCAAATGAATGATATCTCAACATAGACCTTCTGTCTTATTTCATGTGAGAGCATTCCACGATGTTTTTGCGTTTTCAAACTCGAATTCCTGTGTTCGAACTGCACTTGAATATTCCGGCAGTACCTATGCCTCTCTAATTTTTCGAGAGTTCGAACATTCATCATTACAACAATGATTAAATTAAAATACTATTGGTATTGAAGTTTATACCATCGTAATCGTATGTGAGATTTAAAAACATTTTTTGAATACGCAACAACTTTCAAGTAATTTCTAGGTTATATTTATATTTTATTTCTATGATGAAATTGAACAGTTACTTTTTGTAACCAGAAATAAAGCCTCGACTGGACGTTCAATGCCTGCTTCGATGTCAATCATTCTTAAATGAAGTATAATTATATTATACTCCGTTCAAGAATTATTGACATCTCGGTTGGCTGTGAAAAATCGAATTTAAGTTGGTAATAGACTATTCAGTAATATTTTGGGTTGCTGAATTCAGGTTGGTATCGGAATAACACTAACATTACCCATAGAGATCTTGCTTTGATGATTTTATCGAAGATATTGGTGAATATGTAATTATAAAAATTTGCTCTGAATTTGAGTATTTTTTGTCTTATGCTATTAAAATGGCTGGAATTCACCAGGATACATCGCGCCTAACAAGAGAACGCCAGGCAGTTTGTCGGTGTTACTTCGAGTTTTTCAAAGATTTGGCAAATATTTCCGCTAGTGTTTCAGGTAAACTGTTATTCACCGACTCAAAGTGTATTCTCCCAATGTCTCTTAAATTTTCAGATTTCACCAAGCCCTGTTCGTAGAATATCAGCATGTTATTATAGCCTGAAATTAGCAGTGGAAGAAAACCTGTGCGATATGATTATTCCTTCAATGACTTTGTTTTTGCTAGAATTAAAAACAATGAATATATCAGTTTAGATATCCTTTTCGAACTGGCCAAAGAGCACCTAGATTTCAATTGATCGAAGTCGACATTATATTATATCATAAAAAAAATTGGATACAAATACAAAAAAGTTGATCGAAGGAAAATTCTTACTGATAAACAGAAAAATGTTATAAAAATAGTACGATATTGTGATAAATGCCGAGAATACATGGAACAAAACGTAAAATTCATTTATCTAGATGAAATTTGGATATTCAAGAACGGTATTCAAATTTGTCAGTGGACACTAGAAAATAATCCAAAAGGTATGCCGAGTATATTCAAGGGTAAAGGCAGAAGGTGCACTATTCTGAATGCTGGAAAAATTGATGGATTTTTACCTGGATGTGATTCGATTCTTGACAGTGGTATTAATGATAAGGATTACTATGAATGGTGAATTATTTCATAAATGGGTTATTGAAATATTGAATCCTTCCCTGCAAAAGGATGCCCATCAATAGGATTATGTCAGCTTATTCAATAAACACATCCAAATCACTACACTACGTGGAAACAAAATTTTCAATATTTTTATCTTTGCTCTTGTATCATTCATAGATATTTCAAGTTTATTTATTATACTAATACTGTATAGTACCCTGTTCACATTCCCTCTGCTAATACACATGCTATATTGTTCCCAATTCAAAAGTATACTGAATAATTCTAAAATTGCTCATCAATTATTGGAGAAATTGCAGTTAGTTTAAATCTTATAGTTGAGAGAAACCCAATAGATGGCGTCAGCGTCGGTTCTCTTATCTATAATTCTATAATTTTGTTGTTTATAATTTTGTACCAATTTCTTCCTTCTTATGAGGTTTTCTAATATTAATATAATAATTTGTATATATATGTATAATTTAAGATAAGTTTTCTTTATTGTATGTATTCTATGTGTAACCTTCTATGGTTCAATTGAATGTACCGGAACAAACGGTGACTCTCACTCTCTTGTCTTGTCAGCTGTTGAAGAAACATAACCTAACTGGGGTAATGTATTTGTATGTAAATATATAACGTTTCAACTATATATTTGTTTAGTGTTTTTTTGTGTTAACTTGCAAAGTAACCAGTGCAGGCTTTTTAAAATTATACAGTCCACTCCATCGAAATATTAACAATTATAATATTTTCAATAATTCATGGACAGTTTTAATGAATGACAATAAAAATTGACTTTCTTGAAGTATTCAACACCAAGCAATAAATAATTCACAAATTGGTTCATATATTGATAGTTCATGTCAAAATTCTTCATGTACTACATAGATTCGTAATTTTTGTTTCTCTCTTATTTCTTAATACATCATAACGTTTTTTCCAATCCATTCTTTTGGCCCTGTGCTTGCGAAGTATCCAAAAATTTTTTTCTGTTGCGCCACTAGCTACCTGCTAGAATTCCATTAATTATCCTTCTTGAATCCTGACATAAAATGGTACTCTTATAGTTATATGGTTAGAATTTTGCAAGATTTCCAATACCAATAAATATTGCATGGTCCTGAGTGAAAATAAATATTTATTTGAATGATCTTCAGTTTTCCATGGTTGACTTTTATATGAGATAATTTCATATGAAATTCCACGATATTTTTGCGCTTTCAAACCTGAACTCCCATGTAGAAACTGCAATCGATATATTCCAGCTTAATTATTCGATAATTCCGATAAATCGCATACTCAACACTTTTCTAGGTTATATTTATGTTTTATTTCTATGATGAAAACAGTAACTTTTTTGTAACCAGAAATAAAGCCTCGACTGGACGTTCATGGCCTGCTTCGATGTCAATAATTCTTGAATGGACTATATATTATTGCTGAATCATCCTGGCCATGTGTGAGCCTACCTTAAGGAGATGAATCTGAGAGACCGGTGTTATTATTCTTGTTGCGTTTTTGTTTTATCTCTTTTAATGGTCGAAACCGGGCCAGCTTGGCGTTTCGGTTGATACAACATGTTATCCGATTAATTTGATCTGTAATAAATTGTTGTGAAATTCATAATAATCCCAGAGATTTATTAAAGGAGATTACACATGTCCTGTTCTCCGCATTTGTTACTGCAGGAGATATACTGAGACCTCCTCAATAATTTTTGCGGGCGTTATCTTCAGTTAGTAATACTTGCTGTCATTCCGAAAACGGATTCAATGATCTTCACTTCTCCATTCTGTTCTGACCACATGTGAAAAGTTCATTTCAGGTAAATTCTAAAGGCAAAAGTCAATTACCTTTGAACCTGAATTGAATACGGTCTACTTGATGACCATCGTTTCACCTTCGTCTCCACTTCCTAATCCCTACCCCACTTTCACTATACCTGTGTATATCCGCCATGTTCAGCTCTACAACTATATCGCATCTTCATTAGTTTATCAAGTTTTCATTGCAAGACTTTAACGCAGTCTGCATACGTAGATTTACTTAAAAGAAGTGGGTCATTCAGAATGGTGTCCCACATTTTTCTATCTGACCTTAAATCTAGATGAGCAGTTCCTCAATTGTTCATGTTCAAACTTATATTCCTAATATTCCTATGGAGAAGTTTGCGAATTTTCTTCTTGTCCAGAATTTCTCCTTGGATATTCAAGAATCGATCCGAGTAATGCGGCCGAAATGTTAGAACGTAAAAATTCCAAAGGAAATACCTATCTCAAATAACTTCCTATAATAATGTTTTCTGTAGATGTGAATAATGAGGTTTTTCACTATTGGAATATGAATTTCGAATTTGATGAGAATTCTGAGAGGAGTAGCAGATTTATTTAAAGATCGTTGGTGGTGACTTTTTTTTGGCCTGCACGATTTTTGGGGTCAAATCAAGGAATCAGTTTGTGTCGATCAAAATAACCAGGATCTAAAAATTAGAATGCTGTATCTAACAATTATTAAACTTTTGTTTTTTCATACCTACTCAAAAAAATTTGAACGAAAATAAGATTCAACTGGATTTTTCTGGATACATTCATTTCAGAGCAGTAGTAACTATGGATCGTACTCATCCACTATTTTTGCGCGTTTGTTTCTATGAACAAGGGCGTTATCATTTTGCCCAAATGTCTGTAATTTTCTAATTTTGAGCCGAGAATTGTCTGAAAAAAGTTAGGCTGGGCTCACAGATGAATAGTTCGTGGTGAAATTCAATTCTGTCGTCCAGCCGACAGTCCGTAAACACGATGACTTTCGAAAGAAAAGGGCCAGAGTTTTGAAACTTCCAGGGTACCTTCGAGGTCATCTGATTTTTTTTCTCAATAATTTCAATCGAATTGAAACTTTGTAGTTGGTTGGAAGATAAAGCCATGTGAAATTTCGAAAGCATCGTATTAGGTACTAGAAAATTTGTAAAAGAGTTTTTTTGGTTTTTCGGTTTCTCGGAAACTATCCGCCATATCCTGCTGTTATTTTTTGAGTGCATATAAGGCATATATATGGGTAACATTTCGTAAGCTGTTCCACGAGGAACGAAAATTGAGTTGGTCTGATCTGTAAATTTTTCTTTATTTGATGATTCAATTTCTTTTAGGTTTTTAGTTTATGAAAATAATTTTTTTCAGTTGAATAATATTTGGTTCTATGATCATGAAAAATGATCATGGATAAGCTATGGGTGACCGCTATGGCAATGAATTGTAACAAGCGCTCAAAAGCTTCCTATTCAGTAATTTTCAAATTTGTTTAAACGTACATTCCGCCAGAGCAACAAAAAATCAGTTTTGCGCTATATGACGAATCTAAATTTCAATTGTGCAAAAAAAACAGAGTTTTTTCTTCTGATAGCCGAAAAATGTTCAATTTCCCATGGTAAAATGCGGAATGAGATTCCAGTTTTTTATTATTTCGGTCAAATTTTCTCGGAATAAAAATAGGAATGCAGATTTGATTATGGATGAAAAAATTTGAAAAGCACTGCCGTGAAGTCAGGAGCTTTTGAGCGCTCGTTCATCCACCTTATAGGTAGATTCGCATTTTCCAGTTTTAGAATCCAATTCAAAAAATTTTTGACAGCTTAAAAAAAAAATTTCAAACTAAGGCGAAACTCCAGGCTTTAGGTGATTTTTTTTCGATGATTCGCTAGAATTTTTTACGGTATCTATGGATTTGGTAATGCCTAGAGTAGTTTGAATACATTATTCTTCATCTATGTGCAGAATTTCATTTCCATCCAATGAGTAATTTCGAAATTATCAGGAAAAAAATAATTTGAACGGCCATATTAACGGAACCTCTGGTCTAATTTTGATCATTGATGAACGTGACCGCGAAATTCGCGATCCAAACCCACCCTGAAAATTTCAAGTCCCTAGGCCTTTCCGTTCGAGAGTTATAATTTTCTATGGTTTCTATGGTCTGGTCATGCGATCTGGAAGAAAATGTAGTTTGAGTATATCATTCTCCATTGAAATACAGAATTTCGTCGCGATCAAATCCTTAGTTTTGAAATGATCAAGAAAACTAAATTTCAAACGACCATATTTACGGAACCCCTAATCTAATTTTGCTCATTGGTAAACGTGACAGCGACATTTGAGATCCACCCCTTTTCTGAAAATTTCAAGTCCCGAGGCCTTTCCATTACAAAGTTAGAATTTTCTATGGTTTCTATAGTTCTGGAATTGCGATCTGGACAAAATTTCGCATTTAACTTGAACACAAAATTATCCATCTGAGTGCAAAATTTCACCTAGATCGAATCAGCAGTTTCGAAGTAAACTGGAGAACAAAATTTCGAACGGCCATATTTACGGAACCCCTGGTCTAATTTTGCTCATTGATGTATGTGAACGCGAAATTTGCGATCCGAATCTACCCTGAAAATTTCAAGACCCTAGGCCTTTCCGTTCGAAAGTTATAATTTTCTATCATTTCTATCCTCCCCTATTCTAGTCATGCGATCTAGACAAAATGTAGGCTGAATATATCATTCTCCATTGAAATACAAAATTTCGTCACGATCAAATCCGTAGTTTTGAAATGATTAAAAAAACGAAATTTCAAACGACCATATTTACGGAACCCCTAGTCTTATATTGCTCATTGATAAACGTGACCGCGACATTTGAGATTCACACCTATCCTGAAAATTTCAAGTCCTTAGGCCTTTCCATTACAAAGTTATGTTTTTATATGGTTTCTATGGTTCTGGTTATGCAATCTAGACAAAATTTCGTGAGGCTCTTGAACACGACATTTTCCATCTGAGTGCAAAATTTCATCTCGGTCGAATGTGTAGTTTCGGAGTAATCAGAAAAACAAAACTTCGAACGGCCATATTTACGGAACCCCTGATGGAATTCTGCCCATTATCGAACTTAGCCTCGGCATTTGAGAACTGAACCCGCACTGAAAATTTCAAGTCTCTAGGACGTTCCGTTCCAGAGTAATCGTGTATACGGCACATTTTCAGTTCAAAATTCGATAAAAACAGACATCGTGACGAAATAATATAGCCCTGGTGTAAGTAGTACGAGAGCTCAAAAACTAATTTATACAAGAATTCATCTACATCAACTATTCAATATCATGTGTTTATTTCAAGTCAGTTTCAAATTTGTTGAGCGAATGTATGGATCACCCAGTATAGAGGAGCTCATTCTCAAACAAGTTGTTTGTGAAATATCTGAAGAAGCTAGAATGCGAAACACGTCAAAAGAACTACATTAAAGTTCAACAGATATGTTTCATTTCATGATAAAATTAATATCAGAAATCTTTTTTTCTGTATGTGGAAATAAAGGCCCCTCTCATGCGTACATTCTATGAATTAAGATATACTGTAAATATATATTTCTGGAAATGTCAAATACATATATGTTCTGATTGGAAATCCCTGACCAACTATATATGTATGTAATAACACTCTTCATTAGAAACAGTGAGGTTTTTCAATATGAAAAGTGCGCAATTATGTGTAATATCGCGAAGAAATTACGAGCAATAAGATACCTTTATCTCTTGAACACACCATCAGGGAAGAATTAGAAATATCATAAAAAAGGGAATCAAAATGATGAAGACCAATAAAATGTTATTACTCATAGATTGAAAGAAGTTATTGCTAAGGCCCTGATACCTACAAGACTTTATTTCTCGGTCGTAAAAAGATTTTTTAAAATCGCCAATAGAGCCTTAGCGGTTACTGTGGATTCTTGCTATTATAATCTATGGTTTGGGGTTTGGGCCCCTTTATTGCTAATATTTTGCACATCATTAAAAATATCTTGCGAGATGTATTCACCATCAGGGCGTCATTTTTATGCTTCGACATAAAATTTTTCACTTGGAGCCATTACGGAATAGGACATAAAATTGGCAATGTCGTTTTGCGGCTGTGAATTTCTCCGGAATTTTTTTATGTTTGCACGTTAATCTTTGCATTTATGTTCCAACATAAGGGCGATAATTCAGTGCAAAGAATTCGCAAGCGTCGGTGAAACATTCAATTTTGTCTTTCCCCTAATCATTTTGGCGGATACTGAAGAAATTGGCATGCTTATTCATGGTAATAAAGGGCTTCTTTCAATGTTATAATGTAATTTTTAATTCCAGTGGCGTCCCACAAGGTAATTTAATTGATATTAGGATAAATCATTGTACGCCACAAGTTTTTGGGTGTATATTATTCCTTTCCTTGGATTTAGCACTTGAAGAATCAATTTTTTTACCCCTTCAATTTTTTTCGTATCTCTCTGTGTTTGTGCATGTTACAAAAAAAATTTAATTTCAACAAAAATGAGATCGAAGGAAGCCAGGCAAAATCTCAACAACAATTGTTGCTTTGTTTGTGCCAAAGTAAATCTGTTTTTGATCATAAAAAATCTTTTTCTCTGAAAACATTGCTGACAGGTATTTCGAAAACGAAGTAAGTTGAGACACATCATTTTGGGAATAAAAATATAATTTTCTACTGGGCCTGAGCCACCTTTTACATTGTGTAGCAAAATCCGAATAAAAATGCTGTGAGGCATATTTTTGAGCGCTCGTACAACTTACACGAGGGCTATATCATTTCGTCACGATGTCTGTATTTTTCGAATTTTGAGCCGAAAATGGTCTCAATCGACTATGTTCGACTCACTGATGACGAATCCGTCGGAAAATTCGAGTCTGTCCGTCCGGCCGTCCGTCCGTAAGCACGATAACTCTCGAACGGATCAACCTAGAGACTTGAAATTTTCAGTGTAGGTTTAGATCCCAAATGCCTCGGTTAAGTTCGTTAATGGGCCAAATTCGCCTAGGGGTTCCGTAAATATGGCCGTTCGAAGTTTTGTTCCCCTGATTACTTGAAAACTACTGATTTGATTGAGATGAGAATTTTGCACTCAAATGAAGAATGAGGTGTTCAAGCTACATGTGAAATTTTGTTCAGATCACATGACCAGAACCATAGAAACCATAGAAAATTGTAACTTTTGAACGGAAACGCCTAGGGACTTGAAATTTTCAGGATGAGTGTGGATCTCGAATGTCGTGATCACGTTCATCTATGAGCAAAATTATACTAGGGGTTACGTAAATATGGTCGTTTGAAATTTAGTTTTCTCTATAATTTCAAAACTACAGATTCGATCGTGACGAAATTTTGTATACTAATGGAGAATGATATATTCAAGCTACATTTCTCCAGATCACATGACCAGAACCATAGAAACTATAGAAAATCATAACTTTCGAACGGAAAGGCCTAGGGACTCGAAATTTTCAGGATAGGTGTGGATCTGAAATGTCGCGTTCACGTTTATCAATGAACAGAATTATACTAGGGGTTCCGTAAATACGGTCGTTTGAAATTTTGGTTTCTCGATAATTTCGAAACTGCGGATTCGATCGAGATGAAATTTTGTATTTTAATCGAGAATGATATATTAAAACAATATTTTGTCCAGATCGCATGACCAGAACCATAGAAACCATAGAAAATTGTAACTTTTGAACGGAAAGGCCTAGGAACTTGAAATTCTCAGGGTGGGATTGGATGGCAAATATCGCGGTCATGTTCATCTATTAGCAAAATTAGACCATGGGTTCCGTAAATATGGCCGTTCTAAATATTTTTTTGCTGATAGTTCCGAAAATACTGAGCGGATTGGGATGAAATTGCTGAGTAATAATGTATTCAAACTACGTGCAAAATTTTGTCCAGATCGCACCACCAAGACCATAGAAACCGTAGAAAATTCTAGCGAATTATCGAAAAAAAATAGATCAGCTGAAGCACTGACATGAAGTCTGGAGTTTCGCCTAAGTTTCAGAATTTTTTTGACAGCTGTCGAAAATACCTTCAATTGATTTCTGAAACTGGAAAATGCGAATCTACCTACAAGGGGCATGTACGAGCGCTCAAAAGCTCCTGCCTTCACGGCAGTGCTTTTCGTAATTTTTTTGTGGCATTTCTATTTTTCCCGTTTCGTCAAAGGTCCCACCATTCGACAACGTGTGATACATCGCCTTCACGCTTGAAATGAACGCGTGGGAAAAGGCCTTTTTTTTCAAACTTACTAAAACAACGTCATATCTCGACAGACAGGATCATCGCAAAGGTCTTCTTTCCCTCCGCCGTAGGGAAATGTGTTGCTATATCAACGACGAATTACATTTCCGTACGCTGGAGGGAAAAGTGTCGTTATATAAACGATGAATTAGTGACTACGAACAATTATTATACTTCATGTCCGTCAAATCCAAAATTGATTTTGCATGACAACCGTAACTAGGCAAATTTTGCATTGATCACTCAATTATAAAGATCATAGATATAAGTCTAATCTAAAGGTGGATGTCCAGATTTCAAAACGTTTGAAAAAAAAATAACATATTCCATTTGGAGTAAAAGTGACTCACTACGTGGGGGTAAACCCAGGCTCGCCATGAAAAAAAACACTTCTCCTCCTTATAGAATAATATACTACTTATTTCCTACAACCTTGCCTAAATAACTACTTTCCCACACTGTTTTCGTCTCCGAAAGTATTACTTTGCCGCACATTTTTCGGACAAGTAAATATTTGTTGAATTCGTAGATTTTAATACCGTTGATGTATCTGCTTACTTATATAATTAGTTCATAATTATGAATTAAGCTATTTCAACCATGTAAGCATAATTATTGATTCAATTTTTCATTTTAAAACGATCGAATTTTCAGAAATTATAAACTTGACATCCTTCAAAAATTACTTACCTAATAAATTTATCAAAACGAATACTTGTCGAGTAATTTACCCTAATTGAATTATTTTTTGAACGAGATTAGAAAATAAATATATTCATCTGATGAAGAGCTACCGGAAGACATTCTGGAAGCAGTTAAGGCAGCATGCTTGAATTTATTGCCAGAAAAATCTGAAGAGAGGTACGAGAAACAATATGTCCATTTTTGAACTGGTGCGAAAGTAAGAATGTGGAAAGTTTTAAAAAGGAAGTACTTTTGGCGTACTTTGTCGATCTCAATAAAGTACAAATACACTTTGGTCACGCTATTCCATGGTTAAATGTTTATTGAAAATAAAGGAAAATATTGATGAAACTAAGTTTTTTGAGTTAACCAACTACTTGAGAAAGCAGAATACTGGTTTTCGATCAAATAAACAAAAATTTTCACTAAAGAAGATATTGTCAAGTTAATGTCAGCTATTCTCCTGATTTCTCCCAAAGTACAAATTCGATCGAGATGAAATTTTGCACATTAATAGAGAATGACGTGTTCAAGCTACATGCGAAATGTTTTCAAGATCGCATGACCAGAACCATAGAAACCATAGAAAATTATAACGGAAAGGCCTTGAAATTTTCAGGTAGGTGTGGATCTCGAATGTCGCGATCACGTTAATCAATGAGCAAAATTAGACTAGGGGTTCCGTGAATAGGGTCGTTTGAAATTTAGTTTTCTTGATAATTTCAAAACTACAGATTCGATCGTCACGAAATTTGGTATTTTAATGGAGAATGATATCTTCAAGCTACATTTTGTCCAGATCGCTTGACCAGAACCATAGAAACCATAGAAAATCATAACTTTCGAACGGAAAGGCCTAGGGACTTGAAATTTTCGGGATAGGTGTGGATATGGAATGTTCACGTTTACCAATGAGCAGAATTATACTAGGGGTTCCGTAAATACGGTCGTTTGAAATTTTGTTTTCTCGATAATTTCGAAACTACGGATTCGATCGAGATAAGACTTTGTATTTTAATCGAGAATGATATGTTAAAGTAACATTTTGTCCAGATCGCATCGTGAATATGGCCGTCCAAAATATTTTTTTCCTGATAATTTCGAAACTACTGATTGAATGAAATTTTGCACATAGGTGAAGAATAATGTATTCAAACTATGTGCAGATCGCATTACCCGGTCCATAGATACCTTAGAAAATTCTAGCGAATTATCGAAAAAAATTGGTCACCTGAAGCACTGACGTGAAGTCTGGAGTTTCGCCATAGTATGAAAATTTTTCTGACAGCTGTCAAAATTTTTTGAGCGCTCGTACTACTTTAACCAGGGCTATATCATTTCGTCACGATGTCTGTATTTTTCGAATTTTGAGCCGAAAATGGTCTCAAACGACTATGTTCGACTCACTGATGACGAATCCGTCGGAAAATTCGAGTCTGTCCGTCCGGCCGTCCGTCCGTCCGGCCGTATACACGATAACTCTCGAACATAATGTCCTAGAAACTTGAAATTTTCAGGGTAGGTTTAAATCTCGAATGCCGCAGTCAAGTTTGTTATCAGGCAATATTCGCCCAGGGGTTCCGTGAATATGGCCGCTCGAATTTTTGTTTTCCTGATTCTTTCGAAACTATAGATTTGATCGAGGTGAAATTTTGTACTCAGATGAAGAATAACGTATTCAACTTACATGCAAAGTTTTGTTCAGCTCGCATTACCAGAACCATAGAAACCATAGAAAATTATAACTTTCGAACGGAAAGGCCTAGAGACTTGAAATTTTCAGGATAGGTGTAGATCTCGAATGTTGCGGTCACGTTCATCAATGAGCAAAATTAGACTATGGGTTCCGTAAATATGTTCGTTCAAAATTCAGTTTTCTTGATCATTTCAAAACTATGTATTTGATGGTGACGAAGATTTGTATTTGAATTGAGAATGATATATTCGAGCTACATTTTGTCCTGATTGCAAGATCAGAACCATAGAAACAATAGAAAATCATAACTTCCGAACGGAAAGGCCTAGGGACTTGAAATTTTCAAGATAGGTTCGGATCGCGAATTGTGCGGTCACGTTCAGCAATGAGCGAAATTAGACTAGGGGTTCCGTAAATATAGCCGTTCAAACTATTTTTTTCCTGATAATTTCGAAACTACTTATTGGATTGGAATAGAATTTTGCACACAGTTTGAATTTTTTTTGACAAGTGTCGAAATCTTCCCAATTGGTTTCTGAAACTGAATAATGCGAATCTACCTACAAGGTGCATGTACGAGCGCCCAAAAGCTCCTGCCTTCACGGCAGTGCTTTCCGTAATTTTTTCAATAGGTTTCTAGTACCTACTAGAAAATCCGAATCTATCTACAAGGTGGATGAACGAGCGCCCAAAAGATCCTGACTTCACGGCAGTGCTTCTCTAGATTTTTTGTTTTCCATCATCTCAAATACCTGGATTATACCTGGATTACACTCAGCTGCAGGGAGCAGGGAAATGAGAGGGGAAAAGAGGAAGCGGCAGAATGTAAATACTTCAGTTCTCATGTCCCTACTGCTGCTACTCGCGCTGCCGTACGCTCCCTAATTTGGCGGTTTCTCTCTGAAATGTTTTTTCTTTGAGTTGTTGATTCGGAAATCGAACAGGTGAGGAAATATCCTGGAGCGCATTTGTTTTAATTTATTCAATGTGTTGGAAGATATTGGAAAAAATATCAACATTTTCAACACCCTGTATCTCAGAAATTACAGAGTTTTCAATATGTGAGCGTTTAACGCATGCCATAGAGACTAAGGAGAGTAACTGTGCATACTCTTACTAGAAGTAGATCAGAAGTTGGTGAGTACGGATTGACAGTAAAAAATTAATTTCTGGATTTCCCCAGAAATCTACATGTTATACAGGGCCGTGGTGTAGTGGTTAGCGCGGTCGGCTCGAGATCGGTCTCCTGATCGGTCCCGGGTTCGAATCCCCCGGTCGGGAAACACATTTTCTGACCCGGAGCACGGTTCCACCATTCACTGTTGGGTGAACGATTAACAGTGATGTGTCTCAGGTGGGGTGGCGTAAGGACACATTAACAAAGCCTACACAGAACACAACCGGGTCTCATAACTCGCACAAGCTCTGAGCTTCTCACCTAGACCTAGGAGAGTCGGGATATAAACAAACAACATTAAAAAATTTTTTGAATTCATGGAAATACTATGACTATCATTGAGACCAAACTAATCGACGGCATTCATTGAAACTTAGGACGTTGCTGACACATGTTGAGATCAAGAGAACGATATATTAATTATTTTTATCCCTTTGTATGTCGCATTTTGAATAATTGTTTTATCTTTCGAAAAGAGCTGGAATGCAGCTTCAATATGTGGTTTCACTTTGGCTTCAATGATAGTCATAGTGTTTCCGTGAATTCGAAAAATTACCTTGTAGATTTATAGGGAAAGCCAGAAATTGATTTTTTACTATCAATCCGTTCCCACCAAGTCCTACTCCACCTCTAGTAAGAATATGTACAGTTACTCCCGAGACACCCTGCATATACTTATGATAATCTTTTTTCATTTGTTGACACTCCCTGTCACTACTTCGAGTAAGTCCACTTTATATAAAATGTAGATTTTACTAAAGCAAAAAATCAAATAGTTTATAATCTAAGTATATATCATTCCAATTGATGCTCAGGTTACTCATTGAGCTGCCTCTCTGAAATATCAACTTTAGTACCCTTCGGTTTGTTCAAACACATTCTCGAAATAAGAGAAGTTTGAACATTCGACTACGAAAACAGGGACAGTGTCATCTGCCTGCTCCTCATAGGAAGATTCAATTCCGAATGAGATATTATTTAATTCAAAGCTCAATATCTCCCCCGTGAATATATTTCAGGGCTTAGTTAAGTAAAGTGTAAGGGTTGTTGACAGAATAATACAATCAGGGGGGCGATACAAGTAATTCTATACATTTAAATTGGCTTTTACATCGGGACCTAGCTACCTAACTAACCGCTAAGTCATTGATTATTCAGTAGCCATTGAAAAACAAACTGGATGCAACACCGAAGTGTTCAGCAAGTGTCCTGGCAGATGGGTCTGATTAACTAGCCTGATGAGATTTTTTCTTCAATTAATGTCAGAAACTGGTAGAATAATCTGTCGGTGATGGAGTCAATCTTGTCGATAGAGATGGTAAATTGTTGTGATTTTCTAATTGCCGCGGTGAGTTTGAAGTGCGTCTGTGCATTTAAAATTATAATTATCTCTTGATCTTCAGCAAAAAGCTGTACTTGTTCGTTAATGTTGCTAATGATACAATAAGAAATCTGAGAGCACAACTTGTGATCATTAGAATCCATATATTTTTTTAAATACAGCAGTTCATCCTTAACAAATGAATAGACTATAATTCACACGCATTTAGCATTGAATGTTTATTTTAACACCGAAAATAGTCGCTAACAGTGAGTGATAAACCAAAGAGGCAAGTGACGATTAAATCGAAAAAATACCTCAGGGCACAGTCAGTGACAGAAACAACTCAACTGAAAATTATAAAAAGCACTGCCGTAAAGTCAGGAGCTTTTGATCGCCTGTCGTACACCTTGTAGATAAATTCGCAATTTCAGTTTTAGAAACCAATTGCAGAAATTTTTGACAGCTGTCAAAAAAAATTTCAAACTAAGGCGAAACTCCAGACTTCACGTCAGTCCTAAGTGACGAATTTTGTTTTCGATAATTCGCTAGAAATTCCTACAGTATCTATGGTCATAGTGATGCAATCTGGAAACGTAGGATGAATACATTATTCTTCATCTATGTGCAAAATTTCATCCCAATAAAACCAGTAAATTCGAAATTATGAGGAAAAAAATATTAAGAACGGCCATGTTTACGGCACCCCTAGTCTAATTTTTCTCATCCTGAAAATTTCAAGTCACTAGGCCTTTCGGTTCGAAAGTAATTTTCTATCGTTCTGGTCAAGCGATCTGGACAAAATGTAGCTGGGATATATCATTCTCCATCAAAATACAAAATTTCGCCACGAACGAATTCGTAGTTCTGAACTCATCAAAACTAAATTTCAAACGACCATATTTACGGAACCCCTAGCCTTATTTTGCTCATTGATGAACGTTACCGCGTCATTCTCCATCAAAATTTCACCTCTATCGAATCAGTAGTTTAAAAGTAATCAGGAGAACAACATTTCGAACGGCCATATTTACGGAACCCCTGATCGAATTTTGCCCAAGAACGAACTCAACCGCGTCATTTGAGACTCAAACCTACCCTGAAAATTCTAGGTTTCTAGGTCGTTCCCTTCGAGAGTTATCGTGTATACGGTCGGACGGACATACTCAAATTTTTCGTAGGATTCGTCATCATTGAGACGACCTTTGTTGATTGAGGCCACTTTCGGCTCAAAATTCGAAAAATACAGACATCGTGACGAAATGATATAGCCCTAGTGTAAGTAGAACGAGCGCTCAAAAATAGAATAAATAAATGTCACAGTACTACTGACAAATACAGGGAACTCCCGATAATAATAATAATAATAATAATAATGTTCATTCACACATTCACAAGTTCAATCACATTCACATGTTTATTCACGATCGTTGATTACAATTCATAAAACCTTTGAAAAATGTGTTTAGTAGGTATGTCTATGATCAGTTTTTTCATTAGATCCGGTCATGATCAGTTTTACGTAGCTGTAGGAATCTTGCGAGTAGATCGTGTGTGTTGTCGAGAACTAGAAGCTAAGTATACGTTAACAATTCATAAGTAATGAAAAAAATTATTATTATTATTTAGGGAATTTCAAGTTCAGTTATTATAATCATTCATTGTCGCTAGAATGTTTTTCGATTATGAATATTGAATATCGTTTGGTGATATGGCAGAAACTCGGGGGCCCCTATCGATCGGGGGCCCAAGTGCCCCTCAGTGTGCCCTATTGGAAAGACGGCCCTCTTGACAAATTTTGAGGTGGAAAACATGTGCTTTCAGAAGGATGACGCTACACCTAATTTCCTGGAAGAGTTATTGCAAGACATGGCGATATAAATGGGCCATCATGTAACTCGAAAATGCTAGATTATTTTCTGTAAGGTAGCGTGAAAATCAAAGTCTAAAAAATCATTCTACATTGAATTCCTGAACTGAAGGGTGAAATTATCCGTGGTGTAGTGATATCAAACCACAATAATGCCAATATGACAATGGACATTTTAGCAAAAGAATGAAAATATAGCGACTTCATCGAAAAAATACAGAGAAATGCTTCGGAATTTTCGTGTGGATCGTGTTCAATCGGGTTCCATCTCTGAACCGGTATAATTCACGAGATTTTGACAAATTTCACGTGAAATTCTGGGGACCTGAAAGAAACATTTGTCGAGGATGGAAGATCTTTGAAAATCATAACTGACCATTTCCAACTGAAAATAACTCGAATAATGAAAAAAGAATTAATCTATGATCATATCAATTTTTTATAAAAGACATTGTGGCGAGATTATCGAACCAAATAATATGAAACTCATTTTATTTTAGACTCATCTGTCGACAAAAAATATCAGCAGGATATGGCGAATTGATCTATGTTCTTCTAGGATACGGCCTTTACAAAATTCCACATGAACCGTCGCCGTAGTGTCGTGTTAACTTTCAACTAACTACAAAAGTGCCAATTCGATAAGATCGGTATTTTTCGGATTGTTCAGACGATTCAGCATACACAGAAAATTTCAAAACTCTAGACCCTTTCCTTCAGAAGTTATCGTGTATACGGACGCAGGGACGGACAGATGGACGGACGGAATTTAAGTTGACCATGAATTCTTCAGTTGTGAGTTTAAGCTAATAGTTCAAGACCATTATTGGCTCAAAATACAAAATTTACAGCTATTAGGACAAAATGTATAATATCTTATTGTGAACTATTAGATAATAGTGTATATACAAGGTGGACATTTTTATGGAGAATTAAAATGCGATTGCCACTCTTCGTTCATTCTGAAATGGTCTTTTAGTTGAACCTATATTTCAAAAGCAAATTCTAGAGGAAACAGAAAACTTTCTTTCATTTATCTTTTTTTCGACTTCAGCACGGTAAGAAAGATAAATCTTCCTAGCCTTTCCAAAATAGAGATTTGATTATTGTGTTCGGATAGGTTATGGAATGCACTATTTCTTGAATAATATTTCGACTGTTTATCTGATTGACTTTAAATAAACAGCCAATATATCAGTGATGTCAATTATTCGGACGAATAAAGTTGAATAGCTTGAACCCGTTACATGCACATGTGACAATTATACCGCCACGTTTGCCGTGGTTGCATGCCATGTTTGTTGGAGGGCTAGGAAAGCTGTTCATGAACCTGCAGAGAATGGGATACGGTTGCTTTTGGAGCGGACAGTGGAGCGTGAGTGGAGAAAATTCTATGAGATCGCCGCTGCGTTTCGTTTGAAAGTGATTCTGTTTCTCACACTGAATTTATCATTCGACATGCCTCAGGAAAAACTTTAATTTTTCCCTCAAAAACTATGTAAAAAATTCTTCAAATTTCAAGGCTAGGAAAAACTTGTTAGGTACTTGTTATCAATATCACACTTCAAGCATTTTGTGAACACTGTATATATCCCCTTGTATACAGGGTGTTTTTCAAGTGTAGGCTTTTTTTCGACAGTCGCTGGAGCTCATCAAGTGAGATCATTTCGCCGGATATTGATCATAAAAAATATTCGTTTCGAAAAAAGTCCAGAAAATCTTGGGCGTCATCATCTTAATGCGATTTTGGATCGTGTTATATCACTGTGCCATGTGCATTCCCTCATAATGTAAATGAATAGCTCGACTTTCTTCGCAGTCTTTCCTCGATTTTTTCATGAACGGTATAATTCTTAAAGTTCAAACTAAGGAGAGGAGAAGGTGCTATAAAAAAATTAGGAAGTTCACAAACTCACCGATAAAATTGATCCAAATTGTTCACAGAAATTGTTCGAAATGGTGACCATTGGTTTGATGTGCACGTAATCTTGCCCGACGTAATGATAATGATATTTGCTGCATGTATCATTTGTTTTACATCTGAACAATGTCACACGCATTTTCAATGCTCAGTTCTTTCGCACTGTTCACATTCACCTTACTTATACACTTATGTTTTGAAATGACCCTAGAGGAAGAAATCACAGGGGTTGAGATCGGAAACTTACAGAGATCATATGCATCATAGATGATTTCTTGTATATTGACCTCAGACTGGAGGTAATATCTACACATTTAGATATCAATACGATCAGATCCTGGCTGGAAATTTCTCAGATTCGCGGGTAACTTTGATTTCGAAATACTCGGCCCTGGTGAATATTTCATATATAAGATTTTTGGTATAATGGATTATTTTGATGATTACTACTGCTGGTCAGAAAAAACCCACCTTTGAAAACACCCTGAATATAACTCAAATCTTATGAAATAAAAAAAGGTGTGTTTCATTGCTCGATTTTATCATCGCTGAGCTATACCGATGAGACTTGATGAGTCAGAACAGGTTTTTGCTTATTAAATTATTCAAAAAAAATTGAATTACACCATTTCTTTTTCAAATTTAGTTGAATGAATATTTCTGTACTCAAATTATCCAAATGAAAATGGGCATCGTGAAATTAGATGTATTCTATTTCACTTCTGATGTCTGAAAGATGAGTTTTTATATCATTTACACTATTCTTCCTGACAATCGATTGTTTCGTGTAAATCTTTTGATACATAGCTAACTGCGTTGGATGTTTCAAATAATGTTTCAAATTTATAATGGAATATTGGCAGTCGACAACCGATTCATGGGCGATTCCATGAGTGATGAAAAGTACACGTAGGAGCATTCAATATGGTCGTATTATTCTTTAACCGAGAAAGGTATGGAAAAATACAGAAAAATATAATGTCAGTTATTACTAGTTGTATATTGAAGAACAAAGTTATTCCGATGATTTATCACGATGCGCTCTGCACAGACTCCGATATGACAGATGACGGTATAGGATAATTTGCATACGTATTTTTTGGAAATAATGAACAAGTCAAAGGTAACTAACGTTCTGAAGATACTATAAAACCAGTAGTTATTTTGAAGCTATTTAATCAAAATTTACACCATTTTAACGACCTTTCAATTATCGCGTGCAAAAAACGTGGCAACAACTGTGTGAAAAAAATTTTTTCCTCAAAGAATAGAGGAAATTCATTACGAACGTAATTTTCATTATGCTAGTGACAAATGAATCTTCATCTAACTCAATACCAAAGACGGTCACCCCAACTAGATGATTTGTTCCGTTTGATTTATAGTAGTTTTCCGTTGCTTCAGATGTATAATATTGCAGGGCGAAATCATCGGCAGAAAGTATTATTTGTCTTCTCCCCTAGCACACATTGGCTTCATATCTCCAATCCCAACATCCGACTAGGAGAAAAAATACAGTGCATTTGCAATCGCAACATTCACCTGCGCCCTTCAGTCAAATTGTAGACATAACAAGCAGCGAGGGTTCTATGAATTATAACGAAAATCCTTGTCGCAATTACCAAAAAGCACCACTCATGTCCCCCCTCTCAATAGATGCCGACCCAAAAGCGCTTGGCACCACTGCCTTTCAGAATCGACTGCAAACTTGAATGATTAGTCCGGAATTTGACACATGGGGTGTTGAAGCGGGAATTGACTTTAAAAAATGAGTTCACAAACATGCTATATATTGGAGAGTATTACGACCTTCCCTTCGGCTCATTTAGGGGGCCATTTCTCATCTTCCTCAATATCAAACAAAGTCTGGGACTGCTTAGACTATTTGCCGAAGACCGCTGACATCTGGAACATCTCATAATTGATTTCCTGGAAGGAAAGATCAATGTTTGGAGAGGGGTCCAGAAAAAATGTCGAAAGGGTTGAAGTAAAGTACTGCGAGGTTGCCCTGAGCTTGAAAGGATGCAGGCTGATTTCGTCTCGAGAAGTGTGCTGGGAAGCCGTATGGGTATTGACTTGTTAACTTCAGGATTTCAATTCCTGTTGTTTTTAGGGATCAATAACGATATTCAGAACCGTCTTCAACCTTTCGGAGGCATTATCTTCAGGATAGTAGGGCCACTACGG
This sequence comes from Aphidecta obliterata, assembly GCA_963966015.1. NCBI lineage: Eukaryota > Metazoa > Arthropoda > Insecta > Coleoptera > Coccinellidae > Aphidecta > Aphidecta obliterata. Next base: position 14,196,646 of record OZ014429.1, on the reverse strand, counting down.
CACTACGACGAACATATATGACAGGGTATTTCTCCAGTGATCCACTTCTTTTCGAAGTGGAGTCTGCATGGGAAAACTCTACCAACCGTTTTACTTCGTGCTAGATGAGTTATTATAGAAAGCCTATGTGTTAAACTATGTTCATGTTCCAGAATTATATAATGTGCTTACTTACAATCATTACTTCCCCTTGAAGAGCATACATTTCTCAACAAAATGAAGATTTCTTGAGATGTGAATTCAGAAACCCTTACCCTCAAAGGGATGGTTTTTCAATCTTTATATATAAAAATTACGTGTCACGTTGTTTGTCCGGGATGAACTCCTAAAATACTGTACCGATTTCAATCAAATTTTGGACACTGTGTGCAGTTTGATCCAACTTAAAAGATAGGATAGTTTATAGCTCAATTTATAGTTGCCATATTTTTTATTGCAAATTATTTGTTTATTATATATGACCATAAGTGATAATTATCTACGCGGCAACACGGTCTCAAATTGACAGCAGGACATCGCGTCCCCACTACACCCCCACTACACTCGACAAGAGCGATCATGTGCGAGGAGTCATGCCAACTTTTTGGGTCTTTCCCAAAACTGAAGAAATTTGGAACTTTTTGGGGACTGGGTAATAACTTTTGAAAAATCGGGGCTAGGGTTAGGGTAGGGTGAGGTTGATTAGGTTAGGGTTAATAATAATAATAATAATAGTTCCATTGGTTTGAATAGTTTACTAGAATATAATAAGACGTATACCTTAGCCACGGCAACGCGTGGCCGAGTCTAATAGTTAACTATAATTGTTTGTTGAGATACCTCGTTATTGATTTACCATATGCCAGGGCCACAATCTTTATTTTGAAAACATGCAGCACACCTACGAATCTATTTTTTTTTTCTTTTATATCTTCAAGATATGGATGCTGGAAAAATGTTATTGTTTAACTGGAATAATTGTCGGTGCAGTCAGCAGTGTTGTTGCATTTTTTCCTTGAGGACGGTTAATTTACTGTAGATCAAGAAGGTTCTGCGACCATTATCGGTTCCATTCGCGCGCAAAAATATGATCAGCAAATAGAAGTGTTATATAAGTATATTCATATTCAGTAGTTATCGTTTGATTCTCGGAACAAAATTCTATTAATCGTTAGTGACCTGGTAGTAATGAGGGGGCCATGGCTTGCAGGGCCACTAGATTGGACAGTTGTAGATTGTATGGTTTTTTTTAAACGGGCTACGTTTTTCAAGAGCCTACTCATGTGTTTTCGTGATACTTTATGGCTGTATGTAATCGCGCTACATTCATCAGAATTCCATGATCAAATGTCTTCACTAGCATTCTGAGTGATGTTCACCTGAAAATATACACCAGGAACCAGATTTAACCAGCAAGAAATTCCCAAGTTCTGATTCAATCGTGTCGATTTCGTTTCAGTGATTTTCATCTTTTTCAGTATAATTCGTTACGCGACGTGACGGTAAAATACGAGTACTTTAATGATGGAATCAACGTAGCAAATATGATTGATCCGATTAGAATCTGATGTATAAGGCACCGCAACTTACCGTTCATGAAGCTCATTTTCTCTCTGATTCGCTAACAAAGTTCCCTCTTTTCTTGCAATTATGGTAGATCTCGGTTTCAGAGATATCGAAACGAACGTGAACTAAGTAATCAAAAATCAGTTATTCCCAAGCGATTAGTACCTTAATGCGGAGTCCGGTTGAATAGTTGCGACCAATGTAAAAAGTTGGTTATTAGTGACGAAAGAAAAACCTGTTGCACCTGCACTGGTGTACTGAATATAATGACGCCTTGTTTCTTGATCTGTTCCATAGTTAATCGAGTTGCTGAACTAGATATCGGAACAAGAACCGGATAATTTTCGTGCGACTCAAACTCGGCAACATTGATTCAACACCCTGCGTTCATTGATTTATTAACCTCGTGGATAGTAGGTACACATCTATATTTTATCTGTTTAAACATTGTGAATCACCTTCTCTCTCCATTTATTCTATTCGACAATGGAAGTAATTGGATTCACACAGTTGGTTTATTTATTTATTCAAGTCTGATTTCAGGAAACCAGGAAAAAACGATTTTTTCATGAACGGTAAAATTTTTAAAGTTCCACCTTCTATTGAAAAAATTACGTAAAGCACTGCCGTGAAGTCAGGAGCTTTTGAGCGCTCGTACATGCACCTTGTAGGTAGATTCGCATTGTCCAGCTTTAGAAATCAATTGAAGGAATTTTTGACAGCTGTCGAAAAAATTCTGAAACTCAGGCGAAACTCCAGACTTCATGTCAGTGCTTCAGCTGATCAATTTTTTTTCGATAATTCGCTAGAATTTTCTACAGTATCTATGGTCTTGGTGATGCGATCTGGACAAAATTTTGTACGTAGTATGAATACATTATTCCTCAGCTAGGTGCATCATTTCATTTCAATCCGATCAGTAGTTTCGAAACTATCAGGAAAAAAATAATTTGAACGGCCATATTCAAGGAACCCCTATTCTTATTTTGCTCATTGATGAACGTGACCGCGATATTAGCGATCCAAACCCACCCTGAAAATTTCAAGTTCCTAGGCCTTCCTGTTCAAAAGTTACAATTTTCTATGGTTTCTATGGTTCTGGACATGCGATCTGGACAAAATATTGCTTCAATCTATCATTCTCGATTAAAATACAAAATTTCATCTCGATCGAATCCGTAGTTTCGAATTTATCGAGAAAACAAAATTTCAAACGACCGTATTTACGGAACCCCTTGTATAATGTTGTTCATAGATGAACGTGATCACGACATTCGAGCTCCACACCTATCCTGAAAATTTCGAGTCCCTAGGCGTTTCCGTTCAAAAGTTACAATTTTCTATGGTTCCTATGGTTCTGGTCAAGCGATCTGGAGAAAATTTCACATGTAGCTTGCATACCTCATTCTCCATTTGAGTGCAAAATTTCATCTCGATCAAATCTGTAGTTTTCAAGTAATCTGGGAAACAAAACTTTGAACGGCCATATTTACGGAACCCCTGGTGGAATTTGGCCCATTAACGAACTCAACCGAGGCATTTGGGAACTGAACCCATACTGAAAATTTCAAGTCTCTAGGTTGTTCCGTTCGAGAGTTATCGTGCTTACGGCCGGACAGACTCGAATTTTCCGACGGATTCGTCATCAGTGAGTCGAACATAGTCGATTGAGACCATTTTCGGCTCAAAATTCGAAAAATACAGACATCGTGACGAAATCATATAGCCCTCGTGTAAGTAGTACGAGCGCTCAAAAATGTTTGACGGCTGTCAAAAAAATGATAGCAGCTCTTTATCAATTATGGTGAATCAGGTGTTACAGGAATGTGAGGATTTTTTTTCGATAATTCGCTAGCATCTTCTACGGTTTTCGATGGCCTTGGTGATGCGATCTGGACAAAATTTCGCATATAGTTCAAATACATTATTCTGCATCTATGAGCGAAATTTCATTCCGATCTAAACAGTAGCTTCGAAATTATCAGGACAATTTTTCTGAACGGCCATATTTACGGAACCCCTCGTCTAATTTTGCTCATTGATAAACGTGGCCTCGACATTCGAGATCCAAAAATACCCTGAAAATTTCAAGTCTCTAGGTCTTTCCGTTCAAAAGTTATAATTTTCTATGCTTCCTATGGTTCTAGTAAAGCGATTTAGACATTATTTTCACATAGCTTAAACACGTGGCTCTCATCTGGGTGCAAAATTTGATTCCGATCGAACATTAGTTTCGAAGCAATCAGGAAAACAGAATTTCCAACGGCCATATTCACAGAACCCTTGGTCGAATTCTGCCCAATAATGAATCCAACCATAACGAGATTTGAACCTTCCCAGAAATGTTCAAGTTACTAGGTCGTTCCGTTCGAGAGTTATCGTGTATACGGCCGGACGGACGGACAGGCTTGAATGATTCGTCGGATTCGTCATCAGTGAGTCGAACCTTGTCCATTGAGGCAATTTTCCGCTCAAAATTCGAAAATAACAGACATCGTGAGTTTGAATACATTATTCTTCATCTATGTGCAAAATTTCCTTCCAATCCAATCAGTTGTTTCAAAATTATCAGGAAAAAAATATTTACGGAACCTGTAGTCTTATTTTTCTCATTGATAAACGTGACCGCGATATTCGAGATCCACACATATCCTCAAAATTTCCAGTCCCCAGGCCTTTCCGTTCGGCAGTTATAATTTTCTATGGTTTCTATAGTTCTGGTTATGCGATCTGGACAACTTTTGCATGTAGCTTAAATACGTCATTCTCCATCTAGTGCAAAATTTCATTTCGATCGAATAAGTAGTTTCGAAGTAATCAGGAGAACCAAATTTCGAAAGGCCATATTCACAGAACCTCTGATGGAATTCTGCCCATTAACGAACTCATCTGCGGCATTCGGGAACTGTACTCACACTGAAAATTTCAAGCATCCAGGTCGTTCCGTTCGAATGTTATCGTACTTACGGACAGGCGGATGGCCGGACGGTCGGGCGGGCGATGAAATTTTTCGACCGACTCGTCATTAGTGAGTCGAACCTTGTCGATTAAGACCATTTTCGGCTCAAAATGTGTGAGAATGATAGAGATCTTTTTTTATTTTTATTAGAAAGTACATATTATATAATGTCCACATTATGTTTTGAAAATCGTATCAGGTAAATGTCCGCCGCGGCTTTGCCTGGTTTGTTGCATCTTGGATAACCAATTGTTGATGACGCTATCGCATGAAAGTGGCTCGATCTCAGCAATAACGCCCCTAATGTTGGCCTTCAAGGCGGCAACCATCCGCGGTTTGTTAGTATAGACCTTATGCCCTTAGCCCTAAGTCCTTATGCAGGATTGGCCAAGTTGTCGTCGAAGACAGGCCAAGTTCTTGAGCCCGATGCGGACATACACACTTGCCGGAACTACAATATTTTCAATGGATCTTGTGTTTCGCCGACAGACACTTTTTGCGTACAGGCACTTTTTGATCTTCCACAGATCCAGTTTATTAAACGGCGAATTGTAGACTATGCAGGACGATCGGCGACACCTAAAATTGCACAGAGTGCACGAAATGTTTGTCTGATGGAACATTGATTTCGATAATAATTTTCTATAATTTCGACGCGTTGCTCATTCGTGTAACAATTCATAATAAAATGTAAAGACTAACTGATTTCAAAGATAGCACCTGTGTGACCATCGAGTTCGTCATACGCCGTTGTCAAACTGGGTAACTATTGAAAAACCCTTTATTAAGGGGGTATAGCTCACTAGTAGAGCATTCGACTGCAGATCGAGAGGTCCCCGGTTCAAACCCCCACTTTCTTGTTCTTTATCAGTCAGATGTAGATAATACTTTTTCCTTCAAACCGTTAAGGTGCAGATAGACTAGCAAGTTACTTGCGACAAATCTCGCGCGAGCCACTTCCACATAAATTTACATTAGGAGCAATAATTGTCACGATTTGGGTGTCAAGGAAAGAGTGCGAGTTTTCCTTTTGCGAGTTCTCGCACCGCAGTTTACACCTTGAGCAACTCAAATTTACAGCCAGTTGAGTGCGCTCTGCGCTCAGTTCAACAGCGTCACGGTAGCAAAAAGACGCATAGATATTGCTGCGGCATTGGTGATTTTATGTAACCAAAGTGGCGTATTTCGAATTTTACCGGAACCCATTTTATTGCAGCCAGATACTGTAAAAAGAAATTGTTTTGGCAATATTCGTGCTTCCAAATTTTTTATGGGACGTAGGGATGCTAGGAGAAGTCATGCTCTTCCAGGCACTTTCGCTGAAAAACAGGAAAATATGAAGTGCTGAAAGGAACATGGCGACAAGAAGATGACATGCCCACAGATAATCTACTAGCACTCAGGAAAGGATTACCTCCAAATTATTCCACAGAATGAACTGTAACTTAAAAAGTTATTTGTAGTTTTTGCGGTATCAAATGAACGCTGAATAAATTTTTGTGGAAAAAAACGGCCACGTGGATGTGTACACTTCATTAGTGTAATTTTATTTGATTCTTCAATTCTTGCTTGAATTGACTGCGTAAATTGTGTAATTTTCGGGATATTTCATTAACATCCGCTATTATTTTTAGCGCCTCATATTTCTATTTCTGTAATTCGGCTATTGGACGTTCCAAACGACCGAGTTTTCTTCAAACAAAAAAATTAAAATTTGGATTTCACTCGATGACCATACTTTCTTCTCTGCCATGACTCGCACTGAACTCGCCGAAATTCACCTGATAGATTCGAACCCGGAACCTTATAGTCACTAGTCGCTATGGCCCCGTCAATTTTACAATTACGGTTTTTTGTTCACAGAATAATAACAGCTCAAAGAAGAGTAGCGAGTAGATCAATCAACATCAAATCGCATTTGCTCCTAGATCCAGAAGAATACATTCAGAGGGTCTCATTGAGCCCTTTTTCAGTTTCTAAGAGGAATGTGTGGAGAACCGAAAATCCCTGATGTGGAATCAAGAGCTTTTTCGCGTTAGTTGGAATTCCATCCATGGTATTCCATCCATCTACTTACCCCGCCCAACGCTGCTTGACTTTGAATCATATCAAACTCAACCCCGGTTTCTGAAAGACTGATCAAACCATGGATCAATTGGCACAACATTGAACTTAACAGCGATCTTACATCAATTTGGGTTTTTGAAATCTCGATTAGTGTAAAATTAACTAACCATTGATCTTAAAATGTAACTGTGCTGAGAATTATACGGAATATCTTAAACTTCTGAACACCAAATGGAAAACACTCAATTTGCTGCATTTTTGAGCGCTCGTACTAATTACACGAGGGCTATATCCTTTCGTCACGATGTCTGTATTTTAAGAATTTTGAGCCGAAAATGGTCTCAATCGATAGAGTTTGACTCACTGATGACGAATCGGTCGGAAAATTTGAGTCTGTCCGTCCGGCCGTCCGGACGTCCGTCCGTGAGCACGACAACTCTGTATCGGAACAACCTAGAGTCTTGAAATTTTCAGTGTGGGTTCAGTTCCCGAATGCTTCGGTTGAGTTCGTTAATGGGCTGAATTCCACCAGATGTTCCGTAAATATGGCCATTCGAAATTTCGTTCTTCTGATTTCTCCGAAACTACAGATTCGATCGAGATGAAATTGGAGAATGAGGTGTTCAAGCTACATGTAAAATTATGTCCAGATCGCATCACCAGAACCATAGAAACCATAGAAAATTGTAACTTTTGAACGGAAACGCCTAGGGGCTCGAAATTTTCAGGATAGGTGTGAAATTAGACTAGGGGTTCCGTAAATATGGTCGTTTGAAATTTATTTTTCTCGATAATTTTGAAACTACGGATTCGATCATGACGAAATTTTGTATTTTAATGGAGAATGATATGTTCTAGCTACATTATTTCCAGATCGCATCACCAGAACCATAGAAACCATATGGAATTGTAACTTCCGAACGGAAAGGTCTAAGGACTTGAAATTTTAAGGATAGGTGTGGATCTCGAATGTCGCGGTCACGTTTATCAATGAGCAAAAGCAGATTAGGTGTTCCGTACATATTGTCGTTTGAAATTTAGTTTTCTTGATAATTTCAAATCTACGATTTGATCTTGACGAATTTTATGTTTTAATGGAGAATGATATATTCAAGCTACATTTTGTCCAGATCGCATGACCAGAACCATAGAAACCATAGACAATTATAACTCTCGATCGGAAAGGCCTAGGGAATTGAAATTTTCAGGGTAGGTTTGAATTTTGAATTTTGTGGTCACGTTCATCATAAGCAATATTAGACTAGGGGTTCCGTAAATATGGCTGTCCAGAATATTTTTGACCGCTCGTACTACTTACACGAGGGCTCTATCATTTCGTCACGATGTCAGTATTTTTCGAATTTTGAGCCGAAAATGGTCTCAATCGACTCACTGATAACGAATCCGTCGGAGAATTCAAGTCTGTCCGTCCGGCTGTCCGTAAGCACGATAACTCTCGAACGGAACAACCTAGAGTTTTGAAATCTTCAGTGTAGGTTCAGATCCCAAATGCCTCGGTTAAGTTAGTTAATGGGCAGAATTCCATCAGGGGTTCCGTAAATATGGCCGTTCAAAATTTTGTTCTCCTGATTACTTCGAAAATACAGATTCGATCGAGATGAAACTTCGCACTCAAATGGAGAATGAGGTGTTCAAGCTACATGTGAAATTTTGTTCAGATCGCATGATCAGAAACCATAGAAAATTGTAACTTTTGAACGGGAACGCCAAGGGACTTGAAATTTTCAGGATTGGTGAGGTTCTGGAATGTCGTGATGACGTTCATCTATGAGCAAAATGGTTCTAGGGGTTCCGTAAATATAGTAGTTTGAAATTCAGTTTTCTTGATAATTTCAAAACTACAGATTCGATCATGACTAAATTTTGTATTTCAATCAAGAATGATATATTCAAGCTTCATTTTGTCCAGATCGCTTGATCAGAACCATATAAACCATAGAAAGTTATAACTTTCGAACGGAAAGGCCTCGGGAAAGGCCTATGTACTTGAAATTTTCAGGGTAGGTTTGAATCGCGAATGTCGAGGTAACGTTCATCAATGAGCAAAATTAGACTAGGGGTTTCGTAAAAATTGATTAACCCCCCTCCAGGACCATATTTTCAGCACTCAATACATACTTTACTTTCTTCTAAATTCCAAAATATGGTCACTACCCCCCCCCCCAGGCTCAATCTCTGGTGAGAAAATACGGTGACTAAACCCCCCCCCCCAGGCTCAATCTCTGGTGAGAAAATACGGTCACTACCCCTCCCAGACTCAATCTCTGGGAGCGCCACTGCTATATGATGATATAAAAAAAAACAATCACATGTTCTGAAATTCCTAAAAAAACTTATATCACAGCAAGAAACGGTCAGATCGCTTCATTCTGTTCAATTAAATCTGTATCGTGAGTGTGTGTCGTGTGTAATTAATAAAATGATTATGAAAGCAAGATTAAACCAGGCAAAAACTCCTAACCGTAAACCATTGTCTGGGCGTACTACCCCGAATAGAGGTTTGTAAATCATTTCATATCTTGACTAAGAAAAAAAATTGTTACTATATTCTTTTTGAGCGCTCGTACTACTTACACGAGGGCTATATCATTTCGTCACGATGTCTGTGTTTTTCGAATTTTGCGCCGAAAATGGTCTCAATCGACTATGTTCGACTCAATGATGACGAATCCGTCGGAAAATTCGAGTCTGTCTGTCCGGCCGTAAGCACGATAACTCTCGAACAGAACAACCTAGAGACTTGAAATTTTCAGTGTGGGTTCAGTTCCCAAATGCCTCGGTTAAGTTCGTTAATGGGCCAAATTAGGATACATTAATAAACGCAGAGTACCCAGCCAATGAGATGGAAAAGGGCGTGGTCTCTATGGCGCCAAATTCGATTTCAAAACGTTCAACTCTGAAAACGCAATATAATATCGGATATGTATATTGGTCGAAACAAATTATACTGATTCGAAATTTCCATTCATGAATATGCCGATGTTTATAATGCCGTTTTCAATTGAGGATAACGAAGTGTTCATTATGAAAAAACCATACATCTAAACGGAAAAAAAACCTCATGAAGTGATTACAATTAAACTCATTTAATTTGAAAGAATACTCTTGATTTTGGTCTAAAAAATTCATATGGAGTTAATCAGACAATCATGAGTTAAATTTGAATTAATTACTTCACATCATCTTCAGTAAAATAGTTCTTTGAAATAGTCATGAAAATATATGACTTGTCAATATGAATTCCTTATAATTTTGTATATTTCATGAAAGGATGATACGTTCTTGTTGTTTGTTGAGAAGGTAGAATAGGAAAGTCAAACACAACTATTTTTCGCAATTCTTTAATGAGAAGGTTTAACCAAATGAAATACAGAAAAGTTTGAAGATATAATAAAGTTTAATTCGAAAATTAATTGTGAGAAAGCACATCGTTTTTGAGCGCTCGTACAACTTACACGAGGGCTATATCATTTCGTCACGATGTCTGTATTTTTCGAATTTTGAGCCGAAAATGGTCTCAATCGACTATGTTCGACTCACTGATGACGAATCCGTCGGAAAATTCGAGTCTGTCCGTCCGTCCGTCCGTCCGTCCGGCCGTCCGGCCGTCCGGCCGTATACACGATAACTCTCGAACGGAATGCCCTAGAAACTTGAAATTTTCAGGGTAGGTTCAGTTCCCGAATGGCTCGGTTAAGTCCGTTAATGGGCCAAATTCCACCAGGGGTTCCGTAAATATGGCCGTTCAAAGTTTTGTTTCCCTGATTACTTGAAAACTACAGATTTGATCGAGATGAAATTTTGCACTCAAATGGAAAATGAGGTGTTCAAGCTACATGTGAAATTTTGTCCAGATCGCATGACCAGAACCATAGAAACCATAGAAAATTGTAACTTTTGAACGGAAAGGCCTAGGGACTTGAAATTTTCAGGATAGGTGTGGATCTCGAATGTCGTGATCACGTTCATCTATGAGCAACATTATACAAGGGGTTCCGTAAATACGGTCGTTTGAAATTTTGTTTTTTCGATAAATTCGAAACTGCGGATTCGATCGAGATGAAATTTTGTATTTTAATCGAGAATGATATATTGAAGCAATATTTTGTCCAGATCGCATGACCAGAACCATAGAAACCATAGAAAATTCTAACTTTTGAACGGAAAGGCCTAGGAACTTGAAATTTTCAGGGTGGGTTTGGATCGCAAATTTCACGGTCATGTTCATCAATGAGCAAAATTGGACTAGGGGTTCCGTAAATATGGCCGTTCAAAATATTTTTTTCGTGATAGTTTCGAAACTACCGATCGGATTGGAATGAAATTATGCACCTAGCTCAGGAATAATGTATTCAAACTACGTGCAAAATTTTGTCCAGATCGCATCACCAAGACCATAGATACCGTGGAAAATTCTAGCGAATTATCGGAAAAAAATTGATCAGCTGAAGCACCGACATGAAGTCTGGAGTTTCGCCTAAGTTTCAGAATTTTTTTGACAGCAGTCAAAAATTCCTTCAATTGATTTCTAAAACTGGAAAATGCGAATCTACCTACAAGGTGCATGTACGAGCGCTCAAAAGCTCCTGCCTTCACGGCAGTGCTTTTCGTAATTTTTTAATCATTATATCGAGGGCATGCTTCACAAGGTGCGAATTTTCAAAACATATTATGGACATAACTAATTTTATTTCAACTATCAGGCTCCCAACACCTCTACACCTGAACCAGAATGCAGTATTTGTATAAATGCAGTCAATATGTATAGTATTCTATAGAATAATACTGCTGGGAAAACATACACTGAATTTTTAAGTCTAGAATAATTGCAATAATACAAATATCACACTGCTCCACACCATAAAAAATTTACAATTTGTCAACCAAAATATCTATGCATATTTGAAACCTAAGCTACATACAATTAACATTTTTCACAAAAAGCATTCATGCACAGCCCAACATAGTCTAAGATACATAAACATTTTGATCTTCCCCATCACCTTTCACATTCGTACATAGACAATATCTACGGTTAGTTAGTTTAGTAAACAGCTTAGTAATCACAGGTTGCAGTTTCCATTTTCCTTATATCTGGGTGTTTGTTAGGGCATGCTGTTAGCGAGTATGTCTGGTGGAGGATATAGATATTTACGAATATGAATTTGCTTTGCAATTACGGAACCCATAGAAATAGTAAAAAAAAGCATACATACATAGTTGAATTAGTTATCTTGAAGGCTATATACAAATTTTGGGAACAAATTATTCCTTATTTGGAAAGTATGATTGTTTATTAACTTTCCTCTTCTTACATATTTACTCATTGCTATAATTTCCCATTCTACTCTTTGATTTCCATACTTCTGATAGAAACTTTCGTAAATTATCACCACTCAATTGGTTGATAAATCCAACGAATTCCTCTCCAGCAATCTAAAAATATAATTGCTATATTCACTGATACAAAGTCGAATCAGCAAATTTTTTGATCAAGACCTTTCTGATTTCTTCATCATTATTTAATGATGTCTCATTTTGTTTGTGTCGTATCTCCTGCATGAAATGATCAAGTTCATCTTGGTATCGCAACTTACTCCCTGAAGGCTCATCAATTATTAAATTGTTATTGTCATCATCAGAACCTACAAAAGACTCGCTCCTCCGCTCAAGCATTGACACAGCATGTATATGTTTACACACTATCTTTTTCACTGCATTTTCTGGACATTCACATTCATATCTGTGTATGCATACCTTACATGAATCACAAAATCCTGCTTGGCAGTCATAATCACAGATATCTTTGCAACTTACCATATGAAATTTATTTTTCTCTGAACTAGAAGGGACCTTAAAATATCCAGATTAATGTGTAACTATCCTACCTATATCCATTAGTTCAGCTTTCTTGTGAGCTTCCACTGTTATTTTGTGCTGGTAGTTATTGGCATTTGGTCTCTCCTCATTTATTAACTTTCAAAGCTGTCGCTACCATATCATCATCATGCCTCATTTTGTTTAAATTATATTTTCTCACCAAATATGCTAAATCTGCCCTTGTTATAATATTGAATCTTTCCAGTTTTCCATTCTGTACTGTTTCCCTAGCATCTTTCATTATCCTCTCTTTCGATATTCCAGCAGCTAATTTTTCGACTAAAAAGTTCTGTTGAACTTTTGACAGTCTTTTTGTTCTAAGGTCATCATCATGCCCAACATGTGTTTCAACAAATGTAACTTTATATAAGCCTAATGAGAGATGAATCACATTAATTCAATGCTGTTACTGATATATCCATGTTACCATCTGTTGAAATTTTGACAGTTATTCTTGAAGGACATACTCCTTGAATATGGATACTGCCTCCAACCTTCCTCTTGCCTTTCTCACAAACACTTTTGTATCCTGAAATCGAGAATTTTAGAATTTTTTTAGGCGTTGTAAAAAACATTTTACCTCTATGATTGCTTCTATTGCAATGGTAATATACAATTGTATCTCCTTTTTGTTGTATTAATTTTCCTAATTACAGCAAAATCCACTTCTCTGTTTTCTTGTCCTCTCCAAGCCTCAAACTCTTCGCTACTCCTAAACTGAAAATCATTTTCTTTAACAAATATATTATGAACTGTTTTTAAATGATTCTCATAAATTCTGTAACTAGAGAACTTGTCTCTATCCTCAGCAAGACAAAGACAACACAATATATGTTGATTCTTGTCCTTTCTAATATTCTCATTATGGATTTTCTGAAGGTGCCTATTCTTTATTGACACACTGACGAACTCCTTTTGGCATATTTCACAAATTGGGGAATTCATTCTTCAAAAAATTTCAGCTTTTACTAAAAACTGATACTACATACATAATATCAAAATACATTTATAGACCAGGCAATAGAGATTTTTTCGTGACAAAAATAGTAGAAGAAAACGGCGAGTGGGGAGTTACGTGGGGTGGTCCGTGGATTTTCAGTAATATGTTTTCGACTCGCAAATATCATTACTTTTCTTGTAATTGCGAAGAAACACCAAAAAAAACGATGTTTTTTTAGTTTTTTGCTTGTAAAATCTGAACCAATGGAGCGGTGCTAATACTCCCAACAGACGAATTGTAGAGAATGAAAAGATGAAAAAAATTAGTGCTAGTGCAACTCAATCGGGTCATCATTACCGGAGGAAAGCCGGAAAAACCGTGAAAATCAGCGTTTTTTCAAATCCTCATAACTCGGCCAATTTCGAAGTTGTAGCGCTGGCTTTCCAAATGAAAGTAGTGGTCAATAGATAATTTGAGTGTGCATAACCCGGACGTTGTCCGATAAATAGTTTTTGCGTAATTGCGATTTGAATTATTTAAGGCACTATTTTCCGGAAGAGCTGGATGCGTCGGAAGTAGTCCGATTTCAATTTGCAAAACGGATTTTGAAAGAAGAAGTATAGTACTACAAAAAGGCAATCTTGATTTTCCGTTAAAATGCTTCAAAATAGTTGAAAAAAGCATGCAATCATGACCAAAATAAGCCGAATGCTCGATTGCAGTCAAGTAGTGGGGGTATATACGTAAATATTCGCGCCAGGCCTCAGCGCGATTTTGGTTCCCCGCGTCTGCCGGCTACCCCCACTATCCGTCCCAGATGGGGCACTGAGCCGGTTTTGGTCATGTTTCCACGTATTTTTCACCTATTTTGCAACATTTTAACGAAAAATCAAGTTTGCCGTTTTGTAGTACTATACTTCTTCTTTCAAAATCCGTTTTGTAAATTGAAATCGGACTACTTCCTACGCATCCAGCTCTTCCGGAAAATAGTGCCTTAAATAATTCAAATCGCAATTACGGAAAAACTATTTATCGGACAACGTCTGGGTTATGCACACTTGAAGTATCTATCAACCACTACTTTCATTTGGAAAGCCAGCGCTACAACTTAGAAATTGGCCGAGTTATGAGGATCTGAAAAAACGCTGATTTTCACGGTTTTTCCGGCTTTCCTCTGGTAATGATGACCCGATTGAGTTGCACTAGCACTCATTTTCTTCATCTTTTCATTCTCTACAATTCGTCTGTTGAAAGTATTAGCACCGCTCCATTCGTTCAGATTTTACAAGCAAAAAACTAAAAAAACATCGTTTTTTTTGGTGTTTCTTCGCAATTACAAGAAAAGTAATGATATTTGCGAGTCGAAAACATATCACTGAACATCCACGGACCACCCCACGTAACTCCCCACTCGCGGTTTTCTTCTACTATTTTTGTCACAGAATGACCCTTTTTCTGCTCTATTGCCTGGTCTATTAACAAACTCACTGCTATTAAATACTTACATATGAGATTCCATATTTCACACCAAATTCGAATAGCTCGCTATTGTTGATTGAAAATAAGAGTTAAAATAGCAATAAAAATTGCTTTTTCAGAACACTCGTTAACAATTTGCAATGAAATTTCACACAAAATCGCAGCAAAGCTTTCAGTAACAAAGTTGTAAGAGTGACGATCGCCGATCGCGCCAAAATCGGGTTGACCGTTGACATTCGGATTCGCACCGAACAGACGAATTTCGTCGATTTTACCCGAGAACCCTGATTCCATCTCCTTGGCTGGGTAAGCTGCGTTTATTAATGTATCCTGGCCAAATTCCACCAGGTGTTCCGTAAATATGGCCGTTCAAAGTTTTGTTCCCCTGATTACTTGAAAACTACAGATTTGATTGAGATGAAATTGTGCACTCAAATGGAGAATTAGGTGTTCAAGCTACATTGGAAAGTTTGTCCAGATCGCATGACCAGAACCATAGAAACCATAGAAAATTGTAACTTTTTAACGGAAACGCCTAGGGACTTGAAATTCTCAGGATAGGTGTGGATCTCGAATGTCGTGATCACGTTCATCTATTAGCAAAATTATACTAGGGGTTCCGTAAATACGGTCGTTTGTAATTTTTTTTTCTCGATAATTTCGAAACTACGGATTCGATCGAGATGAAATTTTGTATTTTAATCGAGAATGATATATTAAAGCAATATTTTGTCCAAATCGCATGACCAGAACCATAGAAACCATAGAAAATTGTAACTTTTGAACGGAAAGGCCTAGGATTCTGAAATTTCCAGAGTGGGTTTGGATCGCAAATATCGCGGTCACGTTCATCAATGAGCAAAATTAGACTAGGGGTTCCGTAAATATGGCCGTTCAAACTATTTTTTTCCTGATAGTTTCGAAACTACTGATCGGATTGGAATGAAATTTTGCACCTAGCTGAGCAATAATGTTTTCAAACTACATGCAAAATTTTGTCCAGATCGCATCACCAAGACCATAGATTCCGTAGAAAATTCTAGCGAATTATCCAAAAAAAATTGATCAGCTGAAGCACTGACATGAAGTCTGGAGTTTCGCCTGAGTTTCAGAATTTTTTTGAAAGATGTCGAAAATTCCTTCAATTGATTCCCAAAACTGGAAATTGCGAATCCACCTACAAGGTGCATGTACGAGCGCTCAAAACCTCCTGCCTTCACGGCAGTGCTTTTCGTAATTTTTTCCTGATAATTTCGGAACTATTGATTGGATTGGAATGAAATATTGCGCATAGATGAAGAATAATGTATTCAAATCACGTGTGGAATTTTGTCCAGATCGCATTACCAAGAACATAGATAACCTAGAAAATTCTAGCGAATTATCGAAAAAAAATTCGTTACCTGAAGTTTGAAATTTTTTGAAAGCTGTCAGAAATTTTTTAATTCGTTTCTGGAACTGGAAAATGCGAATCTTCCTATAAGGTGGATGAACGACTCCACGGCAGTGCTTTTTATAATTTTTCGAAAGTTATCGTGTTCACGCATGGCCGGACGGTGTTTCCATGAAATTATAACGCTCTCGTTCATAAATACCAGCGTGCAAATAAAGTGTACCTACTTATTGGGTGTTTTAGTCAAGGTTTTGTATTGGTTATAACATAATTTTTGGTATCGTTATTGATCTATTCTAATTTATTTTATTGTTTTTGTCAGAGCTGTGCCGAGCACTGAATGCACTTCTAGCTTCGAGCACTAAGCACTGGGCAAAAAGGGCTCCCGAATCGCGATCACTAATCTCCAATATCCACAAAAGGCTCGCGATTACTAAACACTTAAGTAATTCAATATTTCGAGCACTAAGCCCTAAACACTTCTTCAAGAACTGTTGAAGTTGAGGTTAATTCAATCGAAAGAAAAATTGTACCTATTTAGCTGTTATATGATATGTGAGATTATTGACAGGTCACAAAAGATGTATAGGATGTCCTGAAATAGATGCTCATTTTGAGCATGTCGAAAACTATGAGTGTTGGAAAAAATGTTTCAAGGACTGCGGATCTCTTTGGTTGAAATAATAATATGTATTCATAAATATATCGATTCGTTTTCACAGGACTGAATATCAATACTAGATCTTAAGGTAACAAGGCGTCACGTAGGCGTCGATCGCATATATTCTTGTTACAAGAAGATTGGGGAAGAGCTTAGTGCTTAGTAATCCGCAGTGTGCTCGAGAGCACTTTGGGGGTTACTAAGCACTAAGCCTTTTGCCGAAGTGCTTCCATTACTAAGCACTAAGCATTGCTTTCGAAAATTGCTCGGTAGCACAATGCTTGGGTCATAAAAGAGCTTCAAGTGCTTTCACAAGTGCCAATAACAATGCTTTGGCACAGCTCTGGTTGTTTTCGTTTTATAGTCGTAATTTTAATATAAATTTTTTCAATTGAAATTTCAAAAGTTATGAACTTTTCAGGATAGAGCATTGAGCTCAACATGCACAAATATTCTAAATGATGATTAACAATCTGAAATTTTTCTGTTGGTGATTGATAGATAGGCCAATATAAATTTTTTATTTTCAAATGGAAGCTATTATGATTTCTGAGTAATGATAGTATTTTGTTTTTTCAGGTAGGCAATCCTTCTGTGAACTATATTCAATTCATTAAATGGTAAGTTTTCTATTTACTGTAGATACATCCACTTCGTAGCAAAACTCTAGAATGACTCAAATAAGTGATAACATAATTTTCGAAGTTGATTAATAAAGTGACTTTGTTACTTTTAGTGTCTCTGGAAATTGGTCACATAGAGACGGCAACGGTTGAACATAACTGCGATACATTTTGTCGCGAGCAAGAACTTTCGTTCGAGCGTGGTCAGCGAGCCAGCTGAACTGATATTCAACAACAGTCCCAATCGCCACAGTAGATTAAAACCCTTCGTTTTTTAGGGCCCGTCGTTCAAATGGCAAAAAAGGAACCCATATAATTTCGTCATGTCCGTCCGTATGTCACAGCCCTCACTTGGTGACCATTGGCTTTATATGATAGCTTTTGTATATATTTCGTTGATATTATTATAACTGTTAATTATTTAGAGTTCCCGAAGAAAGAACGAATACATTTTCGAAAGCTAGTAGTACAGAAAAAGTTTTCTTCATATTTCGATTCGAGTATCTGGGAATAAACGAGTACTCTATTTTATGATGGTCCCATGATAGATATTCAATTAATCATTTGGGAGCAAATTAAATAACTATCCTTCACGAAGTTATATATTATTTTCATTTGGTTTTTCCATTAAATGACGATTTTGAGGCATTAACATATTTTTCCTGGATATCTCTAGCCCCAAATATTTGCCCGAGTGGTTTGCATTCCTCGAGGGTTGATATGATATCAGATGAAACGTTGTGAGTAGCCGGTCCACCCTAGACCACACACACACACGTGTGCGGCACGCAACTGGAATTCGTCTTGTAATTTGTCAAATAAATGGCTTCGTTGGTATTCCAACAATCGGTTCCAGAATTAACGTTAAATATGAGCTAAAAGATTTGGGTTATTAATCACTTCGTAAAGAGTTAAAATTAGTAATCTTTCTTTTGAGTGCGTGAAATGGGTTTCTTCGAATCTCTCATCAGCGCTAGAATTCTTCGAACGGAAAACAAACGAGAATTTTTTCGACCTGATAATATTGAAATATGAATGGATATCGAAATTAATTATGATGTAGGTATTCTCAATAAATTGGAATCAAGATGTTTAGTTTTCGATTCAAGATGATGAGTATTGTTCTGTTATGATACAAGAGTTTCTTGGGTATTTTCAGGAAGATCTACGGTTATATGTACAGGTTGCAGAAGAATGGAAAGGAGCTTCTTGAAAAGGCTTCAAAAACGAATGCCAAGAGTTGAGGCCAAGGTCGTTGATTGTGTTGCCATTTGTTAGTGACAAAGATTGACTCATTGACTTAATATCCTACGATCGCAGAAGGCTATATTTGGAATAGGTCTAGTCTGTAATTGATGGATATATGCACTTAATTTTAGAACGACTACAATGGTTATAATCAAGAGTCCCGAACCCTACTCGAGAGATCTTATTTCCAATTGTGTAAAACAAATCAATAAAATTGGTGTTGTTGCAGTATTATTGGCCTATTTTTTCAAAAAGTTCTCACTTCTTCTGGCATATGCTACTGAAGACATTCATCAGATAGTAGAAATACAACTCTAACAGAGGTTCTTGGAACTTCTTCTGTGACACTTTCTCAAATGAAAAGAGTGCATTAAAATTTTTATAATCAACCGCAACCTTTGGATATTGAATTATAAAATCCAATAAAAGCATACTTCCAATCGACGATATTCCATTTGAGTTTCGTTTTATACACAAATATTATTCCGAAATGGAAATTGAAGACTATTTCCTGGATTGAAGAATAGGGTCTTCAATTTTTCTATTGATGTGACGAAAGGGACAAGGAGCATTTTTTGCTGATTTTCAATTTGGTCTGCATAAATGGTGAGATTTTAGCTAGTTGGTACTTGATTTTTGTCACATGATAATTATTATCTGTTATTTTGGGTTTCATGAATCCACATTAACAACCTACCAGCGCTACCGGTCTAATATAAGAAAAATCCAAATCCCCAATTCTCTTCAGGGTCCTAGACTAACTCAACCACCATATTAGCTACTCAACCTTGCAACGAAATGCGAACATCGTAATAATAATTGGTTACAATGGAATCCAGAATTTGATGGCTGTGTTCTCGCACAGAAAATTATTCAACATGCATCTTGTTGTACAGGATGGCCAACTGAAAACGAAGCAGTCATGTTTAGCAACTGCGTCACCATTTTATGAAAACGCCCAGAGCCGTCAATTTTTGATTGAAGGGGGACACTCTTAACCAAACTAGGGAAAGATTAACCTCCAAAATATTGAAATGGCATGATGGGTCGTGTAATATTTCTTATGAAGGCACTCTCAATTTAGATTTTAAATTCGGTGAGTCGTTGAGTGCTGTTGAATCACTCCGGTAATGCTTCGGAATGTGCGCGAACCTTTCGAAAAAAATCTTAATTATAAGCAGTAAGTAAGCAACTGAACATTTGAATTTTAAAATGTATTTTTCTATCAAAGTATTGGGCGGAATTGTTCAATTTGAAGGCTGTTTTAAAGAGAAGTGTAAGAGATTTTTGAAGAAATCTTTTTCGACTCGCCATGCCATATGAATATTTTGTGGGGATTCTAACCCTCGCTTGGGGATGACACAGGCGAAGTCAATGAAAAACGGAAAATCGAGTCCCGTTTTAATCAAGAGTCTGAGCGTTTTTCTGAAATGTTGACGCAGTTTCTGGAAATGGCTCTGTTGCGTTTTCGGTTGGTTCAGTTGGTTGATATTTGACTAGAAGAGGAAGAGAGCAAGGAAATCCTACTTATGACGAGTTTCCGATCCGATTTTTGCATTTCGTTAACATAAAGAATGAAAGAATTAGGAAACGTGCGGCCTACTAAAAGTGTACGCGTTCAATTCTATCGGGCGAAGGAAATTTCCTCGAAACAGACTTACTTCATTTTTCACCATCATTTTCTCTCACACTCACAGTTGAACCTATTTTTCTTTGTTTTTAAACCTATCCGAGGAATTTATCCGAACGTTCGTTGATTGTGCCATCTAAATAATTCATCACAAAGGTTTTTCACTACAGGGTGTTCGTAAAACGAACGTACGTGCATCTTATCTATGCGATAACGGCGCCCAATGGTACTCAGACTAATTTTAATGCCTCTACGCACACAACAGCCCGCGTTATTGATGGGGTTGTCCCATTCCGCCCCTCGTCAACTTCAGCAGGCACGCGATGATTTCAGTGGTCAACTCGCATGAAGATGCCCCATTTCTTTATAAAAACAGAACGATTAGATTTTTCATGAATCAATTCTAGAAGAAGTTTTTATGTATTAATGAAGCTTTGTAAGTCTTGAAAAGTACTTTACGAGTTTTCCATTAGGTTATGACATATCGATACATTTTTGCCAAATTATCGTAAGCCTCAACGTAGTACGTTGCGGCTTACGATACTTTGGCAAAAATGTATCGATATGAGCATGGTCATCTCCGATCAAACTCATCCTGGTGCCGAAACCATATTCTGAAAAGAGGCAAGGTTTAAAAACTGCAACAATGATTTCAGAAAGAACCCGATCAAATAGTAGAGAAATATCTCAAATACTAACAAAGCAACGAGTGTCGGATTATTAGGACAAAATACTCAGAATAAATAGGGAATCAACTAAAATCCACGGACACGAGAGATGTGTACAATTTAATTTAGAAGCTATGAATGATTCGAACAAGCTATCAAATCTAAGTTCGGAATTAAAAACTAAAAAAATTATGAAAAGCACTGCCGTGAAGTCAGGAGCTTTTGAGCGCTCGTACATCCACCTTGTAGGTAGATTCGCATTTGCCAGTTTAAGAAATCAATTGAAGGAATTTTCGACTGCTGTCAAAAAAAATCTGAAACTTAGGCGAAACTCCATACTTCATGTCAGTGCTTCAGCTGACCAATTCTTTGTCGATGATTCGCTAGAATTTTCTACGTTATATATGGTCTTGGTGATGCGATCTGGACAAAATCGCACGTAGTTTGAATACATTAACCCTCAGCTAGGTGCCAAATTTCATCCCAATCCAATCAGTAGTTTCGAAACTTCCAGGAAAAAAATATTTTAAACGGCCATATTTACGGAACCCCTAGTCTAACTTTGCTCATTGATGAACTTGACCGCGATATTCGCGATCCAAACCCACCCTGAAAATTTCAAGTTCCTAGGCCTTTCCGTTCAAAAGTTACAATTTTCTATGGTATCTATGGTTCTGGTCATGCGATCTGGACAAAATATTGCTTTAATATATCATTCTCGATTGAAATACGAAATTTCATCTCGGATCGAATCCGTAGTTTCGAAATTATCGAGAATTTCAGATCCACACCTTTCCTGAAAATTTCAAGTCCCAAGGCCTTTCCGTTCGAAAGTTATGATTTTCTATGGTTTCTAAGGTTCTGGTCATGTGATTTGGAGAAATGTAGCTTGAATATATCATTCTCCATCAGTATACAAAATTTCGTCACGATCGAATTTGTAGTTTTGAAATTATCGAGGAAACTAAATTTCAAACGACCATATTTACGGGACCCCTAGTATAATTTTGCTCATAGATGAACGTGATCACAACATTCGAGATCCACACCTGTCCTGAAAATTTCAAGTCCCTAGACGTTTCCGTTCAAAAGTTACAATTTTCTATGGTTCCTATGGTTCTGGTCAAGCGATCTGGAGAAAATTTCACATGTAGCTTGCATACCTCATTCTCCATTTGAGTGCAAAATTTCATCTCGATCAAATCTGTAGTTTTCAAGTAATCTGGGAAACAAAACTTTGAACGGCCATATTTACGGAACCCCTGGTGGAATTTGGCCCATTAACGAACTTAACCGAGGCATTCGGGAACTGAACCCACACTGAAAATTTCGAGTCACTAGGTTGTTCCGTTCGAGAGTTATCGCGCTTACGGCCGGACGGACGGACGGACAGACTCGAATTTTCCGACGGATTCGTCATCAGTGAGTCGAAGATAGTCGATTGAGACCATTTTCGGCTCAAAATTCGAAAAATACAGACATCGTGACGAAATGATATAGCCCTCGTGTAAGCGCTCAAATATGAATGTATAATTGTGGAACTTTTTTGGGAATAAGTATGACGTTATTTCCAATCGTTCGTTATATTTCGAGCGAAATCAAGGAAATGTAAAGAAATGAATTTTTGTGTGAAATATGCATAGTTCGAGGATTATCAAGTCAAGGAGAGGCGCAACAGAATATTAAAATTTGATTCGTCCTTCAGGACGATCAGACATTTTTCAAACTTCATCTAGAATTAATTTTTCATACCGAGAATTTTCATGAAGAAACAAAATCTGTTATCATTCTTTAGATTCACTACTGTTTTTT
The DNA here is from genome assembly GCA_963966015.1 of Aphidecta obliterata. NCBI lineage: Eukaryota > Metazoa > Arthropoda > Insecta > Coleoptera > Coccinellidae > Aphidecta > Aphidecta obliterata. The sequence continues at coordinate 14,173,720 of OZ014429.1, read as the reverse complement.
TTTTTTTGTGGGAAGAGGACTGAAATCTGCGTAATCCAAGTCGAATTCTATGATATCTTCGTTTTAAAAACACACGATTGATTTCCGAGAGACTTTCAGAAGATGTTGATAACTTCGTTGAAAATATATTTTCACTGAAATCAAAATTTAGAGTTCCTTTTGTGTTAACAAAGACAGCACCATTTATATTTGATTAACAAAGAGTTCATGTTAAAAGACAATAAATTCAACCCTACCCACGGGGTGCTTTTATATCCCAACTTGAATATCTTTACAAACAATAAAACAGGCAATCATTTTACCTGTAACTTTTTACGACGCCATCAATTAGGAAATTGTGGAAAGCTGTGGAAAATGTTCAGCGGTCACTCAGGTATGGCGTTGGCTATGGTGTCGTAAAATTTGAGTATCGCATTTATAAAATTCTGTTTCATTTAACTTCCAACGTAATAGGTGCAACAAACGTATTTTTGTGTTCGTTTCCTTTTATTCTTACGGCTACTGAAACATTCTGAACCTATTCGATATTCAATTTTGAGGATTTGTAAAATGACGAAGAATTCATTTGGAAAGTTTACTATGGTATAGAATAATAGATGGATATTTGTCAGATAGGCTTTAGCATTATCTCAGCATTTGATAAATGATGAATATTTTTTCTTCTCAATTATTGTTTTCTCTGTATTCATTGACATTCCCTGTCAATTGTGAAAATGTCTGACCGGATGAATGAAGATTATTATTATTATAAGAAAGGTATCGCTGAAATTCACCAAGGCTTAGTTTCGAAACAACTGATTGGATTTGATTGGAAGGAAAAATTACGGATTTGGTCGTGACAAAATTTTGTATTTTAATGGAGAATGATATATTCAAGGCCTAAGGACTTGAAATTTTCAGGATAGGTGTTCCGTAAATATGGTCGTTCAAAATATTCTTTTTCCGATCATTTCGAAACTACTGATTGGATTGAAATTTTGCTTGTTGATGAAGAATAACTTATTCAAAGTACGTGCGAAATTTTGTCCAGATCACATCACCAAGAGCATAGATACCGTAGAAAATTCTAGCAAATTATCGACAACAAAATTGGTCACTTAGCACTGACGTGAAGTATGGAGTTACGCCTTAGTTTGAAAGCTATCAAAAATTTCTTAAATTGGTTTCTAAATCTGGAAAATTTTGGGAATCCTGTAATAAATGTGGTGCTAAGATATCTTGGCAAAATCATTACCACAATTCCAAGTGTGAATTTCCCTAGTAACGAGGTGGAAATTTTGGTTGTAAACCCGGAAATGTAAACCAAAACATAATAAAAAGAGGCCAGAAAATCGTTAGCAATCATAACATCTATTTCTTACTCAAACTCGCATTTTCAATATGATCAATTTCGCCTGAATTCCAGACGGAATAAGGAAAATGAATGCACTGTCATTGGAATAACGTTCACTTACAAACTTGTCGAATTTGATCGGAAACTGCGCGTTGGTGTTGAAGCTACGTATAAGGATTCGTTTTTTATTGTTTTCACACTTCGGATCGTTCCCTTTTTCCCAAAATCCGCGCGAGTTTTGAATGAAACCATGTCTCCGTCAAAGTTTGAAATAATTGTCGAGGGAAACATCAGCGGTTATCTGAGATCTTCGGTCTTATTCATGTTTGTAAAACATGGTGAATTTTAACCTCGAGCTCTTTCTTCTCACATGAAACAGCTTGAAAGCTTAATTTCCACATAACTCATTTAATCGATGCCTCATATTTGGATAAATTTCAGCAGGATTTGGCGTTTCTGAGATAACAAAGTTCAGATGAAATAAAAAAGAATCTTGTTATACAATCCTCACGAAATTTCACATAAAGTTTTGATTCGATCCGATCGGTATTCAGGTGGCTACATTCACGAAACCCTACGATGGATTTCGCCCACTAACGAACTTAACCGGCGCATTCAGACTCCGAAGGTAGGTACCCTAGAAATTTCAAAAATCTAGTGCTCTTCTTCAGAGAAGGATCGTGTTCACGAACGAACAGAATTGAATTTCACCGCGAATTTCTCATATTTAAATCCAGTCTTATCGTTTGAGGCCCTTTTTGTATCCAGAATTCGAAAATTTCAGTAAATTAAGTAACTGTTTTGCAGATATATTTATGGAATATTATTCTTCCATCATTACTTAAACACTCCAAACAATATTCGCTTCAATTCCTACCTCGACTCGTCCTTAGACTGGGCACTATCAGTGCTAAACTTCTGGTCCTGCTCTAGGAATAGATACCGACCTTGATCTTCCGGTTAAATAACACTATTTGCTCAAAAAAGCTCAACTTATGGTAGAGGAATCGAGCAATTCGGATAAAGACGTCGAGCTCCGGTGTAAATCTCATTAGCCCGATCATGCATGGAATGCATGCCGGTTGATTTTAAGTTGTGCAATGACAGCCGCAGGCTAATGGTGAAAAAATTGAAGTTCTGGAAATTAAAAAAAAGGTTGAAAAAAATAACATTCCATGTTCATGGACATGAAGAGTTTTGGGTGCATTTTTGTCCATTGGATTACCCCTTTTTATATTGAACTATCCTTTCTGCAACACTCTGTATGATTTGTAGTCTTTCCCACCTCAAATTGAATTAATTCATACAGACATTTACATTCGCTGAAAGCTGAAGAAATTCAATGGGATTTAGACACGGTCCGGTGAATACTCCGGTAACTGCATATTGTTTAATCACATGCTATATCGTAATAAGCCAGCACTGACTTCATATGTCAAATGTGTCAAAAGCGTAGCGGTCACCCTAGGGACCGAATGATGGAGCACCTTACGCCGTTCGTCCGCGCGGAAAACCCACGGAAAATTCAAATTTTTATCGGGCAGGCGATAGGAGTATTTACCAGAGTTACGAATGCGCGACTTTGGCATTTGAATAATTTTCTCATCATTTGAAACCTTTTTCCGGAAGAGGCGCTTAATCATTTGGCATGAAGGAAGTCGTTACAAGTACTCTAATGAAGAGTGTAATTCGAAGTTACACGAAGTAAATATTTCAGATAGGTTGAACAGCATACCCTAGATTTTTAATGAAAAATTACCTTCGGTTATTCACGTGACGAAGTAATGGATGAAACCATTTAATTCAACGTTGATAATGGAATATAGGGTATTAATCTAATTTCAAGGTTTCATAATTTCGTAGGCATTTCGCGTCACTAGTTTTTCTCGAGATATGAATTAGTTTGGATGTATTGTGGTGCGCCTGTTGAGGTACTCCAATTATATCAGATTTTTCATTACACCACTTCTTAGAAAACAGTGATGGTGTGAGAAAGATATTCCTAACTGTTGATAGATCCGCGGTCATTGAAAGTCGTCAATAAATTATTTATTTTATAAATTCTTCCCAGAAAATTTTAGATACAAGTGAACGATAACTGATGAAAATCCGGCATTCAACTGTCAACTTCCAGTCGAGTAAAAGATTTCCATTTATTCACATATGTAGTGAAAATCATGTTACATAATTGGTATATCTGAAGGGTCTTCATTGAACATATTGAAAAAATCAATAAGTTGTTTCTGATCTATTCTGAGAATATTTTATTCTGGATAATTTCCGAAAAGCAACTTAATTCAGAAGATATAAAGCGAAAAAATTTACGGACCTGATGTGGGCACGTCCACGTTTTTTTTTCATTAACTGTGATAAATCCAAAATAAACATTGAGTGATGTTAAAACTTTGTTAATTCCATCAAAATTGGTTGAACCATTGAAATTGATAAAAAAAACTTGTATCAACGAGATGAATTCTTCCTGTACATAGGCCGATTTGAATTTCTCTTATTTTGACCTTTGGCAGGAGAGCCTTCAATTTAGATCCTGTAGTGCTCTTCGAACATCTGAAGTTCTGAAAACCATCAATCACTTGGGTGGCCGAATCTGGTTGAAGAAAACCCTACCAGTCAAAGGGCAACAAGTTTTATATTTTTATATCAAATATTGAAGGATTTTCGAAGGACCAAAGCGATTATTTTCCAAAATTAACGAACGAGAATGATGTAGAGGTGATTTTTCTTCTAGGAACTCATACGGTAACAGAGAGAAATCTACGTGGAAGAGAAGGTACTATTTCTCATTAATTTTTGAAATGGGTGGTGAATCGAAATATCGCATCACGATGATTTGGATGAGGGATATAAGTTCTTCACGAATAAACATTTTTGCCCCATCTCGACAATGATTCAAGAGTCAAAATTATTATTTTTGGGAAACAGATCGATATACCAGTAAATAATGAATAAATTCATGGTGGAACTCTATAAACTAACGCAAAACTGTTACGTGCGTACTGGTAGCGTATTTCGAAATCAAAAATAATTCTGAATATTTATTGGAGATAGAAATGAAATATTCACAAATAAAATTCCCATTTCAGCGTATCGTCCCCTCGGCAGAAAAATCAATGAGTATTAAATAAATTCTCATTCCGAATTCAACCAAATTTCCGTGAACAATAATTCCAGCTCAACCAGATTTTCATTTTCTACTTTTTCTGACTTTGAAATGAGTTAATCAATATTTGGGTGGATGCATTCTGTACATGCAGCTGAAAGGATTATATTTTGTTCCGAAGGCAAGGGAACTCGATATGAATTTTACAAAAGGGTTTATTATTTTAAGCTCACTTCGTTTTCTATATATAATGGAATGTATATTGTTTCATCAGGACTAAGTATATGCATGATTTCTTGTGGCTAGACTGAATTTTAGACGAAGCACAAAAAGTGCGTTACATTGGATAAAATATGCTATTGTTTCGATAGCATTTAGGAAATATTTCCATAAAAGATTGCAGCACAGCTGATTCAGAAAGCTGCATTTTGGTTGTTTGGAGGTTGTTGGGAAGAAACTCGTGGCAATTCAACAATATATTTTGTCAAAAATATTGAGATCACTAATTTTATGACATTTTTCACAACCATTTAAATTTTGTCATTTTGTATCATATTTTATCATGTCAAAATTACGCTGATAATAATTGCACTGAATGCAATTATCAATCACTAAGGACGATTGAGTTTAACAACTCAATTCCAAATTCACCCAAATAAATTTCGAACTCTCAAGTTTTGACAATGTGAATGTTCAAAGTATAAATGCGCTAATCAAACATAGAATTCCCAGAAATACATCCTACAGTCACAAATATATTTGGGGAAGCAACGGTGAAGTTAATTTGGAACGTTTCGTGCAAACTCTTGCGATAAAAGTACTATAATATCATGATTGACCCGTTTAACAATATAGAATTTGAATAGTATCTGAACCAGCCCGAGATCCAATCAGGAAGGAACTACAAGCAGATCAGTTCAGTTTTGTTGAATTTTCCTGAAGTTAACCAAAAAATTGTGCTATGGGATGCGAATACTTCTTCTGCATAAATTTTACCACATTGTATCTGTAGAATTAGCGTGGAGAGGCAGTTGCTCGATTATTGGATTTTTTTAAATCGAGAAAATTAACGATTACTCTCCAACAAATCGCATTGAATACAATCCGGTGTTCAGTAAAACGAGCCAAGGTGGTTCTAAAAGAAGTAAATGGTTGCACCAAGACGGTTCTTAAAACCAAATTGACACTGGAAAAATGAAACTGGTAAATGGTACGATAATATACCTGAAGGAATATTATAAATGGATGAACTGAATCTGCTGCTGGGGCAATTGGCTTGAACGGAAAGTATGAAAAGATAACCAAGTACTCGAATAGATCAAAGGCTGTTAGCGAATTGGCAAAAAGTGGTGTGGAAAAACGAAAATTGCTGAAAATTACTGGTCATAGCGGTCAAAATTCTATGAAACCATACTTGAATCTCCATCAAGAACACCACAACAAGATCATAAATATTATGCGTGTTAATAAATCTTCTATAGAATAGATCGGCAACGAATCAAAAGTTTTTTTTCCAAAATTGTACTTTCACTAACTGTACTTTCAATAGATAAATGTTTCGTTGTGTTGAGTTATAATTTTTTTTATCAAAAAATTTTCCGCCGAATATCTCACGGACATTGACAAATGCCTCATAATTTTATGACGAATTTCTCTTGCTCGTTCCTTGGTAACAGCTTTCGATTACCATAAAATGATCTCGTCTATTATCAATGTCTTAGAGATATTACTAATGAAAATGTGCTACTTACTTACTTCGTGACAGGTTTTGTCATTTTTATAACTTCTTGTACAAAAATTGGGTCAATATTATTCTAGTGGGCTGATGCATATCCAGGGTTGTTGTTTTTGAGCGCTCGTTCAACTTACACGGGGGCTATATCATTTCTTCACGATGTCTGTGTTTTTCGAATTTTGAGCCGAAAATGGTTTTAATCGACTCACTGGTGACGAATCCGTCAGAAGATTCAAGTCTGTCCGTCCGGCAGACCATCCGTCAGCACGATAACTTTCGAACGGAACGACCCAGACACTTGAGATTTTCAATATGGGTTCAGTTCCCGAATGCTGTAGTTGAGTTTGTTAATGGGCAAAATTCCATCACAGGTTCCGTAAATATGGCCGTTCGAAATTTTGTTCTTCTGCATGCATTTTACACTTGAATGGAGAATGACGTGTTACATGTAGAATTTTGTCCAGATCGCATGACTAGAACCATGGAAACTATAGAAAATTATAACTTTCGAACGGAAGGACCTAGGGACTCGAAATTTTCAGGATAGGTGTGGATCTCGAAAGTCACGGTCACTTTCATCAATGAGCAAAATTAGACTGGTGGTTCCGTTAATATGGACGTTTGAAAACTACGGATTCGATCGTGACGAAATTTTGTATTTTAATGGAGAATGATATATTCAAGCTACATTTTGTCTAGATCGCATGACCAGAACCATAGAAAATTATAACTTCCGAACAAAAAGGCCTAGGGACTTGAATTTTTCAGGGTAGATTTAGATCTTAAATGTGGCGATCACATTCATCAATGAGCAGAATTAGACGAGGGGTTCAGTAAATGTGGCTGTTCAAAATATTTTTTTTCCTGATAATTTCGGAACTATCGATTGTATTGAAATGAAATTTTGCACATAGATGGGAATAATGCATTCGAACTAAGTGCGAAATTTTGTCTCGATCGCATCACCAAGACCATAGATACCGTTGAAAATTCTAGCGAATTATCGAAAACCAAATTGGTTACTAAGCACAGACGTGAAGTCTGGAGTTCCGCCCTAGTTCGAAATTTTTTTTGACAGCTGTCAAAAATTTCAAGGTGCCTGACCGAGCGCTCAAAAGCTCTTGACTTCACTGAAGTGCTTTTTATAACTTTTTCAGATTTGCAATAGAAGAGGCGTAACTTCATGACAGAGACATCGTATGAATTGAATACAGAAATCAATAGTTTTTTCCATGGTACCCGTTCATGAGTGCTATGAAGTTTGTGAAAAATTCTCAAACAGTGAATAACACAAAAATTATACACATCAAAAAAAAATATAAGCATCTTTTCTACCAGTGGTACAACATGAATTCCGTTTTGACAAATCTGACTGGGTATTTTAAAAAAAAAAAACAACCCCACAATAGTCTAATTTATCATTTTTTCGACTTAGCCATATCTATTGTGCTCCTTCCTACATTATTGAAGTGATTTTGGCATTATTGATGGCTGTGTTTTCACCAGCGTATAAAAATCATGACTTTAGTTGACCACAACGTGGTCTCCAGTTTTGAAACCTTTTTGTGCCAGATAAACAGAATCCTTCACAAGAGAAGTGAGAACTCGTTCTGCTTGACTAGGCATATCCCCTTGAATAATTTTGATTGGAGGCTGCAAGGGGCAAGAGTTCTTCATCTAAAGAGAAGCTCGTTTATTGGTCACCCTCTACATAAGAAATGGGAAATTCTGACTTAGCATCACTGTCTTCTAGTTGAGGATCTGAGCAGGAGGAAGTTCCTGATGGATGATTGGTATCATCAACCAACATGTTAATACTTGTCACAGACTTATTCCTTGATTCGGGAATTTTCCGAATTTCATTTCTGAATGGTGTTGGAGATTTTTGATCAAATCAATTCATGATCGTGTACTGACATACCGTTGAAAGAATTGAAAATATTTTTGGAAACACAGAAACTTCAAGTTTTCAGGTGTAATGGGATAAGGTGGGTGCCATTTTTGAGTTTTAATAATTTGTTGCGGTGGATTCAGCATCTTTGTCTGAACACATCAAATATAACTTTTCTAAAATTAGGTGGAAAATTCGAAATGCTAAACAATACGTCATGTCATAAAGTTTTCCCGCCAGTCACAAAGTAACCCCTCTAGACGTTACTAACTGTGTGAATTGACAACCAAAATCAAAAGTTTGACAATGAAGCGTCAAAATTCCATAATAAAGTCGTTACTGAATATCAACGATGGATTATATATTAGCAAATATATGAAGCTACTAAGTACTTGATTATTTTGACAAGCAGAATGAAGCCTGATGGAAGTCGAAAGTATTCATAAAAGACCAGATTACCACTTTCCGACGATGTGCGACGTGGCCTTCTTGAATGCATAAAGGGTGATTCGAGAAAAACCTGACTCAACGGAATTTTATTGATCGTATAGCGAATATTAATCCCTTGGCATGAAAATTTGACCGGATCAGTAGTTGGGAATGATGAAACTGGAAATTCTCGCATTTCCTCAAAATGTAATTATTTTCACGCCTCTATCGCATATAAATTTGACCAATGATCTGAAGTCACTGCCTGGGAAAACATTCGAAGGGGCATTTCGTATAATATAGGGATCATAAAACAAAATCTTCGAATTTCCTATAACTTGAACGCTCTTTCAACGATAGTTCAACGAATTTCATGAAATCGGCTAGATGGCCTCGCATCAAAATAAACTTAGCGAAAAGGAAGATTTCTTCTTCTTGTGATTTTTTTGGAGTGTTGAAAAACTTCGCAACCAAACTCTTTCGAAAACAAAAACATGAAAATACCGCATTCGTGTATTTGACAGTCAGCGGAAATTCAATAAATTACCAATTATCAGGGGACATAAATTAAGATAGCATTTGAAAGCTGCACTTCCGCAAGAAACTCAATAAAAACGCCCGATCTGCAGAAGTTAATACAAATTCCCTTCCATTCCGGGAATTTCATTATTTCCCGAGACCGCGTTGGGGAAGGGAACTGAAAGGGTTTATGTCGGTGAATCTGAGGCCATGCTGAGATTCCTTTTCGGTCCCTTACTTGTAATATCATTGAAGGAGGAGTCCGTAATTATTGCTGCTGAAGCTTTATTACTAAGCGGGAATAAAGACTGAGGATTCTCGATAATAGAAGAAGTTTCGAGAATGCCACGAGTACCTTCGTCTTGACTGAGAAGTGAATTTTCTTGCGGTATCGTTGATGGGAAATTTTATCGTGAGGAAGAAGTGTTTTTCAGTCGTATATTGAATGCTCCTAGGATTCGATAGGATATTACGGAATTGTAGAGGTCGAAAGTCGGGCGGAAGGGTATCTTGAATATATCAGACATTACTGGTAATAATACTGAAGAGCTAACTTTGAAAAAGATCCATCATTAATCCCGCTTGCTGATGCTACTGATTGCTCTATTTGCGAAGGATTTAACAATAAATTAGTTGATGAACCTTCGAGAAACTTAGGGTAGTATTGCCAAACTTGGTCATGTCATGGAACACATTGCGTCAAGAAAATTTCATATAAACCTATAGTTTGGAATTAACCATTTCAATTCTAGAACAAATTATTTCAGCTGTAATGTTATCTCGTTGGCAGGATGACAAGGTAATACTGCGACATTCAGTTAATCTTTCCTTTTTGTTGTTTTGTGGAACAAAAATTAATTATGTTTTCAAATAGCAATCAAAAGGCCATGTTCAATCAAGAATGGACAGATTTGCAACCTTGATTTATTTGAACGAAATATATATATTTTTGGGAAACTACAACCAGAAAACAAAAAATATTCCACCTAACCTTATAATAATAACAACGGAATGAACGAAAGGATTGTTATTAACGACCCAACTGAGGGAAATTTTGACAAAAATACACAAAACCAAAAAAAATAAGTACTATCAACTCAATCAACCAAACAAATAACAAAAATTTGAAATATACTGAACAAAATAAGATAATATATTCGCTATGTCGATATTCCTTCGATGAGTTTGAATACCTATATGGAAATATCTAAATGCATATATTGATATGTGGAACCGATATATTCACAACAAAATTACTTTGCTGTTAAACCTTGGGAATCCAACATACTAGATAGGTAAAATATGTTATTCTTATAAAAAGTAACAAAAAGCAATTTCTGCAATCTGTTGAGTAGAAATATCATAATGAATCCTTATCTTTCTATATTTGGTGTTCTTTGACTCGATTTACAATTATTGATATTTCCAACTGAATTTGAAAGAAATGAAATATAGGGTATGTACCAATCAAGTATAATGTAGCTTTTTTTTTAGATTATCCAAAAACAAACAAATGAATTTTACGTCTTTTTGTGCGCCTTTTTGAGCGCTCGTACAACTTACACGAGGGCTATATCATTTCGTCACGATGTCTGTATTTTTCGAATTTTGAGCCGAAAATGGTCTCAATCGACTATGTTCGACTCACTGATGACGAATCCGTCGGAAAATTCGAGTCTGTCCGTCCGTCCGTCCGTCCGTCCGGCCGTCCGGCCGTCCGGCCGTATACACGATAACTCTCGAACGGAATGTCCTAGAAACTTGAAATTTTCAGGGTAGGTTCAGTTCCCGAATGGCTCGGTTAAGTTCGTTAATGGGCCAAATTCCACCAGGGGTTCCGTAAATATGGCCGTTCAAAGTTTTGTTTCCCTGATTACTTGAAAACTACAGATTTGATCAAGATGAAATTTTGCACTCAAATGGAAAATGAGGTGTTCAAGCTACATGTGAAATTTTGTCCAGATCGCATGACCAGAACCATAGAAACCATAGAAAATTGTAACTTTTGAACGGAAAGGCCTAGGGACTTGAAATTTTCAGGATAGGTGTGGATCTCGAATGTCGTGATCACGTTCATCTATGAGCAACATTATACAAGGGGTTCCGTAAATACGGTCGTTTGAAATTTTGTTTTCTCGATAAATTCGAAACTGCGGATTCGATCGAGATGAAATTTTGTATTTTAATCGAGAATGATATATTGAAGCAATATTTTGTCCAGATCGCATGACCAGAACCATAGAAACCATAGAAAATTCTAACTTTTGAACGGAAAGGCCTAGGAACTTGAAATTTTCAGGGTGGGTTTGGATCGCAAATTTCACGGTCATGTTCATCAATGAGCAAAATTGGACTAGGGGTTCCGTAAATATGGCCGTTCAAAATATTTTTTTCGTGATAGTTTCGAAACTACCGATCGGATTGGAATGAAATTATGCACCTAGCTGAGGAATAATGTATTCAAAGTACGTGCGAAATTTTGTCCAGATCGTATCACCAAGACCATAGATACCGTAGAGAATTCTAGCGAATTATCGAAAAAAAATTGGTCAGCTGAAGCTCTCACATGAAGTCTGGAGTTTCGCCTAAGTTTCAGAATTTTTTTGACAGCAGTCAAAAATTCCTTCAATTGATTTCTAAAACTGGAAAATGCGAATCTACCTACAAGGTGCATGTACGAGCGCTCAAAAGCTCCTGCCTTCACGGCAGTGCTTTTCGTAATTTTTTTTATGCTTCAATGTCTATAATGTTCGAAGTTTAAGGTTACATGGGCGAAATACGCCCAAGGGTTTTGCTAATATAGCCATCTGAATTATTTTCGTAATAATTCGATCATTGATCATCAAGACATCATTCTTTTGAATAAATTTTGGGAGGAAGAAATTCATTCCTTTTCCGAAGGATGTTGTAGGAATTCTGCTCCCCAAAGAAACCAGAATTTCACAGTTTTCCTCCTTTCGAAATAGTCTTTCATGAATCGAAAAAAGGGCATTCATAATAGCATGACCCATAAAACCACTCCACCCTTTTCACGAGGAACAAATAAAATATTAATGGACACGAATGAATATAAAATTCGGGAGGTACCGCAGGGTTACTGAAAAATTTGCGCCGTTGAGATGGGTTTTCCCTTGTTTTTTCTCGGCGTTTTCAAACGCACGTGTGATCGAAATTTAATAGCTTTCCTTATGCAGGGCTTAATGTGCTCAACACTCCATTAATGCTAATTTTGAATGAATCGCGTGCTGGGGTCGCTGAAGAAAACTGTAAATCAAGTTGAGTTTTACGGGCTGAGTTCATGGGTTACAATGGCGCACTTAGGACGTCCAAATGTAATACCTCATTAAAATGCATATGAACGTTGATCATCTTGTTGTGTGAGTTTTCGGCTATATATTTTAATTTTTCAATTTTCCAATCAGCGAATGACAGACTTCCTTTTTTGCGACAAACTTTCCACAAGAAATTGAAATTTCGACGAGTTTTTTTACATCGTCTATGCCATATAAAATCGCTTTATTTCAACGTTTAGGTCTGATGACTTCGATCGGTTTCAGGACAGTCTTGCTCAAGATGGTTTCTTTCAGCTGATAACAGCAGATCGGCAATCAAAAATACCAGGCACTTTGTTAATATATTCAAGAAGAGAAATATCAGCGACAAATAGCCAAAGTCCCTACTGATCGAACACAGTTTTATTCAAAGCAATGCTCTCCAAGGATTATATGCGTACCAAAAGATCCACATCGACTTGAAATGCCATAATCGAACTCCTCACTAAACTTTAAGGATAACCTACTTTCAGGTAGAAGGACAATTCTACAAACAAGAATTCGGCATGGCATGTCTTTTGTATAAAGCAAAAATCAATTAACTTATATGATCTCGACCCGAACAGCTGAAATACGTGAATGGTTCAGCTACGAGCTTCGCTTGTTGCTCACATAAATCAACTTTTTATCTATCGTAATTTTCTTTCCAAATCTCTTGCGGCTCTTGCCGTCTCGGAAATAGGAAAGTGCATGTCCTCTTCAATCCATAGAGGATGCAGAAAAGAACTGATATGGACTGAAGTTGTTCCGGGTCGGGAATATAATGGTCCGACAAACCTTTGACCAGATTCTTCCAGCTTCCTTTTCCATGTAAATGAAGCCTTTGATAGCTTTCCCAGTTGTACTTCTTGCATATCTGGACGGGATTCGGCTGTTGCTCGAACTCTTCGAATGTAGATTTCCAGGGGAGATTATTCTACGAGGCCCAAGAAGTTCGTATTTGCATCTTGAGAATTTCCACTGGACAGGTCTCATACAAAGTAGTTTCCTACGTGGATGACCTGCTTTTTCTGATGAAAAAACCGTTTCTCCTAGAGTAGATATTCGCTGATAAAATCTGGTGAAGTGGAATTACATATAATCTTCAGTTCCGGTGAGTTTTCGTTTCCTTTGACTGAGTTATTGACCTAGTTCCTTTTCCAGCGAAATTGTTATCTCGAAACTTTTCCATTGAAAGGAGGAGATAACATTCATCGTTCTGTGACAAAAGACTCAAATCAGGACTGAACAAGAAAAATATTGCTCTGGGAATATGATCATGAATTCTCTACAAGGATGTCAATTCTATTCAGTTGAATGGCTTTCACTGGCAGGAATTTTTCTATTATAATTCCTTGCCGATTTTTTTCTAGGAATCATAGTATACGAAAATAAGTGTAGGAACATAAGAATCTTGAAGCGATTAAGATTTATACATTCGAAATATGGATTTTCGGAGTCGTTAATATTTTTCCTATATAATTTAATTCAAATTTACAAATAATTGAGGGAATTGCACCCCTAAAGAATTCACAACAATATTCATTCAATAACTATATCTAATTTCATCAATTTCGGTTTTTCTCGAAATTTGGTTATCTTCTTTTCTTGAATTTTTTGTGCCACTATTCGGACATCTCAGATATTTTCATTCTCCATAGTTTATACGACTATGTGAAATTTTTGTTTTTTTTTTTGTTCAGTCAGGGAGAATCCTCATGGAGGAACTATCTCCGATAAATAGAACAGTTTGAGACTGCGTATGAAGCACGATCTGCTCGAACTAAACCTAACCTTCTGTTTAAGATTCCGGGAATTTATTGCCAATACTCCATTTTAACTCATTTTGTTCGTATCTCTTTCACGATATTTGCCGTGTGATTATTGTGCTACCTATGACTTTCATAGGAGAGTTTCTACTTCTTGATATTTGAAATTCAGTTTACTCAATTTCTGTTTCAACGTAGTTGATTTCTGGGTCTTTTGTGATAGGTGACTATCCTAATCGCATCTGCTGTAGGGTTGTAGTCAACCAATCTTTGAAGATCATCATTTTTTTTGTTGGAAATCTGTAACAGTTTCTCATTCTAAATCTCTGTGGATTTGTTGTTTCTTACGATCCACGGCATATTCATTGCTGCTTTCGACATTTCAAGTCTCCGCTTTTGTGGTAGAATAAGGCTCTTTCCGCTATTTATTTAAATTTTCCATTCAAGGAACCATTCTTCTGGTGGTGCTTCTTGCAATCATCTGTATATGTCGTCTGGTCGACAGTGTCTGAAGCCTATTTCCGTGTCTGCATAAAGGGCTAGCAGATTTCTAGGGTTTTTGGGAAAATCGTAGATATAGATGTTGTAGAGTAGAGGTCCTAGAACTGATCCTTGGGGCACTGCTGCTTCTACTTGTCTGGTGTAAGATGATCTGTCATTTATTTTGACATAAAAATTCATGTCCCACAGGTATTTTCTTATTACCTTGGAGGTTTTGGTAGTGTAGCCTGCCATCATTATCTTTTAGGTAAGGCCTTTGTGCCAAACACGGTCGAAGGCTCTCTCTACATCTAATAGCATCAATAATGTTCATTCTGAAATCAGTGTCATATTCAGTGATCCTTAATGTGGAATGATTTTTTTCCGAATCCAAATTGTTCGGATAGTTCCGCTTCTGTTTCTTCATTGTGTCTTTTTGCGATGACTCTCTCAACTATATTCCCGAGTGCTGACAGTAGACTTGTCGGCCTGTAGTTTTGGTGGAGTTTTTTATCTCTTCCCGGCTTATTGAAAACAATTGCTTCTACAGTTTTTTTTTTATAGTTTTCTGTCCTCATCTCTGCGTTTGCTATATTGGTAAGCGCTGTTATTCCTCTACTGGGTGGCATTTTCAGTAACTTAAAATAATATACGATTGCACGTCTTCCTTATATCAATGTGTTTGTTCTTCATGCAGATTCTGAAACACTTCAGATGCTTCACGCAAGAGTGATGCCTAGATGTCAGTATTTTATACTCAGCTTTACACGTGATGTCTTTTCAACTGACACAGGAAAATTTGTTCAAGTAGAAACTAATATAATTTTTACCATGGACTTGAGAACATAACGAGTTTACATCGCAAAATTGGTAATGTGTTTGGTATGAATAATCGGCCAAATCAATCTTCGATTCAAGAATGGGTTAAAAAAAAATTCGAGAGAGCTTATGGTGTTTTTGATAAACCGATAAGCAAAAGGCCGACATAGGTAAAAATTATAATAATAATATAATGTTTATTCAAAAATTACGAAAAGCACTGCCGTGAAGGCAGGAGCTTTTGAGCGCTCGTACATGCACCTTGTAGGTAGATTCGCATTTTCCAGTTTTAAAAATCGATTGAAGGAATTTTTGACTGCTGTCAAAAAAATTCTGAAACTTAGGCAAAACTCCAGACTTCATGTCGATGCTTCAGCTGATCAATTTTTTTCCGATAATTCGCTAGAATTTTCCACGGTATCTATGGTCTTGGTGGTGCGATCTGGACAAAATTTTGCACGTAGTTTGAATACATTATTCCTGAGCTAGGTGCATAATTTCATTCCAATCCGATCAGTAGTTTCGAAACTATCAGGAAAAAAATATTTTGAACGGCTATATTTACGGAACCCCTAGTCTAATTTTGCTCATTGATGAACGTGACCGTGCAATTTGCGATCCAAACCCACCCTGAAAATTTCAAGTTCCTAGGTCTTTCCGTTCAAAAGTTAGGATTTTCTATGGTTTCTATGGTTCTGGTCATGCGATCTGGACAAAATATTGCTTCAATATATCATTCTCGTTTAAAATACAAAATTTCATCTCGATCGAATCCGTAGTTTCGAATTTATCGAGAAAACAAAATTTCAAACGACCGTATTTACGGAACCCCTTGTATAATGTTGCTCATAGATGAACGTGATAACGACATTCAAGATCCACACCTATCCTGAAAATTTCAAGTCCCTAGGCGTTTCCGTTCAAAAGTTACAATTTTCTATGGTTTCTATGGTTCTGGTCATGCGATCTGGACAAAATTCCACATGTAGCTTAAACACCTCATTTTCCATCTGAGTGCAAAATTTCATCTCGATCAAATCTGTAGTTTTCAAGTAATCAGGGAAACAAAACTTTGAACGGCCATATTTACGGAACCCCTGTTGGAATTTGGCCCATTAACGAACTTAACCGAGCCATTCGGGAACTGAACCCACACTGAAAATTTCAAGTCTCTAGGTTGTTCCGTTCGAGAGTTATCGTGCTTACGGCCGGACGGCCGGACGGACAGACTCGAATTTTCCGACGGATTCGTCATCAGTGAGTCGAACATAGTCGATTGAGACCATTTTCGGCTCAAAATTCGAAAAATACAGACATCGTGACGAAATGATATAGCCCTCGTGTAAGTAGTACGAGCGCTCAAAAATGAATATACAATATACAAACTTATAATCATCTAATCAAATCAAACAAACATGAGTTCCCTACTAGAACCGAAGTTGTGCGTAGTTATTCATCCACTGTTGAAGCGATTTCTTATATACTATATTGCATGTGCATGTTAGCCCCTCAAAAAAAAAATGATATAAACAACGACACCAACATCACAACTGGATTAAATACTACGTATTCTACACGCATATACCTACACAAACATATAGGCATACACAGGTAGGTAAATACAAATGAAAACTTTTGAAATTCACGGCCACAATTGAATCACACCGATGTATGAGACTTTCATTTCCAACTGGAAATACATAATATTTTCGAAATTGAAATTGCCACAAATTGTAAGCTATAATCAACCAGAGGTATAATAAAGGTCTTATAAGGAATAACGAGAAACCAAGCAGATGCACCTATTTCACGTGAATTCGGATTGGATGAAGATCAGGAATCAGGATACACTGGTTGCTACTTGGAAAAATGAAATCGCCAGCGTAAGTAATATAAAGCATATTTGAATCACTATCATTTTCCAGATTAATACTCCGAAAACCGGTCATTTAATTTAATTGTATTCACAGATTCATTAGTGAAGATCTTTCTTCGTCCATTCTAGGCGAGTTTAATTAAGTGCGATAAAAATGCAGCGATGGAATAATTTTCCAAAATTTTTCACATGTGTCGAGGATAACAAGAAAACGTTGAAATATAATAACCCCAGGTAGAAAAACGTAAGTTTTAGAATCATTTTCGATTCGTTATGATCAGCAAAATTTCAGAATACAAACATACGCGTACGTCCTATCGGATATGACGAGATCGCAACAAATCCTCTCACAAGACGCCAGCATTGTTTTCGAAGCCTATTATCCCTGCGAACATACAAAACTGCTCTCGGAATTAAAGCGAAGTCCCGTCGAAATTCGTATGTAAAACAGATGAAAGAGATGGCCATTCCAATTTGTCAAGTGAATTTATGGGGTGAATCTTCGCGTCAGTCCAATCTTTGTGCCGTTTTTGAGGGGACCCGTTATTTGTGTACAAAGCGGAGTACTACAAGTCCGCCTGTTAAAGTCATCACACACTGGGCCAAATGAACGTTTCAGCACATTCTTTTCGGGCTCGAACAACGTCCATTTGTCTTTCACAATGCAACATATTTCACGGGAGGATGAAGCTATGTCGGCGCTCGCTAAATATGCGTGGCCAGAAACGGCGAACGGCGAATTTCAACAATTTGCGCCGAGGCAAATGTGTTTTCAATATAATTTAGTGCTCCTGTATGCAAGTGAGGTGGATTAGACTGGAATAGCAAAGTTTCGTGGAACGCGAAGTGCTCGATTTTTCCTCAGGTTCAATGTAAAATTGCCGGGCCCATTTCAGCATCAAGCTGAAATAATTCAGACAAGGATTTAGTTCGGGAGTTATCTTAGCATTCGGAAATTACCTCAAGAATAGTCCACATGATTCTTTCTCGAGTATAATGCAAAAACCTTTGAATGAAATTCCTTCCAATTACGGTTTTCGGGTTATGAATAACGCAGAATTGAGATTTTTGGTTATTAATTGGAAGAATGAGGAAATTCGATATTTAATTACTTTCCAACAATCAGGATCCTCTTCTCTTTTGGATAAACCTTCGAGCTCTATGCTCTGGGACTGAAAGACTCAAGGTACATCACCCTTTACTCCTTTTTTCCTCTAGCTATATTTCTGTAATTTGGAACATCGAACATGCTTATTAGGCGTTATTTCTTGACATATTCGGAAAAAAAAACCTTAAATCAATATTCTATTTTTTAATGGAACACTATGTATATTGTATATCGTTACATTTTTGATATCTTTGTAATTATTTGAATCCAATGATATGTAGTTTATATTCAATTCATTACAACGCCATTTTATATATTGGCCTAGAGAGCAACATGAACCTCCTAAAATTATTACAAATAATAAGATTATTGCTCAGATGAAAAAAAACTGAAAAAGCTGAATGTCTTAGTCATAACATCAAAATGCAAAATTTTTCATTCACAAGACTTAATCGCAGAAAATAATTCTTTGAATAAAAATAATTTCACTACGTTTTGAAGACGGTCTAAGAAGTAAATTAAGCTTTTTCCTAGAGTCATACGGATTTATAACTCTTAACAGATTCCTGACCACATACAGATTCTCCTGAAAATTCATGATGGTGAATTTTCAATGAGACGAAACACTTGGAGCGCGTGCAATATAGAAAATCACATGAATGGCTTTGCGAGTTTTCGCAACAACAGTTGCGAAAACTCGACAGTTTACAATGAATTGTCAATTGCATGCGCCTCACGTTTCATCATCGTTTCAATATTTCTTTTAGGTATCAAAAATTCATATGTATGGGATTTGAACCTGTATCAAGTTTTTTTTTCCATTTTAATAATTCTTCATCTTGATTGAGAATTTTGTTTCTCTTCGGAGTGGTTGATTTTGATTCATTCAAACCATGAATTTATATTTTGTTGATGAAATGAATGTCTTCCTGACTTTTCTTCAATATCCCTCATAATTTTTGATATGTTCAATGAAATTAGGTTGAAAAAAAAATGATGTGAGAAGTTTTAGTTCGGTTGTTTTTAATGGCTCATGATTGTTTGAATTTGACCAGATTCATTACTACAATTTGGCTGTGACTATGTATTACGTGAAAAAATAAGATCTGAGGTGTCTCAGAAATGTTCGTACTCTTCAAAATTTTTTGAGATTATGTATGTTAGACTCAAGGCATGGATTTTACATAACAGCACATCCAAGAACAAGAGCATGGATCACAGAAAACCAAAGCTATTCAGGCTGCAATAATCGAATTTCTTCTGAAAATATTGAAAAACTGCGCTTGGTGCAATTCTAGATAGTTTTTCTATAAAGCGTATGATTTTCTCGAACTATTTATAAAGCTTGAGAGAAAAATCAGAGAATCTGCCTCGAAATGAGTCTCATCTCTTCTTAAGGAAACCAGGTGTTGTAATGATAAAAATTTGATTCGTTTCCGTTCTTAATTGAGAACGTTCAATAATAGGGTTTCACAAGGTAGTTTGGCTGGACAACTTTTGTTCTTCATATGAATGATATTGTTTCGAATATTGATGGAGTAGTATTATTCCGATCTTTAATGTTAATAATACCAAGTTTTTGGTAAAGTGGTTTTTGTTTTTTGAAGTGATAGATAGTTTGAAATTGTTATTGCTTCGGCGCATCCCTAATATACAGGGTGTTTCCAAATTCGACGTGAACCTTGGAGGACGTGTTAGTAGGACTCATTTGCTGTCATTTGAGGTATATTTATTGATAACCAAAAATCAACAGTTTTCGAGTTTTTTGAGTTTTGTGTTTTTTTAAAAATTACTCACCTGACTTGATTTTTCCTCAATTTTTTCTACGTTGTCCAAGTTTGATTATAATTTGGATTTTTTTCATCAGAGAAAGATATGATATGTATGTAAAAAGCGAAAATATGCTCTAATAGATGTTGAAAAAGTATTAATATGATTTGAAAGTTGGTATATAAAGAAAAGAAAAGTCAATTTTTTATATCAATCTGCCTGCAACTTTCGAATTCCACAATTTATGTATGACAAAACTATCTTAATAACTTGCCGAATTCCTTCTTCATTTCATCAAAAAGTTTTCGTGAGAATGCAGATTTTGATTCGAAAGGGGATATATGCCAAGAAAGAAAAGTAACGAAGTAAATAATTTTCATTGCAATTAAAATCAAAATTTCATTATAAAATATATTCATAAATTATGTTATAAATGTCCTCCACCATTCCTTGAAGTATCACGTGCCCTCTTTCCAATTTATTCAGTCCTGAAATTTACTCTCAATCTTCTCGCTGCTCCGTCTATTCTCTCCGCAAGTTGTGCACGTTTATGTTTTTCTCTTTCATATAATATTTCTTTCGAACTGCCTCAAACATGAAAATCTAACGGTGTTAGATATTTGTTCTCAGAAATTCTTCATAATTTTTTCTGTTCAAGTTATTAGGTAGATAGTAAAAACCTTTTAAAAGCTTTGCTATTGCTCCCTTCGGAACATCAACGCGTAATCACTATTTTTTATGCCGGGCATTCGAAAGGTTGTTCATAAAAAAATTTGCAGGAACGAAACTGGCCTTTTTAAGGAATAAAGAAGGAATTTGACAGGTTTTTTGAATTATTTTTTCATACACGAATTGTGGAATTCGAAAGTTCCAGGCAAATTGATATTAAACTTTCAAATCATACCAATTCTTCTTCAACATCTAATACAGGATAGTTTTTCTTTTTTCGTACATATCATATCCTCTTCTGATATAAATAATCCAAAATTATAATCCAACTTGAACAACGTAGTAAAATTGACGAAAAATGAAGTAAGGTGAGTAATTTTTTGAAAAACACAAGAACTCAAACAATTCGTAAACTGTTGATTTTTTGTTATCAATAAATATGGCTCAAAATGACGCGAAGAAGTACTTAGACGTCCACCAAGGTTCATGTCGAATTTGGGAACATCCTGTATATGAGCAATACAAAGATTCGAATATCAAAGAAGAAAGAATGTGAACAAAAACCTCAGTATTAGCAGAGGAATGTAAACGGAGCACCATACATTTCTTTGTATGGCAAACACACTAATTTATTTCTATTGCAAAATATTGTGAAAAACATATAATCAAATACAAAATGTGTAGATCAACACTTTCCATTAACGTATTTACTCTCGGTGTCTAAATTCATTACTTAACGGAGTATTGTCGGAAGCGACAGGAAATAAGTATGATTTAAGGGGAAAACGGCGTTTCTCATATGATAAAAGAGGAGGCACGGTCTCCTTTATGACACGTTATTGCAGTTGTATTTTCAGCTTATTCGCCCCCGGCTCAAGGAGGAAACAGTAAAAGGTTATAATAGTCCGATATGAGATCTAGCAGCCCGTGGCCTAGAGAAATATCCTTCCAAGATTTACTAACAATGCATTTTTGGCGGAACGTTGCCAGAATTTCTATTTATATGGAAAAAAGGAGGCTTACCAGATAATTTCCATTCTGTGAGGATATATTATTACAACCACGACTGATGAATGTCAATAAGGTTAGAGATGTCGATAGAGCACGGTTGATTTCAACGAATAATATAATATCGGTTGCCTAATATTCAAAAAATTTTGATTAATTTCAATTCGATATTTGGTTAACGTATTTGTATATTTTTGGTATCAGAATAATTTAACTCCAATTTTCACAGTCCTTAACCTTCACAAAGTTACGTAAATGCTTGGGAAAAATTGATGTCTGTATACACTCCCCTAGGCAGGATGTTGCTTATATTTGAGGAGTTGATTCTATGACTCATTTCAAGAAAAAAAATTCCTGTGGAAGTATGTCCCAAAAGCCTTAACTTTTGAGATAGAGGGTGAAAAAATTTCAAAAAAAAATCAGTTTTTTTATAATAACTGAGATAATATTGTGGACATCTTCATGAAATTCGGTACATGTGTTCTATGCATCTAGATGCATTTTGTGATGTACAAAAATTTTCATTTGCACGACCTGTGGCGTTTGTACGGGTGTTGCATTGAATATTTTCTGGAGATAAAAATACTACGCCATTGCTGTCTCTTGAAATAAAAATGACTCTTGAGCTCCCCACTAATTTTTGAGCAAATTTGATTTTTTGTATAATCTCTTTGTCCGACGCATGGTTTTAGCTAAAACAAATAAACTTGATTTACTTGATCAATACCTCAAAAATCTGATGCGGTGTGGAAATATTTTTGCATTGACTGACAGCAAATTGAAAGATCAGTTGTTATCCAAAATGAATGAGAATCCAAAAAAGATTTTTCTTGTCAGATGTTTTCTTCTTGATCAAAATAATTAATTCAAAATTGCTTCATACTTTTTTCAAAATTTTATAACTCTGTATCTCAAAAGTTGAGACTTTTAGGACATACGTTCATTCGAAGTTTTTGTCTTAAAAGTCAAATAATGACCCCCTCAAATATAAGCATTTATTTAAGGAACACCCTGTATGTTCTATGTTCTATTATGTTCTTAGGATAATATCCAAAATTTCTCGTTCTTGTGACCGAGATGGCCGTTGCCGCGCCTCAACGGGTCGTGCATTTCATGTCTGTGATACTTAGTACCCTAGACTGCAAGTCCGGCTCCACAACGACACCGCATCTCCAAAAGCCGAATAGGGCTACATACACCAGCGTAATATCTGTCATATCTGATATTTGGCGATCGAAATTCGTACATATTATATCAGTGCGTGTATGGTATCAAATCCGTCCGTTATTGTAGTAAAATCCCACATCTGGATTTGTCAAATCAAATCTCTACGTATCAGAACTGTACGGATAATCCGCCCGTGTATGTTGCCCTAATGTATGAACTATCCGGCCTCCAATGATATACGGTACAGTTTCTACGTGAAATTATTATGCCGATGAATTTTCAGAACAATGGGCGAACTATAAGAAAAACGAAATAATATATTGAAATCAAATGAAAATAATTAAACATTTTTCACGGTAAAAGAAGATTTTGGAAATGTTGTCCATTATTTTTAACAATCTTCTATAAAAAAAAATCGGTTCATTATTTTCATGTTTTCTTGCAACTCTTGCTGTCGTAACTATTCTATTCTTTTTTTTTTGGAGTAGGTGCTAACGAAAAAGGGTAAAGTGTATGGCAATTTTGAAGAGGCAATCGAATTACTCCAAACTTCTGTCGTTCAAAGACCACTACAGGACCTTAATTAAATGCAATCATCTCCCATAGGTGGAACGGAGGCTTCACTGAGTCTTGAATAAATCAGAAGAAAATTCTTCGAAAAAAATTTCCAAACTGATTCTTGATGTCAACTTGACATATATATATTACTAGCAGACTCGGCCACACGTTGCTGTAGCCAAGGTCTACGTGTAATTATATTGTAGTGGCCAGTGGAATTATTATTAACCCTTTAAAAGTTATTCTCCAGTTCTGTAACAGTTCCGGATTCCTTCAGTTTTAGGAAACACCCAGAAACTTGGTATCACTCCTCGAACGATATCGCTATGGTCGACAGATCGGTGTAGTGAGGAAGCGATCTCCTGTCGTCGATTTGAGCCCCGTGTGGCCGCGTGGATAATTATCAGTCTTTGTCATGAATAATAAACAAATAATTTGCAATAAGAAAATATTGGAACAATTAATTGAAATATAAACTATCCTATCTTCTATGTTGGATCAAACTGCACACAGTGTAAAAAATTTGATTAAAAACGGTCCAGTATTATAGGAGTCCATCCCGGACAAACAACGTGACACGTAATTTTTATATATATGAAGATTATCATCGCAATAATAAAAACGACATATATGTATATTGCAAGGAAGCACCCCTGGCACCCCAGAAATTCGATTGTAGTTGCAAAATGGTGCATTTCAAATTCGAATTTTTACTGTTGTTTCTGAGGAACAATTTATTGAATTCAAGCACCCTGATTTCATCCACAGTTTTTGGATTCCACACTTTCCGAAGCTTCGAAATGCTTAATTTTGTTTTCAACTATTGCACTATGCAAAGATTTTTCTATCATTAATCATTTTGTTTCGAAAATCAAGATACGTTTGAGACTAGTACAACAATAAGGATATCATTATATGTACCAGTCTGTAATTTGAAATATCTGAAAGGAAGGCTGTTTTTTAATAATCCCAGGATAAATTTTCAGGTGTGAGAAACATCAAAGGAGCAGACACCTTGGGGATTTCCTAGACATAAAACAAGTAATAGCCATTAGACCCTTTTGAATTATTGAGTACCTTTCAGTTAGACGAAGCGCTCGAAGCTGCTGTTGACAGTCATTAACCGTCTCTTGTAAATGGCAATTTTTCTGTTCTGTCAGTAAAAATAGAACAACAACGTGCCCTTGCCAAAAAAATCACTTCCTGTATTAAGCAGAGCCATCAGATATCAAAAAAATTTCAATACATATTTTGATATGATTAATTTTCTGGCCATACAACTCCAACTAGACTATAAAAGTAGAAATAAGTCTTGATTTTTATGAAGAGAATCAAATGATAACCCATTAAACTTTTATTCTCATTGAATGAAGACCATGATTAGTTTCGAATCAGACTGACGCACGATAAATTGAATTAAGCGGAGCCATATTCGGCAGAATCTTGTATATTGTGTGTCCAATAACAGTCGACAAGAGATGAGTAAATTGAGTTAGTTTTAGCCAGATATACTCTCAGGATGAACTCCCAGGGGGTTTTTCATCTTTGCTGTCATGTTTATAACAGATAGTTGCGAAGCAGGGTGAATGCTGATGTATATGATGCCTTCGCAACAGGCTCTACTTCTGTCTCAGGTGCAATCTTCATTCGACGAATTATATGTGAAGGGTTGAAAAAAATGGAAGCCTAGATTTCACCACCAGACAGAAAGAATATTGAAATGGTTCCAAGAAACTAGTTATATGTTATATGCATCTGATGATGAATGAAAGCATTGCTGTTGAAAACTGAAAGTGTTCGAAATCGATCGAAAACTAAACAAAGAAATATAAACAATAATGGCAAAAACTTTTTCCAGTTATATTTCGTCATGTTTTCTGGAGGGCTCGAATCATTTAATACGAATTATGCAATTTCATCGTTCATCGGATTCGAGAGAATTTCTCTTCGATAATCTATACCTTTCGTTCCTAAGCGAATCCGATCAGGAAATCTGAATTTGCACTACCCAATTCTCGTATCCTCCCTGAATAAAAGAAAGAAATCTATTTGAATTGCGTCATTTATTTTTCAATATTCCCGAACGCTTGTGCTGAACCTCTTCATTTCCGCGATTCAGAATTTAAATCGCCTATTTTATTTTCGACTAAGTTGTGTATTACAGAGATTTACATATTTATTGACTCTGCGTAGTTCGGCATCTCGGCAGATTTTACGTTCTCACTTCCCCTGAAATTCTATCAAAAATAGACATTCAGAGATCTGATGAAGTAAGAGGAAGTGAGAAAATAAATAGTAGAAATGATGGTGAGTGTCGGTCAAAGAAGTGGACGTTTGAGTGAGTATATTCATTTGACAGCCTTAGAAATAGTGAGTCACGGCGTGTCAGTTGAAGAACATGCTATTCATCCTGAAACATATCTGCTTTCTTTCGGGGTATTTCTTTATTTCGGATTTTTTCATGGACTTGTGGTCTACATGAGAACATTTCAGAACGGTTAATTTCTAGTTGATTTCAAAATCATGAAGTTTATTTCAATGAGGGAGATTCTTGATTGATTATGGAAACAAATTTTGGGCAAAGTCATAATGAGGGCGCAAAAAGTTCACTGATTTCCCGCTCTGAATGTGACATCGAATTAAACTTCACTGAATTTCAGAAGTCATTTCCTTTTTGAGCGCTCGTACAACTTACACGAGGGCTATATCATTTCGTCACGATGTCTGTATTTTTAGAATTTTGAGACGAAAATGGTCTCAATCGACAGGGTTCGAATCACTGATGACGAATCCGTCGAAAAAATCGAGTCTGTCAGTCCGTCTGGCCGTATACACGATAACTCTCGAACGTAACGACCTAGAAACTTGAAATTTTCAGGTTAGGTTCGAATCGCGAATGCCGCGGTTGAGTTTGTTATTTGGCCGAATTCAACCAGGGGTTCCGTAAATATAGACGTTCAAAATTTTGTTCTCCTGATTACTTCGAAACTACTTATTCGATCGAAGTGAAATTTTGCACTCAGATGGAGAATGAAGTGTTCAAGCTACATGAGAAATGTTGTCTAGATCGCATGACCAGTACCATAGAAACCATAGAAAATTATAACTTTCTGAAAGATAGGCCTAGAGACTTGAAATTTTCTGGGTAGGTTTGGATGGCGAATGTCGCGGTAACGTTCATCAATGAGCAAAATAAGACTAGGGGTTCCGTGAATATGGTCGTTTGAAATGTAGTTTTCTCGATAATTTCAAAACTACGGATTTGATCGTGACGAAATTTAGTATTATAAAGGAGAATGTTATATTCAAGCTACATTTTTTCCAGATCGCATGACCAGCACCATAGAAACCATAGAAAATTATAATATTCGAACGGAAAGGCCTAGAGACTTGAAATTTTCAGGATAGGTGTGGATCTCGAATGTCGCGGTCACGTTCATCAATGAGCAGAATTAGACCAGGGGTTGCGTAAATATGATCGTTTGAAATTTAGTTTTCTTGATAATTTCATAACTAAGGATTCCATCGTAACGAAATTTTGTATTTCAATGGAGAATGATATATTCGAGCTAAATTTTTTCCAGATCGCATGACCAGAATCATAGAAACCATAGAAATTTATAACTTTCGAATGGAAAGGCCAGGGGACTTGAAATTTTTAGGGTAGGTTTGGATCGCGAATTTTGCGGTCACGTTCATCAATGAGCATAATTAGACTAGGGATTCCGTAAATATGGTTGTTCAAAATATTTTTTTCCTGATAATTTCGAATTTCGACTACTGATTGATTGGATTGGAATGAAATTTCCCACATCGATGAAGATTAATGAATTCAAACAACGTGGAAAATTTTGTCCAGATCGCATTACCAAGACCATATTTACCGTAAAAATTTTAGTGAATTATCGAAGAAAAAAAATGGTATTTTTTTTTTTTTTTAACATTTTTTTGACGGCTGTCCAAATTTTTATTACTTGGTTTTTTGAACTGGAGAATGCGAATCTTCATACAAGGTGAATGAACGTTCGCTCAAAAGCTCCTGACTTCCCGGCAGTGCTTTTCAAATTTTTTTGTAAAGATTGATCAGATGATTGATCAATTCGATACAATTGAAAGTGGGCTGAACACTATGCACTCATAATAAATGAGATCATCTTTCCCCTCTTTGAAATTTACATTCGACGAGGCCTCTGCAGTTGATATTTTCAGGACACGCTCTCTGATAGAAAAACAACGATGTTCGTTCCCGGATCTGCTTGCGAACCACTAACTCCCGCTTTTGAAATCAGATAAGAATAGATACTCTTCACAAGTCGCATACGCCTTATGAAGTTATGGACAGGAGGACCTTACTACCTTTCGCAGCAGGAAGTTTTCACTAAATTTTTGATTGCGAAGTGAACATTTATCTGAAAACGAAATACATACTAGGAAACTGCCTGCATTTGTGGGATATCGAGTAATCTTGAACGAGCAATGTCCCGCACACATTCTCGTCATCAATATCAACGCTTCAGATGGATTCTTAGAGTCTGCATCAGCATAAAATCGTTTTTCGAAATGGCGGCCTTTTTCGTTTTATCAGACATATGCTGAAAAGCCGACATCTGTTTCCAACACCCAGTTGAGTTTGTGAGCCACTACACGGATAGCTACTCGTCTAAAAGATGCCTCTCAAAATGCAATATATTTTCCAAAGTTTACAACCCATTTAGTTCCATAACCGTTGGGTGGCTGCGTTCATGAACACACCTTAGAGCAATTCTAACAACAATCGTCGTTGAAAGAATCACTGTTTAAACAAACTGAAAAATATGAAAATAGATATTATATAAATGTATGAAAATTTGAATTATTCATATCGGATGATATGTAGTACAAGTGGCATATCATTCAGTGAATATATGGCGGATTTGAATAATATCAATATTCTGCGAGGTTGGGATGAATTACCGGTGTGAGTTTTCCCAGCAATCAATTTTCACGAGGTTTTTCAGTGAATATTCTCACAAAACACGATCGAAGTGCCCAAAATGAACCAGAAAGATTTCGCTAGAGTGTCATTTTCCCCTTTTCTGCTGAATATTTTCGGGCGCTTTTTTTTTTTTACTCGAGAATGGTCTTGAAAGATTGAGTTGGACTCACAGGTGAAGAACCTGTGTTCGTCCGTCCATAAACACGATAACTTTCGAGAAGGAAGGCTAAAGAGTTTCGAAATACTCGGCTTATGTTGTAGGTCTTAATGCGTCGGTTTTGTTCGTTAATGGCCAAAAAGCGC
Organism: Aphidecta obliterata; assembly: GCA_963966015.1. Lineage (NCBI taxonomy): Eukaryota > Metazoa > Arthropoda > Insecta > Coleoptera > Coccinellidae > Aphidecta > Aphidecta obliterata. The sequence continues at coordinate 14,144,882 of OZ014429.1, read as the reverse complement.
CGAATGGTTCCGTAGATATAGCCATCTGAATTTTTGTTCAATTATTCGAAAAATACCATTCCATCGTGTTGAAACTTTCAGACGGAATTTCCTGTCGAATATAACTAGACGAATAAAAACCACTTCCTTTAAAAAATTTTGTGCCATATCCGGCTGAAATGTTTTGACGCGTATTGCGCATCGATACAACCAAAAAAACATAATATTGAAACAATATTCCGAAAAATAGTTGTTTTCAGTTAGACAAGCTAGCTAAAAATACCATTTAAGTCACGTCAGAGAACATCAAATTCATCATTCGCGACTGCAGATTTTAGTTTTAGCTTTTCGGTGCAGTGTTGCAAAGATGACTTTGATGTGGAAGCAGGCTGAGGAAAACTCGAAAAAACCTGAACCATGGTCTGCAGTTGCTAAGGATAATCGATCAATCGAGCAGGATAATTTATTTCGGCACCCATAAACATTTCCACCGATTTAGTATGACCACGACGTATAACCTTCTAAATTCGTTTATCGCTATCGGCCTTCAATTCACGATGCCAGTTTTCTTGTGCATGACTCGAAGTAAGGAATGCTGTGGCTTAGCGGAAAAATATTCAGTACATGTATTAAGTTAGGGACGAAGTGTTCTGCATAAGGAAATGTGAAGGTCAGGTAATATAATCGATATTTGATTACCAGAATCCAACCAAATGGCACTTCATCATTCGGTACCTTGTCTGACGCATGTCATAGACGTAACTAACGGAAACCACCCCGAGGACGGAACGATTACGGACAAAGGTTTTTTTGACACTGTACAGTTTTTCATCGAAAATTGTGCAAGCGCGAGAACTATATTATAGGCCCATGACTTTTGAAGAACCGGCTTTTTTCGACCTCATTATCCTTTTTGTTGTTCTTGCGTACAAAAAAAAACTTTTGATATCTGCGTATGTCTGCTACCTTTTCAACAATATTATGCATTTGAGCCTGTTTGAGTTAATTTTTGTTGGATTAATTTACCCCAAATAAATAGCATCAATAAACCAACCCTTTCATAGATTTTTTTTGTGTCAATAATTCCAAAGCAGTAAACCTCTTGATATGGTTTTATAAGGTATGATGATGACTATAATAACATTCTAGTTGGTTACACGTTCGAAGTATGGACGGAAAGGAGAGTGAAAAAAATGACGAAAAGTACAACTGCCGTGAAGTCAGGAGCTTTTTAGCGCTCGTTCATCCACCTTGTGGGTAGATTCGGATTCTCCAGTCTTAGTAACCAATTGGAAAGATTTTGACAGCTGTCAAAAAAAAATTAAAATAAGACGAAAATCCAGGCATCAGGTGACCAATTTTTTTTTCGATAATTCGCTAGAATTTTCTACGGTGTCTATGGTCTTGGCAGTGCGATCTGAACAGAATTTTCCACGTAGTTTGAATACATTATTCTTCATCTATGTGCGGAATTTCATTCCATTCCAATGGGTAGTTTCGAAATTATCAGAAAAAAAATATTTACGGAACCCCTAGTCTTATTCTGCTTATTGATAAACGTGACCGCAACATTCGAGATCCACACCTATCCTAAAAATTTAAAGTCCCAAGGCCTTTTCATTACAAAGTCATAATTTTTTATGGTTTCTATGGTTCTAGTCATGCGAGCTGGATAAAATTTTGCATGTAGCTTGAAAACCTCATTTTCCATCTGAGCGCAAAATTTCACTTCGATCGAATCAGTAGTTTCGAAGTCATCAGGAGAACAAAATTTCGAGCGGCCATATTTACGAGACCCCTGGGCGAATTTTGCCCAATAATGAACTCAACCACGGCATTCGAGATTCGAACCTACCCTAAAACTTTCAAGTTTCTAGGTCGTCTCGTTCGAGAGTTATCGTGTATACGGACGGCCAGACGGACAGACTCGAATTTTTCGACGGATTCGTCATCAGTGAGTCGAACTCTGTCGATTGAGACCATTTTCGGCTCAAAATTCGAAAAATACGGACATCGCGACGAAATGATAAAGCCCTCGTGTAAGTATTACGAGCGCTCAAAAAGGAGAATCTAATCCGGAGCCATGTTGAGTCACAAAACTTTTACTTTATACCCTTAACAATAAAATTTTTTGTCGTCTGTGAATAAATAAAAAAAAAATTTAAGTAGATTCTTGAGTAAATTGATATGTTGATATTCTTTAAATCCGCTTCTTCGAATAGAACAGTTTTTGTTGGTTTGGATAAAGAACGTTGCGTCTAAAGCGTCAAAATCAAGCTCTGCTATCTTAATAATCGTGTAGCCTAACAAAACGTTTTAATTTTTTTGCCTGAAACAGTCATCTAAATAGCCCCATATGCTTGCATACTTGCATGCTCGTCTCAACTTTCAGGTATGAGCAGTCAAATACTCGAAAAAGGCTAAATGGAGGTATGTGATAAGGGTATTTAAAGAGTGTTCCGAAACGATGTCTTCAACGAATATTTCTGATCAGACCGAACCGCAACTATGATGCGATACCCAAGAAATGTGTCGAATTTGAAGTCCTTTCTGGGATCCCGCAACAGCCGCTGCTATTTTTAGGATGCATATTTACATGGAGAGTCTGGCTAATGAAAACGACCATATAGGTCTGAAAGTGTCGTGTGCGGTATCGTAAATTATGAATGGCTAATTGGGTTTTTGGTTTTCCTAATGTGACGTGGAAGTTCGTCACCCGTATCATATTAGTGAGGTCATTGGTGAGTTCCGGTACATATTTCTGTTACAAAGTTGAGATGGGTGTCAGGAAATTCGGATTTATAGCCATCGTGGCTCCATATTAACGAGTCCACAGTCTGTTTTTGGGGTTTCAGAAAAAAAAGTCATTATGTTGTTTTGCGGTTAACTTGTGTCGTTGACGGACAATTCGTCACCTCAGTATACGTATTCATCACATTTTTTTGGTTCCAAATGGGTATATCCAGCTTGTTTCTTTATCAAGCGCCGTCTTACAAATTGGTTAAATGAGTCAATACAAAAGTATACACTCAAGTACTCAAATTCACTTATATGCAGAATTTATACTGAAAATGTCATTTGAGAATTCAACCAACAATCAATCATAAATGTATGATTCTTCTGAACTTCAACTACTGAATCATAATTCTGATTCACAACCGGAAAGAAGATAAATCTCTTCATTTCCGAATAAAGTATTTGGCAGACAGGTTCTTTTGAAGGACGTTCTAACCTTTCAATTTGAATAAAACGAATTCTGTTCCTATATAAAGTCGTTCATTTTTTTAAATCTGAAGTGTTTTCAATAATTTTCTATTGGCGTTTATAATGGAATTCAGACATTTATGAATTTTCGTTGATATGCGATATCCCGATTCGAATTCGAAAAATACGAACATCGCGACGAAATGATAAAGCCCTCGTGTAAGTATTACGAGCGTTCAAAAAGGAGAATCTAATCCGGAGCCAAGTTGAGTCACAAAACTTATACTTTATACCCTTAACAATAAGATGTTTTGTCGTCTGTGAATAAATTTAAAAAAATTTAAGTAGATTCTTGAGTAAATTGATATGTTGATATTCTTTAAATCCGCTTCTTCGAATAGAACAGTTTTTGTTGGTTTGGATAAAGAACGTTGCGTATAAAGCGTCAAAATCAAGCTCTGCTATCTTAATAATCGTGTAGCCTAACAAAACGTTTAGATTTTTTTGCCTGAAACAGTCAACTAAATAGCCCCATATGCTTGCATACTTGCATGCTCGTCTCAACTTTCAGGTATGAGCAGTCAAATACTCGAAAAAGGCTAAATGGAGGTATGTGATAAGGGTATTTAAAGAGTGTTCCGAAACGATGTCTTCAACGAATATTTCTGATCAGACCGAACCGCAACTATGATGCGATACCCAAGAAATGTGTCGAATTTGAAGTATACACTCAAGTACTCAAATTCACTTATATGCAGAATTTATACTGAAAATGTCACTTGAGAATTCAACCAACAATCAATCATAAATGTATGATTCTTCTGAACTTCAACTACTGAATCATAATTCTGATTCACAACCGGAAAGAAGATAAATCGCTTTATTTCCGAATAAAGTATTTGGCAGACAGGTTCTTTTGAAGGAAGTTCTAACCTTTCAATTTGAATAAAATGAATTCTGTTCCTATATAAAGTCGTTCATTTTTTTAAATCTGAAGTGTTTTCAATAATTTTCTATTGGCGTTTATAATGGAATTCAGACATTTATGAATTCTCGTTGATATGCGATATCCCGATTCGATACAACCAGGAAAAAACTTAAGTCATTTCCGAGGTCATTTCTAAAAGAAGCTGAGATGAACTAGAATTAGATCAGTCTAGTTTTATACTTGACAGTTCCTACTGATGAATGGATGAGATGCTGAATTGAAATCAAGTCTCGCCGGATATATTCCGAGAGCTGAATGTTGGTTTCGAGAAAACATTATTATCTAAAAATTCCATCAATTTTTTTATGAAAATTTTCTCCTTTTTTCCAAGATAAAAAAATGTTTCCATACAGGTAAAGGCAAAGCCCACGAAGCAATTGTGAAGCTTTAAACTAACTCTTCAATTCATAAGGGGGAAAACCTCTTCGGCATTTTCGGATCGGACATTTCGTAATCCATCAATAAGCATAAAAACTATTCCGACGAATGATCTGCCGAAATGAATAATGGCTGCATTAATTTCGACATCTGGATCGAAAAAGGAGCAAGAGAATGCGGTATGAGCGACGCTGTGGTGCAAAAATTCGAACGTGATCATTTTTAATGGGACATGCGAAAGATTTTACAAGAGAATTCAATTAAGTGATTGCAATTTATTCAAAACTCACAATTCGAATACATGGCTAACTGAGGCGAAGGTAATTCCGCAACACGTTCATGTCCCATATTCAATTATTTATTCGAATTGAACGAATTAGTTTTATCGATCAACATGTCTACTGCAAATCTCTTCAATCTCCATTCTCGGTTCTGTCGTACTCAGATTCAGTTAATTTGATAATTTTAAGGATTCAGATCCATTTCAATTTTTTTTAACTCATTCCTCAATCATCGGAAAAAATTTTAAATATTGATTGTGGTTTTGTTTTCTGGAAATAACAGCGTTCACAGTATGGCCGAGCGTTTTTGAATCCATGAAAAATAAATATCCTTTCTGGTTTTTATGAACAAGAGCGTTCGTTGCCATTCTGCCCAAATCTCTATAATTTTCGAATTTTGAAACGAAAATGGTCTTTAAATATTTGGGTGGATGATGAATTCGTGATCAAATTCAATTATGTCCGTCCGGACATAAACACGATAACTTTCGAAAGAAGACGCCTAGAGGAAGAGACTAGAGTTCCAAGAATTTCGGTGTATGTTTGAGGTATGAGTTCGTAAATATGCCGAAGGATTTCATGTATATAACCATCCGAATTTTATCCTCAATAACTCGAAGAATACAGATTCGATCGAATTGAAAATTTCTAGAAGAATTAAAAAAAAAATTTTCCAAACACTTCGGTATCTCAGAAATTATTCTACATTATCTGCTGAAATCAAATTTGACCACATATTTGGAAACGTCATTAAATTTGCTACAAGATAATAATTTCTGTGTGCCATAAAATTCTTATTGCGGGCGTGGTAAGGAGATGTATATCACGATTCTGAAGTTAACAAAATCAGTCATATTTTTTCATGGTTTTATCGATGAAAAATCATCAAGTAAGGACATGTTTTTTTTCAGCCGAAAATATATGCCGAATATGCCGAAGGATTTCATGTATATAGCCATCCGAATTTTATCCTCAATAACTCGAAGAATACAGATTCGATCGAATTGAAAATTTCTAGAAGAATTAAAAAAAAAATTTTCCAAACACTTCGGTATCTCAGAAATTATTCTACATTTTCTGCTGAAATCAAATTTGACCACATATTTGGAAACGTCATTAAATTTGCTACAAGATAAGAATTTCTGTGTGCCATAAAATTCTTATTGCGGGCGTGGTAAGGAGATGTATATCACGATTCGGAAGTTAACAAAATCAGTCATATTTTTTCAATGGTTTTATCGATGAAAAATCATCAAGTAAGGACATGTTTTTCTCAGCCGAAAATATCTTATTTGGTGTGCTTTCGAATGACATAATATCAACTCTTGTGCTTGCTGCTTGTCTTCTGCCCTAATATCACGGCTAACAAGATAACAACAAGAAAGTCGAAATATTCTAAACCTGAATCTTTATGATTGAATATTGAAGTAATTCTCATGAAAATCATGAATTTATCCGTCTATTCAAAATAATTTGAACGGATAAACTAAAAATTAATAATACAGATTGTAGGAAAAATAAGTTAATTAGTTACTCCTGAAGTACTTCAAGCAATATTGAATAAAAAAAGAATATTCATTCCGAATGAGTGATTATGTTTATGTGTGTTCATGTTTTATGTTTAAATCCTAGGTCTCTGTGTGTCTCTCATAAGCTCAGAGCTTGTGCGAGTTAAATTATTTATGTACTTATCAAAACTCAATAACTTGTTCATTAATAAAACTCAAAAGTTCCAAATAAAAAAATATACTTATCCAAACAACCCAACTATATAAACACTCATCCATTTTTTATTCAATTAGGACAAATTAAGATATAATATAACATAAATATCACCTCAATTTTATGAGATGAAGCATTCAAGGCAAAACAAATAATTAAAATATATTTGGTGGTGGTCTTTGAGTGAAATTGAATTTAACTACAATTATAACAAACCAATAACAAAAATCCCTTCCGTTCATTTTTGAAACAAATATGTTTTGTCATTTTTGATCGTTATTGTTTGCTATAACCTATAATATTCGAGATATATTTTATATTTTTATATGCCTTCCCAAGTATTTGTTTGAGAAGTCTGAAAACCAAGAAATATACTCTACATTCTAAAGATTATAGAACTTGCTTTTTTTTGAGCGCTCGTACAACTTAAACGAGGGCTATATCATTTCGTCACGATGTCTGTATTTTTCGAATTTTGAGCCGAAAATGGTCTCAATCGACTATGTTTGACTCACTGATGACGAATCCGTCGGAAAATTTGAGTCTGTCCGTCCGGCCGTCCGTAAGCACGATAACTCTCGAACGGATCAACCTAGAGAAATTTTAAGTGCCTCAGTAAGGTTCGTTAATGGGCCAAATTCCACCAGGGGTTCCGTAAATATGGCCGTTCAAAGTTTTGTTCCCCTGATTACTTGAAACCAAAGATTTGATTGAGATTACATTTTGCACTCAAATGGAGAATGAGATGTTCAAGCTACATGTGAAATTTTGTCCAGATCGCATGACCAAAACCATAGAAACCATAGAAAATTTGAACTTTTGAACGGAAACGCCTAGGGACTCGAAATTTTCAGGATAGGTGAGGATCTCGAATGTCGTGATCACGTTCATCTATGAGTAAAATTATACTGGGGCTTCCGTGAATATGGTCGTTTGAAATTTAGTTTTCTTGATAATTCCAAAACTAAAGATTCGATCGTGACGAAATTTTGTGTACTAATGGAGAATGATATATTCAAGCTACATTTCTCCAGATCACATGACCAGAACCATAGAAACCATAGAAAATCATAACTTTCGAACGGAAAGGCCTAGGGACTTGAAATTTTCAGGATAGGTGTGGATCTGAAATGTCGCGTTCACGTTCATCAATGAGCAGAATTATGCTAGGGTTCCGTAAATACGGTCGTTTGAAATTTTGGTTTCTCGGAAATTTCGAAACTACGGATTCGATCGAGATGAGATTTTGTATTTTAATCGAGAATGATATATTAAAAGGAAATTTTGTCCAGATCGCATGACCAGAACCATAGAAAACATGGAAAATTGTAACTTTTGAACGGAAAGGCCTAGGAACTTGAAAGTTTCAGGGTGGGTTTGGATCGCGAATATCGCGGCCACGTTCATCAATGAGCAAAATTAGACTATGGGTTCCGTAAATATGGCTGTTCAAAATATTTTTTTCCTGATAATTTCGAAACTACTGATTGGATTGGGATGAAATTTTGCACCTCGCTTAGGAATAATTTATTCAAACTACGTGCCAAATTTTGTCCAGATCGCACCACCAATACCATAGATACCGTAGAAAATTCAAGCGAATTATTCAAAAAAAAATTGGTCACCTAAAGCACTGACATGAAGTCTGGAGTGTCGCCTAAGTTTCAGAATTTTTGTGACAGCTGTCGAAAATTCCTTCAATTGATTTCTAAAACTGGAAAATGCGAATCTACCTACAAGGTGCATGTACGAGCGCTCAAAAGCTCCTGCCTTCACGGCAGTGCTTTTCGTAATTTTTATTTTCAGTTGAGTGTTTCTGCAGTTGTTTCTTTCCCGAATGGTTTAATAATTTATTTCAACTATTTCATTCTTCAATTTCAATTAATTAGCTCTCTGGATTGAAACCGCTGTGCAATCAGGTGTTCACAATGTTGCCCTTTTATTTTTCATATAAAGTATAAAACAATACCTACATTATATTTCGATAGAAAAGAAAACCTGTGTCAATTACATAAGGTTCCAGCAAATTCATAAAAAATTGAATTGAGAGAATAGATTTTGGAAGGAAGTATTCAATATTACCAGTGCACAGATGATGGAACAAAATTCATTGTCTCTATTCACCTCAACTTCGGAGAAAAGTCCTTCACTACGGAAGATCGAGTATTTTTATTGGAAATGTAGATCTATCGAATCATGAGGTGTGAAATTTCGGAAAAGGTTGCATTTTTGTTTCAAAACAATCTCGGTGAATCATTAGCATAATCAGACATTGAAAACTTAAAATACACGCAAATCGCCAATACATAATGAGGAAAAGCAATCGATTCATCAATTATTTTTCAGGACCGAATCAGAGTTGGGATAATTGAGAAATATTGCAGAATCATTTTGCAATTCGAAAGTCATTATCCTACCACGAAATATCACCGGAAAATCTAGGAACTATTAAATGCTCCGTAACAACAGAGGAATGTGAATTTCAGCAGGCATTCCGGACTTACCGGAAATATGAATATCTTCAGGAAGTTTCGTCGTTCTCCATGACCGGGCGTTATGATTTGATGTAACTATTTTATAACTATTCCCACTGGGATATTCATCGGTTCGAAATATTTCATTCAACGAATTTGTTTCCAAACTGAGAAAAATAACTCTTTCAGAGCGCCTGTTTCTATGAACAAGAACGTTATCAAGTTGCCCAAATGTCTCTAATATTCTAATTCTGAGTCGAGAATGGTCTTGAACGATTAGGTTACACAGGTGGGTGGTTGAGTTCCATTATATCTGTCCGTCGGTCCATTTCTTCGTCAACAGGATAACATTCTAAAAAAAAGATCAAGAGTGCAAATCATGTGTAATCTCCTGAGGATCACATCAGGAGAATTGAAAAAATGTACAACTTCGGTATCTCAGAAACTGTTTGCATATCCTTGCTGTATTTTACACTTTTCATGAAGCATTGAAATGAAGCGAAAAATACGAAATTACTTTTTGCCCAACCTAATATATCGAAATATAAAGAAACATATGAAACTTCAAGTAAACAGCTATTGCACGTGAAAAAAATTGAGTTCTTCTGATCTGGTGTTGAGAAACATTGATGACTCCATCTCTTGAAGTTTATAAAAATAAAAAGCCATTATTTGTCATACTGACGACCATTCGCAATATGTGGTTTATGTCATGCTCCTTGAAGTGTCACCTCATGTGAAATCAAAATGATCATAAATAAGTTAAGTTGACCGCACTGAGGTTGCATTGAAACAAGCGCTCAAAAGCTCGTGACTTTACATCAGTGCTTTTTCGATGTTCGAAATTCTTTCAAAACATAAGTCCGTTACGTACGTTACATCTTGTGAAATGTATATTTTGAATGGAACAAGTAAGCCTTCATTTTACTGAAGTGGTAACAGGATAACCTTCCTTTCAAATTTCATCTATATAGTGCCAATAGTCTCCGAGGGAAATGACTGTGTTTACGGACAGATAGGCGACCACTACGAAATTATAAGGGTTCTTCTTTTTTCCATTTTGGTTACAGAATGCTAAAAAACGATGAAACACCAATATGTATGGCCTCTGTTACCCACCCTAAAGCAGGTACATCGAATCGGCCTCCTGCCAACACGCCTCAATAACTCCGTGCGCTTTACTCCCCTGCAAGACGTACCTTTCCGCTATCTTCATGGTGATAATGATGCTATCGCTTCGGATTCATTTCCGGAGCTTGTTTAGGATCCTGACTCATTGCTCCAGACCCTGAGAGATGAAACTTATCTCGATAGGCTAACTAGGATTTTCCTACTTTCATCCCGTGATATTTTGTAACGAAAGTGGGTTGTATATCCGATTAAAAATCTAGACTGCCGAAAGTTATTATTTAGAGTTTGACAGTATTATGATAAAGATGTATGAATTATCGTGACAGAGAAAATATCGATACCTTTTTGCCAAACTATCGTAAGCCTCAACGTAGTACGTTGAGGCTTACGATAATTTGGCAAAAAGGTATCGATATGTTGTAGTAGAAATACATCAAACAATTGGATTAACATGAATCACAACAGTTCAAGTTTCCTCATTTCTTTCGAAATTCCTTTTATCATCAAAAATTTGTGTGGAGTGTTCATTATACACAGATTTCATTTCGAACTGGACAGCAAAATGAGTGAGTTTATTTGAAGGTTCAATTGGTAAATCTGAGAGTTGCCGTTGGCCATTTTCTGTATATTTCCGAACCGTCTAATTATTGTATCTCTCCTAAAGCTCTTCTCTTCCGGCTACGAATGTTTTGTTCTTTGATTCCTCTTTCGTCCGCGTCATTTTGAATTTAACATTGCGGGGATTCAGTTTTTTTTTGTCGTTAGTGAACCAACTTCTCACTGTAAGGTTGTTATTTTTTTCTCCAGTTTATGGTTATATATTTATTTTCGTAGGATATGTTACCGTCCCATAGAGGTTACCTTACCACAGAGAAATATCGAGGGCCGCATACCGCTAGTCGAACATGGATTCAGATACGTTACCACCATTTCGATAAGATCGCCAAGTCGAGATACGTAACCCCGTACAGAACAGAGTCCGCCATTATAGAGACCGGCTTCGAAGTTTTTCCGAGAAAAGGCACCGTTAAACTGATTGTATTATTATGAGGGATCTCACAGATATCTAGGAGAGTCAGGATATAAACATTAAAACATTATAAACATTAAAACATCACGACAAGAGCAATTCTACCCCTGACTTTCCCAAAGAGTTCAAGCAATCCAACCAGAAGATCTTCCTCGACGGAAAGAATTCTGCCTGTGGCTTTCAGAAAACCAATATTCAACAACTTCTATTCTGTTTACTGATGAAGCCACTTCCACAAGAAATGGAGGTAACAATTTTCACAATACTCATGTAGGGTCAACATAAAACCTCCACGCTGTCAAAAGAACAGGTTTTCAACAAAGATTTTCCTTGTATGTCTGGATCGGACTCATGTGTGGTATGCTTATTGGGCCATTTTTTCTACCACTACGACTGTCAGGTGAAGACTTTCGCTATTTTCTCCAGAACAATTTGCCAGGTTTATTAGAAGATGTTCCTCTCAATATTTGGCAGAGAATGTGGTTGTTACTAGATGTTCAAACTTATTCATATAATGTGTTTCCTAATAGGTGGATAGGATGTGGTGGGTCAATTTCTTGGCCTGCGTGCTCTCTGGATCTCAACCCCTGTGATTTCTTCATTAGGAGTCAATGGAAAATATGAGTGTATAGTGACGGTGAGCTGACTAGTGCGGAAGAACTAAGACAACGCATTGAAAAATGCTTGTGACATTATTCGTGAGCAAACTGATGTGATAGATGCTGCATGTAACCATTCGTTATTAGGCCGGGTAAAACTTTGTACACCTCAAATTGTGACCATTTTGAACAATTTCTCTTAACAATTTGGATCAATTTCATCGGTTAGTTTGTGAAATTCCTTATATTTATTTATAGGACCTTTTAAATCAGTAATTTTTCGTCTCCCTATTTCGAACATTAAGAATTATACAGTTCAGGGAAATCTCCTAATAAAAGTTTAAAGAGAATGTAGAATTTTGCGGTGAATTGTAGTGCCAAGAAAAGATCGCATGCATATATGGCATAGTAATTTATCACTGGTCTCCTTACATGGAGACAACACCAGTCGTATTGAGATATGGATGCCCAAGATTTTTTGTTGATTGAGTGTTTTATATGATCAACTTCCAGTGAAATTATCCCCTTTGATGAGTTCTAGCACCTGTCAAAAAAGCCTCACCTTTAAAAACACCCTGTATTTGTGGCGGTTATTGCATGCGATAATTGCTATTGCGTACTTGCCCCAAAACGAGCGACAAATTCACTCCATATAAATAGAGCTTCAATAATATTTTTTTGGTTATTAGTACCTTTTTTTTTGTCTAATAAAATATTGAGAAATTTCTCTAAACCTGGAAGAAAAAAATTACGAAAAGCACCAGACTGGAATTTTCTGCGGTATCTATGGTCTTGGTAATGCGATCTGGACACAATTCCCCACGTAGTCTGAATATATTATTCTTCATCTATGTGCGAAATTTCATTCCAATCCAATGAGTAGTTTCGAAATTATCAGGAAAAAAATAGTTTCAACGGCTATATTTACGGAACCCGTAGTCTAATTTTGCTCATTGATGAACGCAAACGCGAAATTCGCGATCCGAACCTATCCTGAAAATTTCAAGTCCCTAGGCCTTTCCGTTCGAAAGTAATGATTTTCTATGGTTCCTATGGTTTTGATCATGCGATCTAGAAAAAATTGAGCTCATAGATGAAGAATAATGTATTCAAACTACGGGGGGAATTTTGTCCAGATCGCATTACCAATACCATATATACCATAGAAAATCCTAGCGAATTATCGAAAAAAAAATTGGTCACCTTGTCTAAGTTCGCTCATTGATAAACGTGACCGCAACATTCGAGATCCACACCCTTGAAGCTTGAATATATCATTCTCCATTAAAATACAAAATTTGTCACGATCGAATACGTAGTTTTGAAATTATCGAGAAAACACAATTTCGAACGGCCATATTTACGGAACCCCTGGTCGAATTTTGCCCAATAACGAACTCAACCTCGGCATTCAAGATTCGAACCTACCCTGAAAATTTTAAATCTCGTTTTGTTCGAAAGTTATTGTGCTTACGGCCGGCCGGACAGACTTGAATTTTTCGATTAGTCATCAGTGAGTCGAACCTTGTCGATTAAGACCATTCTCGGCTCAATATTCATCGTGACGAAATGATGTAGCCCTCGTGTAAGTAGAACGTGCGCTCAATAAAGATAGGACAAAAAGGAAGAGGCAAGCTTAGTGCGAGACAAGACATGGTGTGTTTTCCGATTCGCTTACTTATATCTACAAGGTGTGACATTATTTTTGAGCTCCTTCCAGTTTATATGTTTGACACCGTCTTTTGAAATTCAGTTCCTCCAAACGAAAACCATTGATACAAATTTCATTTCGTCAGTTCTTGATGCAAACAAGGAATTAGTTGAATAGAATATATTTGCACAGCTGAACAATCTATTAATTCACCAGTTTATCACTCGAGTCGCTTCTTGGTCGCTAATTTGAATACAACCCCTCGGTGGTCCAACTATGTAACTAATTCCGTCGAGTGTGAGTGACGAAGATGGCAATAGGGAATCCTTCGGGACGTAATCCTCCGGGAACCCGCTTTGTTTCGAAAATTCCTTCGTTATTAAGAGTATAGTAATTGAGCTAAGATTTCGTTGTGGAGGCATTGTCTGGGTTCTTAGCCTTGGATTTGCAATTTTCAATTTGCCGTTCTGGCTGGATGAGGACTTTTTACGAATCGATTGAATTCAAAGAATATCGGAACTGAGTATTTTTTTCTTCGGTTTGTTGGCTTATCAAACTAGTCTCTACGAAATACCTCATTATCTGCTGTCTGCTATTTGGTTTCTCCTATTAGCATATATCGTATGTAACATACTACGCCAATTTTCCAGATGCTCTTCTGGTAAAAATTCCAAGTGATAAACTATTGATAAAGAGCAAATATCTGCATTGGATTATTCTTGATATTCATTTCATATATTCTTCATCATGGTTTTTGTTTTTCAATGATTTGAAACCAAACCATAATGACCTAGGGACTTGATATTTTCAGGATATGTGTGGATCTCGAATATCGCGGTCACGTTTATCGATGAGCAAAATTAGACTAGGGGTTCCGTAAATATGGTAATATTAAGGTTTCATGATTTCGATATTATTATAATTGAAAGACCACCTGCCGTCACTAACGCAAACTGCAGTCATCCAGTTACCAGTATTTTAGGACAAACGAAGCCAATTGCTCATTTAAAAAACATTGTTGAAGGTCGTCGCAAAAATTTTCGGTTTACACTTTCCCTATTCTCTCCAGATCGTTATTTTTAATTGAGTTCAGCGACGGTAGTTAATTTCGACATCAGAGGGAAAGTAATAATAAGCCCTGCGGAATCGACGGTTGACGTGAAAAAATCACATGCTGTGTGTTCGCCATGCAATGCATGCATGTAGGTATACGTTAGGGTAGCAGGTGGATATGTGATGATTTATCGAAATGATACGTGGTAATTCAGTTTCTTCTCGGATGATCCCAAATTTGCGTATTTCGAATCTGACCTGTTGTCGAGTTGAGCAGTGCAAGAACGGAAATATATTCGCGTTATGTTGATAAAAAATTCAGTAGTGAACTATAACAAAATGCTCTTTCTCTCTCACAGGCGGTGTTGGGATTAGAGTCTAGCTAGAGTCATTGGAAGAACCACTTCAGTTTCAGCTAGGGTTGCCATCTCTGTAATCTGAAAACTAGGACAAGAAGCTTTAAAACCCCGGACATTTTATCTAAAAACCCGGACATGTTGGAATATTTTTTCAACTACCTTTTATGAAGGAAAAATATTTCAGGAGATTCTCAATTTTTTCAATTTTTGAATTATACCATGAATTATTACTCTTTCATACAGGGTATCCCAGAATGACTGAAAAATCCTGAAATACTGTAAAGAAGAGCGATCAGGCGCTCTGAAAAAAAAAATAAACAATATCTTTCCCCGGTAGAAATATCTTCTTTTTCAAACGAACAGAAACAACGTCATATTTCGACTGACAGGATCATCGAAAAGTTCTACTTCTCCTCCCCCGTAAGGAACTGAGTTGCTCTGTCAACGATGAATTCCATTTCCGTACGCCGTAAGGAAAAATGTAATTAACTATCAAAATTAATTTTGCGAGACAACCGTAACTAGGCAAACTTTCTATTGATCACTCAATTATAATGATCGTAAATATGAATGTAATCCCCAGATTTCAATGAATTTCAAAGCAATTGAAAAATATAAAAATTACGAAAAGCACTGCCGTGAAGGCAGGAACTTTTGAGCGCTCGTACATGCACCTTGTAGGTAGATTCGCATTTTCCAGTTTTAGAAACCAAATGAAGGAATTTTCGACAGCTGTCAAAAAAATTCTGAAACTCCAGACTTCATGTCAGTGCTTCAGCTGATCATTTTTTTTTCGATAATCCGCTAGAATTTTCTACGTTATCTATGGTCTTGGTGATGCGATCTGGACAAAATTTTGCACGTAGTTTGAATACATTATTCCTGAGCTAGGTGCATAATTTCATTCCAATCCGATGAGTAGTTTCGAAACTATCGGGAAAATAGTATTTTGAACGGCCATATTTACGGAACCCCTAGTCTAATTTTGCTCATTGATGAACGTGACCGCGATATTCGCGATCCAAACCCTCCCTGATCTGGAGAAATGTAGGTTGAATATATATTTCTCCATTAGTACACAAAATTTCGTCACGATCGAATCTGTTGTTTTGAAATCATATATAAAGAAAAGAAAAATAAATTTCAAACGACTATATTTACGGAACTCCTAGTATAATTTTGCTCATAGATGAACGTGATCACGAAATTCGAGATCCACACCTATCCTGAAAATTTCAAGTCCCTAGGCGTTTTCGTTCAAAAGTTACAATTTTCTATGTATGTTTTCTATGGTTCTGATCATGCAATCTGGACAAAATTTCACATGTAGCTTGAACAACTCATTTTCCATTCGAGTACAAAATTTCATCTCGATCAAATCTGTAGTTTTCAAGTAATCAGGAGAACAAAATTTTGAACGGCCATATTTACGGAACCCCTGGTGGAATTCTACCTATTAACGAACTTAACCGAGGCATTTGGGATCTGAACCTACACTGAAAATTTCATGTCTCTAGGTTGATCCGTTCGAGAGTTATTGTGCTTACGGCCGGACGGACAGACTCGAATTTTCCGACGGATTCGTCATCAGTGAGTCGAACATAGTCAATTGAGACCATTTTCGGCTCAAAATTCGAAAAATACAGACATCGTGACGAAATGATATAGCCCTCGTGTAAGTAGTACGAGCGCTCAAAAAATAACATATTCCATTCGGAGAAGAAGTGACTTTTCATCCTTATGAAATAATATAATATTTTTTTCAAAATAATGGTTTCTACTACATCACGTTGCGTTTCTGTGTAACACGCTCACAAATAAATCAAATCCATTAGTTCCTTCATAGTAAAATATTCTTCATTAAAATACCAATAGGTATTCAGAAAACCGTATGAAAAAACTGTTGTCATTTTTCTGGAAAGAAACTTCAAATTTCCTCATAAAATATGATATGATGATATGTATTTCATTATGTATGTGAAAGTATGATATTTTAAGATGAAATTTGAAGTTGGATATTTTTTTCCAAAAAAATGACAACAGTTATTCATACGGTTTTCTATATATCTATTGGTATTTCGATGAAGAATATTTTACTATGAAGGAACTAATGGATTTGATCAATTTGTGAGCGTGTTACACAGTAACGCAACATGAAGTAGAAGAAACTATTATTTTGAAGAAAAAAAGAAGATATTTCTACCCCAGGGAAAGATATTTTTCGCGCGACGATTTTTCAAAACTATTTCGTCCATTTTGAAATATTCGTATTTTTGCGTCGAAAATGTGGCGTCACGCACTAAATAGTTTGACACAATTGACTCCGGTTCGAAAACAAATTTTGGGATAGTTCGAACTGCAGTTCGTACTTTTATGACATGGATAGAATGGTTTCTGAGCGCTTTCGGAAACAGCTTTTTAAAGAATATTGGTTGTGTTTGTTGATTTCATCATGGATTCGTTGATTCGTGCGTTTTGTGAAGATTTGAATGGTGGGACGTCACCGTTTTGAAATTATGGCATTTTATCGATACACGAACGAACTGGTGACGTCAACTACAAAATGTTTCAGAAATAGTTTCGAACCGGGATCCAAGCGGAAAAACGGTTCTACTTGAAAATTGCAATACCCGGACAACAAATAAAATGCGGCCCGGACGCTCCCCGGACGCCCTAAAAACTAGGACAAATCCGGGGAAACCCGGACGGATGGCAGTCTTAAGTTTCAGCGGGTGTACAATCGTAACGGTTGAAAATAAAATGAAATACGATACGACTTTCCCTATTCAATTGCAT
Source organism: Aphidecta obliterata (assembly GCA_963966015.1). Lineage (NCBI taxonomy): Eukaryota > Metazoa > Arthropoda > Insecta > Coleoptera > Coccinellidae > Aphidecta > Aphidecta obliterata. The sequence goes on along the minus strand of OZ014429.1, from coordinate 14,127,237 downwards.
GTGAGGAATTCATTTGTGACATTGAATGAAACAAATAATTTTCTCCTCGCATCACTTCTGGGTTCTTTCTTGCCATAACTGGTTTTGAAGATAGAATAAATTCTACGAAAATAGAAAAAAATTCAGAGCGAAAATGAAAACGAATTCTAAATAATCTCAACGCAAGTCGAAGGCTTACAAATTTCAATTAAATGTTTGAATAATCCACCTTGTTGTGCCAAACAATAGCCAAATCTATTATAAAGACATAATCTCATATCTTTGAGCAGATTAGGCATGGTGGATATTTTGCAACAAAGTTGCATTATTTTCAACCTTAGTTTTATAAGATTTGCAGATCTATCAATCTCATGCCCTTATGGGCTATGGTGTGTGACCATATGCTCTATGCTATTTTTACGGCGGGTCACACATGTGTCTTTGCCTTGGGGAGTTGGGAAAGCGATTCATGACCTACAGATATTTGAGACAGTAGCTTTTGGAACGGACAGGTGGCGTGATTTGAGAACTTTTCTCCGATCACCGTTGCCTTATGTTTCAAAGGTTTTCTGTTTCTCACATCAAATTTGTCATTCTGATAATTGTACTGACGAGATCTGATATGGATCGAAACCGGTCTACAGGTGCGAATGATGAATTTGGTGGTATCTGGGGTACATGAATTGTTTTGTTGGCTTGCTATTAGTTTATCTAGTATTTCAGATAAATAGCCGTTATATTATTACAATACCATTTTATTGCTTTAATTTCTTTCTCAGTTTATATTTCTATTAATGAAGAGTCAATTTCACTTTCAACCTTTACGGTTTATCGTACACCCGCTGAAGCTGAAGTGCAATTGAACGTAGTTTAATGACTAGCTTACCATCGCCTGTGAGAGAGAAAGAGCATTCTGTTTCCAGTTCACTAATAGATTACCCATTATCATAACGCGAATTTATCTCCATTTGTGCACTGTTCGACTGAACGGTCAGGTTTCTTATTATTATGCATTGAATATCCTACACGTCCAATGTGACCCGGCTGGTACATATTATGGAATCACTTTTTTCGGCAACCGTCCGGGAAGTACCCACTTCCCGACGCTTTTCCTTTGAGAAAGTAACATTTCCCGGCCTAATCCGGAAAGTACTTTCCGGACTAGGCCGGAAAGTACGTTTCCCGTAGCGATGAAATTACGACTGACACCTATTACGTTGTTATCATTGGCTATATGAAAAATTTGGTGGGTCTGATTTCGATATATACAATTGATCATTACTATAGCAACGAAATACCAACATGAAATAAGTTGCCATTTTGATTTTTGAAAGTTTGGAGTGTTTTTGGTCGCATTTATCGCAATAAAGAAATGTGTCTCGATAATTTGTTATTCTACATGGTTGCCGAAAAAATAGTGTACGCAACACGTCCAAAAACAGTTTTTTTTGGACTGGCAGACTTCCAGGACTCGCTAACGCTCGTCCTAGAATTTTATCTACTCGTCCAAGAAAACAGTTTTTTCCGGACTTGTTACGTAAATTACTATTTTTGAAGGGCCGTTGGCAAAGTACTCACACTAAAAATGGTGGAGTTTCCTATTTTCACAGCATTGGAGTACACTATCGAAATAAGTCATACATTGGTTGATTTTTGAAACATAACGTGTTCCGTTAACTATAACTTCTTCAGATTATAATAATGGTGTCAACTTGCACCTAGCAGCTGAGAAACCTCAGAGGGATCTTTTTCGAGAAGGCCTGAAGCTCAAACATGTACAGGGATGTGATGTTTGTTTATGCAAGATCTTACCACCACCGATAATCTGCTGGACCTACCATCCTTCTGTGAAACTGATGAACTGAAAAAATGGTAGAGGAAAGAACCACATGTACGGTATCACCATGACCTGAATCATCTACATATCTTAATATAAGGAAGCTTTCAACAAATGGTTGTTGAAAGAAGAACGGTTTCTGGAATAACAAGGATTCATTATCGGTATACAAGATCAAGTCATTTCCACATTTCCAACTACAATGCGAGATGGAACATTACGAACGGATATGTTTGAAAAGTGCCAACAACGTTCGGAAACCATACATCATATAATTTCTCGCTGCGAATGTCCGGCCAACACGGACCTACTCCACAGGCATAATTATGCCTGCAACATTGAGCAATACAGGATGAGACTATAAGAAATATCCGCTGCCAGTTTTGAAAAATGTCTCTTTCAGGTTGTACTAAGACAGACTCATCCGAGAAAATGGCTGTCTACATCTGCGCTTAAGTGTGTCTTAAAATGAACTTCGAAGGGGCGCATATCTACAAAACTACAGACAGCCAGGCCACGCTGAGGTCCCTAGAATCACACAGCCAGGGATCTCTGCTGACATGGGAATGCCGTAATACCATAAAGCAACTGACCAGAGGCAACAAAGTGACTCTACTATGGGCATCGGGGCATTGTGGTTGTTTAAGCGCGACAAAAGAGCAAGTGGACTGTATGAAATTCGAACAATAATAACAAATCAAACGATCAAAAAGTAACACCAGAACGATAATCTGACTCACCTTTCTTTCACTTTCGACCATAAAACTTCACCGAATGTGAACGACACTCTCCAAAAATGCAACGAAAATCTACCGTCGACGACGATGCGAAAAAAAATCTCCTCTCTTTCGATCTTCGGGGAAATATCTCTTCCCTCGAAATTCCGGTGTTGCCAGCATTACACATTGTGGTGCAAACAAGGGAAAACAAACAAAATATTTCGACATTGGTCTATTCGTTCCGAAATTCACAAACCAAAAAATATGCGAAACCCTAACATTCCGCTCACCAAAAATATCAAGATATTTTTTTTTTAAAAATAGAACCCGAAAAAAAATCAATGTACAGCTTGATTCAAGCAAAATAAAATAAACAAGTGCATATATACTCGAACCTCCATGTATACATAAAAAAATTCAAAAAAACTAATTTGATTTTGGTAGTGGACATAATTTAGTAAGTCCACGTTTGAACTGACTATCAGGTGTTTTCACCGAAGCCACTCGAACAACTCCATCCCTGCCGGGATATAATTCCGTGATTCTACCAATCTTCCACTTTAATGGGGGAAGATTTTCATCCTTTATCAGAACTAAATCACCGACATCTATTCCAACACCGTCGCTCGTCCATTTCAATCGTTGATTTAAAGAATGCAAGTATTCAATGTGCCATCGCTTCCAAAAATCTTGGTGCAATCGAGTCAATAATTGCCACCTATCGAGATGATTGAAATTCAACGAAGTCAAATCAGGGTCCGGCAAAGCCGATAACGGTTCCAATGTCAAAAAATGACCTGGAGTCAAAACCGAAAAATCATTGGGATCTGAACTTTGTTCTGTCAGAGGGCGCGAATTGAGCACAGCTTCTATTTGAACTAATAATGTGTTCAATTCTTCGAAAGTGAGAATTTGTTCTCCTATTATACGATACAAATGTGTTTTCACCGACTTGATACCGCTCTCAGCAAGACCACCGAAATGTGGTGTGGCGGGAGGATTAAACGACCATTCCAATTTTTCGTATTCCGCAGCATCCCTCAAGATGTTCTTCAAATAATTTGCTGCCCCTACAAAGTAAGTACCACCATCCGTGTGAATGTGTGATACTCGACCGCGCCTTCCAATAAAACGACGAAAGGCGGCCAGAAAACAGGCAGTACTTAGATCCGAAGCCAATTCTAAATGCAATGCCTTTGTAGCACAACAAACAAACAGACAAAGATACGATTTCTGCATTTTAGCAGATCGCAATCCGCTACTTTTGATGGTGAACGGACCACCAAAGTCGATACCCACGCACGAAAACGGTTTAGCCTTGGATATACGAAAGGGAGGCAAATTTCCCATCAATGGCTGAAAAGTTTTAGGATTCGTCCTGAAACATTTGAAGCATTTTGAAATAATACTGCGAATTGCCCTTCTAGGTGACAGAATCCAATACTGTTGCGAGAGCAAATACTGCAGTGTACGTAGACCGGGATGCAAATACTTGCGATGAAAACTTTCGATTATTAATTCCGTCAATCTATGTTTTCTAGGTAGCAAAATCGGATATTTCTTATCATAAGATAATTTACTATTAATAATACGACCGCCTACTCTGAGCAAACCGAAATCGCATAGAAACGGCATCAATTTGCGTAGAGGTTTCGAAAGAGGTAAACCTTGTTTTAACCGCTTTATTTCTTCCGCAAAAACAATACTCTGAACGTTTCTAACAACGATCATTAAAGCCGTATTCAATTCTATGGCAGTAGGAATACCACTCATCTTATGTTTATCTTTCCGAATATTATTCATGAATCTATAAAGATAGGCCATAATAGACTGTATTTTACTTAAAGACGAATATTTTTCTAATAAAGAAGAAACTACTCCATCTTCAACATGAACATTGAAACTATAAAGTTTCGTTTCCGATATTATCTCATCATCAGAGAAATTTTCTGCAATTCCATTAGAAACAGAAAAAACACTTCTTAGAAAAGGGGGCCCCGCCCACCATAACGAATTATCTAAAAGCTCAGAGGGTAGACAACCTCTAGATCCGATGTCTGCTGGATTTTCACAACCATTAATATGATGCCAGCAACTTGGACTAACCTTTTCTTGAATAGAAGCTACTCTATTGGCGACGAAAGTCTTCCATCTACTTGGTGGAGACTTGATCCAACATAATGCAACATTTGAATCTGACCAGGCAAATGTGCGAGTTATAGTGAAATTGGAAACAAATACCGATTTTATATAACTTGACATGTTACTTAACAACACGGCGGCACACAACTCCAATCTTGGTATCGATACCTTTTTTGAGGGAGCAACCTTTGTTTTTGCCAGAACTAATATCGGCTTGTATTCGAACTCCGAAATCTTCATTCTCAAGTACGCAACACCAGCATAACCTCGTTCACTCGCGTCACAAAATCCGTGCAATTCACAAGATTTGGATCGAGGAATTTCTAAAAATCTAGGAACTTCAAGATTTGAAAGAGACTCGAGTTCTGATCTATATTGATTCCATCGAGAAACGATATTCTCTGGAGGAACGTCATCCCAATCTAATCCCAAACTCCATAAAATTTGGTTCAAGTATTTAGCGAAAAATGTAATAGGTGCGAGAAAGCCTAAAGGATCAAATATTCTCGCTAACTCCGATAAAATAGTGCGTTTAGTGCATTCTTTAGATGAAACATTCACGGTATAACAAAAAGTGCATTCTTTAGATGAAACATTCACGGTATAACAAAATACGTCTTTAGTAGGATTCCATTTCAAACCCAAGGCTTTAACAATAGAACTGTCGTCCAAATCAAGAGGAATCTGTTTAAATTCATCTGGCAGAAAACTAAGTAATTCAGAACAATTTGAAGCCCATTTCCTCAGAGGGAAACCGGCTTTTCCAAAAGCACAAATCAATTGTTCGATAATTACACGAGCATCATCTAAAGAATCACTTCCCGACAGAACATCATCGATATAAATATCATTATTTAAAATTGAAATGACTAACGGAAAGTTACAACCCTCATCAATGGCGAGCTGTTTGATTACTCTATTTGCAAGAAACGGCGAACATGTTAATCCGAATGTAACCGTATTCAACGTATATTCTAAAAGTGGTTCATCACTAGAGAAACGCCAAAAAATACGCTGATAATCTCGAAACTTAGGCGAAACTATAATTTGTCGAAACATCTGCTTAATGTCAGCAGTAAAAGCAATACGATGTGTTCTGAAACGAGCCAAAAGACCCACCAAATCAGTTGTAATTTGGGGCCGACGTACAACGAATCATTAAGTGAAAACCCCGATGTGCATTTTTGAGATGCATCAAAGACTACTCTCAATTTAGTTGTCAATGAGTCAGGTTTTATAACGCAGTGATGTGGCAAATAATAGGATTTAGAATAATCCGTCAAATTTGGAGCAATGGTCATATGTCCCGAATTCAAATAATCACGCATGAAGTCATCATACTGAATTTTCAAAACATCATCTTTGCTTAACCGACATTCCAAGTTGAAAAATCTTTTGATAGCTACCTCCCGAGAATCTTGAAAAGATGATTCCAAATTCGAAATAAAAGGCAAATCAACTATATATCGACCATCAACATCCCGAGTTGTAGTTTTCGAGAAGATATCTTCGCAGAGCTGATCATCTTCAGAAATGACATTATGTTCAGGTACTTGTTCCAACTCCCAAAATTTCTTTAGCGTATTTTCCAATGATTCTACTTCAGTTGGACATGAAACCAAAAATGATGTTAAACCAGCACTATCAACAAAAGAATTTTCTGAACCGATTCGTCCAGTCAAAACCCAACCGAATAATGTATTGATAGCTATAGGTTCTTCAATATTATTTTCAACTTTACCTGGAATTAATATCTGAGCAAAGATATCCGCAGAAATGAGCATATCAATCGAACGCGAACTATGAAATTTGGGATCAGCCAATTTCAGAGAAGTTATATGAGGCCAATTAAACGAAGTTATCTTGAAATTTGGCATATCCGAACATATTTTTGGTAAAACAAAGACATCAACTTTTAATTCTTGCTCGGTGTCATAACATGAACTAATCGTACAAGTTGAAGATCCCTTGGGTACAACGGGAGAGCTACCAATTCCATGAATCGAAGTTGTCAAGGGAAAAAATCTCAAACCTAACTTATTCAAACATTTTGATGTTATGAAACTAGCCTGACTTCCATTATCAAGCAATGCACGAAATTTTTGTTGTCTTTTACCAAAATTTCTGCTGTCGAAAGCAAAACAAACGATTCTGACGATTTAATAGGAGAAATTTGCAGAGAAACTGCCTGATTTAAACTAGTTTGAGACTTATTATCAACTATAGCCTCAGAACTATCCGAATTATTTTTATGAATCAAAGAACCTGAAGCTGAAGTGCTCGGTTTATTTTCCAATGATCGATTAAATTCAACTCGCTCAAAATGTAGAAATGAATGATGTCTACTACTTCCACAACGTCCGCATGACGATTTACTCGGACAACTATTACAACGATGAGAAGATTGCAAACATTTTAAACACAACTGATGATTTTTAGCTAACAAAAATCTATCATATGGAGAGCGATTCTGAAAAATAGAGCAATTCAGGTTCACGTGGTTCGATGATTTACAAAAAACACATGTTAATTTTTCAACAGAATTTGCATCAGCTAAGAATGAAACCCGCGAACTATTATTTCTAACAACTTTAGGAGCACAAGCCGAAGAATTATTCCTCTGAACTTGAAACTTATCATTCGATGATTCGACTGCCTCTAAGGCTTTACAATGATATGACAAAAATGCTATTAAGTCGGTATATTGAGGTAATTCTACCTTACTGTGATCTAATTCAAATTTAGTTCTTGTTTTGAAATCGATTTTATCCAAAAGTATATTAAACAATGGAAAATCCCACGAATCAACCGGAAAATCCAAATTGTCCAAAGCGGATAAATTTTCAGAAAATACATTTAACAATTTCCTCAATGAAGTAACATTCTCCTTTTCTAATTTTGGAAAACGAAAAATTTCGTTCCAATACGAAACTGCTAAAGGCCTCTTGTTATTATAACGCTTAAGTAAACTACCGAAAGCGATCGGATAATTGTCCCCTGACAAAGGTATTCCTTTAACTATTTCCAGAGCATCATTGGATGTACTACTCAAAAGGTACTGAAATTTTTCAATGTTGCTCAACGACAAATTTTTATCAACCAATGATACGAACAAATCACGAAAATTAGGCCATTCTTTCAAAACACCTCCAAAAGTGGGTAGTGAAATCTTGGGTAATCTAACGTGCGATACTGTAGGTGGAGCAGTCCCCGTTTCACTGTTTCGATTTACCTTTTCAACCAAATTATAAAAGATAGATTTAACAGTGAAATATTGTTTATCTACTAAAGAACGAATATCTTCCTGTGTTTGAAGAACTTCTTCACCCTCATTTGCCCTCGCATTAACAATCTTGAAATGGCTAGCTTCGAATTGTTTATAAATTGACTCTAACCTATTCATTCGCATCTTCAGCTCCGAAATCAAAGCGGGATCGCCCTGAGCATTCTGCGCTACCTCGAGGATTTCTGAAATACGATTGGAAGCGGTCTTACGATTGGCATAAGGAATAGCTAACGCAGACGCGTCAGATGGCATCCTGAATAATTTTCCGAAACAGGAAAATGCAAACTAATTGAACAAAATTTGGCAACAACGCTGAAACAAATGCCGATGATTTATTCCAATATTCAAGATAAACGATGGAACTCTTATCGTGAAAACGAAATATGAACGTTTTTTTTGTCCGTTCGAAGATGTATGCACATATGCAGCTGTAGTCACTTTATCTGATATGAACGTTATCGAGTTTAATTTTCAAACGATTTTTGAAATTAAACTGATCGAAATCGAATGAATTTGACAAAATATAATGAAATGAAAATCAATTTTTCTCAAAAACGAATTAGGCGCCGAATGGACCAATGTTTAAGCGCGACAAAAGAGCAAGTGAAATTCGAACAATAATAACAAATCAAACGATCAAAAAGTAACACCAGAACGATAATCTGACTCACCTTTCTTTCACTTTCGACCATAAAACTTCACCGAATGTGAACGACACTCTCCAAAAATGCAACGAAAATCTACCGTCGACGACGATGCGAAAAAAAATCTCCTCTCTTTCGATCTTCGGGGAAATATCTCTTCCCTCGAAATTCCGGTGTTGCCAGCATTACACATTGTGGTGCAAACAAGGGAAAACAAACAAAATATTTCGACATTGGTCTATTCGTTCCGAAATTCACAAACCAAAAAATATGCGAAACCCTAACAGTGGTATTGAAGAAATGAAAGAACCGACCAACTTGCGAAAAAAGCATCAAGGTTAACACCTGCAGGACCTGAGCCTTCCTTTGGACTTGAAAAATACCAATATGAGGCGTTGGATAACCGAATAACCCTTTGGAGGAACGATCCTAGATTTGCCCAGGCAAAGAAATTTGTGGTGCTTGCACCGTCCTATACCTGGAAGCTCCTGAAGCTGCCACGAGCTGAACTTCGGGTGATGGTGGGACTGCTGACGAGTCACTGTTGGTCACTTTTGCCCCGCATGGGAAAGTCGGCAGATGAGATTTGCTGGCTCTGTGGATCGAGATCAGAAACAGCTTAAGACATGGTATGCAAATGTTCAGAGTTGGCTGACCCAAGAACCATTCATATGGGGAAGTCGGTCCTGGATACTCGCGAGGTAAAAGCCAAGGCTCCTAAGGACGTCGTCGGTTTCACCAACACCATTGACGGCCTCCTTGGGTTTGTATGAATGAGTGGGGTAGAGAACAGAATATCCAACATTTTATCCAACCGAATGCTGAGAAAGTGTAAATCAATACAGTACGACAGTTCATGCAGAATTGTGGGTACAAAAATTATAAAAAGCACTGAGGTGAAGTCGGGAGCTTTTGAGCGCTCGTTCATCCACCTTGTAGGGGAATTCGCATTTTCAGGAACCGATTGAAGAATTTTTGACCAAAAAATGACAGCAGCTCTCTGTGAATTATGCCGACTCATCTGTTGCAAAAATAAAAGGATTTTTTCTTCAATAATTTGTTGGAATTTGAAATGGTTCTGCACATGCGATCTGGAAAAATGTAGCTTGAATTTATCGTTTTCCATTAAATTAAAAAATTTCGTCACAATCGAATCGGTAGTTTTGAAATTATCAAGGAAACAAAATTTCGAAAAATCATATCTACAGAATTTTTGGTTTAATTTTGCCCAATAACGAATTCGAGATTCGAACCTACCCTGAAAATGTGAAGCTTTAAGGTCGTTCCGTTCGAGAGTTATCGTGTATATGGCGGACGGCCAAACGGACAGACTTGAATCAGTTTGAATACATTATTCTCCATCTATGTGCAAAATTTTATTCCAATCCAAACAGTTATTGTCGGGAAAAAAATATTTTGAGCGGCCATTGATAAACGTGACCATGAAATTCGAAATCCACACCTATCCTGAAAATTATAATTTTCCTTTACTTCTATGCTTCTGGTCAGCCGATCTGGACAAAATTTCGCATGTAGCTTAAATATATATTGCTCCTTTGAAATACAAAATTTCGTCACGATCGAATCTGTCATTTTGAAATTATCAAGAAAAAAAAAATTCAAACGACCATATTTACGTAACCCCTGGTCGAATTTTGCCCAATAACAAACCTAACTGCGGCATTCGAGATTCAAACCTATCTTGAAAATATCAAGTTTTTAGGTCGTTCCGTTCGAGAGTTATCGTGTATACGGCCGGTCGGCCGGAGGGACAGACAGATTCGAATTTTTCGACGGATTTGTCATCAGGTAGTCGAACCTTATCGATTGAGACCATTTTCGGCTCAAAATTCGAAAAATTCAGAGATCGTGACGAAATGATGAATATAGCCCTCGTGTAAGTAGAACAAGCGCTCAAAAGTAAATGAAAGAAAGACGTCAACAATGAATGCGTTTGCGGGAGCCCCCATTACCTGCATCCATGCAAACATCTGGCTTGAATTATACGGAAGGATAAAAAAAATATTTCATCCTTTCGGACATCTGATAGATGTGAAGGACATGTCATAGTAATTCATCAATAAAATAAATGTGAACGAGCTATAATTGAAAATCAACAAGGAGAAAAAATCAGCATTCTATGTCGAAGACAGATGCTAACAAACAAATTGACGTTTAACCCAAGAATATCTAAGATATAAAAAACCGACGTAGGTTAAAGTTTTTATAATTTTGGAACTCCCATAACTGCCATCCGCCATATAAGAGTTTTCGTATTCTTATGTGATGAATATTTCAAATTATTCTTCGGCGATAGAGTCATCAATCAATCGAATATTACATCAGCAACGAAATCTGGTATTTCTCCGCATTATTATCGATTTACTGGCTGCTTTTCCCGATGGAGGATCCATCGCAACAATACACCCAACACACTTTCGAAAGTAAGTCCATCGATACATCATCTTTTTTTCACCTCTCCATCATATTTTCCATAACAATATGTCCGCAACAGAGCAAGGCGAATACTCTCGATTAAAATAATAGCTGTAGCGATGCATCCCTGTTGGAGCGTATTATCTAAAAAGTATGGCGAAGGGCACCATAAATTAGCGTTCTTATGTTGAACGTTGAAAGACATTTCAAAATAAGGAGCGGCAAGAAAATGATGGTCGAGTTCTTGTTGTGAGCCCTAAAGATGGACAGGTTAGTGCAGGGTAGGACCTAACCCACTATGTTTCTCTTATAAAATTCCATTTTTTCATTCACTCGGACTTAACTGGATGAAACCGTTTTAACATTTATTTGAAGATGATCTTCGATAGGCAATAAGTTATTTGGTATCGCTCTTTACTTTAACTGCGGTAAAATATCGATTCTGTGAAAAATCATATCGCTGTATCTACGGAATCCTTTGGCGGATTTCACCTATCACCAACTTAACCGGCGCCTTCAGATCCTCGAACGTACTCAGTATCAAAACTCTAGGATTTTCTTTTAGTTATCGTTATCACGGCCGGATATAATGGAATTAGACTACGAATTCTTCATCTGTGAGTTCAGCCCATAGACATGTCATTGGTTCAGCGTTTAAGACCATTCTCGGCTCAAAATTCGAGAATTTCAGAAATGATAACGCTCTGCTTTCCTTCTGGGATATAGTCTTGAAATAATTGCAAATTACGTAATTGTATACAATGTTAAATAATAATATATTATTCAACAACGTCTATCATTAATGAGGAGAAGAGCTTCAGGCGAATGCCGTGAATTATCAGAATAATTTTTGCTGATATGATAAAAACCCTAAATTTCTTCATTATTATTTATGATTTCGCTTCGTTCATCTGAACGTTCCACATCCCGTCGTTTGTCATGTATCATTTCGAACATGCGCATAGAAAGCTGGAATATGGTCGAAAGATGGAATATTGAACCGTTAATGTGGGAATTTGATGATAATGTATACGGTGTGTCAATTTGAAAAGGTACCACACTTAATTTCTCGGCCCCCATGCAAAATCAGAAAAAATGCAAAAAGGGGTAAACTTTGGTTCGTAGGGAAACATTATAAATGGTTGGTTGCAAAACACTTGACCTTTTTTGTTAGTACTTCCGAATGAAAGTAGAATAGTTACGACAGTAAGCGTTGCAATGACACATGAAAATAATGAAATTTTTCTTACTACAAAAGATTTCGAAAATAATGGACAACATTTTCAAATGATACAAATTGATGGCAACCAACCAAACCATATAAAATGTCCCCCCACGAACCAAAGTTTACCTCTTTTTGCATTTTTTGTATGGGGCTGAGATATAAAGCGTGGTACCTTTTCCAAATATATACACTGTAGGAGGAAAACTAGGGAGGTGGAAGGTAAAAATATCAAATTATTATATTGAAGTATAAGTGGATAAGAAAGTTTTTGAAACATGCTCGAAATAGAGCAAGTGTTTTCAAGGCCAGTTTTCCATGAATAATTTACGCAATTTAGAAGTTAAAAATTACCATTTTTCGACAAACGTGAACGAGTTCGAAGATCAAAGATATCCTCTGATGTCTGTCGATTATCATTTCGAACTTTGACGTAGTCATAATTCCTCTGGAAACATGAAACGAATAAACGCAGTCGAAAATGAAAAAAAGTGAACTGACATAAGGAATAGGGGTAAGTAATTATTTCTATCGACTTTATAGCCTCATAATATATATTGTTTTTTAATTTTGATAATATGTTTTCGAATTTGTGCGCCTTGCAATGATTATTGAAATATTTTTGTTTTTGTAATTTTTTCTCTTTGTAAAATGGTAGAACCGTTAACAATTAAATGAATAATATGTTTTGATTTACATTTCAAGGTTTTTACAACCAAAATGTCCACTCCGATACCATAGAGATTATGATTGAAAACTCGTTCATTCTGGCCATTGAAACAGACTTGAAGAAAAATAGGGATATTTACATATGAAAATGGGAGAAGTGATGATTTCTCAGAGATTCCTAGCCCCAAGATATGTTTTTTTCCAGGTTTTGAAAAATTCCTCAATATTTCATTTGACATTAAAAGGTTTTTCTGTCAAATCAATAATAAAAAAAATTGAAAAACACTGCCGTGAAGTCAGGAGCTTTTGAGCGCTCATTCATCCACCTTGTAGGTAGATTCAAACGTTCTAAATTTGGAAAACAATTGAAGAAATTTTTGACAGCTGTCAAAAAAATGACAGCAATTTGGCCGAATCAGCTATTACAGAAATATTTTTTATTCAATAATTCGTTGGAATTTGAAATGGTTCTGGTTATGCGATGTGGAAAAAAAGTAGCTTGAATATATCATTCTCCATTAAAATACAAAATTTCTTCACGATCGAATCCGTTGGTTTGAAATTATCAAGAAAACTCAATTCCAAACGACCATATTTACGGAACCCCTGGTCAAATTTCGATAACGAAGGGATAATTTGGATGTTCTGCGTGTGTTTTTAGCTCAAATTTTTTGTTTCCAAATCAGTTGAGGGAAGTGAAATGTCAATGACAGATTAAAGATGAAGTGACATGGAACTACATAACCCCGAGAAATTTCCTTTTTTTTTTATTCGATATTCAAATACCGCAGTCACCTATGATAATTTTATTCATTAAAAGGTTAACTATGAGTGAAGCGTATATGGTTACTTTCGATATGGAAGTCCTTGATATGTTTCTTCGTTGGAATTCTCCAAAGCCGCATGTAAAAAGTAGGCCAATTTCGTTCCGTATATTACGTGTCAGCAATTCGCGTGACGGTCCTGAACATAGGGAGAGGGTACTCAGCAAATTGGTGCACTAAACGACGGGAATCTTAAAGTAATGACCTAAGGAATGGAAGACATCGCTAAACACTCGCGAACTTGATTTGAGATCACAATAATGTCCCCTTTTCCCTTCCAAGGTACCAGGGAGAGTATTCACGTTCACTTTCGCCAAATTTGTTTTCCACTTATTCCCCGGGTTGGCTCATTTGCTTGATGAGGCTGAATCAACTCGAAAGGTACATTTTAAGAAATGCATTTCCGTGGTTCCGATATTTGTTGAGGTTTTGGCGATTCTCCTCATCATTCATTGGAAGGTCTCTGAAAACATGTACAGTACAGTGTTTAAACAACAATACAAATGTCTTCAATGGCATTGTTCCTGAAACATGTTTTTTTACATCATATATTTTTAAGCTTTCGAAATACATTCATGAGCGTCGATACCTGATTAAAATGGATTTGTGTTTACCAAATTCGCATTTATGTTCTTTGATTTCCGGAAAAATCTCTGGACGGCAGAGTACACTCGGGCGGATCGATTTCATTCAATTTTTGGATTCCACCGTCCCCTATCCAAAACTGTTTCTTTTTTTTTGAGCGCTCGTACTACTTACACGAGGGCTATATCTTTTCGTCACGATGTCTGTATTTTTCGAATTTTGAGCCGAGAATGGTCTCAATCGACTAGGTTCAACTTACTGATGACGAATCCGTCGGAAAATTCGAGTCTGTCCGTCCGGCCGTAAGCACGATATCTCTCGAACGGAACAACCTAGAGATTTGAAATTATCAGTGTGGGTCAAGTTCCCGAATGCCTCGGTTGAGTTCGTTAATGGGCCAAATTCCACCAGGGGTTCCGTAAATATGGCCGTTCGAAGTTTTGTTCTCCTGATTACTTGGAAACTACAGATTTGATCGAGATGAAATTTTGCACTCGAATGGAGAATGGGGTGTTCATGTTTTGTCCAGATCGCATGAGCAGAACCATAGAAACCATAGAAAATTGTAACTTTTGAACGGAAATGCCTAGGGACTTGACATTTTCAGGATAGGTGTGGATCTGAAATGTCGCGTTCACGTTTATCAATGAGCAGCATTATACTAGGGGTTCCATAAATACGGTCGTTTGAAATTTTGTTTTCTCGATAATTTCGAAACTACGAATTCCATCGAGATAAAATTTGGTATTTTAATCGAGAATGATATATTAAAGCAAAATTTAGACCAGATCGCATGACCAGAACCATAGAAACCATAGAAAATCGTAACTTCCGAAGAGAAAGGCCTAGGAACTTGAAATTTTCAGGGTAGATTTAGATCGCGAATGTCGCGGTCGCGTTCATCAATGAGCAAAATTAGACTAGGGGTCCGTAAATATGGCCGTTCAAAATATTCTTTTCCTGATAATTTCGAAACTACTGGTCAGCTGAAGACATGAAATCTGGAGTTTTGCCTAAGTTTGAGAATTTCTTTGACAGCTGTCGAAATATCTTCAATTGATTTCTGGAAAATGCGAATCTACCTACAAGGAGGATGTACGAGCGCTCAAAAGCTCCTGACTTCACGACAGTGTTTTTCGTAATTTTTTCATTATTAAAAGTTCCAAACCAACTAAACCAAGACCATATAATTCGAAGCAGAGTAGTCAATAGAATGTAAAATTTCCAGACAAAAATGTCTTGAAAATATTGGTCCGTAATATTTTATAAACAAGTTACATTCAGCTTGCAATCCTATCGGACATATCTTCTGTTATCACTAACTGCTCAACACCGCCTGCAATGTTTGATTTGGTATGGTGTAGGTTGCGAATTCACTTAAACCGCTCGAGCGCTCGTACTACTTACACGAGGGCTATATCATTTCGTCACGATGTCTGTATTTTTCGAATTTTGAGCCGAAAATGGTCTCAATCGACTATGTTCGACTCACTGATGACGAATCCGTCGAAAGATTCGAGTCTGTCCGTCTGGCCGTCCGTAAGCACGATAACTCTCGAACGGAACAACCTAGAGACTTGAAATTTTCAGTGTGGGCTCAGTTCCCGAATGCCTCGGTTAAGGGGCAAATTCCACCAGGGGTTCCATAAATATGGCCGTCCAAAGTTTTGTTTCCCTGATAACTTGAAAACTACAGATTTGATCGAGATGATATTTTGCACTCAAATGAAATATGAGGAGTACAAGCTACATGTGAAATTTTGTCCAGATCGCATGACCAGAAGTCAGAACCATAGAAACCATAGAAAATTGTAACTTTTGAACGGAAACGCCTAGGGACTTGAAATTTTCAGGATAGGTGTGGATCTCGAATGTCGTGATCACGTTCATCTATGAGCAACATTATTCTAGGGGTTCCGTGAATATGGTCGTTTGAAATTTAGTTTTCTTGATAATTTCAAAACCACAGATTCGATCGTGACGAAATTTTGTATACTAATGGAGAAATTTATATTCAAGTCAAATTCCTCCAGATCACATGACCAGAACCATAGAAACCATAGAAAATCATAACTTTCGAACGGAAAGGCATAGGGACTTGAAATTTTTAGGATAGGTGTGGATCTGAAATGTCGCGTTCACGTTTATCAATGAGCAGAATTATACTAGGGGTTCCGTAAATACAGTCTTTTAAAATTTTGTTTTCTCGATAATTTCGAAACTACGGATTCGATCGAGATGGAATTTTGTATTTTAATCGAGATTGATATATTAAAGCAATATTTTGTCCAGATCGCATGACCAGAATCATAGAAACCATAGAAGATTGTAACTTTTGAACGGAAAGACCTAGGAACTTGAAAGTTTCAGGTTGGGTTTGGATCGCGAATATCGCGGTCACGTTCATCAATGAGCAAAATTAGATCAGGGGTTCCGTAAATATGGCTGTTCAAAATATTATTTTGCAGATAGTTTCGAAACTACTGATCGGATTGGAATGAAATTATGCACCTAGCTGAGGAATGATGTACTCAAACTACGTGCAAAATTTCGTTCAGATGGCCAAGACCATAGATACCGTAGAAAATTCTAGCGAATTATCGAAAAAATATTGATCAGCTGAAGCACTGACATGAAGTCTAGAGTTTCGCCTAAGTTTCAGAATTTTTTTGACAGCTGTCGAAAATTTCTTCAATTGATTTCTGAAACTGGAAAATGCAAATCTACCTACAAGGTGCATGTACGAGTGCTCAGAAGTCCCTGCCTTCACGGCAGTGCTTTTCGTAATTTTTTATTCAATAATTCATTTGAATTTAAAATGGTTCTGGTTATGCAATATGGAAAAAATGTAACTTGAATATATCGTTCTCCATTTAAATACAAGATTCCGTCACGACCGAATGCGTAGTTTTGAAATTATCAAGATAATCTAAGTCCAAACGAACAAAGTCAAGGAACCCCTGGTCGAATTTTGCCCGATAACGATTTTAACCGCGAAAAAACCCGAAAATTTTGAATCGTTCCGTACGAGACTTATCGTGTATACGGCCATACGGATAGACTCGAATTTTTTGACGGAGTCATCCGTGAGTCAAACCTTGTTTGAGATCATTATCGACTTTAAATTCAAAGAATACAGACATCGTGACGAAATGATATAGCCCTCGTGTAAGTAGAACGAGCGCTCAAAAAATGCAGAGGTTATATACAGAATACTATATGAGTACCCAGATACTCCAAATTCCAGGAATCAAAAAGAAAACTGAAGAGAAAAATAAAGTTCATCAATCAAAACTATGAACGGGGTGACTCATTCTGTAATTAATTGCGACTTATTATGATACTTTGTAAAGTTCCTTATACATCGTATGGAAATTCTAAGAAGTCAGCATGGGCAAACTAAGATGAATATGGAGAACAAGAAAAGTGCGATATTCGTTTCAAAAACTGTTGTCTGTTGCGGAATTTTACGAATGTAAAATTCATTATTTTGCAGTACAATATATAATTAGGTTGTAACACACTGAAAAATCATAATTTCCAACAATAAACATCACTATATTTGAGTACAATCGTCATCTAGAATCATCAGCCCGAGTTTATCAACATTAGAGAAAAATGCTCACTTACAAACTATCCTCACTTTTCAATTAACATTTCATATACAAACTCTGATGTATTCTTCACAAAAAAGGAGCTACAGTATGTCAGTCAACCTAGTGAAGAAATAAAATATGTTCTAACATTCATTCAGAATAAATGAATGCAAATATCAATTCAGAAGCAACAGTTACTGGGAAAATCCAGTTTAAAGATACAGAATAGAAATGAATGTTGAAAAGGAACAAAAACAGAAATTTATATTGCCCCTTCGCAATCAAAGCTCGGGCCGACAAAGCTCCGCAGACAACTCTCTTCGCTAAAGCACATCCAAGGACCCAGAGGATCTCCAAACGGTCCTTATCCCATACATAACGACACTCCTGATGTCACCTAAGCGCAGTCCCGCTCTCATATTTATATAATTACAGTCCAGAGCTTCCTCTTCTTCACATTCGGTATTCATTAAAATTTACTCCTCCCTGGATTCAGGAGGCTACTGCAGTTTATGTCCTGAACGTATTTCATCCAATTAAGGCCCTGTTATATGATATAGCTTAAGGGTGACCTGAAATTAAAATATCCCATGAATGATTTACTCCGATGATACTTCGAGAGAATTTTTACAGTAAAAATAATGAAGATGTAGATAATCAGTGTATTTATTGATGGTGCATGGTGTAGTAGGTATTGATCGGGAACTTCTTATCAAACTTCCTATATGTAAACATAAACGATAATTCAGTTTTTCATTATTGACTTACTTCAAAAGTAGAACTGAAGGGTAGAAAATGGGAAATATTTTTATCCACTTCATGAATTCAACAGAAAATTCATCAAAATTGAAGTATACATGTAAAAATCCTTACTTTTCACTACATAAGTACAAAAGAATTATCCATTACTAGATACTGAATTTGATGCCAATCAATCCAACAGAGACACTCGATTGCAGATGAAGCCCTCCATCCTATCTTTGAAGAAAATAATTTTCAACTGCTCTCCAAAATACAACCAAGAAGACTTTTCCATATTTCCAATTTTCCAAGAAAAACTCTTCATTTCTGCTCCCAATCAAATATCCCAATTCAAATTCCAACTTCTACCTACTACTATTTCTTTACTATACTAGCTCAAAAATAAACCATATAATTCATTTTTGATTCTATCCTTCTATTTCTATAGTCATATTTTTCACTCGGGAAAATGTGTTTGTACTGAACACTAATTCATTGTAATAAAGAAAACGAAATGTGGAATGTAAGGGAATCTTTGAAATGAGATTACCGATTATCTGAAAGCCTCTCAAAACCACAATCATCAGAAGAACGATTATCATAGACAATCGCGAAACTTCCATGATCATTTCTTGTGAATTATTTCACTGTCGGCATTCACAATGAATGAGCTTTCCATTCGAGGAACCCAATATTATGCAACGCAGTAATTGTGACTGACCCAACATCAACATACGTCTGGCAAGAACATTGTCGAAGCCAGATCGGCATCCGCCACGGAGCACGAGAACGGCAATAAATAATTCCAACTTCAACATACAATGGTGAAGCCAAACAAGTAAACAATTATGAAGGAATTCCCGGGGGATGGCCTGTTATAACCGAAACGCAGCGAACATGTGGATGTCGGTCAGTTATGGCAGGAACCTGCTTCCATTATATATTGAGAATTGTTGAATTTCACGTCGACTTCGCCTGGTGTTTAACTGTTAGGTTGTCGCCGTAATATGCTCATCAATTAATATTCCTTCAGAAACTGTAATGAGGTATCCGATGAAATCATACCTGCTGGATCGAGCCTAATGGTTAATTATGCATTAGTGCTCCTAAGCAGTAGTAAAGGAGAATAACCACTTCCAGATAATAAATAACACAAATTATCAGTAGTATCTGATGATTCGGTATAAGTTCAATAATATACAAACAAATGAAACATATTACAACATTTGCATATCAGCCTTGCAGGTCCAGTCTGCATAACCGTGTGTTGAAAATAAAGCTAGAATAAGACGTCTGGGAGATATTAAACGCCACTTTGGTGGATCTGGAGGGCACTTTGGATAACACCACCAATAGAACGAGCGCTCGAAAATAAAAGGGGCCAATCACACCGAACATATTTAATTCAAACCAATTTTCGTTAACACTCTCTTGAGTTTCTCTCGTTGAAACCTGGGTCAGAATTTTTCATTCAAAAGTTGAATAGTCAGAGGGGATGCAGTCTTGTTACGACTCCAAAAGCTTATGTATCTCATCAATTGTTGACTCAACGAAAAAGGTCATTTCGAAATATTTATATCATTTTTGCGGACTTATCCAAAGATATCCACACATGATTATGTGGAATCAAATATTCGTTTTTGTAAAAGGTGTCCCAAAATTAAAGCAAGATTCAAATTTGCCACCATTTATGCTGTGAAGTGTTGTCAATAACAAAAATAAAAATTATAAAAGCACTGCCGTGAAGTCAGGAGCTTTTGAGCGCTCGTACATCCACCTTGTAGGTAGATTCACAATATTCAGTTTTAGAAATTAATTGAAGGAATTTTCGAACTTAGGCGAAACTCCAGACTTCATGTCAGTGCTTCAGCTGATCAATTTTTTTCGATAATTGGCTAGAATTTTCTACGGTATCTATGGTCTTGGTGATGCGAGCTGGACAAAATTTCGCACGAAGTTTGAATACATTTTCCTCAGCTAGGTGCAAAATTTCATTCCAATCCCATCAGTAGTTTCGAAACTACCCGGAAAAAAATATTTTGAACGGCCATATTTACGGAACCCCTAGTCTAATTTTGCTCATTGAAAAACGTGACCGCAACATTCCCGATCCAAACCCACCCTGAAAATTTCAAGTTCCTAGGCCTTTCCGTTCAAAAGTTACAATTTTCTATGCTTTCTATGGTTCTGGTCATGCGATCTGAACAAAATGTTGCTTTAATTTATTATTCTTATCATTGTCGATTAAAATACAAAATTTTATCTCGATCGAATCCGTAATTTCGAAATTATCGAGAAAACAAAACTTCAAACGACGGAATCCCTAGTATAATTCTGCTCATTGATAAACGTGAACGTGACATTTCAGATCCACACCTATCCTGAAAATTTCAAGTCGCTAGGAGTTTCCGTTCAAAAGTTACAATTTTCTATGGTTTCTATGGTTCTGGTCATGCGAACTGGACAAAATTTCACATGTAGCTTGACCACCTCATTCTCCATTTGAGCGCAAAATTTCATTTCGATCAAATCTGTAGTTTTCAAGTGATCAGGGGAACAAAATTGTGAACGGCCATATTTACGGAACCCCTGGTGGAATTTGGCCCATTAACGAACTCAACCGAGGCATTCAGGAACTGAACCTACACTGAAAATTTCAAGTCTCTAGGTTGTTCCGTTCGAGAGTTATCGTGCTTACGGCCGGACGGACGGACAGACTCGAATTTACCGACGGATTCTTCATCAGTGAGTTGAACATAGTCGATTGAGACCATTTTCATCTCAAAATTCGAAAAATACAGACATCGTGACGAAATGATACAGCCCTCGTGTAAGTAGTACGAGCGCTCAAAAATGAATCGACAGCTGACAGTTTAGGGTTAGTAAAAATGGAGCGTTACACGACAGAACCACGTGTCTTCATTATTGGGAAATATTTCACTGTTACTGGTGCTCGATATCGCGAGAACACAGTTCTTTTCGCTGAAATTTGATGATATTGGTATGGCCAATATGTGGTTTCAACAATACGGTGCCACATGCCATACAGCCCGTGAAACACTTCAATTACTGCATGAGACATTTTCAGGTCGTGTACTCTCTCGTTTCGGTGATCAATATTGGCCCCCTAGATCGTGTGATTTAAAACCATTAGATTTATTTTTACGGGGTCATTTAAAATCACAGGTCTATGTCAACTGTCAACAAGTCCACAACGACGTGTGCATCAAAGTAGGAGATTCAACGTTGCATCAACGAAATTCAGCCACATTTATGCAGAATGGTCATGGAAAATTTCGACGAACGAGTGCGTATGTGTATGCAAAGCATTTGCACGATATGTTATTCCATAAATAACCCTATCCTATGTATTTAAAAATTGAAAAAAAAATACTAGCAAAAGACTAAAAAATGTTTCTTTTATTTAATTCAAATCTTGCGTAAATTTTGGGACATCTTTATTCGAGTTACATCTATGGTGAGTGCCTCCCATAATTTCATTTTCCTGAATATACTACATAATGCTTTGGCGCTTCATAGAAGATGACCTCTCAAATTTTATTCATATAGGGCCAATAGTCTTCGAGTAAATGGGCTTTGACATACGGACAGACGGACAGATATAACAATAAGGGTTTCGTTATTGATAGTTTGGATGCTGAACCCAAAAACTGGACTAAAAAGAGTTATTTTTATATAATAATGTGGATGATCTACTGTCACAGATCTTCTTTTTTCATTGTGCATGCTTCGTACAGTTGAGCGTGGTTTACATTGGTATTAATAATAGTAGAGTTCACTAGCATACTTTTCTTCTGAAATACTCTACTATGCTCATTTTGCAACTTGCGTGGTAGAGTAGCGTAATATTGGGTGAAGTGGGGGTGGGATAGTCGAGTGCACTATTCCTCACGTGCTATCCACTCTACCCTTCCCTGCACTATCTGTAGGAGAATATTAAGTACTCAACCACCGAACTCTACTACTATTAATACCAATGTAAATCAAGCTTAAGAGAGTGTTATAATAATTGTAGCTGTTCAACCTATTATTGAAATAAATTTGCTGAATTCTGTTTGATTTGCTTGTGAATTGAACTTCTGAAAATAATTTAAAATGTGAAACTACTACCCCCTTCATTCGTCACACTTTTCTGAGCTCCAGTGTTATTCTAAATCGTTCCTCAAATTTGCCGAGAAAATTAATTATTCCCCGAATCGCAATTAATGAAAAGAAAGAAATCCCAGTTCGACGATTGTTTTTTTGCCTTTTCGCCACGTTCGAATTTCAAAAGTTCTATCACAAAGGGCCACTCTGGATTTTAATTGCGTGAAAAGGAAACGCCAATTCTTCTTTTCCGATTGTATCAACTAGAGTAGTGAATCAGGGTACGGGATTCAAAATCGGAAAGCGACCGTTAATGAGAAAACAGAGGATGCAGTAATTATTTCGAGTTTCATAGAAGAAATTATCTTATTATCCCCTTTCGTGAATGGGTTCCTCCTCATTATTTTTATCATTCTCTCAGATCGTCTCGAGAAACTTTTTTTATATTTGTTATTTGTCTTATCGTTATGGATTTTTATGGTTAGCTGCGAATAGACAATACCCTCATTGTAGCCAGCCGCTATCGCCAGTCAGTTTGTAGACAGGGTCGAACAAGCATCTGATCGTCTCCCGCTGAATCGGATATGGTGTTATCTAACTTGAAGGAACTAATTTTAAATCAGTTTTCTGAAAAAATCGAAAAATATTCTTGGCGTTCTAATGGATTCTGAAACTCAAGAAAACTAGGAAACCACTGCAAGTTTCACACATTTTCCGCATCATACAATTTCCAGAAGCTCATTGTAACTTTTCGGGAATTTCAGGTACTTTCTTGGTATTTTTTGTTCATCCGCTACGATTTTATAATGCTTGACACATGAGGCCAATTTTAGAGAATTTCATCGATCCGTTCAGTTAGTTCACGTGATTAAACACAACCAAATAATCTCTAATAAGTTTTCACACACAATGAATTGAAGAAGGCGTTTTTAGGCATAGCTCCGAACGAATCTCAATGTTTCAACATGATAGTAGAACACGGAAATGTCAGAGTTTTATTAAAATTTTTGTTATATGTACGCTGGCGCTGCCAGTATCTTGATTTCGTTCAGGATCCTCATCCAGTGGAGATGGAACTGCTGGTTGGTTCAATGGTTTTCAATAGATCTTTATTTTATATTTAAGGTTCTTCTTTAATTTTCTAATTCAACTGGATTGAACATGAGAAACCATATTACAACCTAAATAAAAACGATAGAGATATTGGACTAGATGAAAAAGAATTGAAAAAAAGTAAACTCAAAAATTACGAAAAGCACTGCCGTGAAGGCAGGAGCTTTTGAGAGCTCGTACATGCACCTTGTAGGTAGATTCGCATTATCCAGTTTTAGAAATCAATTGAAGGAAATTTCGACAGCTGTCAAAAAAATTCTGAAACTTTGGCGAAACTCCAGACTTTATGTCAGTGCTTCAG
Organism: Aphidecta obliterata; assembly: GCA_963966015.1. Taxonomy (NCBI): domain Eukaryota; kingdom Metazoa; phylum Arthropoda; class Insecta; order Coleoptera; family Coccinellidae; genus Aphidecta; species Aphidecta obliterata. The sequence goes on along the minus strand of OZ014429.1, from coordinate 14,103,036 downwards.
CTGATCAATTTTTTTTCGATAATTCGCTAGAATTTCCTCTACTGTCTTGGTGATGCGATCTGGACAAAATTTTGCACGTAGTTTGAATACATTATTCCTCAGCTAAGTGCAAAATTTCATTCCGATCCGATCAGTAGTTTCGAAACTATCAGGGAAAGAATATTTTGAACGGCCATATTTACGGAACCCCTGGTCTAATTTTGCTCATTGATGACCGTGACCGCGATATTCGCGATCCAAACCCACCCTGAAAATTTCAAGTTCCTAGGCCTTTCCGTTCAAAAGTTACAATCTTCTATGGTTTCTATGGTTCTGGTCATGCGATCTGGACAAAATATTGCTTTAATTTATCATTCTCGATTAAAATACAAAATTTCATCTCGATCGAATCCGTCGTTTCGAAATTACCGAGAAAACGAAATTTCAAACGAACGTATTTACGAAAACTAGTATAATTCTGCTCATTGATAAACGCGAACGCGAACGCGACATGTCAGATCCACACCTATCCTGAAAATTTCAAGTCCCTAGGTCTTTCCTTTCGAAAGTTATGATTTTCTATGGTTTCTATGGTTCTGGTCTTGTGATCTGGAGAAAAATAGCTTGAATACATCATTCTCCGTTAGTATACAAAGTTTCGTCACGATCGAATCTGTAGTTTTGAAATTATCAAGAAAACTAAATTTCAAACGACCATATTTGCGGAACCCCTAGTATAATTTCGCTCATAGATGAACGTGATCACGACATTGGAAATCCACACCTATCCTGAAAATTTCAAGTCCCTAGGCGTTTCCATTCAAAAGTTACAATTTTCTATGGTTTCTATGGTTCTGGTCATGCGATCTGAACAAAATTTCACATGTAGGTTGAACGCCTCATTCTCCATTTGAGTGCAAAATTTTATCGCGATCAGATCTGTAGTTTTCAAGTAATCAGGGGAACAAAACTTTGAACGGCCATATTTACGGAAATCCTTGTGGAATTTGGCCCATTAACGAACTCAACCGAGGCATTCGGGAACTGAACCCACACTGAAAATTTCAAGTCTCTAAGTTGTTCCGTTCGAGAGTTATCGTGCTTACAGCCGGACGGACAGACTCGAATTTTCCGACGGATTCGTCATCAGTGAGTCGAACATAGTCGATTGAGGCCATTTTCGGCTCAAAATTCGGAAAATACAGACATCGTGACGAAGTAGTACGAGCGCTCAAAAACATCAATTATAACATATGAAAATAAAGATGTTACCACTCAACCAGGAAATAGTGAGAATGATGTTCTGAAAATGGTATCAAGCAGTGCATTCTTTGCAATGTACTGATGTTCCTTTTCCTAAAACGTTCCGGAACTCTATAGCAATAGGAATCTTTGGCGAAAGAACCACTGCACGACCATACGCACAATGTTCTTCAGTTGAGATACATATAACTATTGTGACTAACAACGGTTGCAACTCCTGAGTCGCGACTCTCTATTTCCTTCCCTACATATATACTATCATAACCTTCTAGAGAATGAGTTTCTGGGAGGTTACCATACTGCCCTTTCCAGAAACGCCATATTATGGTGCTCCACCTTGTAGATTTATCTTGAAAGCGCCAATTTCGAAATTTTATGAATTTCACTTGAGACAGAAGACAATAGAAATTACAATTTTGTAACTAATTCCCCCACCCAAATCCATAATGACTTTATAAACTGAAGAGATCGAGTTCATTCAGACCATTAATCCCGCATTCATAACCGATTCGAACCAATCTTCTAATTCGGATCTACTTCACTAACCTTCTGTAAACAAATTCTCCATTCAAACCGTGCGCATCCCACTGCCGGAGTATCCGGCCCAAAACTACCCGAAGCGGCGTATTTTGCCGGCATCGACGGCAGTCGCGCGTCGTCAACCGTCCCGACGCTTACACGCACACCGCGAAACCCGAACAAGCTGTCAAACACGCGAAGAGAATGAAGGAATCGTGAGTGGATTCTCGAACTGCTCGGAGAGCCGATAATATCCGCCCGAATTACGTTTGGGGTCCTAAAAATTTTCGTTGAGTGTGGTGAAAGTCACGTTGACATATCGATGAAATGTTTGTTGACAGGTATTTTGTTGACTCCATCTATGAAAATGTGATGATACTTCGCATGCAAATGTTTCGAGTGAGCCGTTTGGCCAACTAAGTTTCTCCAGTAGCATTCGTTCAGAGCCGCTTTAACGCCTCGTTAAGCTCGTACACTACTATTAGCAGCAATTGGGAAGTTTAAATAACGTTATGCTTACTCGGCAAAGTGATCGAGCTGATCGGTAGAGAATGGCCGCAACAAGTGATTCGCCCAGTAGGGATGGAAGGTAATTAAATAACTATTAGTATGATGGAATTTGGTAGGGCTGATTATCTTCGCGATTAATATGCGTACCAGCTAGGCTTATTTACTCACGAGTTCATTAATGTATGCAGAAAAATAGCGAAGTTCAGGCTTCAGATATTAGACAAGTTATGAATTCATTATGTCCTTCTGTTAACATTTTTCGGGCTCAGCATAATCGATGATAGGAAAAAAAGGTTTGTTTCCCCTTTAGTTTTTCTGCTCAATCAGTTTCTTTCCAATATGGATCGTAAGAAAAGCCAGTTTTTTCATCTGAAATACATATTGGAAAAAAAACAAATAATGGTTTTTCCAATAAATCTTTGAATACTGTATTTTTTTCAGGTTTTTGGAAATTTTTTATTGTTCCGAAATATATAATTATTTACTTCTACAATTTCACTTCATCAATACTTTTCTGCCTTATAACATAACCCAAAATATACAAATTCACACATTTTGAGTTCGATGGGTTCACTTTATTGAGTAATTCAATAATGTGCGTTAAAAAAAATTACGAAAAGCACTGCCGTGAAGGCAGGAGCTTTTGAGCGCTCGTACATGCACCTTGTAGGCAGATTCGCATTTTTCAGTTTTGGAAACCAATTGAGGAAATTTTTGACAGCTGTCAAACAAAATTTCGAAATAAGGCGATAATCCAGACTTCAAGTCAGTGCTTTAGGTGACCAATTTTTTTTTCGATAATTCGCTAAAATTTTCTACGTTTTCTATGGTCTTGGTGCTGCGATCTGGACAAAATTTCGCACGTAATTTGAATACATTATTCCTCAGCTAGGTGCAAAATTTCATTCCAATCAAATCGGTAGTTTCGAAATTATCAGGAACGGAACATTTTGAACGGCCATATTTACGGAACCCCTAGTCTAATTTTGCTCATTGATGAACGTGACCGTGAAATTCGCGATCCAAACCCACCCTGAAAATTTCAAGTTCCTAGGCCTTCTGCTTCGGAAGTTATAATTTTCTATGGTTTCTATGGTTCTGGTCATGCGATCTGGACAAAATGTTGCTTCAATATGTCATTCTCGTTTAAAATACAAAATTTTATCTCGATCGAATCCGTAGTTTCGAAATGATTGAGAAAACAAAATTTCAAACGACCGTATTTTCGGAACCCCTAGTATAATTCTGCTCATTGATAAACGTGAACGCCACATTTCAGATCTACACCTATCCTGAAAATTTCAAGTCCCTAGGCCTTTCAGTTCGAAAGTTATGATTTTCTATGGTTTCTATGGTTCTGGTCATGTGATCTAGAGAAATGTAGCTTGAATATATCATTCTCCATAAGTATACAAAATTTCGTCATGATCGAATCTGTAGTTTGGAAATTATCAAGAAAACTAAATTTCAAACAACCATATTTACGGAACTCCTAGTATAATTTTGCTCATAGATGAAAGTGATCACGACAATCGAGATCCACACCTATCTTGAAAAGTCCCTAGGCGTTTCCGTTCAAAAGTTACAATTTCTTATGGTTCTGGTGATGCGAGCTGAACAAAATTTTGCATGTAGCTTGAACACCTCATTTTCCATTAGAGTGCAAAATTTTATCTCGATCGAATCAGTAGTTCCGAAGTAATTAGGAAAACAAAATTTCGAGCGGCCTTATTCACGGAACCCTTAGGCGGATTTTGCCCAATAACGAACTTAACTTCGGCATTCGAGATTCGAACCTACCCTGAAAATTTCAAGTTTCTAGGACATTCCGTTCGAGACTTATCGTGTATACGGACGGACGGACGGACAGACTCGAATTTTCCGACGGATTCGTCATCAGTGAGTCGAACATAGTCGATTCAGACCATTTTCGGCTCAAAATTTGAAAAATACAGACATCGTAATGATATAGCCCTCGTGTAAGTAGTACGAGCGCTCAAAAACGAGGTTCGAGAAATCCCTGACATTTCGAATGTTAGTCTCGGTTTATATTATGAGAGTATGTTTCAGATAGAGGAGCATACAAATCTTTACTCATATGACAAGCTGAGACAAACTCTGAATAGTCCATAGCACTTTTGACGTCCTTTTCATTTGAAAGCTCGATATATTATCTGAATCTACGTTCAATAACTTTCAACATTCAGTATTTCATGCAATTCTTGACATTGGATGGAATTCGGTAAAACACAAATCGAAAAATATTAGTAATTATAATTAATCTTGTTGTATTAGTGTGTTCATAAGAATCCCTGAGGATCTTGGAAATTTTTTGGATTTAACATTAATCGAAACATGATTTTGAAGAATTGATTTCCTACTTTCACAATCGTAGGCAAGTAGACATTCAAGGGTGGTGCCCACATTTATTACCATCACAATTATGACATATTTTTCCTTTATCATTAAATTCTATACCAGTTAAAACCACCTCAATCGTGTCTTCAACCATAGAAGAAGTTGATTCTTTACAAAAATCTGTTCTTCTTCATCGTCAATTATAGTTGGTTCTTCAGAAATGTCTTCTATTCAACTGCTCAATTTTTCCTGTTGTTCCTATTCAGGAATTTAATCCATTTGGAATATTTAACACAGTATCTCCTCACTTTGGGTCATTCAAAGACATGCTCAAAGTGTTTCCTTCCATTTCTCCCTTGAATCTAGTTTTCATTGATTATTTCAATCAGTTTCCACAATATTTACTAATATGTTCACATTTACCAATGATCAGATTTCAATTCTACACAAAACGATTTTTAGTTCATGTTTGTTCCATAGTAACGATTTCGTTTATGTATTCAGATTTTTATGATGAAGAAGTCAATGAATTTCCAAAACAATTCATCATGAAGCTAATCGAATGTTTGAAAATCGGATCACTCCATGCATAAAGTTATGGTGGCATTTAGCCTTAAGTGGGCTTATTTATTACCCTTTTTTGCTCTTCAATCGAGGAAGAAATTGCAGGTTCACCGTTGAGCTAGTAAAATCCAACCTTAAAAAAAATTGAAATCCCAGTCGTGAAGTAAGGATATTTCGTGCGCCCCTTTCAATTCATCGCCATAGCGGTCCCCATAACTAATCTATGATAACTTGTCATGAGGTGCCAAATACATAACTCATTTTATCTATATATACACAAAGCTTCAGCAGGATATGGCGAATATTTTCTGAGATAACGAAGTCCAAGAAAGAAATTTTCATAAATCTTCTATTAAATTTATACTATCCAGGCGGACATGAAATTTCAGGTCGTTATCTTACAACTAACTACCAAGTGTCGATTCGATCGGATCGGTAATTTTCGAATCATTGAGGAGAGAGGAAACAATTTTCAGATGGCTGCATCTGTGGAACCCCTTGGTGGATTTCGCCCATTAACCCATCAATTTGATCACGTATTATTCATCTGTGAGCCCAACCTAATCCTTTGAAAACATTCTCGGTTCCAAATTCGAAAGTCACAGACATTTGGTCCAAATGATTTCTGTGTTACCTCATCCATTATACTTATTTCCATTGACATATTGACGGTATAAGGGTTGACGATGGTTGAAACGTAATGTCTGCAGGATTATTTTCACAAATATGCAGTTCGTTACTCGAAGCAAAACCCCACAGATAAAATTTCAACAATTGAATTATTTTGTTCGCTACGTTCATTGAAATGTAAATTCCTTTCGACCAGAGTTGAATTTATTTAAATATGCCAATGAATAATATGCGTAATTGCAATGTTTCCATATGATGTTTTCAATTTTTCGGTATGATAAAAAAAAATTCAAATATGGTTTGAAATTTTTGAACTATACAAACGGTACGAAATAAAAGCTGCGAAGCTTGATTCGTCAATTTTGCCCGTTGGAATTTCAGCCTCGTTCAGGCGAGAAATGTTCGGAAGTTTTTATTGATATTTGAAAATATTCGGTAACCTCAGGAATTCTGTTTCAATCGTGACCCTATGAATAATTCATAAAAATTCGTTTGCTTGCTCTGTGATATCTTTATTGAAACGGCTTTTTTTGTTCCAGGTAAGCGTGGAATTGCATCGATTTCTGGGCCATGAGTGAGTGAAATCTGATTATCATTAATTTTTTCGCGTTCTCTTATCTATGGACAAAAGCATAATGGTTTTGCTCAAATGTCCATAATTTTCAATATTGGACCGAGAATGGTCTGGTTCGACCGAAGAAGAATTCCATTCTGTCCGGCCGACCGTGAACCCGATAGCTTTCGAAAGAAAAGGCCTACAGTCTAGAAATTTCCAGAATATTTTGAGGTCTGAGTGCGCCAGTTTAGTTTGTTAATTGGGGAAATCAACCAGAGGGTTTCGTAGATATAGCCATTTACATGGTTTTTTTTTCAATAATTAAAAAAATACCGATTTGATCGAATCAAATTTTTTTTCGAGCCTTTTTAACTCGCAAACTTCGCCATATTCAGCTGAAATTTTCTCTCTCCATATGGGTTATATGAAAATTCAGCTTTACTGCTGCTCCAATTCAATATTATAAAATTGACTTTTTTGATCTGGTATTGAGAAAAGTTGATATATTCTGTGATTCCATCTCTCGAAGTTTATAGAAATGATACGATTTGTCATACTGACGGCAGAGTTGGATTCACAGAATCTGTAGTTCGTTTCATGATCTTTGGTTTGATAGTTTCGCTACAGTTTCGCCTGAGGTCAAATCGAAATTATCACAGATTAGCAAATTTTTCACTAAACAACATTTCAGTTAGAAATTGGGGTGAGTGATGATTTTCAAAGATTTCTCAGCCTCAAAATACTTTTCTGTCCCAGGTTTCCAAAGTTTCACGTGGAATTTGTCCAAATCTTTCATGCCGAATTCTGGATGAAAATATCGTCAAATTTTCTAATTTAGAGGTGAAAACTGGATAAATACGGTGGAATTCGTATTCTTTCGATAATTTCAAAGCATTTCCCTGTATTTTCAATAATTCTGAATTAGGTACCTGGAAGAGTGACCGATCTTGCGATGAATTCAAGCCCCTGATTTTACGTTAGTCCTTTTGAAAAAAGTTTACTGGGATATTCCCTTATTTAGGAAAAATATTTCCATGCAAACACTCGGCTTACTTCTCCTGAACGAAGGGGGAAATGGCGATTTAAGGATATTGGGGAAGTACCTGTACAGGCTTACCCAACAAATAATCTACGAGGTGATAATATTGAATTAATTAGTCGAAGAACCGAAATAATAATTATTTCGCTCATCGATCGGTTGAAAACCGTACACAGAAATATTGTTGAGTTCTTCTCATCGAAAAAAACATGAGCTCATGAGCATTTTGAATACAGAAATCATTAACCTACAATAACAAGAATGTTATGTGGCATCTAATAAATAAACATAATTCATCTACAGTTCGAGATAGCGGAATTCTTTCGACAGTTTTCTGTGTAAAAATTCGAAGAAAAAATTGAAAAAACCATGGGTCAAATTCAATTCTGATTTCCTCAACTATTTTCCATATCCTATTTCCATCGATAGAATGAAGCGTAAATTCCTCCAAAAAATCCCTTGAAAAATCAATCTGGGGAGAGGAAGTCATTATATTTAATGAAATCTTGAAAACCGCAGTACACGTCATTCCTTCCATCTCCGGAAGAGTTAATGAAGGGACGCTATCTCCACTCCAAATCGAGGGCTTCTTTATTTCGCTTCACTTAAACGCTGAAAGCTTAAAGACAAACAGCTGACTGGAATATGATTTATTGGGAACAGTGATGTTATTTTAAGTTGGTCTAAGTGTTTCTTTATAGACCATCTAGACCGCGGTTTATAGTAACATGCAGCGTTTGGCGGTCACGTTCTGCCGTTCGTCTTCTTTTTGTAGTTTTTAGTTTCAGCCTCGGAGCGCCGCTGGATGACTGATTTGGAGTAATTTAATATTTGAACGCGTCGAAAGGCTGCTCCCGCTTTTCGCGATAATGAGCTTAATGTTTCGGAAATGACATTCACACCGAAGTTTGTAGTATATGGTGACAGATTCAGGTGTTGTGATTGTCAAAACATTGCAACGTTGGCATTAATGAGAAAATAGTGAATTATTTCGTGAGCGAATTATGACGAGAATAATCGGCCATTCAGATGAATGGTCGTCACATTCACATTTAATTTTAGTATGAAATCAATCCAAGAACATGGTAGTTCCATGCAGTACGTTACTGAGAAGATGAGGCATTTTGTTGATGAAAGTAACTGAGATGATATAAGGGCTTCACGGAAAAACTGTTCTAAAACGGTTAAGACAGCTGATTTCGGTTCAATAAAAACCTCAAGTTTTTATTATCAATTTTCGAACGACTGGATAATCTGCTTTCTGTTTGTGAACATTGTACTGATATTATAACCCCAAATAAGAAAAGTACGCGCGATCATTGAATTTGACCTATTAAGATAAATTTGATCATTTACGGACCATTTTGGCAATTTCAAACATTCGGTGGATCTTTGAGCGCTCGCTCTACTCACAGGAGGGCTATATCATTTCGTCACGATAGGTTTGGATCTCGAATGTCGAGGTCGCTTTTATCAATGAGAAAAATCAGACTAGGGGTTCCGTAAATATGGCCATTCAAAATACTCAATTTTGAAATTTCTGATTCAACACAACGAAATTCCGCACATAGATGCAGATTAAAATGTATTTAAACTACATGCGTAATAATGAGTACAAGTCAGTGCTTGTTATAATTTCCTTATTATTATTGTTTAAGTGAATAAGGTGAATTCCGATATGATTCGAAGAAACGCAATGCAGTCGAATTCGTTTCGTAGATCATCAGACGTCGAAACTCGCCGACCGGATATAACGGCATTTATTTCGTATTCTGAATGAATTGCTTCGGGGAAATTTAAAATGTATAACGTGTGCCAACCCTCACTAAATTTTCGATAACGCTCAATGAAACTTTATTGGACAATAATTCGACATCTCTGCCCGAAGTTCGTACGAAGCTAGTTTCATAAAGAATAAAGAGTTGTACTTTGAGGGTGCAAACAGTAAACATAGTTTGGCAAGCCATCGATACTATTCTTATTCGAATAATTATTGAGGCTCTTTCGCCAACTGGGTTTCGAGAAGAATGATTTTGAGTATTGTTGAAAATTTTTGAGGGCTATATTTCCTTTCGATTGGGCGTAAATTTAATTAGAGAATATGATGAATGGAATTCTCGATCATTTTTTGGTTAAACATTCCCTAAAATGATATAAGTTTCTATTAGTAGACAAACGATTTGAATATCATTATTTTTTCTCGATCAGTGTTACTTAATCGAAAACTCTTCGGATAATTTATTCCCTATTCACCACTGATATGGTAATGATGGTTTATTCTACATCGGAATAATATCGTGAAGATTACATGTCATTTTAGGTTCTCAATTCCATATTATACAGAATGTGCTTCTTGGTCTTGGTTTATTATTTCCAATTGTCATAATTTATGGTAGTATAGAATCTGAGGATCGAATTGAATAAATCCATCAAAAATAAAAGCATTAACTCTTAGTTTATAGGGTCAAGTGGTGTAAAAACGAGACTGGCAAAACTTTGGTTAAAAACGAGACAACAGTACAAATCGTACTAATATACATTTAATTAAAATGAAAAAAAACTTATAAAAGAAGTTTAATATTCCCATTATATTTTCCCATATTGAAAAGTTGTGAAAAAAATAAAACCAATGTTTTAAAAAATTGCACCACTAAAAACTGCAAAAGGTTACCTAGAAAATTTACGGCGGCGACTGAAAACTTTCCTGATAGCGCGTACATTCGAAGTCTGGTACCTTCGACGTTAGTCGTATCCCCGCACTATATCGCGTTGTATTGAAGGCGAATTTAGTACATCGCCATATTTTGTCGCGTTTGTGCGTGTGGTCCATCAGAAATAAAGGCAAAAAACGAGACAAGTGCTGGTCGAAAAACGAGACAAAATTGGGTAAAAAAGGAGACGGTGAAAAGTGAGGATGCCAAAGGCTTATGTTGAGGAAGGACGACCGTACACTGAAGAAGATATAAAAAATTTAGAAAAGCACTGCCGTGAAGGCAGGAGCTTTTGAGCGCTCGTACATGCACCTTGAAGGTGGATTCGCATTTTCCAGTTTTAGAAATCAATTGGAGGAATTTTCGACAGCTGCCGAAAAAAATCTGAAACTTAGGCGAAATTCCAGACTTCATGTCAGTGCTTCAGCGGATCAATTTTTTTCGATTTCGTTCGAAAGTTATGATTTTCTATGGTTTCTATGGTTCTGGTCATGCGATCTAGAGAAATGTAGCTTGAATATAACATTCTCCATTAGTATACAGAATTTCGTCTCGATCGAATCTGTAGTTTGGAAATTATCAAGAAAACTAAATTTCAAACGACCATATTTACGGAACCCCTGGTATAATTTTGCTCATAAATGAAAGTGATCACGACATTCGAGATCCACACCTATCCTGAAAATTTCAAGTCCCTAGGCGTTTCCGTTCAAAAGTTACAATTTTCTATGGTTTCTATGGTTCTGGTGATGCGAACTGAACAAAATTCTGCATGTAGCTTGAACACTTCATTTTCCATTATAGTGCAAAATTTCATCTCGATCGAATCTGTAGTTTCAAAGTAATCAGGAAAACAAAATTTCGAGCGGCCATATTTACGGAACCCCTCGGCGAATTTTGCCCAATAACGAACTTAACCGCGGCATTCGAGATTCGAAACTACCCTGAAAATTTCAAGTTTCTAGGACATTCCGTTCGAGAGTTATCGTGCTGACGGCCGGACGGCCGGACGGACAGACTCGAATTTTCCGACGGATTCGTCATCAGTGAGTCGAACATAGTCGATTGAGACCATTTTCGGCTCAAAATTCGAAAAATACAGACATCGTGACGAAATGATATAGCCCTCGTGTAAGTAGTACGAGCGCTCAAAAAAGCTTTGGAGTTGATTCAGAGAGGCGAGTTAACATTTCGGGAGGCCAGCATTAAATTCAAAATTGATAAATCGGTATTAAAACGGCGAAGAGCTTATACTTTGACTACTCGAGAAGAAGGACTGCTTTATCACCTGAAGCAGAAAAAAACTAAGTGAGAAAATTAAAATAATTGCATAACAGGGCTGCGCCTTAATTAACAGAGATCCAACAGACTGTACTGCATAGAAAATGATATAAGAAATACGTTTAAAAATATTCTCGAGCCATGACAGACATAGAATGCCAACTTCCTGCTCCAACTATTCAAGGAGGAACACAACGTACTGCTGAACAGTTCCTATTTAACATATATTTCGATAAAAATAATGCTAAGTAATAAAATGACGTTATAAATATTTATAAAAACTTTCATGTTTGAAATTTTGCGTAAATTGGGACCAACTTCGTGTAATGTTATCATTGTGGATCCAAAATTTCGTTTACTTTTCAAAATAGGGAAATAAAAATATTAACAATTGCTTATTTATTCAACCTCCTATGTCTCGAATCTAGCCCAAGCTCCTAACTTAATTTAAAGCAGGTAAAAGAAGCACATCTCGTTTTTTGCCTACGTTGTCTCGTTTTTACCCAAAACGCAGGCTAAAAACGAGACAAGCAATTTTAATTTTTGTCAGAGATTTTTTAACAATTTTCAAAAATTATTAACTACTTTATTTTGTGAATATATGATCATATATTACAAAAAAATTTTGAACCGTTTGGACTACTCCTAATAATGAAAAAATGGGAAGATTTAAAAAGTGTCTCGTTTTTACACCACTTGACCCTAGTTTCCAAAATTCTGTACAACATCAGCTGTTGTGTAGGTATAAAATGTCATAGATTTCAGAAGCTGCAAATTGAAGGATCAAAATGATAGAATTGAGTTTGATATCATTCCTCTTTTTGTTATCTAATTATCTAACAATGTATGTACATTTCATGTTCGAAGAATATAATTTCAATTTTACGCTGATCTGATTTGTGAGAATCAAATTATTTCAGTGAATTTTCTTCAACAGTATAGAAAAAATTCAATCACCATTATCATGCCAAAAACCTTTATCCATATTTCTCTTATCTGCGAGGAATAAGGAAGGTAACGACTATCTGAAAATATTATCACGCTCCAATAAATAAGACCTAATGCGAAAAAACTTGCGTAGATGTTAAAGCCGGGGCTACCTTGGATCCTTTAGGCCATTATGCATCAGAATAAGCGGAGAATATCGCTCAGGTGATAGAGCGGATAATACCGGGCGATAAGGGCGAGGCAGGAAGTAAGACAGATGGAGAACGTGACCTAAAGGACCCCCCTGTGTCTCCGACACATCGACCGAAACTCTGGGAAAGTAGGCAGAATAAGAGCGTACAGTGAGATACGATGATTTCCCATTGTTCCTTTGGGATTAATCATTTAATTTTTCTTCCTTGTGGACGTGAAATAGATTTATCAGTTCGGAGATTAATGCTGGGCATTTCAAATTGATTCTTTTTCGTATTTTTTTCAGTAGTGAAAAATTGTAAACTTCGATTGAAGGAACACGGCTCTTCCACTTTTAATCCGGAGTCTCTTTAGAATTCCCTAATCTCCCGATATATCGTTCTATAGAGATAAAGCTATCGTTGATGAATGGTTGAGTCGAATGAAAAGCGTTTGATATCTTCAAACTACTACGTAAAAACTTGCGTTCCTACCATTCTTCTTTAAATTTGTTGGTCCTGATATTTATCGCATTCGTGAAAATAAAACCAATGAATAAATTAAGACGTTCACTTATTTCTGGTGGATTGATTGTCCACTCATATTTTGATTACCAATACAGAAATAAAATCACTTAAGATGGGTTTCTGACTTCGACTATTGGTAGTTTATCTATTCGATAAATCTAACAGTACTGTCAGGCGTTTCGTTCAGTGTTCCACATCGAAACGTTATGTTGAATTCATCACATAGTGGACTTCAGAAACCTACTCTTAGTTATATATCAGGTTGAAATATTCTTAAAATTACCATCATCCTTGTTAACTATACAGATATATCATCATTTTCAAATTCATGTAGTACTAAATCCAAATGAACCGTTTATGTAGTTTGTCCTAGATTGTTTTGATTTATTTCGATAATGTTTATTATTTATACTTAGTAATTGACGAGTACACGCTATTTTAATCAGCTCATAGTACAATAAAGATTTGACTTGATTTGATTTATTCGATTATTTTCTAGAAAAAGTGACCAATGTAGTCAGTCGAACATACGGACGTCATTTTTATTTGAATTTAAATTTTTAGTGACATTCATTCCAGTGGATCAGGAGTTTTGAAGGCTGAATGATTCACTCATCATCATCATATCTACTGAATAGTTTATCCAAAAATGTGGGTGTAGAAAATGAATTTCTTCAGATGGAGATTAGAATGAGCCCAAGTAATTAAAATTTCCTTCAACAAAATTCATAATTTTAGAGAAATTCTAATTTTTTCACCAAGCTGCGCATTTCTACCTTCACTACTTCACTATGTTATGTGTTATAAGATAAGGTGGGGTGGTGAATGCAATTAGGAAACTTTCACAAGTTTTGGAAGAAAAAATATATTTTTCTCTATTGTAGGTGAGTGCTCCTTCCCGACGAGAGAGGGAACTGCAATCAGACTTTAAATTATACCTCTTATAAAACTTGTTAAAATGAAGTCAGAGAACAGCATTATATTTCCAATGTACCTCAAAAAAATGAACATCAATATTTTTTGAATATGTTTGATTGAAAACTGGTACTACTGACAAGATGAAATCATATTTTTGAACGTTGTATAATAAACTTTGATAAAAGAACTGAAAACACATTTTCTCAACAAATGAAGAACATATCTACTTATACTAAACAATTTAGAAATAATAAGAAGGGGAGAAGTGCCAAAATCAGTTTTCAGATAATTAAATAGTATTTCTTCATCTTCCCTTCTTAGTGCCATACAGCGGCCTCCCGTCTGACTTTTTGGTAGATAGCATTGTAATGTGCTGTATGGTATAGAGAATTTCTTCCACGCAGCTCTTATGCTCAATATTTTTGATTTAACGCTGTCAATTGCGGCTGCAAGAGCTTGTTTCGAATAACCCCCTGCTCGCTGTGTTTTTCTTTCATAATTTTTAACCATCTGAAAAAAAAAAAGATTCAGGGAAGTGCAACCAAATGATTAAATTTTCCTGCCAAAACATGGCTGCACTTGTCCTGTCGTCGGTTTTTGACTGGGCAAGTGCAATCATCTAAATTAACAAACATGTGTGGCGATCCATATTTTACCTCATACAATAAATAACACCCTTATACCCCTGACATCTTGCATAAAATTGATAACTTACCTCTAGTTTTTCGCCAAAAAATACCAAATTCATATCACACCTGTTACGCGTAAATACATCCACTCAAGTTCGCTAGATGGTGGTGTAGTTGAATCACATAAGAAAATAATTTTTGTTTACCTGTAGATTATTCGATAGATATATTGAGGTTAAGTGATCCGTTCAGCATTCAATATTCATGATCCAGTTCCTGCATATCACTAAAAGTTTTAAGGTAAATATTCGATAGCCTGCATTCGCACTTCTAGAAAAAATTCGAATAGGTAACTCAAAATGGTTAATTTTGGGTATAGCGTATGATACATAAATTTGAATCGAAATCATGAAAAAAATTGAAATTTCAGTTGAATACAAGTAGTTCCTTTGAAAATAACCAAGATATCGCAATAACGAAAATATTTTGGTTGGATTCTCGAATTTTTTACCGCATCTAGAAATTTCCAGAGACGTGCTACTTTCAATTCGCTATTAGAGATCGCGTTGACTCATAAAGATATACCTTGTATATCCTAAGACCAAGCGAGAACAGATCTGATGGGGGGGCACAATAGACTTTAAGGTCGCAGTGCAATAAAATCCCCCATAAAATCTAAATCTGATCTGAATCCAAGTCCATATAATCAAAATATAACAAAACTTCTTCATTAAAATTCTGCTTCTCGAATTCAATTGGGAAGAGTTGACTTTTTTCTCATCATAAGAATCCGAAAGTAAATGAGTTAAAAATAATGAACCCAAAAGCTACATTCTTCATTAATCGACTTCTTCACATGACCCAAATAAACCAATACTGAATATCATCGTCGGTAGCGATAGAATAGGAAAGGCAGGTGGAATCATCAATCATGGAAAACTGAAGAAAATTGCCACTCACGATCCCTATTCCATTTTCATTTCCTCGCCTCCTAATTGATGAATGTCCCCCAAATGTAACCGAAAAGCCAATTATATATCTCACTCATGCACAGAAATCGCTGAGCACACTTTTCTTATCAAATTATCAGATCGGTTGACATCAAAGTCTGGCTTATGGGACGAAAAATTGAGGGTCTTTGAAGTTCCTCTCGAGCTGTTTTGTTTTATGCCGAGTTAGGTTGAGCTCATAGAAAAAGCACGAGACCGGAGTTACGTACCATCTTTTTTCTGTTTTTCGTTAGGTAACAGATAACTGAGACTCCAGGGAGAATATAACGCTTATGTGTATAAAGCGAATCATTCATTCTCGAATAGTTTTTAAATTTTTTTTCAATAATAATAATGAAATAATTTTTAGGATTATTAAGTGGGAAAAAGTTCAAGATTGAACAGAATGTCTGAAGCAATCGATTGTCGGGATCACACTTGGCGAACACTTCCTGTTGTCCTTTGTTCAGCCGATGTGGGCGCAGCATCAGGACAGCTTACTTAGCATATTTCAGGTGAAAACTTCCTCGAAATAAAAAGATGTGTACAATTCAATTCAGGAGAAAGCAATTAGTGATATACTTTGAGAGCCAAGCTCCTATCAAGCGTTGAGCTCTAATTTCATCGGCTCAAAGATCGTATGGGTAAACTAAACTAAATGGGCAAGAATAATAGAGTCTCATTGCCTGGATTCCTGGAGGATGGCAATACTCTGGCCAAAAAAAAAGGGGGGCTGAGACCCTTTGTAGGACTAGAATCCATCTGTAGCATAAGGAAACACACCTATTAAGAATAGTTCGAGAAGAAAGAGGATACTGACAGGAAAACACTTTGACGGATTTATCTTGATCAAAACATGAATATGCTACTAACTGTCTCCTCAGAAAACATCAAGTGAAATTAAGTTCAGCAAAAAATGACGAACACCTAGTATCATAATGCCTCGCCATTGGATGCCAACGCAAAAGAATGTTTGGGCCACGTTATAAGTAAGGATGGAGCCTTTTCCACAATGAAGCAGTCTCAGCATCTAGGGTTCATTAGAACTCTGGAACTGGATGACGCGCTGTAGCCTCAAGTAAGCCCTCGCAACCCCCAGACCCCAATAATAATACTAACATTCATTTTCGAGCAGAATGACCAACCCTATAGATGATCGAAAGCTTCCTCTGTCACTCTCAAGACCTCTTTAAATCATTCGAAAAATAATATCCCACACCCAAATCGCGATAAACAAATCCTTGTACCTCTTGAGGAATTAAATGTTGAATAATGACCGTCTAATCAACCGATTCGAACTAACGATGCTACAATTCAATCAGAGCTACTTTTATCAATTGGGGATGCTCATTCTCAGGCGCGCCAGAAAGGCAGATCCCTCGGGACTTCATCCCGTTCAACTGAGTCCGGTCCGGCGGTGAAAATTGAACGGCGGCGAGCTGTTCGTTTATTGAATTATTCCTCCGAACGGCGGTGGAGTTTCTGGAACACGTAGATACTGGAAAATAAAAGTGTTTTGCTGTCGATAATTTATTTATCCGGATGATGGAGAATGTGAACGGTGGCAGTTGGAGATGTCTAAGACGAAGGGAATTTCTGATGTGGTTTATTTCTTTTGGATACGGTCGGTTTCTTAAAATGAACAGAAAAAATGTCCTGATATGGTTTTGATGTGTAGGAGAGTGAATTTTTCAGAATCGCAGGATAAATCTAGGTGATGTATAATCAGCGGACTAGCGGACACTAGCAGGTGCCGCGGAAATTTGTCCGTATGTGCTTTGGTCTCTCTTAGTGCAAAACAATTCTGTTCAGTTCATAAATCCTTGTTCAATTAATCTGGAACTATATCGCCAGATTTATGTTATTTCAAAATAAAACAATTAATGATTTCTCACGTCAAATTGATTGATATACAGTTTGGCTCTTTGGCTTTCGATGGTTTGTGCTTGTTAGTTCCGATGGTTTCTTTCAAGTGATATCCTGATGACCGCCATTCATCCACAGGTCTTATTTCCAATTGTATCAACCGATCTTTTACTTTCCTCAATATATGAAGCCCGAGTAACAAGATCGAAACTTTGAGACAGAAACAGCGCAAATAATTTTCCATCTAACGGGCTCTCATCAACGACATTCAGAGGACATTGAAGAAATATTGAATTGACTGAAACAAATTTTTGTTCAAGATCTGGTAAGATACCTATGGCGAATTCAATTCTTTTCAAGAATTCCACCATATAGTTTCAAGACGGTTCAAGAGTTTTGAGAGTTCCTCAAGCCATCAATGAAATTCATATTGAATTCCAATTCAGCAACCCAACACTTGTTTAATAATGTTAATCAGCATGAACTGGATCTCCACTTCTGCCCCAAATCCTGAAATTCACCCATAACCCTAACGAACGTTCCTCCCATCCGATATCCGCATCATAGCCGATAGATCTGAGATCTCGATCTGTAATGAGATCGCATGCCGCCCATCTCCTAGTCTGGCATCCATTCATATCGAGGCATTAACAGCCACAAACATGTGTATGCATCGTTGCATAAAACACTGCAAATAGGATCATAAAGTTCGCTTTCCACTAATTGCTAATGCGATCACGGCGCGAACAATGGTTTTCAGATTTATACGCTGACTGGGTTGAAATGGGCCTACAGAAAATATGGCGGTCGGTGTTTGGATCTATTCGGGGCCTTTTGTTAGAGGTATTTGATGCGTCCAAAAGTTCCTTTTCTGTCCTAGCTTTTGAAATGGAGAGGAAGGATAGAAGTACTTACCATAAGGTTAACACCTGTGTTTTTTCTTCAAGAATAGAGATATCGGTATGAAGAAAAAAACAAATTGTTCGGAAAAGATAGGACTCGAAAATTTCGTACTCTGAAATATCATTCTGTTTCTGAATTTTTCTACAGATGTTCAGAAGTTAAGCGTAGAATGCGCCATTTCTCCTTACATATTCATTCATCCTGTTCGTAAAATCGATATCAGGACATGATGAAGATGAAAGCATCAGCAACCTGTCAAAAAATGATCGAAATTCGTCGAAAAACATAAAAGTTATTCAAGACAGAATTCCGTCGAATTTTTTTCTATCGGGTTGATTTTGCGGTCCAGTGTATATGGGCGTGAACTGCTAAGACATGGCAGACAAGCACGAGGAAAATACTCGACAAGATACAAAGGCTTGCCTGCGTTTGCATCACTGGAGCTATGAGAACGTGCCCGACAAGAGCACTTGAGGTCATCACAGATCACACTCCATTACATCTAGTGATCAACAGGGTAGCCCATGAGGCTATCCTTAGAATATCTAGGGAAGGTACAGGGAATGAGAGAATTAAAAGTCAGAGAGCCTGGTCCTCTCTGAACAAGTACATCTCATCAGCGAACCTGCCTAGTGATGTTATGATTAAAAAAGTAAGCATGGGAGAATAAATACACTACCCAAAACATCAAAGTGAATACCATTAAATGATATACAGATGGTTCTAGAACCACGATGGGGGCCGGCGCTGGAGTATACGGGGCAAGAACCAAGTGTACACTATCGTTAGGCTCCTCCTCGGGTGCCTTTCATGCAGAAATACTTGCAATCGAAAGATGCATAGTTATAAAACTCGAAAGAAACTATCAAGGGTGTGACATGGTTATCCATTCTGATAGTCAAGCTGCTATCAAAGCACTGAACTCCTATATCATCGACTCAAAGCTGTAATGGGAGTGCCGGAGGAAACTTAATGAAGTAGGCAAGAAAAATAAGGTATCTTTAGTATGGGTTCCTGGTCACTCAGGAATCAAAGGAAACGAAGAGGCCAATACACTTGCCAGAAAGGGGGCACAAACGCCACTTACTGTCCCAGAACCTTGGCATAGGTAAATGCACCTATAAGAAAGAGTTTCTGGAGAAGGAAGAGACTGAAAGAGAAGCACTCTGGAGGTACCTTCCAGGAATGGAGCCCTCCAAAAAGTTCATTCGGAACTTTGAAAGTTCAACATTCAAAAAGTATTTGGATCAGTAAGAACAAGTTACGCCTACTCACTGGCTTCCTCACAGGACATTGTCGCTTTAGGAAGCATATGATGAGAATGAGCTTAACAGAAACTGACGAGTGTAAATTCTGTGGTGAAGAGGAGGAAACTCCTATTGGCCTGGTTACAGAATGCCTCGCCATTACAAACCAGCGCGGAGAATGTCTTGGACAAGAGAATTACAGGAGGAATGAGGATCTAACCTCCTTGAAGCCCTCTCAGATATTGGAGTTCATTGGAGCTCTGGAGCTGGAGGAGGAACTGTAGGTAGAGCATTTGCGAATACGGCTTCAATGGGGGGCAGAATAGAACTTGAGGTCGCAGTGAAATGTAACCCCCTTCCTAACTATAACTTTAACTATAACTATGGGCGTGGAAATATTTCATTGTGAAGTAGAAATGTAATAAATATGAATAAACTCAGTATGAGTAGACGGGGCACCACACATTTTTTGTATGTTAAGAAAGCCGAGATAAAAACCTCATTTCAAAATTTTTTATATTCTTTCGATAACCGTATATCGATGAGACGGCGAGAAACTCTCTACATCTGAATGGGTCTTTAGGAAATATACCATCAAACATCGCGATACATTGGTAGATCATCCCAATCAGCTTATGGCATCACTTCTACAGCATTCAAAGACCCCGCAAATCCAACTTTGACCAATCCAACATTTTTCTGTCAAGACCAGGAAATTCCAGTCCACAATTACTTTATTTTATTCTTTGGTAATTATTGTAAGCTATGCAGCATTAAGAATGTTAGTTGTGATTGCTGAATGAACTGTGAGAAAAAAAATGGACCACAATGAAACATTTCTCCTAAAGTATTTCCGAAACTAAACCTATTAATTTCCAAATTATTGCCTGAATGGTGTTAGGAACACTTTTATCTTCCGATCTAATTATATCCTCAACCTATTTCAAGTATTAGATATCTCATAAAGATGATACGTCCTATAGCGAATTGAAAAAAGCATATAACAGATATGGCATACGTCGCTAGAGGGCGTTAGTATTCATCTACCACGCTCTGGGTAATTGCTGCGTCTGATAGGGACCGTTCCTTAGGGCTGATAAACGATATACATGTTACATATTGCGATTTTGCCGTTAATATATAGCGTGGAGAACGTTATTAGAAATTCCTGCTTCATGCATTTTTGTCGTAGATGCTGATGATTCTAGATATGTAGGAGAAGAACGACATGTTTTTTGATTTTCATCTTGTTAGACAGATCGATCATCAAGTTTGTTACCTCCACTGTTCGTATGAATCATATATTATGTTTTGAAACCTTCTAGTTTTAAGGTCAAAACTGCGGCGGGTATTTAAGTGGTTAGTATAGCAGATTAATTTTGAAATGAAGAGGAAATATATGTCGGAAAAATATGTTATAACAAGGCTATAGAGATATAGGGAAATGAATGTACATATTTCATAAGGTTTCATTTGGTTTTGGTTTATATAGAAATTTTTCGGTTATGAATGGCTTTACTTTGAAACCAAAAATCAGAATTTCCGAAGTTGTTTTATTCACAGTTGAAGACAGTTCAAGCACTGTCCTTGATATTCATCGTGGAGCGGTTTCATCCATAAAACCGATTTATGATAATCTCCAAATGAAGAATGAAGAATCTACTGTGAAATATACACGTTTAAATAAATCAACATATTTGACTATCTCTTTTTCATTCTCGCATTGTTCATAGCTACATAAACCATGAAAGCATTAGGTGAAACAGGTTTCTTTTTTCATTATTTCGCACTTGGGGCAGTTAGGTAGTACCAAAGAAATCCGATCCAGCCACCTTTCCCGCGGTGCACAATCGCGCCCTTTGTGTCTCTGCTGTCAAAAATCATGATGTACGCCCCTGCGTTATTAGATTGTGAATGCCGCGGTAAGAAAGTTTTCTCATGAGGAATCTTCCGAGATATATGCTCTAAGCAGAATGAGGAACTTTTCCTACTTGCTTGGGAAATCTTAAGTTTTCCCATTATTAACTTTGAATTGGAGAGGAGCATAATGGTGTATAGCGTGAGGAGCCAGATCAGGGATTAATCGAAAGTTCGCTTATTAGTATTTTGTAAACAGAAATTCGTGATCATGTGAATTATTTCGAAAATTGGTGTACGGAATTAAGTTAATCTAAATACTGAAACTGTCTCTGAGATATTCAATCGATAAATGTGATTACCCTTCATTCATATCCTTCTACATTTTGAATGTTTTCGATGAATTTGTCGCGAATCAGGTGATGTTCTCTTCTCCCGGGAATGTTTTCCGATGACCTGAAAAATACGAAAGAAATCCCAGTATGAAAAAAATTTGATGGAGAAGTTATCCATAATTCAATCATCCAATAATGATTATACCAGTATTCTCGAGAATGGTCGAAAAAGTAGTATTTGATTTTTGAAGAAAAGAGGTTATTTAAGAAACAACGAGGTGAATTTTTAATTGTTATGAATTATTTATCTACCTTTGATGACACATATTAGTAGATACTGGGCTAACGCAAGGGTCAACTTTAGGAACAGCACTTAATTTGCATCTATGATCCTTCCGAGTATGTTGTTTTGTAGATGACAATACGATTGGGGTTGAATCTTCCGATCTCGATACTCAATTTAAAATATTGCAGGGGGAATCTGACGATGAGAAAAATGGTTCTAAGTAGAAATTCATAAAAAATTTCCAGAGAAATACTTACTCTAATTGAACACAGCAGAACCGCGCCAGAATGTGAAGAACTGATCTATGGCATAACGTTCTTCGCAGTTTTGTTGATTTTGAGCCAGTTAGAACCAAGAGCACTGATCACAAAATTCAAGAAAGAGTAGGGTAAAAGGTACAGTTGTTGACACCCTATCAGTGATTGACACCCTCATTTTCATATTTGAATTATAAGAATTGGATGGATGCCTTAAAAACATGGAGCTTTGAAAAAAAATTTTCAATTTTTCAAGTTTGGACTGTTAGTATTAATTTGGGTTAGGTTTGCATCCCTATATCACCATATATTTATCAATGTGCAGCGTGCTGACGATCATTGCAATTAGAAAAATACTGCCATTTTCTCAAGGTACTTAACTCAAGTTCATAACATTTTTTTAATAGTTCTAATTTTTGTCTGAAGCATAATTTTTGTTTGAATTATTGAAACTCTTCAATAAATACTTTTTCATAACTTAAAATCTATTTGGTTGAAGATTTCGCGTTTTTTTGTGGGTGTCAATCATTGCCTCTGAAAATATGTGGATGAATAGTGATTGACATACTATGTCAATAACTGTCGTAGTCAAATTTTGCAAAATTAGTCCGTATTGCCTACTATTCAGGCCTCAATTTCCCAATGAATACTGAAAAATGATTAAACTTTATCTAATTTTGTTCTAGATAGTTTTTGACACCAGTGTCAATCTCTGTGAATTTCCACGTGTCAATAACTATATTGCAAGTTCAACTAGTTCCTACTTCTTGTCCCTACCCCCTGAATCGATTTTCCATGCTTCATTCTCAACAACATGGCAAAAGCAAAAGAAGGAAGCAATTATAAGAAAAATTACACGGAGGATGCTATTATTTCTGCCTTATCAGCAGTAAAATCAGAAGGAATGTCCAGAAAACTTGCCTCCCAAACCTATGGCGTTCCTCGTTCTACAATAATTTTTTGGTTGAGTGGAAAACTTGTTTAAAAAATGAAAAGCACTGACGTGTAGTCAGGAGCTTTTGAGCGCTCGTTCATCTACCTAGTAGGTAGAATCTTCCTAAAAAAATTTTGGTCATTGGTAATTTTGTTCATTGAAAAACGTGACCGCGATATTCGAGTTCCAAAGCTATCCTGAAAATTTGAAGTCCCTAGGCGTTTCCGTTCAGAAGTTACAGAAGTTTTCTATGGTTTCTATCGTTCTGGTCATGCGATCTGGACAAAATTTCACATGTAACTTGAACACGTCATTCGCACCATCTGGGTGCGAAATTTCATCTCGATCGAATCAGTAGTTTAGAAGTAATCAGGAAATCAAAATTTTGAACGGCCATATTAACGGAACCACTGATGGAATTCTGATCATTAACCAACTCAACTACGGCAGTCGGAAACTGAACCCACACTGAAAATTTAAAGTCTCTAGGTCGTTCCGTTCGAAAGTTATCGTGCCTACGGCAAGATTCGAAAAATACAGACATCTTGACGAAATGATGTAGCCCTGGTGTAAGTACAACGAGCGCTCAACAAATCACGGACCTTGCCCTGTATCAACCTATGAAGAAGATCTCAAATTATGTGGTAGAATAGACGGGTGTGCCAAAAAAAATAAAAAAAAAATTATTTCAAACATAAAGCTTGATGATGAAATTCATGAAGAATCCTTTATACAGTCATGAAAGAGTTCAATATGGACATGGATTGTACATCTGAAGACACAAACTGTGATAACAATGAAAACCAAGTTGCTATAAACAGCTACCGGAGAACCAACTGCCAGGGCTTGTGTCCTATTTGCAAAAAGAATTTGTAATTAAATGGTATTAAATAATTAAATACATTTCCTGTGCATGAAAATTCCATGTTTAATGTTTATTGAAATATGGCTTCATAGAGAAGGTTTCCATTTCGAATATTTTTCAATGCAAAACTTATAAATAAATCTTATAGTGAACGATCCATTACTATATATTATACCTATTCACATCCTTCATCCTTGTTCAGCTGATTGAAAATATGAGAGACAACAGTATGTCAATAACTGTATCAGGTGGTGTCAACAATAGATTTTACAGTGTCAATCACTGAAAATTGACACATGATATTAACGATGTGTTTTAAAGCTTCTTCTGAAAAGGTTTTTCCACTTTCGGTTGTTAATTTGAATCGAGTATAAACCAACACATAACCTCGAAAAAGAAATATTTTCATTTCATACCCAAATAACAAATTATTTATATTCTATTGGGACAGTTGGCTTAAGGTGTCAATAACTGTAGTGTTTACCCTATACATTCATAATATTTCATCGCTATATCACGATTGTGATCGTTTCCCTACTCGAATTTCGTACGACACTATGGTGATAGTTTATAGTTTGGTAAGCGGGTTACATTCCACTGCGACACAGTGATACTAAATAATGCAATTCAAAAACTGCTATCGTTGAATAACGAATGAGATTTTGTAAAATCTGAAATTAACGAAGTTTTAACAGATTATTCTACATCTTCTTATTAGGAATTGAAGCGCACTGTATTGATTCTTCTTCGAATGTGATGCATGAGGAATTACGTCAGACTGATGACTTCCGTTGTCTGCAATGCATTTTTTAAGTGTTTCGCCAAAGTTTCGCATCACTATCAAGTCGGTGTTGATTACCTGAATGTCTTTTCTCGTGGAGTCCTCTAACTATTCTAGGTTTGTCTATGTAGGAAAAGGAAACAAGGAAGCCACAGAACATTACCAAAACTAGTGTACGCTGTTTTGGTCTACCAATGTGACTAACAAAAAGTTCCCTCTATTCGTATCTTCAGCCTTTGCAGGAAGCATCTCTGCATACTCCCTGCACTCTGTACATGACATCTAGAGTCGTCCTTCGCGAACATAATCAGAGATTCATTGTTTCATTTTTGAGCAATTTCGACCCTCGTTCTCTCGGCGATCCGTTTGAAACTTCTTCGCACCTGTATTCATAATTTATTTGTTTGCCTCCAATTCCGCCCCGCTACTATAGTGAACCCCATGCCGACACACGCGTCGCAGAACGTAACAGTT
Organism: Aphidecta obliterata; assembly: GCA_963966015.1. NCBI lineage: Eukaryota > Metazoa > Arthropoda > Insecta > Coleoptera > Coccinellidae > Aphidecta > Aphidecta obliterata. The sequence continues at coordinate 14,077,639 of OZ014429.1, read as the reverse complement.
GCACGTCGTTTCTGACAGCGACACCGAAACGGTTTTAACTCGATCCGCTGGAAACATCTGAACTATTTATGACGCCGAAATGATTTCAGCCCGCGTTCTGCGCTTCCATCCCCTATACCGTTGAAGTTGCTAACTTTGTGCGTATGCCGGTCCAAACTTTGTGTCATGACATCAGTGTTAATATTAATTTGGTGGGATGGTATTGTTTGGAGAGTTGTAAGGACGAAGAGCTCTCTGATACTCCTTACACGTCTCTTCAGTAAGGATAAACATTGGTAAAGAAGGCTTAAAAACGATGCACATTTTTCAGAAATGATTTACTTTTTACGTCGTTTTCAATATGTCCACGAAATATATTAGGGAAAGCCGAGGTTCGTAGTGTCAGCGTAGAGCCAAAGGTCTATTATTCTCAAACCCTTTTGAACTACCGCAATATCAAGTGGGTAATATTCGCGAAGCAAGTATCCTATCATATGACTGGAATGAAGGAAAATGTTCAAGAAACTGCCACAACTACCTGAAGTTCTGAACTAGCACTTGAAATTGTCGATTTTTGTGCCAATTAACTTCTTCCTCTTAATTTTTGATTTCGATCAATATAACAATTTACCTATTGATGATACATCAAAACCTTGTTAATTGCATACCTGTTAATTCGATCCCATTAACAGATGGAGAATTTCAACTCGATATCTCATTTCTATCAGAAGTCAGAACGAATATTCGAATTTTCCAGTTCCAGAAACATATTCAAAAAAATTTTGACAGCTGTCAAAAAAATTTTCAAACAGACTTCACGTCAGTGCTTTATGGTCTTGGTAATGCGATCCAGACAAAATTTAGCACGTAGTTTAAAAACATTATTCTTCATCAATGTGCAAAATTTCATTTCAATCCAATCAGTTTCGTAATTATCAGGAAAAAAATATTTTGGGAGTCCATATTCACGGAACCCCTCGTATAATTTCACACATTCATTTCCGTTCGGAAGTTATAATTTTCTATGGTTTTATGGTTCTGGTCATGTGATAATAATAATAATAAAGGGCCTTTACATGTATATTGCAAAATACAATTATGAGGCGGAGTTTAGCTCACGCTATTCTACTCAACCTCTCAGATCAAGTCTGAAAAAATTACGAAAAGCACTGCCGTGAAGGCAGGAGCTTTTGAGCGCTCGTACATGCACTTTGTATGTAGATTCGCATTTTCCAGTTTTAGAAATTAATTGAAGGAATTTTAGACAGCTGTCAAAAAAATTCTGAAACTTAGGCGAAACTCCAGACTTCATGTCAGTGCTTCAGCTGATCAATTTTTTTTCGATAATTCGCTAGAATTTTCTACGGTATCTATGGTCTTGGTGATGCGATCTGGACAAAATTTTGCACGTAGTTTGAATACATTATTCCTCAGCTGGGTGCAAAATTTCGAAACTATCAGGGGAAAAATATTTTGAACGGCCATATTTACGGAACCCCTAGGCTAATTTTGCTCATGAACGTGACAGTGAAATTCGCGATCCAAACCCAGCCTGAAAATTTCAAGTTTCTAGGCCTTTCCGTTCAAAAGTTACAATTTTCTATGGTTTCTATAGTTCTGGTCATGAGATTTGGACAAAATATAGCTTTATATCATTCTCGATTAAAATACAAAATTTCATCTACATCGAATCCGTAGTTTCGAAATGATCGGGAAAACAAAATTTCAAACGACCGTATTCACGGAACCCCTAGTATAATTCTGCTCATTTATGAACATGAACGCGACATTTCAGATCCACACCTATCCTGTAAATTTCAAGTCCCTAGACCTTTCCGTTCGAAAGTTATGATTTTCTATGGTTTCTATGGTTCTGGACATGTGATCTGGAGAAATGTAGCTTGAATATATCATTCTCCATTAGTATACAAAATTTCGTCACGATCGAATCTGTACTTAAGAAATTATCAAGAAAACTAAATTTCAAACGACCATATTTACCGAACCCCTAGTATAATTTTGCTCATAGATGAACGTGATCACGAAATTCGAGATCCACACCTATCCTGAAAATTTCAAGTTCCTAGGCCTTTCCATTACAAAGTTATAATTTTTTATGGTTTCTATGGTTCTGGTCATGCGAGGTGGACAAAATTATGCATGTAGCTTGAACACCCCATTCTCCATTTGAGTGCAAAATTTCATCTCGATCAAATCTGTATTTTCCAAGTAATCAGGGGAACAAAACTTTGAACTGCCATATTTACGGAACCCCTGGTGGAATTTGGCCCATTAACGAACTCAACCTCGGCATTCGAGATTCGAACCCACCCTGAAAATTGCAAGTTTCTAGGGCATTCCGTTCGAGAGTTATCGTGTATACGGACGGCCGGACGGACAGACTTGAATTTTCCGACGGATTCGTCATCAGTGACTCGAACATAGTCGATTGAGACCATTTTCGGCTCAAAATTCCAAAAATACAGATATCGTGACGAAATGATATAGCCCTCGTGTAAGTTGTACGAGCGCTCAAAAACAATACGAAAATTTTCTAAAACAAAAAAAAACAAAAAATAGAAGAAAAAATCACGCAACATGCCATCAGATACCCCACAAAAATAAATCTCTCAATTACTGACAAACCAGTAAATGTGCCCCCAGATGTTTCCTCAAACCATTCACGGAATAACTTCCGAAAAAACATTGAAAACTATTAGGTATATACATTGACAGCATTAAAAGTGAAGGATCGCTGAAACATGGCTGATCTGAACCTGGGCAACATAAGACTATTCCTATGTTTAACAGACACGTCCTGTACATTACCGGGAAATATCTTTCACGCAGATCCTAAAACACTTGCGCAAGCCGAATATGAATCTACAACATGCATTTCAGATTTTCTGTAGTCGGTACTTGGTGATGGAGATCTGGACATAATGTAGCTCAAATATATCATTCTCCATTGAAAAACAAAATCTCGTCACCATCGAATCCATAGTTTTGCAATTATCAAGAAAACTGAATTTCAAATGACCATATTTACGGAATCCCTAGTCTTATTTATCTCATTCGAGATCCACACCTATCCTGAAAATTTCAAGTTTCTAGGCCTTTCCGTTATAATTTTCTATAATTCTGGTCATGCGACGGGAAAAAATGTAGCTTAAATATATCCTTCTCCATTGAAAAACAAAATTTCGTCACGATCGAATACGTAGTTTTGAAATTATCGAGAAAACTGAATTGCAAATGATCATATTTACGGAACCCCTCTTCTAATTTTGCTCATTGATTAACGTGACAACGACATTCGAGATCCACACCTATCCTGGTAATTTCAAGTCCCTAGGCCTTTCCGTTCGAAAATTATAATTTTCTATGGTTTCTACGGTTCTGGTCATGCGATCTGGGCATGTAGCTTGAACACGTCATTCTCCATTTGAGTGCAAAATTTCATCTCGATCGAATTTGTAGTTTCGAAGTTATCAGAGAAACAAAATTTCGAACGGCCATATTTACGGAACCTCTGGTGGAATTTTGCCCATTAACGAACCTAACCGCGGCATTTGGGAACTGAAGCCACACTGAAAATTTCAAGTCTCTAGGTTAGGTTAGGTTAGAACAAAAACTCTTGTTCATTGATCGAACAGGTGCTGAATCGGCGTATTCATTACCCTTGATGAATACCTACCTTCGGATAAAATTTCACGAAGGAAATCTGAAATTGATGAAGCTGGTTCTAGTGGTTCTGGTTTCTTAATGTGAATTGTAGTAGACTATATACTGCTAATTTCAATATTTAAGGTGAAATTGTATTAATGCAATAATATTTTTTTTTGATTCTTCAATGACTCAATCGGCTATCGGCTGTCTTAATCGACTGAATAATTGAAATGGAAAGAATGAAGAATGAAGACATGTATCCCATGTCAAGGTAAGGTATACGCAGATACCACATGTTGCCAAACTGACTATAAACTAACACATTCAAGAAAAATACTAACAATGATGGCAATGTTTTCGATGTATGTTTTAGGAATATTCATGTTTGGTGTGACCATTACAAAAATCGCCCTTGCGAATAAAACTCATCATGATGGTTTAGCTTACAAACAAACTCAAGATGATAGGGAATCGTAGGGAATCCTAAAAATTGCCATGGTAATAAAAGTTCGATTATTTACTGGCCGAGTTGTCCCGCATAGATAACGAAGATTTCGAAGCATCGTAGTATCTCTGAAGCTGAGCAAACACATCTAAGCACTCACTCCAAGGGCCTTTTTTATTTCACGCTTCCGAAGGGACTAAATGGGATATGAAATAAGCTGGGGCTCGTTATAGCTTCGCTTTTTCAAAGGTGCCCTCTTGTTTACTTCAAATTTGAATAGTTGATGGGATGAGGAAGGCGCATAATAACTTTTTTCTCGACGATTTCTCCCCCAGCCGTCCGCCTAGTCGTTTACAATATTATGGTGTGTTCATTTTCGGCGTCGTTTTGCAATTAGAGAACCGTTTTCGGTATGTTCAGATGCCTGTTACATCCCCGTTTCAGTTGTTGCATTGGATAACCTCAATTAGATAATATGTGTAGACTGTGTAGAATGATTCGAAGGATGTAGCTTATGCGACTTGTTGTTGTTGTTTTGGGGAGTGGCAATAATATGTGTCACATAGGTGGAAAAATTGTTTGATGCAGAGATAATAAACCTTCATATCGAATTTGCAGCAGTTCTTCCAGTGGTTTCCATGGGCAATTACAAAACACGAAAAAAACCTGAGGACAGAAAAACGTAACTTTGAGAATACCTCATTTAAGACATTGCCAACGACAGCTTGCTGAATTTGTTAATATCTGAACCTCACCATTTGTATTTGAGAAAAATGATACTCAAATAACAGAGACCTATTACCTATAACTGGCAAAGGAGTCTGAATTCTGAATAATAGACGCACTTGCATCTAGGCAGTACCCGCATAATCCTAAATTAGAGCAAGTTCGTTATTTTCTACGTGGAACAGCTAGAAAGCTTAATTTTCACACAACACTTTTTATCGATGTTCCATATATACAGGGTGTTACTAAATTGTAGGTACAAACGAAGATGAGAGATTCCTTAATTAGTTTCAATAAAAAAAAATTCCATACACAACATGGGATCGCAAACGTTTTGTTTTCGAGATACAAGGTGTTGAAGTTTGAATTTTTTTCAAGTTTTTTTCTCTTAGTTTCTTCACTTCACAAGATATTCAACTGAAATTTGGCAAAGTTATTGCAATTGTAAGTTTACACCATCTGAAACGCCAATTTCGATAGCAAATCTACAGGATGATATTTGTTCTGGAACACTGTCCCCTGTTGTCCTCCAGAATTTTTTTTGGTGAGCCACTGTTAATATAAAAAAAAATTAGAAAGCAGCATTGTTGTTATACTACGCTTATATATTATATACGCCCTTACTGGAGGACTTTATTGTCTTTTGTAGTTTTATCGTATCTCCTACCGATTTCGAGATAAAAATTTTGAACGATTTTCTCGAAATCCTCAAAAAAAATCAAATTTACATGAAAATCCAGTTAGTAAGCTGTGGTTATTTTCCCGATCTATAGCAATGATCCATGAAGATTCGATAAACTCGTATAACCATTACAATAAATGTATTACTACAAGAAAACACCCTGCATCTCGAAAACGAAACGTTTGCGATTCCATGTTTATTGGACTTTTTTTTCATAAAATTACTTAAGGAATCTCCCCCCTTCGTTTGTACCTCCCAGGGGGGAGCACCCTGTATGTGGACACATAATTTCAGCAGGATATGGCGAATAAATACTGAGATACCAATGTTTCGAAAAACATTTTTCTTCTGAATCTAGTAATACGATCCGACTCATAACAAAGTTTTAATTCGAGCAAATCGGTATTTTTCGAATTATTGGGACTAAAAATTCAGATGGCAATATGTACGGAACCCTTTAGCGAGTTTCACATATTGATGTGTTCCGGTTATGTTTAACCGGCTCACTCAGACATCGAATGTCCCCTGAAAATTTCAAAACTCTTTTTCAACCAAAATCATGGTGTTCGTGGCCGGTCGGACAGAATTGAATTCGACCACGACTTCTTCATCTACGAGTCCAACCCAATCTCATCTCAATATTCGAAAATTGAATATTTGTGCTGAATAATAACGCTCTTGTTTGTAAAAATAAGCACGCAAAAGTGGACACCTGTCAAAATTTTTGGCCCATATTGATATCAATTCTCAGAGATATAACAGGTCGACCATTTCTGGACGGATTTTCCGAAAATAAGAATATTTAAGTATTTATATAGGATAACCTGTCGAAATACCTCAGGCAAATTTTTGTCTTAAATTTATGACATATTTTGAACTTCATACCTTGAAGTCAAGATACTGATATTTGTGAAGACTTTTGATGTAACCTCCTGTTTTGATAGTAGCCAAACTTGCATCAAAGTAAGGAGCTGATGTTTTGTTCCTGTCAGCAACTCAGTTGAGTGTTGGTAAACATTCGCCTACACACCCACAACAAGATATTCGAATATGAGGTACTTGATGCTAAAATCGTTAGAATATCGTACATCACGTTTATAATATTAATCTGATTAATTCCTGCAATATATAACATTCCCGGGCAAACTCAGAAGAGCACCTGCAACTATTTAATGGCTCGAAGCAGAGCTAACACGGCATTATCCAGTTTATACACTGCAATTAAATGACAAAGTTTACAAGCACATAATACTAAAATCTAATTAGTATGAACATTTATAGCGAGATAGAAAACGGATGTAGCTTTGTTAGATACACATACACGACGGGGCAATGAAGAGCAGTGCTGTTTCCAAAATTGGTATATGGCCAATGAATTCATTGAATATGTGGTAGCTCACGTCATGGCATGTATAATCATTAACGTTCATTCTTGCTGCTGAAAAATGAATTTCAAGTAATAATCGTTCTCGAGGTCGACATATTTCGACAAATGGACAGTTTGAGTAATAACCTAAATTCGCTTCAGCATTATATATCGTCAAGCGTATCAACATGACGGTAAAATGAAAAAAAATCTTTCGAAGGAGAACACAAGAAAAAACTAAACCAAATCCCGCAAAATGTACCCCTGATTAAAACTGACGTACCCATATCAATAAACTTTCAATCAATTGCTTCCAGTAGTGTAGTCGAATGTCTACCTCTTTTAAGTGATCGATTATTAAGTTATTATATAGGTACATAGTAAAAAATATATCGGTGGGGTACATACACAAAGACATCTATTTATCAAACGATCAGATGTAAAATCCTAACCGAAGGTTCCTAAAGAAACACTACCAGTAAAAAATAAAGAATTTTCACCAATACACCGGATAAACGAAAATTGAAGAATTGGACAAAGACAAATTGACAAATGTGAAGAAAACAAGAATCGTGAAAATTAGTGGCTGAATATTAACCGTGGATAATACAAAGCAGTAAGTAATCAGAGAAGAGAACAATGAAGCAGTTTCATATATTTCATCATCAGATTCTGATATGAATTTACCCTGACGCGATTTCCTCAATTATTGAAGAATCCTTATTCTTCTGATGTGAGTCAACTTTATAGCACAAATTCGTTCCTGTACCAGCCTTTATATCAATTTTTCAATGAATTAAAGAAAGACGACCTGGCGTCAAAGATTCCATACTGTTAACATAAGCCATTATTGTTGGATCTAGTGCAATTGCCTGGCGGTAAATTTGAAATGCCCGGAATGTATTTCATATTGGACCAACTTCTAATATAGATTCGAAATTTCGTAATTAAAAATTTTGCCACTGTTCCTTTGTGGTGTCAGAGATTTTATGGTCAAATATGAATCTTCAACCCAGAATGATCTGTTCAGTCTACGAATCCTTTTTGAACCATAATTTTCTATACCTTCTATACGTCGATTCGTGCCCAGGAGAAATAATAAACATGTCACATTTTCGGATACCGTCTTTAATAAACACGTCTAGGGGGAGCGCCTCGAACACTTCCACTGAGAGACGAGGTAAACATTCGAAACAAAGATTCGACACTTCGAACACTCAACAGAATCCCTTCGATTGGAAAGCCTCTGTTTTTATTAAAATACACGTTTCTTTTAGATGTTCAAACATCAAATGTTGCCACAAACGTTTGACAGTACGCCGGGTCGGTAAACAAGGAAGCAGGAAGTTATCTAACACACGAAGTTATGTTTAGCGAGAAATGTAGAACTAACAAATAATTGAATAAGACAATAACAGAAGTTTCTTTATTGTTCTGCGTCACTCGGAGGCGGTAAGAAAAGCTGGCGTCTAGCCGACGTCGTGATGTCTTTTACAGAAAAGTTGCAGCTGGAATGGGGAAATGTCAATCCTAGTTTTTTACGCTTCAACAGAGACCCTCTATTTCAGAATATAATTCCGAGTTTCAGATCTGAATTTTCATTTTATATTTTACTTCTCACGAATGATGTTATGGCCATGTAGAATGCATCATGTGATCCTTTCTTGCACTGGCGGATCCAAGGGGGGGCACGGGGGGCACGTGCCCCCCCCCCAGACGGAATTTTTTTGTACTGTGGAGATTCCATCACAGTACATAATTAGAAAAACTTTTTGCCTTCCACCCCTTGTGCCCCTCCAGAAAAAATCCTGTGCCCCCCCCCAGAAAGAAATCCTGGATCCGCCCTTGCTTTCTTGTTTGATCTGGGGTATTGCAGAGGGGAGAAAAACACTAATTTGATTATTTTTGGTGATAGAGGTTTTTGAGTAAAAATCCATATTTATTTCAGTTTTGCAATTTATTCTGTTATTTTCGTAGGTCCACGCCTGTAATACAAAATTGAATAGGATTTTTTTATTATATCTTGTTATTTGCTCATATAATATCGAACAATAACACAATCTATGCTATATTTTACATTGCTGCTACAAAAACTATAGATTAAATATCATGTTCTTTGTTTTCTTCAGTTAAGTATTGTCGCAGTTGTGTTTTCCATGAATAATTAGGTTCATTCCGAATATTTTGACTTCATCAGAAAGACAAATTCGAGAAAAGCATTGACACGTAGTCAGTAGAAGTTTTGCGCTTGTTTAAATTTATCTCCTAGTCACCCGTCACTAATATATGATCATTTCAATTCGTCACAAGATCCCACTGCAGCGAGACCTTCGAACCAAAGATCATGAAAAGAACCACAGATTCTATGAACCAAACCGGCTGCCGATGTGACAAATAATGTCATTTTATTTTCAAAAACTTCATGAGATGAAATATCAAAATTTCTCAACACTAGGTCAGAAAAACTCAAAGTCAAAAAATTTCTTGATTCCACGAAATATGTGAAGTTTTTCCATAAAATCAATTATACTTCAGTTATCCTTGTACCGTCATCAAATTCGACCACATATCTTGAAAAGGTATTCAATTTGCTACAAGATAAGAATTTTTGTGTCGAAAAAAATTCTTATTGCGGGCGTGGTAAGAAGATGAATATCACGATTATGAAGCAAACAAAATCAGTCATTTTTCTTCAATGGTTTTATTGATGAAAAATAATTGATTATTCACATGTTTTCTTTTCAGCAAAAAATATCCCAATTAGTGTGCTTTCTAATGACGTATAAACTTTTGTGCTTGCTGCTTGTCTTCTGCCCTAATATCATGGCTAACAAGATAACAACGAAAAAGTCGAAATATTCCAAACCTAAATTTACTCTATTTCGAAGCTCTTTATGATTGAATATTTGAAGTAATTCTCATGGAAGACATTCCGACCATGACATGATTTGACATTTTTTGTAGCAAATCACATGTATGACCTTCCCTTGAAGTTCGGATTTTTAAAAGTAGACACCCTGTATAAATAAACACACAAGATTTCAGCAGGATATGGCGAAAAGTTTATGATAATTTTTTTTTTATGTTCTAGTGTCACGATCTTTTGAACAAACTACAAAGTTTCAATTTAATCGGATCCGTATTCTTCGAATAATCGAGAGAAAAAGATCAGATGGCTATATATATCAAACCCTTCGGCGAATTTTGCCCATTTACGAACCAGCGCATTCAGACCTCTAGGCGGCCTCTGTCGGAAGTTATCATGTTTACGGAGGGAAGGACGCTATTTAATTTGACCTCGAATTCTGTATCTTTTATTTTTATAAACATCGGTTTCACAGAAACAATTCACCATATCCTGCTGAAATTTTGTGTGTAAATATAAGGCGTGGATCAAATGAGTTATGTAGAAATTCAGCTTTTTAGGCGGTCCACGTGAAAATAACATTGAGTTTTTCTGATCTGATCAGAATATTGGATATTCGATGCTTACTTCTTTCAAAGTTGATGAAATAAAAGCCACAGTGACGTTTGTGGTACATTTTACGATCTTTGGTTTTATAGTTTCGCTACTAGAGGTAGCCAGAATAATTATTTCCGAGAAGTTGAGGTATTGATTCATTCACTGTATGCGAGTTGAATATTCTAACTTTCGAACAATTTCCAATACTCATAACTGCCACTGAACAAACAAGTGGAAATTGACAGGTCTCAGGACTACTGAGTAGGTGAGTAGGATTTTAGACGATATGAGAAGTAGATTCTACCCATTTATACCAGGAGTTGTTGTATTTGTGTTGATTCGGTGAGCAGAGAGTAGAATGCCGAATTCGAATAGAATAAAAGCTTTCAGATTTGACATCGACGGTATCGTAGGATTCGTGTTCATCGACAAACATGATCCCCGAACACTGAATATAAAGTATGATTCTTTGGGCTAGGTGAATCAACTCAGATATTGAGTTCAAAAGAGGATATTCAGTAAGCATAATCACTCTCTCTGTTGACAACACTACTCGCTACAGTGTCACCTTATGTCAAATGATCATAGATTGGTTATGGGTGACCGCTCTGGGGATGAATTGAAACAAGCGTGCAAAATCTCCTGACATCACGTCTCGATTTTCTTACATGATACATTATTCGGCCTATTATGGATGAGTTGTCACTAATCACTTAGTTGAAGATTATCCAAATCGATGGATAGGGAGTGGTGGTCATTATTGCATGGCCTCCACCTTCTTCGAACCTCAACTACTACTATACCACTACCACTATAATTCCTGATGTGGAGAAAAGTGATGCCATCTATTCGATGGCAGAGCCTGATAATAAGGATCAACTTATCAGGAAGATGGCAGCTTGAGAAATGTAAAATGATATGGAGAAGGTGGTTCAATATCCTGAAGAATTCTAAATATTTTATTATGAAAATAATGGAACAATATCGAAAATCATTTTCGATATTTAAATGTCGCACAGTTCCTTTCGCTCCAACGAAGAAACAGGTCGGCGTCTATGAGGTATTCGCTGACCCGTAAAAGGAGCATGAAAGTCGAGAAATGAAGGTCGACTGACCTTCCTGCCTAGAAACGTGGGGACAAAAGGGCATACAACTAAGGTGCCATTATTCTTTTCACTCCACGTGCCGTCGAAACGTGCGAATCGTTTAGGAACTGTGCGCCGAAATATTCCTTCGAAACTGTAAGAATCGATAGGGATAAGGTTCTGGATAATAGTTGCTATAAATCGAATAATATTAACTTTATGAATAGTCGATTAGAGAAGTTGCAGAAGTGTTCAAACTTGTTCAGTTCATGAAGTGTAAAGTTCGAGTTTGAAAGAAAAATCGTATTTATTCCCAAGGGTAGAGTATGAATTTTCTCATAGTTACTACTTTTCTTCTCAACAAACACATTCTTATTTCTCAGTTGTACATTGTGAAATTCCTCTAGACTCAATAAAGAGTAACTCACATTAAGTGATTATTGGGGAAGGATGCGTCGAATGCTACCCGTTTGTTGGTCAAACCATGCAGAAAAAAAAACCATAACGATTCCATAAAATGAAATTTCCCCTGAAATTCAGCGACTCCTGTGATGAATGTGACATTAATAATTTGAGGATCAAATAGACTACAACTGAAGCATGACAGTTATCATTATGGATTGCCAAAAATGAAATAATCCATATGAAACTTATTGATATTTTGTACCTACAACTATTGATTCGAGGAACATAACACATTAAGGCATTTTGTGAACACAGGTTGTACTAAAAAGTACTGTTCAATATCACTGAACACATTATTTGCACAAATTTCACAACTGAGTAGGTAAGCTTCTCGGAATTGGACACAAAACCTATCAGATATTCTAGGGGGTATTGTTTGTACTTCCAAGCTTGACGTCACATTGGTTAGCCTCAAGCACCGAGGCCTTGTATCTGGTAGGTATTGGTTGGGGTCAGCTGCAACACTATCACCCAAAGCACCAATATTTTCTTCTGAAAGACTGGCACGATCATACTGATGTCTTTTCCGATCTTGTACGGCACCAGTTTGAACGATTGTGTCGACTATAAACATCGCGTAATTTGCGAAATATTTTTCTCACCGAACAACCATTTTCATAAAAAATTCAAAAATTTCAATAGGTAAGTGGAGGTAATGTTTACGACTCCATTCTTATTATAAATGACAATCGGACTTCAGATGTCAAAATAACATATAATATGGGTGCGTTCGATGTTTGCAGTGTGTTACACACAATTTGACAGACCCTTCAATTGTGTGCTAAGTACCCCCACCTAATTTTAGACAGAACTAAGATGATAATATCATCTCGAGTCTCAGAGATGAAACATCTCAAGTGTTCATCGACATACAATAAAAATGATCAATTCTTTCATACTTTTTGTTCTATCTTACTCCATTCAATGTTCCATGTTCCATCAGTTTGATAGTATCTCATGTCTTTTTTTTTTCTTCTGACCAATGCCTTGTTACTGGAAGTGTAACGAGTAAGATCAAAGGAAATATCTCGTGAAATATTCTGCAATTCCCTCGTTGGTATATTATGTAATTTCGTTCCCCAATCTGAGCCGTGCCAAATTACGGGAGCATTTCACCGTTTGGGACATGGAACAACGAGATATGACTTATAAAGATGTTGAAGGGCAAAATTGTATAATATAATTACGTTTTTGGAGCGAAAGCCGATCTTTTAAAAAAAAGATTTATTAATACAACGGAAGATTATCCTATTCTAACAATAAGCTAGGAAGAAATGCACTAAATTAATTAAGGAGACATTCGTCTTGAGACGTATTTATAACATCTGTTATCTGTAAATGAATAACACGCGACAAACAACACCCACGTCACAGTGGTATGATCTTAATGCTTAGTAATCAAAATGTAACATGTTCATATTCAAATGGAATGCAATACAGATAAGCAATTCATCTAAGGTATACAGGGTTGGCATTATGTAATTCCTCCCCACCTTGAATAAAGGTATCACCTGTAGTAGGTGTAGCTTTACAAAAAATATCTTTTCTTAAATATTTCAAAATAGAATAAGTAATTATCAATAAAATGATTATTATAAAAATAAGCAAAAATATAGATCTTGAAGGCTGGAGATTCCATTGGTCCAGGTCTTCTATCTTGATATCCGGGATTCTTCATTTGTGGAATTTGGGTTGAATATAGTTATCTTGGGTAGAATCACGTATTTTTCTTCATTAAACGTAGTCGTTGGGACAATTTCTTTTTTCGTGTTGCTCACAGCACATTTGGTTCGTAGAATTGTCATAGGAGGCACAAAATAATGTCTTGTTTGCTGAAGACATTTTTCTAAAACATTTTTATTTTCGATGGATAGGATATTTCCATCTTCTAATAATTTTAAATCTGGGGAAAGTACCGTTGTCGTTCTTGGACAGTTTTCGGTGTGGTTTTTCAAAATATTTTGAAGGCATGCTGGTGATTCAGCTAAGGTGTCTTGATCGCAGAGATAATCATCCTCCACTGGATGGCAAAATTTCGTTGACCATTTCAGGGTTTCTTCTTGTGAGAGTAAATAGGGATCGGTATATGGAAGGGATAAATTGTTTTGTGGTAGATAGTAAAACTTGTATAAATCATAACTTTCTTCGTATACCGTTGGGATTGATATTAAAAATAGTAATGCTTTCTTTTTGAAAATTACTTTCGTATGACATATCTGATAATAATCTTTCAGATGATGTAAAGGTATTATTGTCACATTTTTTATTAATTCAAGGAATTTTGAATAAGGTAAAATGGATTCATGTAAAAGATGTAATCTTGCAAAACTCACTGCAGTTGCAATTTCATCTAGAATATTCTTGATATCTTTAAGTTCAAATGTCAGGAGATGCATGTATTGAATTTCTTGTATTGCTGGTATAACTTGAAGCAATTTAAGGTTTTCTGACATTTTCTGAAATTTTTCAATATACTTATTTTTAAGGTCATTTACGACTGTTGCGATCTGTTTTTGATTTTTTATCAAAACTTTTTCATTTTTTTGAATACTATCAAAATAGTTTTTATATAATTCTTCGTCATCGGAATCTAACGTTCCGAATAAAATCTTTGAAATCTTTCCTCCTAAGTTAATGAGTCCTCTTTTAACTCTAATTTTCTCATTCAACAATTCTTCCATGGTATTGATATTAATTTCATTAGTATGCTGTAGATACTTAAAATTGGCTACGTGCTCAAACAGCAAAATTCAATTTTGACTTTATTTATTTATCTTCGATAATTCGAAATTAATGCTCATATTTATTTGAATGCAATTGGTACATATTGGTACATATCGTCCTTTATTGGAATAACATCCAATCATAACATGATAATTATTTTTAAGGGTTCTTTGCATTTGAGTTGGGATTATAATTCGTAAAATAATGAATTTCAATTTTATGGATTTTACAAAAATCTTGGACTATGCCATTTTTAAATTCTAATCCATTGTCACAAGTTATTTTATTGGGAATGCCGTAATGGCTAAAATACATCAATAATTTATCTACAATTTCAATTTGAAGAGTAATATGTATGACGTAGGTTTTCCTATCGTAATTCATGATACATTACTTTCGATTGTTATTTGAGACGTAAGCTTTTCCTTACGTGATTCGTAATGCATTCTCAAATAATCGCGTTATTGAGCAGGGCTGGCTCTAGTGACATTATAATCAAGGGATTGAAATTGGGAATTGAAAAGTCAATTCTTGAAATATGAATATTACAAAACTTCGAACATCTTTATCTATGTTCGGCCAATAATATTTTCGTTTTAAACTGATTAAATTCTCTCGTAATCAATCGAGTTTGTCTCGAATCATCTTAATCAATACTTGAAATGTGAATTTTATAAAAGTCTTATACAACGCCATTTTTAAATTCGAATATTTCGTTTAATATTTAAATCAAGGGATTTTTAATTCTTGAAATACGGAATAAAGTGTATAGAGCATTGTTGTTCAAAACATGCTTAAAGGAAAACACCATAATCTTTCTAATTCTTCATGTAAGCAAGGGATAATGATGATTATTAATAATATGAAACAAGGGTTTGTAATACCGTTGTTCAAAGAATGTCTGAAGGAGAATACATTAATCCTTCTGATGTTTTATGTTGCTAACAAGCAAATGAAAATGAGATTTATCTCAAATAATATTTTAAGGTTATATAGTTTATATAGAATTCTTTGGATAAAATTCGAAATTATATTCCGTAAGACTGATATTGTCTGAATAAAAATTATCTATGTAACTAGGAGTGATATAAAGAATTCATCTTTGAATATATTGCGTAATTAAATATTTATTACTTTTTTCCGTACTTTATAATAAGGGATAGTTTTGGAAATTATTTTCGAAGATGGTGACTTTAACCGTTTCTTCGTATATGGGATTTTAAATATAGGATCATTATCATTACGCTGGACAGTGAAATATTCTGTCTCATTTGAATTTATTTTAATTCCATCGTTTGAATTTAACCATTTCAAACATGCTTCGTATTTTTCCGTATTCATTCGATTTTTAATTAACGATGAATCTTTTTCGATTCTATTTATTTCAACATTTTCATAATTATTTATATTTGAATCATTTCCGATTCTATTCATTTCCGTATTTTCGGAATAATTTGCATCTGTGGCATTACTGGCATTTGTCGCCATTGAATCATTTTTGATTCTATTCGTATTTGCGAATTTATTCATTTTTAACATCTGATCATTATCGATCCTATTCGTCATTGCGAATTTATTTATTTTTAACATTGGATCATTATCGATCCTGTTCGTATCGAATTTATTCATTTTTATCATTCGATCATTTTTTAATTCATTAGTATTTCCTCCGATATTCCGATTCGGTAAGGAATATACAATTATCTTTATATTAGATTCCGCAAAAATATATTTTATCATATTTAAAATAATATGCCAGTCTAATTTATCTAGACCGCATGCAATTCTTGGTATAGCCAAGTATTTATCATTATTGTATTGACACAATTCTTTAAGATATAATATTGATTGAAAAACGGTTTCATATTCCGGTTTATGAAAATACGAATCTTTCGTGATTAAATAATAAATGTTTCGGTCATTTATTTGGATCATTGCTACTTCGCCTAGTAGCTTATTTTGAGATTTTAAATTATCTATTTGACCAAATTTATTTTTAAATTCGAGGGCTACACCTCGGTTTATGTGAAAATCACGCGAAACGCAATGTGCTAACGCATAATTCTTTGGGGCTTTAAATAAATCACCTGTTTTTTCAATTATCTTAGGGGAATCTTTAATATTTTTCAATTCATAATTTTTTTCAAAATCCTTATAAGTCAATTTATTATCTGACTCTATTATAATTCGACTGAGAGCATCAACATTATCAGTTGAGCCTTTCTTATAACGTATTCCGTAATCAAATTCTTTCGGAACTTCACCTTGAGATAAAACAGAGCCTATCGCGAAACCTGACGCATCAGTTGTAGGAACGAATGGCTTATCGAAATCGGTGTATCTCAATACAGGGTGTTTCAATAAATTTCTTTTACATATTTCGAACGCTTCGATATATTTCGGATCATCAATATTAATTTTGGAATCTGTCTTCAAACATGAAGTTAAGGGTTTCGTTATCTTTGCGAAATTAGGGATACATTTTTTATAATATCCTACGAGTCTAAGAAATGATTTTATTTCTTTAGGAGTTTTAGGAATTGGAAATTCAGCAATTGCTTTCAATATTTTTGTATTAGGAACGATTCCTTTAGGAATATTATTATCACTTGTCTTAAAAGAATGACATTTATCTGATTGAATTTTCAGATCATCCGCTTTTAATGCTTCTAAAATATTTTGGATATCTGCTAAGTGTTGGTTGATCGTATCAATTTTATGTTTTATTATATTCGAAAACTCAGGATCCATTGGGATATTTTGGAGTTTCTGACATACTTGCTGATAATAAAAAGGGATTTGACAATATTGATTAGTCAATAATTGATTTTTAAAATCTAAGTTAAGTCCATATTTATTCAAAAAATCTGCTCCTATAAGACCATCATAATTCTTATGGAACTTGTATACGACGAAGGGATGAAAATCATCAATTTGAAATTCAGGGAATAAAGGTATTAAAACTTTTTCATTTGCAGTTTGTTTTTTGAAACATGCAGTTAGTGTCGTAGATTCATTAAAAATATTTTTAGGGAAATTATTATACGCGAATTTTGGATCAATAAGACAAACTGAACATCCACTATCAATTAATAGTTTACATTTAGGATTTTGGAATTGGATATAGGGGAGTTGGTTTGTGTTATCTAACGTATTATTTAAGTCAATGAGTCGTTCATGGCACGATCTCGAAAATTTTCATTTAAATATTTACTTGAATTATTACGTTCTGGATATGAACGTTCGTTAAAATCACGTTTTTCGAATCTCGGGTCTTTCGAAGTAGACGCAATATTAGTTAATTCTTCAATCCTTATATTTGGATTGGGTTGATTATTAAAAAATTGTCTCTGGGGACTTTGTTGATATTGGGTAGAATAATTAGATCTCTTTTGGGGATAATTCCTTGTCTGAATCGACATTTTTTCAGGGGGAGATTGTATCCTTTGATTAGGATGAGGTTTAAAAACATTTTCATTTTTACGTTCATTATTACCGAAGACTTGACGATTTGTCGGGAAATAAGTTTTCACTTGTTTTTGTTGGAAATTAATCGGTTGAGATGGGAATCTCGGTTGGGGATTATTTGGATAAAAATTTCTTTGATTATTTTGACTAGATTGGGGAAAATTTGATTGATTATTATGAGGAAAACTTCTATAATTATTAGTTGGGAAGTTTGCTCGATTATTATTTGGGAAATTATTTTTATTAGTTTGAGGGACATTTCTTTGATTTTGCTGAGGAAAATTCCTCTGATTATTCTGATTTTTATAATGCATATAGGGTTGTTGATAAAAATAGTAATCTTGACGAATAAAATTTACTATATCGTCATAGTTCATAATTCCATGACCTCTAAGGGCTGTTCTTAATTCTGGGTTAATATTATAGAGCAGAACTCTAGTTGCTACTCGTGAGGCAATATTTTTTTCTTGATCCTTTTCAAGAATCGGTAAATTAGACAATTCGACTTGCGAATCGTATTTATTCTTTAAATCTACTATTCTTTCGAGAAAATCTAAATCATTCTCATTACGTATTCTTTGGGCATTCTGGAGATCCCAAAACAAAACTGTGAGGCTTATTTTTTCCTCAAATCTTAATTTTAAAAATTCCTTCAAGTTAAACCAATTATCTGTAATTCTCTCATTAGAACTTACGATTTCACTGGCATTTCCTACCAATTTACTCTTTATTATATCGATAATTGCTTCATTTAATAACGCGTCGGCAGATTGGAACCTATTATAAAATCTTTCGCAATGATTCAAAAATCGTGCGAGATTTGCAGGATTACCATCAAATGGTACAATTGACTTTGAAAATAAATCAATTAATTTAAGTCTATCAAACATATTTGGTTCTGGTGCGACTGCCATTTTATTCGTATTCGTATTCTTCCGGCCTTTAAAATGCTTTACGGAAGTAATCTTGAAAAATTATATTGTACTTAGAAAATAATTGTATTCGGTTTTTTTTATTTTATAAGAAACCTAGGAAAAACTCTGGTAATCGGTTTTTTGTATTAAGAAACCTAGGAAAAACTCTGGTAATCGGTTTTTTATAAGAAACCTAGAGAAAACTCACACAAGTTTTACGCTCAAAACCGTGGGAAAAGATTGAAGACTTTGGACCAGGGTCAGTGACTGGGAATTAAAAAAGTGTTTCTAGATAGGATTCTCACCACGTTGTTTTTCTGGAGTCGTTGTAGACGCTACCCAAACAATCAAGGCTCCAAATGGCTTTTCTCCTCGTTGTTGCTGGATTTTGCACCTTAACAGTTGAAACTGAAAGTTTTTGGAAGTTCTTAGCGCGGCGATAACTACGATTTCACGCTCGAAGTTTCGAAACACAGTTCTTCACGAAAACCGGCACAATCCCATACCCTCGTCGCCAATTACGTTTTTGGAGCGAAAGCCGATCTTTTAAAAAAAAGATTTATTAATACAACGGAAGATTATCCTATTCTAACAATAAGCTAGGAAGAAATGCACTAAATTAATTAAGGAGACATTCGTCTTGAGACGTATTTATAACATCTGTTATCTGTAAATGAATAACACGCGACAAACAACACCCACGTCACAGTGGTATGATCTTAATGCTTAGTAATCAAAATGTAACATGTTCATATTCAAATGGAATGCAATACAGATAAGCAATTCATCTAAGGTATACAGGGTTGGCATTATGTAATTATATGTATTTGCGTACGTTCCTTGAAAAGTATCTCATCACACGACGGAAGGAAAATATATTTGTCGGGGCGCTAGCTAGATTGATAGTTCGAAGTGGAGTTGTGAAAACCACGTCTGTTTGATACATGATATTATTACGGTCTAGACGGGAATTTTCTTCACAATTGTAAACATTTTGCGTTTTGGAAAGGTTGAGATATCTCCTAGTGTGTATGCAACTGTTGTTTTATTACATCGCGGCGTTTCGTTCTGAAGAACAAATATGCAGGAATATGTGTGGTATGAACACAGCGTTCGTCTTATTCTTTAAACCTGTAATATTTATTCATACATCCTGACGGATAAGTTTCAATTCCGTTTACTGGAAGTAGTCCAACTTGAATGGATTATTCTTCCTTGATTACTGGTTTACATTTGATTTTACATTCGGAGAGTAAAATTATTAACAATGAACTGTAGTGTCCGATGTTTTACCGACATCCCCATCTATGAAGAAAAAAAGTTGATATTTTGGGTAAACAGTTAAATGTACACTAAGGACAAAATACGAATTTTCTCGTGAAAATTTTGGAGTAAGACGCTTAATGTTTGAACCACAAAATTCACTGCATCTTAATTTTTTTCAATGTAATTTTCTCTGAATTCTTTGTTGGTTACAGTTTTTCGACACCAGTCACCTGAATAGTTTGAAGAATTAACTGACATATTCATATTGAAGAGCTTCTTTTTCATTAAAAACAAATTTTCTCCTATTCAATTCCATTAACTGAAGACATCTCCAAGGTACCGCAAAAAAGTGAAGAAGAAAAAGGAAGAACAGTAAAAATGCAAGACAACGAAAATTATTTCTAATATGTCAAATCGATTCAAAATTGACCACCTATTTCAAAAATGAACCAGAAATAGTACATAACCATTTGAAACACCTCTTTCATGAAGATATATATTTTTGCCGTATAGGTCTCTTAAAGGAGAATCACCTCTACAACATGCTCGTTCGCTAATTTTGAAACATAATCGTTCGAAACTCTTTCAATATTTGAATTTGAAATGAAAATTTTGTTAGTCTTTGATACGGCAGTTATTCAACCAGATTAGGCCATCCAAGCGCTGATTTTTGGAACTTCAGATGTTGGAAGATCAATACAGAACCTTAATGAAAGGCAATCATATCCCATGAATGAAACAGGAAGCTGTCTCAAATGAATGAAACAAATTCTTTGAATGAATTATCGTGACTGATACTTAAATATTCAACTTGACAATCTCCTTAATATTATCTTACCAATTTCAAATATATTTGTGAACGGGGTGTTCTCAAATGTGATTCTTTTTTTGAAAAGAAGGTGGAACTCAAAGAAATTTGACGAAACATTGCCTACATATCTCAATATGACCAAGTTATGGTGACTTTGAAGTCGAATTTGATTGAATGAAATGAGAAGTACGGATCTGATTCCGCGCAGTTTCACAAACGGAACTCCCAGTTCAGTATCCCTTTCAGATCAGCAGTATGTTACCCCCAGACTTGTCAGTTGTTATGATTCTTTTTGTCTTTCGTTGTTGAAGGATATATTCAACCCTTTAGTGACCGGCGGTACTCCTGAGTACCAGTAATTTCGACGCATCATAAAATTTAGTTTTCTATATTATGCTATTTTTATTCAGCATATATTGTTGCTGGTGGTTATACTTAGTAGGTTTATATTCCAATAATAAACATTCAAACATCTCTTCTTGGTAAATTTCCCATTTTTCATCAGGACGCAGAAGTACCGTCAGAAAATATGGCGAGCAGAAAAATTCAACAGTGGTATGTAAGAGACCACTTTTTTCGAAAGAAATAGAGGTCATTGCAGATGAGATCCTCAACGAAGATTTACCGTTAGATAATAATATTTTAACAGATGAAGAAGAGAGTGGCTCTGAAAATGCGGATCCTGATTTGAATAACGATTCTATAGATATTTTTCAATTTTTTTGGTTGATACCTAGTAATATCAGTAGTTATTCTGAATTTTGTGGAAAAATTCAATGAAAATGAGGAATGAAATCTTTCAGTTACAGAGCATTTCATTGACACTATAAATTACATTATTCCTGACGGTAGATACTTAAAAGTCCATATTTTGGATTTTTTTTCAAAATTGAAAATAAAATTCTGAAAAAAATTGAGTTGTATTTCAAACCCTTCAAAAAACAAATAGATAAAAAATCTGTGAATTCAAGTTTTTTCAGTATTCGGGCAGTAAAGGGTTAAAGTAATATTGAACTGGTCGACATGCTTTCGGTTTATTGTGGAAGCAAGCAAAACCTATTGTACGCGGTGAGATATCCGTTGAGAAATCATACAAATCTTCGAATGCAGTTTGAAAGAATAAATTGGTTCAATTTCACTGGTGTGTATTTCAACTTCGCTAATTTCAATTCTTTTTATACTGTTGTTTTCAGATGTGGGTCTTCTTAAGATGACGGAACTTATCATAATAAAACATTTTACAAAAAAGCCTTATAAAATTCAAAAGGTTATGAAGATATGGACATTCGAATTGTATTCCAGTTAGATAACGCTTCATGCCCAAGTCAATATTCCAAAAAAAAATCACATGGCTCATTTATTAATCACAATCTAGGTGATCTAGGATATTTTTATTTGGGTCATCTTGAAAGTTTTATTAGGCGTTTCTCCTCTATTCCAAACCCTGTATACCTTGAGAAAATGAAAATATCCGCAACAGACATTCATATAATTCATTTTGACTAACATTCCATCTCACTTTTTCCGCCGCTCTCCTGCTTTGTGTGAGCCTCTTCAACATATTTTCAACCTATCTTTGAGGACTGGAACTTTTCCTCGTCGTTGGAAGATTGCTAATGTTATCCCAGTTTTTGAAGGGGGTGATAAAGGCTCTGTAGAGAACTATAGACCCATCAGTAAATTGAATACTTATTTTCTAAGCTGTTGGAGACTTTTGTTTAGAGCCACTTGTTCCATATTGTAAAGAATCAGATAATCCCCGAGCAACATGGTTTTCTGAAGGGTAAGTCTGTTGAAACTAACCTCCTCGATTTTGTCACCTTTTTGCACAGTTGATGGATGAGTACTTTCAAGTTGACGTTATCTATACAGATTATAGCAAAGCATTCGATAAAATATCTCTTGATGCACTTGTTAAACGTCTATCCGATGTGTGTGTGGTTTTCAGTCTTCTGGTCTGGTGTGGATCATATGTCTCCGAGAGAATGCAGTATGTTTCGGTGGACGGATATGATTCTTCGGACTATCTTCGCACTTCTGGTGTACCGCAGGGCTCCCACCTTGGACCTCTGTTTTTCTTAATCTACATTAATGATATCATTTATGTTTTCAAACAGTGCGGGATACTCTCATATGCGGATAATTTGAAAATCTTTCTCGTCATCAAGTCTGTCGATGACTGCGTTGCTCTTCAAGAGGAGTTGGGGAGGTTCGAAGTATTCTGTAGCACGCACTTTATCTCAATGTGTCGAAATGTCGAGTAGTCTCTTTTTATCGTGGGAAAACTCCTATACTTTTTCCATATCTTATCGGCATTTCGGCTCTAGTCAGAGTCGATCAAGTCAGAGACCTGGGTATAATACTTGATCAGAAACTCACCTTTATTTCACATATTGATAGTATCGTTAATAACGCCAACAGGATGCTCGGATTTTTATTTCGGCAATGTAGAATTAAAAGCTATAAGTCAATCCTCAGTGTTTACTACGCCTATGTGTTCAGTAGGGTCAGTTTTGCCTCGGTAATCTGGAGTCCTCATTACAATATTCATATTAATAGAATTGAGCGCATTCAAAACAAAATGCTCAGATTTTTAAGTTTGAAATGTAATTTTACTGTTCGTGAGAATGAGGTCTTATATTGCCTGGCACGTAAACATTTCAATCTTTTATCCCTTCAGAACAGACGTAGATTGAACGATCTCCTTATGATGAAAAAAATTGTGAGTGGTGAATTGCAGGTGCCGAGTTTGTTGCAAGTTACTGGCCTTAATGTGCCAACAGTTAATCGCAGAACTTTCATTCCTTTGAGGAGAACCAATGCATCGAATAATCAACCTCTAATTCGCATGCTCCGCGCCTGCAATGAACTTCGAGAAGTTATTGAAATTTTTCACGGTAATTTTTTGTATTCCAAATTGCTCCTCAAAGGACATTTTCTTTCAATGTTAAAATTTTTTTTTCTTCCTATTGTTTTAATTTGTTGCGTTGAATATAACTTTGTTAATTAGTTTGTAACTGGTTATTTCGCTTATAATGTTAAATTGTGAATACTAATTATGGGTAAACCTTGTTTGTATTTCTCATACAATAAAAAAATTAATAAAAAAAAAAACATAACTATACCAGCTCTGAATAAATTAACCTGAGTCAAACCATATAATGTGAGCTACACATATCGCACCCGTCGTAGAATAAGGAGTCAACCCAAAAATTTATTTTGTTGGCAAATCGTATTTGAAGTTTTGGTTTACCGAAGTTTTCGTTCTATACTTTTGTGTACTTACTCAATTTAACACGCTGAACATTCGTAATAACAGCAGCAATCCTTTGAACATTATAACTATAGCACCCAATATTGAATTAATGCAATTTTTCCCGTCGTGGTGGAATATTCTGCTGTTTTTCCAAAAAAATTGAAATGTTACCTTTTTTCTCTTATGTGGCGGAGAGGCCAACTAGATTTATTCAAAAATGCACGTAAGAAAAGGGTTACTTCCTGAGTTCAATACTGTCACCAACACAAAATGGACCTTTTTTGAGTTATCTCCTTATTCTACAACGGGTGCGATATCATAATTTGTTTTGAATGAAGATGATGTGATGGGTAAGGGGTGGAAAATTCAAACAGCAGCAACTAATTTGAGCGATAGGTGCCAATTTTCAGAAACTACTCATTGAAGTAGTTTCTTTTCAGTCGAATTACATTTTTTTGTACTTCCTTACTACTATTGGTAGAATGATAGTGAGAAATGTACGACACATTTTCAGTTGTATTCAACTTTCCCCTGTAAATGAAAGCTGAATTACCATCGTGTTCTGTTCATTATAGCGTGCCCTTTCACCATCGAGCAGATTGACAAAAACTCCAATAGGAATATTCTGAAATGCGAATCCATCATAAATTAACGAAGTGATTAGGAAGTGGCTTTTACTTGTGTTTTCGAAATATCTTTTTGTATCTGTGCGTGTGCGACAACCCGATAAAGTTCATTTATCTTCCTTCCAACTTATTATTTTCATATGGCGGAAAATTCATTGGATGTTTTTCGTTTCGACTGGAATTTTTTGCATTTTATGTTTTCTCCTATTCTTTCCAGCTCGACGTACAACAAATAGTCCATAATAACATGTTCGAATATCAGATGCTAAATGAGATTCATGTATAATGTATGGAGTTATCAGCACGAAAGGGGTGTGTTTCTTCAGCAACCACATAACTGGAATTCCTGGGAGCTGATAGCGGGGCAATTTCAAGACCTCGACCTGACCCAGGCATTGTTTGTTACGTAACTTCACTTTATCTTCCGAAAATATTCGTGCATTGGACTGAAAAAGTTTTGCTATTATGTATTTTCAACGTGGTGATCAATTTTCGTATGTTAGGTTCAGAGACTCGTTCCCTTTTTCGCATATTCACAATATTGTTGAACTTTCTCAAATGATTTGGTGAGTACAAGTAAAATGCCACAAGAGCAGTGTGCTCCAAGAATGGAATAACCGCATTGAAAGGGCTTGAAGAGTAATGCCTGGACAAAGTGATATAATTGTAGTCACTCATTATCTTTTCGGGCAAAGATTTTGCGCACGTCAAAATAATGGTGACAATTTTGAACAAATTCCGTGAATAATTTCATGTTTTTGAACTTTGTTGTTCTCAATTTTTTATTCGGGTGTTTTCAAAGGTGATATTTTTCTGGCCGGGGGTTGAACTGATTGGAATAGAACCTTAAAAAAAAGATTGCATAATAAAATTTTAGAGATAATACAAGAGAACTATTGAAAACAACATATACAGGGTGTTCCTAAATTGAAGGTACAAAGGAAGAGGGGAGATTCCTTATGGCATTGCAAACGTTTCGTTTTCGAGATGCAGGGTGTGAAAGTTTGAATTTTTTTCAGGTTTTTTACTCATTTCGAGAGAATAGTTCAAAATTTTTTTCTCGAAATTGGTAGCAGATACGACAAAACTACGAGGAACCATGAAGTTTAATATAACAACAAGGCTGCTTTCTACATTTTTTCAAATTAACAGTGGCTCACCAAAAAAAAGTTCTGGAGGAAAACAGGGAACAGTGTTCCAGAAAAAATATCATCCTGTAGATTGGCTATCAAAATTAGCATGTCACATGGTGTGAACTCTCAATTGTTATATCTATGCCAAATTTCAGTTGAATATGTTGCGGAGAGTAAAAACTATGAGAAAAAAACCTGAAAAAAATTTAAACTTTAACACCGTGTATCTCGAAACCGCATCGTTTGTCATACCATGTTTATGGGACTTCTTTCTTAAAAGTATTCAAAAAATCTTTCTTCTTCGTTTGTACCTCCAATTTAGGAACATCCTGTATAATCTGCCGAGGGCTACTCGAACTAAGTGCTCTTTATAATTTATTTTAGATAATTCGCTGGAATTTTCTAGTTTGAATACATTATTCTTCATCTTTATGCAAAATTTCATTCCAATCCGATCAGTAGTTTCGAAATTATCAGGAAAAAAATATTTTCAACGGCCATATTTACGGAACCCCTAGTCTAATTTTGCTCATTGATGAACGTGACCGCGACATTCGAGATCCACACCTATCCTGAAAATTTCAAGTCCCTAGGCCTTTCCGTTCGAGAGTTATAATTTTCTATGGTTTCTATGGTTCTGATCATGCGATCTGGACAAAACATAGCTCGAATATTTCATTTTCAATTTGAATACAAAATTTCGTAACGATCAAATACATAGTTTTGAAATTATCAAGAAAACTGAATTTCAAACGATCATATTTATGGAACCCATAGTCTTATTCTGCTCATTGATGAACGTGACCGCATATTTGAGATCTTAACCTAACCTGAAAATTTCAAGTCCCTAGGCCTTTCCATTACAAAGTTATAATTTTCTATGGTTTCTATGGTTTTGGTCATGCGAGCTAGACAAAATGCATGAAGCTTGAACACATTATTCTCCATCTAAGTACAAAATTTCACCTCGATCGAATCTGTAGTTTCGAAGTAATCAGGAGAACAAAAATTCGAGTGGCCATATTTACGGAACCCCTGAGCGAATTTTACCCAATAACGATCTTAACCGCGGCATTCGAGATTCGAACCTATAATGAAAATTTCAAGTTTCCAGGAGCTTCCGTTCGAGAGTTATCGTGTATACGGCCGGACGGACGAACGGGCGGACCGACTCGAATTTTCCGACGGATTCGTCATCAGTGAGTCGAACATAGTCGTTTGAGACCATTTTCGGCTAAAAATCCGAAAAATACAGACATCGTGACGAAATGATATAGCCCTCGTGATGATTTCATAATGAAAATGTTGAAGACAAGTAACATTCGATGCTTTCACTTTTCAGGGAAATATTCACCGAATAACCTGAATCAAAATGTCGAGGAATGAGATTTATGATTACTCGTTCCCTCGACAATAGGTACGATTTATCGAAAATATTGGAGAATCGCACATACAATACGCAACAAAAGGCAACAACCACAAAAGCGGCCAATCAGAATAAATCATTTTTATACCAGGCAGTTATCGTAACGATCATAAAGCTCATACGCGAACACATGAATATTTTTCCGATTCAATCCGAATCTGAATGTTTCCTTCGCTATTTTCACTTTGAATAGTTTTCACTTCTTCTTTTTCATGTTGCTCGTACGTCTAGTTCAGTGGCGGAGATGGCTATCAGGTTTGCTCGAGAAAGAATTGAATTGAATTACGAAATGGGCTGTTTCTCTTCGACTTTTTGTAAATTTAATAGATTTAGAAAACAGGTCTCCACGATCCATAGTGGCCATTTGAATACAGCGGTTGAAGGTCCCTATGGGGATGGGGGAACTGATAGGTTTATAGTATTATTTCAAAAATATATCGTCCTCGAGAACAGAAACGAGCCGCCGTTTTTACAAAATTCAGTTTTTTCTATACGAAAAGCCCTCTGTTTCGCTTTCTCCTGGCCACTCAGTATCATTTTAATAGAAACAAATCAAAAACCATCTGAAATGGGAGTGCACCAATTCACCCTGCTACTGTTCCACCGTCTACGACAGTGCTCCGGATGAAATAACGACGCGCTCCAGTCGTGTTCCGTAAGGTGCGAAGTATGAATCAAAGCGGGCGGGGGTCCCCGAAAAAGGGCCAAGGGAGCGGCGAAGGAAATAAGATGGCAGCAAAAGAAACATCGGCGGAACTTTGCATAATGTCGACGGAGACAGCAAAGAGCTGGTTGGCATAAATCACACCGGCTGCACTGCCGATGCTGCTCGGGCCGTATCGAACGATTATTCTGCGGAGATCTGCAGAAAAAAAATACGAGATAACTACGGACGTGAACGTTTGAGTGTGATGTTATGCGGATAGGGAGTCGATGGTGATGGAGGAACGGTCGAGGTCAAATCTGATCTCACCATTACTCACTATTACCTTCAATAAAGCAGTATTCTTATGTCCGAGCCATATCAAAATTAAACATCACCCGCAGCAGCTTCAATACAGAGTCAAAATAATACGAAAATATCTTCCATTGATGTCGTAGAAATATTTGCAAAGTAGATTCTTGAGTAATAATGATTACTGAAGAGACTCATCATTATTGAGGCGGTTCTGTTCAATTAATAGAACAGACGAAATTAGGCCTCAGAAAACACTGGTGAGCTGTATGAAGCCCAACTTAGTGATCGATCTTATCTTTTCGAAGATACATGAGGTGGAGATATCACTGTAGCCTCAAAAAGACATGTTTTGATGGTGAACTGGAATGAAGTAGATCACAAGAGACAGGAAAATATCGAAGTATCATTACTTCGTTACGATTTTGTTATTGTGGAATTAATCGGAATTAATTGATAATCAAAAAAGTGAATAATTGGCATATCATATAATTATCTTTTCTAAACAATTCATTTATTCCAGAGATCAACAAATTAATCATTTGCACCTGTAAACCGGTTTCGATCCATATCAGATCTCGTCAGTACAGTTAGCAAAATGACGAATTCGATGTGAGAAACAAAAAACCTTTAAAAAACTTAAGGCAACGTGGATCTGAGAAAATTTTTCAAATCACGCCACCTTTCCGTTCCAAAAGCAACTGTCTCAAATATCTGTAGATCATGAATCGCCTTATTAACTCCCCAAGACAAAGACACATGTTTGACGCGCCGTAAACATTACGAGCATATGGTCACAGATGGAAATTACAGCATACGCAGAAAATTTCAAAACTCTAAACCCTTTCCTTCAGAAGTTATCGTCTCAACGGACGCATGGACGGACGGATGGATGGACAGAATTGAAGTTGACCATGAATTCTTCAGCTGTGAGTTTGAGCTAATCGTTCAAGACCATTTTCGGCTCAAAATACAAAATTTACAGCTATCAGGACAAAATGTTAACGTCCTTGTTCATAGAAACACTGTATTCTTATTGCGAACTATAAAATAATAGGTATATATTCAAGTTGGACATTTTTATAGAGAAAAAAAAATTATGAAAAACACTGCCGTGAAGTCAGGAGCTTTTGAGCGCTCGTTCATCCACCTTGTAGGTGAATTCGCATTTTCCAGTTTTAGAAACAAATTGATTCAAAAAATTTTTGACAGCTGTCAGAAAAAGATTTTTTTTCGAATTACCTAGAATTTTCTACGGTATCTATCGTCTTGGCGATGCGACCTGGACAAAATTCTCCACGTAGTTTGAATACATTATTCTTCATCTATGTACAAAATTTCATTCCAATCCAATGGGTAGTTCCGAAATTATCAGGAAAAAAATATTTTGAAGGGCAATATTTACGAAACCCCTAATTTTGCTGATTGATGAACTCGACCGCGAAATTCGCGATCCGAACCTACATTGAAAATTTCGAGTCTCTAGGCCTTTCCGTTCGAAATTTATAATTTTATATGGTTTCTATGGTTCTAGTCATGCGATCTGGGAAAAATGTAGCTTGAATATATCATTTTTCATTAAAATACAAAATTTTGTCATGATCGAATCCGTAGTTTTGAAATCACCAAGAAAACTGAATTTCAAACGACCATATTTACGGAACCCCTAGTCTAATTCTGCTCATTGATATGGGTGACCGCGACATTCAAGATCCACACCTATCCTGAAATT
The DNA here is from genome assembly GCA_963966015.1 of Aphidecta obliterata. Classification (NCBI taxonomy): domain Eukaryota; kingdom Metazoa; phylum Arthropoda; class Insecta; order Coleoptera; family Coccinellidae; genus Aphidecta; species Aphidecta obliterata. The sequence goes on along the minus strand of OZ014429.1, from coordinate 14,047,448 downwards.
TTCAAGTCTTTAGGCTTTTCCGTTCGAAAGTTATAATTTTCTATGCTTTATATGGTTCTGGTCATGCGATCTGGAAAACATGTAGCTTGCATAATATATCATTCTCTATTAAAATACAAAATTTCGTTACCATCCAATCCGTAGTTTTGAAATTATCAAGAAAACTGAATTTCAAACGACCATACTTACGGAACCTATACTGTAATTTTGCTCAATCATAAACGTAACCGCGACATTCGAGATCCACAACTATCCTGAAAATTTCAAGTCCCTAGACCTTTCCATTACGAAGTTATAATTTTCTATGGTTTCTTTGGTTTTGGTCATGCGATCTGACGAAATTTTGCATATATCTTGAGCACGTCATTCTCCAACTGAGTGCAAAATTTCACCTCGATCGAATCAGTTGTTTCGAAGTAATCAGGAGAACAAAATTTCGAACGGCCATATTTACGCAACCCCTGTTCGAATTTTGCCCAATAACGAACTCAACCGCGTCATTTCGAGATTCGAACCTACGCTGAAAATTTCAAGGACTTTCCGTTCGAGAGTTATCGTGTATACGGACGGACAGAATCGAATTTTTCGACGGATTCGTCATCAGTGAGTCAAACTCTGCCGATCGAGACCATAGTCCTCGTGTAAGTATTATGAGCGCTCAAAAATTCGCGAACGAAGAAGCTTGTGGATAGCTATCTGATGAATTAAGCAAAATCTCATCAGATGAAGATGGAAACCTATAATATTTTGTGATTATCACATAAAAGGAGTGACAGATGAGAAAATTTGAGAAACAAAAATTCATCGACTAGCCGAAAAACAATGAACGCCAGAATTTGCTAAAAGTTTCGGAAAAATCATATAAGAAAAATTTTCCATGAAAAACTACAATGCTTACTAATGTATACAAGAATTCGAAAACAAATGCGAACATTTCGAGGATTGGCAATCCCCAACGTACAGCGACTTGAAATCACTAAAATCCCCTTTTTTACAAACAAGTGGCAACGTCGTAAAATCCTCATAGCAAATTTCGAAATCCGCATTTTTCGTGAATGCGTCAAATTTCATTAGAGCTGATCTTTATTCGTCCATTCCAGCAGAGTTGCTTTACAGATTTGTTCCACATCAAATTTATGTTCATTTATGTTGATATTCGATTTTGAAATTTCGAAATTTTTCAAACTCCAAACAAAAATTCAACTATTTGATGATAACGAAGGTTTCCTGAAAAATTGCTGTGAAATTGTGTAGAAAACGCAAAATCGATGGATATTTGATTCCAAGATTGGGCTTCTGATCTCAGATATCCTGCTAGACATCTGGCACCTATAGCAGAAAACACCAATCATTTTCAGACGGTTCTGCCACCGATTCAAGCTTCTCGTAGTAATCCGAACTCGCCCAACTCCAGACGTGTCACAAAATATCTTCGGGGGAGAGCCAAACATGTTCTGCCATTTTCTTTGGGAAAGTGTAATACTCTACGGCACGTACGGGTTTTCTGTCTTACCAGACTTTCACTTTCCTACTTCTCCACTTATTTATCCGCGATAATACGTTAAGTTTTGTGCCTTGGGGAAAAAGTTCAATTATAGTCGGCAGTTTTGATAAATGGTTCAACTTCGGATTTAATGCCTCGGAGTTTGATAGGTTTAATTTAGCGGACATAAAAATGTTTGAAAATGCCCCATGCAAACTCTTATTTATTTCTGTTCCTTTCAGGTTTTATAACAAGAAGTGAAGGCGCGATAATATGAAATTTCTCCTACTCTTAATCTAGTCTACACAAGGGTTTTGGCTATTGCCTTCACTTTCCTATAACTGATTTCGATAACTGGCGCATTCGCCATTTTGCTCTCATATATTTATGCATTTTTTTTTTCAATCTGAGAATGACAATATTCACATACGCCTTATGCATGTTATCCCTTTGGAAAATTTTCGCTCAACTCTTTCCCATCAGTTCAAATTTTATGGTCACATACACAATATCAATTATCAGTGGGCATTGGCAAAAATAATATTATTGTAAAATTCTAACCTCTAGTAGAAATCGCACTGTTCATTATTTCCGTCTTCATAAATATTCTAGACACAGTTTACCCAGCTAATCGCCTCCAAATCAACAATAAATCAATATTAATGACTGTCTTGACTACCAGGCAGTCTAAGAAAAAGTGGCAAAACTGAAAGTTTTCCGAGATTTTCCAATTTCACGGACTCCTGCTTCCGGAACGAATGAGAGCGGCCACGTGACGAGGTGGGAAAGGAGTTCTGGGGGTTAACTTGTGGAGTTTGGATGAGGGGATGGAAGCAGCCCCCTAAGCATTAGTCGTGACGTCCATACGTAATCCTCCGCGAAGGCGTGTTTGTGGAAAAGTCTTTTTCGTCAAAATATTGTGGTTTCAGCTTGCTTTATGCATTAGGGCAGAATGTGGCATATGCCTGAAATGTCACTGTGAATAATGTTATTTCAGGAGAATAGCCGGAATTTTTCATTGCTCTGCTAATTCAGTAGCAGTTGTGGAATTTCACTATCAATATAACCGAATCATCAGAATAAATTCTCGAAGAAAATAGTTCCATTTTTCAAATTTACGGAAAATAAGATTTTCATTTGAAGAGGAAGTCATAATTTATGGACTGTGAATTGATATTATGATGAAAGTCAACTAAAAAGGTGTCCTCATCTGTTTATGAACCTTATATTGAGAACGACTTTCATAACTTGAATATTAGATTCAAGGAAAATTGATCAAATGCTTCATATTTTACAAGAATGCAAACATTTTTTCGCCCACATTCTGACTTTTGTCAAACAGAAGCTTCCACGTTCTGCATTCGAGAACTATTAAAGGATTATGTTGGAATCAATTGAATTCACTTAATATGTTCACTTTTGCTAGTCTTGGTTTTTCATTTTCCTTTAGATAATTTTATTGGGTAATTCAAAGCAACATATTCAACTGATCAGAAATATATGCTAAGAGTATCTAATCTGCGAATTACCATTTTCCGAATGTTTCAACTTCTTTTTTGAAAATTGTAGTTTTCAATATCAGAAACATTATCATTATCGGTAATTGAGCTTTGCCTTCTCGCCTATGTTCAGCCTGCACCATTCGTAAGAAAATAGTTTTGTGTTCCGTTCCGGAGATAAAAGTGGAATCGGCTGTAAGTCATGTTTTTAGTGAATCCCGCCGTAGACACCTTTGGTGAAGAGGTTAATCACGGGCTGCTCAACTCAAAACCTACCAACTTCCCTAGATTTCTATGAAAATTTTCGATTCGTTCCTTGTTGACAACACGCAGTATGTCATGTTCAAAGGTATAATCATCGCCCGCTTATATCCGTGAGGGTGTTCTCCAAGGTTCGATCATGGGGTTACTACTTTTTCTTATATATTCAGCTGATCGAATTGGGTCAATAAGGTTTCCACATTATGTTTTTTGCTTATGACATCCAAATATATTCCAGTGTTGAGGCAAGTCTATCATTTGGTTTTTTTAATAACAGGCATCTGATTTCAATTCAGATTATTGCAGGGAAGCAAAATCTACACATTACACAGTAAGAGCTCAATATTTTGAGTCAATTCACCTTCCGTTATTTTGGACACTGTTCTGCACCCCGTGGCATATCTTGCTTGATGATTCACAATTAAAATTTTTTGACCCTGTTTTATGCAGAAGGCTCTTCTGGCCCCTTGTATTCTTTATATGTAATAGCTATAAAATTTCTCTGTAGCTAGCTTAAACTTTTGCGATATTGTTTATATGGTGATTCTCATGATCAATTCGATTCTTCTTGTATTGAATCTGTTCAAAATCGTTATTTCTTTGTGGTGCTAATTATAAGGAGCATTGTTTCAACTTCAGGGCATATTGACATTTTGAGATGGAGCGTAGAGAGAGCAAATCTACCGCTATATTTCCACTTCTAAATAACATATACCCACACAGACGTGACCTATACATAGAGTCAATACAAGAGATCAATTCAACATATGTACGTCAATATTTTTCGTAATAGAACAACAACATTTTGCCTAGCTAGGTTTCCCTTGATCTTCGGGGTTTTTCTTCTGCATTCTGAATAGTAATTATAGTTTGATGAAAGTGTGAGAGCTTTGAAGCTCAAGTTACTCCTAATGAAGAAGTTATCAGTATTATCATTGAATATCTACTCATATTCGATCTAAACTAATTATGAAGAACGTTTAATAATGCAAATATTCGACAAAAAATTACGAGAAGCACTGCCGTGAAGGCAGGAGCTTTTGAGCGCTCGTACATGCACCTTGTAGGTAGATTCGCATTTTCCAGTTTTAAAAATCAATTGAAGGAATTTTTGACAGCTGTCAAAAAAATTCTGAAAATCAGGCGAAACTCCAGACTTCATGGCAGTGCTTCAGCTGATCAATTTTTTTTCGTTAATTCGCTAGAATTTTCTACGGTATCTATGGTATCGGTGATGGGATCTGGACAAAATTTTGCACGTAGTTTGAATACATTATTCCTCAGCGAGGTGCATAATTTCATTCCAATCCGATCAGTAGTTTCGAAACTATCAGGAAAAAAATATTTTGAACGGCCATATTTACGGAACCCCTAGTCTAATTTTGCTCATTGATGAACGTGACCGCGACATTCGTGATCCAAATCTACCCTGAAAATTTCAAGTTCCTAGGCCTTTCCGTTCAAAAGTTACAATTTTCTATGGTTTCTATGGTTCTGGTCATGCGATCTGGAAGAAATATTGCTTCTATATATCATTCTCGATTAAAATACAAAATTTCATCTCGATCGAATCCGTAGTTTCGAATTTATCGAGAAAAAAAAATTTCAAACGACCGTATTTACGGAACCCCTTGTATAATGTTGCTCATAGATGAACGTGATCACGACATTCGAGATCCACACCTATCCTGAAAATTTCAAGTCTCTAGGCGTTTCCGTTCAAAAGTTACAATTTTCTATGGTTTCTATGGTTCTGGTCATGCGATCTGAACAAAATTTCACATGTAGCTAAAACACCTCATTTTCCATTTGAGTGCAAAATTTCATCTCGATAAAATCTGTAGTTTTCAAGTAATCAGGGAAACAAAACTTTGAACGGCCATATTTACGGAACCCCTGGTGGAATTTGGCCCATTAACGAACTCAACCGAGGCATTCGGGAACTGAATCCACATTGAAAATTTCAAGTCTCTAGGTTGTTCCGTTCGAGAGTTATCGTGCTTACGGCCGGACGGCCGGACGGACGGACAGACTCGAATTTTTCGAAGGATTCGTCATCAGTGAGTCGAACATAGTCGATTTAGACCATTTTCGGCTCAAAATTCGAAAAATACAGACATCGTGACGAAACGATATAGCCCTCGTGTAAGTAGTACGAGCGCTCAAAAAATATTTTTTCTTAAATTCAACGACCCATAAAAATTCCGTTTTCAGGACATTTATTTCTGATTGCTCATTACTTGTCATGAAAAATCATATTTTAACGTTTCTCAGTCACTTGGTGAAAGGAATAATTGTGCTCAACATAATTTTCTTGTTTTAGGGCAGCACAAAAACTCAACCTCTCTTCCTCTCCGCATAGAAGAAAACGCTACAATTCAGATGATGGTGACGCTACAGGTTTCTGCGGCGTACTTCAAAGGAGCCCTCCTCCTGTACCTCCAGCATTACTCAGGAGATTGGGGGTGAGAGAAGTGACTGGCGTTGGCAAGGTAAGATTCATAACCAGTTCTGATAAACAACTTTCTCCTAGAGTCTCTTCAAAAATTTCGGATGGTGCTTGGATTATTACTCTCCAAGTCGATATAGACAGAATTCCTTATATAAGGTTTTGGAACATTCTATTTCTATTCGAATTTCCGAATCTCAGTCTATCGATTTGTGTCACTTCACCGACCTCTGCTGCCGCGAGACAGGCTAACTAAATAGCTTATAATTCGTGAGATTTCCATCAATCGTGCCTGAAAACGGAAGTGGAGGACGCATTGACAGCACCCTAGGATCCGGTGAGGTTAGGAATGAAACCCCCAATCAGCTTCAATTATCATACTAGCCACAACGAAATGTGGGGTGAATGCTGTATAATGTTTGGATCGATGGAACCGAAAATCGTTCATTGAATCGTAAACTCATTTAGGAAGATATTGTTCAATTCCGAAACAGTTGCGATTTTCGATATGAAAGCCAAAAATTTTTTTTCGATAGATTTCATACGCATGTAATTCGGCTGAAAAGACGAAAAAATTGTTGGATATACTCCAAACAATCTTTGAAGGTTTTTTTTATCATTTCAGAGTCGTTTAGACGGAACTAGAATTTCCATACCTTTTATTGAACATATCATATCATGTTTTTTTAAGGTGAGCCTTTTTTTTGACAGGCTAGAAGTCATCAAAAGAGATCATTCCGCCGGAAGTTGATCATATAAAATATTCAATTCGAAAAAAGTGCAAAAAATCTTGGGCATCAATATCTTAATCCCACTCTGGATGAATCTCCCTGTTAGGAATATGCATGCGATGTTTGTTTTCTCGGCATTCATTTATCGTAAATTTTTATTCCCTTTCAACTTTTATTCGGAGATTTTTCCTGAACGATGATATTATTCTCAGAGTTCAAACTAAGGAAATGAAAAATTACCGATTGAAAAGGTTCACAAACGCACCGATAAAATTGATCCGAATTGTTTACAAAAATTGTTCGAAAATGTCAGCAGTTGTTTGATATGTACAAAGTCCTGCTAGGCGTAATTTCAATGGGTCACTATACACAAATGTTTTCTAATGATCCCAAAGAAAGAAATCACAGTAGTTAAGATCGGAAAATTTAGCCATCCTGCGCATCATATAAATGAATTCCCGTACACTGACCCCACACAGCTGTTGGTATCTGGACATTTAAATATCAATACGTACCTAATACAGATCCGTGCTTGAAAATTTTCATATTTGCGGGTAACTTTGATTTCGAAATACTCAGCCCTGGTGAATATTTTATATGAACGATTTTTGGTATATCGACTTATTTTGATGAGTTATACTGCTGGTAAAAAAAAACCTAACCTTTGAAAATACCCTGTTTATTATTTCGCTCAATTAAGTCTCAAGCTATATGAATGTTATATAGCTTGAGACTTAATTAAGGGAAATAACTCATTGACTGAGGACCTCGTCAGTTTAGGTACGAGACCAGAGGATCTTGCAAAGTATTCAGTAACATATTCTGATATTTGAGGGTTGATATAGAAATTTATGTTGGGTACAATATACAATAAGCTTTTCCAAAAGAATAAATGTGATTTGTTCATTTTCAATGTATCGCGTGTTCCGAAAATATACAGGATATACAGTTAGATTTAGGATGTTGAATGGGGATTTGAATGAGTATCGTAAAGTAAGTATCATAAACAAAGAATTAGTATTTAATCAAGAATATGCGACTTTGCTACCTGTAAAATAAGTGAGTTATAATAAAATTTTCTTATGCGCTGGCGCTTATCAATCCTACCCGTTATCAGATAAACATCCAATCGGAATTCCGTAAAATATTAATACCCTCCATTGGTGGATCTGCTGTTTCTTTCTGATTCGCAGATGAGTTTCGATGAATAATCTGTTTTTTTACCCTAAAATTTGTCGATCATATCTTCTATCTGAATGAAGCTGATTTTTGTATCAAATTTCATTCAGTTATATTTTAGGTTCCGAAAAACGGTTTTTGGATTTCTCATAACGTAGAACAGTAAATTATAAAATTTCACGGGATCCTTAATTGGAAGTATTGAACCAATACAATCCCAACTCTTGTATACGTCCCCGTGAAAAATGCTGAGAAAGATCTATTTTAATTATAAAAGAAAGTGCGTTCCGAAAAACAGTTTTTGAAATACCATATCTATCGAGCGAACTAAATTTCCAAGCAAAACCTACTTCTTTCCAATTCCCAGACTCGACCGCTCGGGAATTTCCACATCAATATTGTATATCATATTACGTTCACTAGAAACACACCTGCTTACCTCAAGAGGTTAGGAATGGAACCACTCACCTTTATCCAAGCGTTACTGCCTCCAGATAATACAAATGTCACCGCGTATTAGTCGCTAAAGTCACTTGGCTCCAATTTGATCCTAACGTAATTCCTGAAATGTCAGTGGCCCAGGTTTTCCTTCCCGAGAAAAATAATGGAATTTATCGATCGTTGCGTTCCTTTTCTGGTTTGATTAATCTGAAATTGAAGGAAAATATATCGGTTCTAGTTCAATTGGGGTTAGTTAAGTACGTCAGCACCTAGACGAAAACTGGATGGTATATCGGAATGATAAGATAACTTCAGTCTGTGTTTTCCTTTCTATCAAAAGTTAACGAGTTGTTCTTCAATTGTATGCCTATCAAGAATAGTTGGTTCAGAATAAGGGATGAAGAAATTAGTATCAGTATTAGTACGAAAAAAACGAATCATTCTTGTATTGAGTTCAATTTTTGGGTTTCTTTTTGAGCGCTCGTACTACTTACACGAGGGCTATATCATTTCGTCACGATGTCTGTATTTTTCGAATTCTGAGCCGAAAATGGTCTCAATCGACTATGTTCGACTCACTGATGACGAATCCGTCGGAAAATTTGAGTATGTCCGTCCGTCCGGCCGGCCGGCCGTAAGCACGATAACTCTCGAACGGAACAACCAAGTGACTTGAAATTTTCAGTGTGGGTTCAGTTCCCGAATGCCTCGGTCAAGTTCGTTAATGGGCCAAATTCCACTAGGGGTTCCGTAAATATGGCTGTTCAAAGTTTTGTTCCCCTGATAACTTGAAAACTACAGATTTGATTGAGATGAAATTTGGCACTCAAATGGAAAATGAGGTGTTCAAGCTACATGTGAAATTTTTTCCAGATCGCTTGATCAGAACCATAGAAACCATAGAAAATTGTAACTTTTGAACGGAAATGCCTAGGGACTTGAAATTTTCAGGATAGGTGTGGATCTCGAATGTCGTGATCACGTTCATCTATGAGCAAAATTATACTAGGAGTTCCGTAAATATGGTCGTTTGAAATTTAGTTTTCTTGATAATTCCAAAACTACAGATTCGATCGTGACGAAATTTTGTATACCAATAGAGAATGATATATTCAAGCTACATTTCTCCAGATCAAATGATCAGAACCATAGAAACCATAGAAAATCATAACTTTCGAATGGAAAGGCCTAGGGACTTGAAATTTTCAAGATAGGTGTGGATCTGAAATGTCGCGTTCACGTTTATCAATGAGCAGAATTATACTAGGGGTTCCGTAAATACGGTCGTTTGAAATTTTGGTTTCGCGATCATTTCGAAACTACGGATTCGATCGAGATGAAATTTTGTATTTTAATCGAGAATTATGTATTAAAACAATATTTTGTCCAGATCGCATGACCAGAACCATAGAAACCATAGAAAATTGTAACTTTTGAACGGAAAGGCCTAGGAACTTGAAAATTTTCAGAGTGGGTTTCGATCGGGAATATCGCGGCCACGTTCATCAATGAGCGAATTCACACTAGGTGTTCCGTAAATATGGCTGTTCAAAATATTTTTTTCCTGATTATTCCGAAACTACTGATTGGATTGGAATGAAATTTTGCACCTAGCTTAGGAATGATGTATTCAAACTACGTGCCAAATTTTGTTCAGATCGCACCACCAAGACCATAGATACCGTAGAAAATTCTAGCGAATTATCGAAAAAAAATTGGTCAGCTGAAGCACTGACATGAAGTCTTGAGTTTCGCCTAAGTTTCAGAATTTTTTTGACAGCTGTCGAAAATTCCTTCAATTGATTTCTAAAAGTGGAGATTGCGAATCTACCTACAAGGTGCATGTACGAGCGCTCAAAAGTTCCTGCCTTCACGGCAGTGCTTTTCGTAATTTTTATTTTTTAACTCGGTAAAATCATTCGAAATTAATAAAAATCGAAACAGAAAGATGGTATTCATTTGAATTGATATGGCGTATTACACCTCGGGTTATAATATATATGTCGGCATATGCCTTGGCATGGATTCAATTAAGTGTGCCAAATTTCAGAAACCAAGAATCGATCAGCCGGTTATTTCCTCTTGGCCTGACCAGCAAGGATTCGCATGTGGAAGTACCGAGACTTAATGAAGGAAGGCTTCCACTGATCGCTCACCATCCAATTCTCTAAGTCGATGAAAATTTGAGCGCAGATAATATTCTTCATTCACTTTATTTTGATTGATTTAGAACCGATATCCATCGCGATAATCAGAAAACACTCGAGATAAACTTTCAAAATGTAGCAAGGTGAACAGAAGACGCTCAAGCTCCGCGTGAGCCTTGAGAGTTGTGCTACCTTATCGACAAAAGAATTTCTACAATTTCCTCAAGTAGTGTTTCGTAAGTCTTGACTGTAAGTATATGCCTGCGTAATGGATCGTTCTTGTCTGAACAGAAACAGACATAAAAAAATTATTGAGACAACTTGATTTATTGTGTGGTTCTTCCTTGTATGTTACTCAATATACCGAATCTTCGGAAACGGACAAACTATGAACTCTTCAGGAGTCTCACAGAGACCTAGAACAGGAGTCTCACAGAGGCCTAGAAGAGCAATCTGAAGAATGCTTTGGTTTATTCCATCCTGTAGCATAACCCCCAAATTCATCACCGTCTGTGTGAACCCGTTTTCGGAAGAAAAACTGTCCCATAATTTATTTGAAGCACTTTATAATTCCCCATTAATCAATATTGCTCCCCCCAATCTTCCCGAGAAAATGCAAAAAGTTCACGATATAGAAATCGCCGAGGGTGACAATCACTCCAAGTCATCCATAACCCCTGAGACAAGTCGCCCCGAGCTTTTTCGAGGAGTTGTGTACTGTAGAGGCATCGACTCCGCATTCCTCAACGCTTAATGTGGAAGTTAAAACAAATAATTTTCTATTAATTTGTGCGAAGATTTGACATAATGAATGACGACGGCGAAAGTGTTAGGGCGAGATTGATTAACGGGGAGAAAATTATTGATTTCAATTTGTTTGAGGCTTCCTTTCCACTGTTATTGAATAGAACCAAGTGAATGTATTCTTCATTCGATTTCTTGATAAACAAGAATGCACATAATTGTATTATTTTATCGATACAAAGTAGAAGTTCAGAATTATAAAGTGAAGAAGGAATATCTCTCAAAACTGGATACCCTCCTAGAATTAAACTTTCAAGATAACGAAATGGAAACATCTATTGAATATATCCTAATACGACCCTATACTATGTGTTATTTGCATGAGTTCACATTATCTCACGATGAATTATTGAGCCATATAGGGTAATAGGTACAGTTGTTGACACTCTCTCTATCAGTGATTGACACCCTCATTTCCATATTTGAATGATAAGAATTGGATGGTTGCCTCAAAAACATGGAGCTTTGAAAAAAATTTCAATTTTTCAAGTTTGGACTGTTAGTGTTAATTTGAGTTGAGTTTGCATTCCTAATCCACCATATAATTATCAATGTGAAGCGAGTTGACGATCATTGCAATAAGAAAAATACTGCCATTTTCTCAAGGTACTTAACTCGAGTTATAACATTTTTTTAATAAAGAATAATAATGGCTGTTTATCTGAATTGATCGAATTCAAGAATGAAAATTGAAAAATTTCACTAGATAAACTAATAAGCAAGCCAACAAGACAAATTCATGTATCCCAGATACCAACGAAATTTATCATTTGCAATCGTAGACCGGTTTCGATCCATGTCAGATCTCATCAGTACGACTATGCAATATGATAAACTCGATGAATGAAACAAAAGATCTTAAAATATAAGGTAACGTGGTACTGAGACAACTTCCCAAATGTTTACGGCGTTGTCATACATGTATTTCGTTTTTGGAGAGCCGATAAGACATTTTATGATCTACAGATATTTGAGACAGTTGACTTTGGAACAGACAGGTGGCGTGATTTGGGAAGTTTTCTCAGTACCACGTTACCTTATGTTTTAAGATCTTTTGTTTCATTCATCGAGTTTATCATATTGCATAGTCGTACTGATGAGATCTGACATGGATCGAAACCGGTCTACGATTGCAAATGATCAATTTTGTTGGTATCTGGGATACATGAATTGTCTTGTTGGCTTGCTTATTAGTTTATCTAGTGAAATTTTTCAATTTTTTTAATAGTTCTAATTTTTGTCTGAAGCATAAATTTTGTTCGAATTATTGAAACTCTTCCATAAATACTTCCTCATAACTTGAAATCTATATTTGGTTGAAGGTTTCGCGGTTTTTTTGTGGGTGTCAATAACTACCTTTGAAAATATGTGGATGAATAGTGATTGACATAGTATGTCAATAACTGTTGTTGTCAAATTTTGCAAAATTAGTCCTTACTGCCTACTATTCAGGCCTCAATTTCTCAATGAATACCTACTGAAAAATGATTCAACTTTATCTAATTTTGTTCTAGCTAGTTGCTGACAACGGTGTCAATCTCTGTGAATTTCTACGTGTCAACAACTATATTGCATGTCGAACTAGTCCCTATCTCTTGTCCCTACCCCCTGAATCGATTTTCCACGTTCCATTTTCAAAAACAAGCAAAAAGCAACAACAAGCAAAAGCAAAAGAAAGAATCAATTATGAGAAAAATTATACGGAGGATGCTATTAATTCTGCCTTATCAGCAGTAAAATCAGAAAGAATGTCGAGAAGACTTGCCTCCCAAACCTATGGCGTTCCTCGTTCTACAATAATTTTTCGGTTGAGTGCCAAACTTGTTGAAAAAAAAATGAGAAGCACTGACGTGTAGTCAGGAGCTTTTGAGCGCTCCTTCATCCACCTAGTAGGTAGAATATACCTAAAAAAAATATTTTGAACGGGCCATTTTTACGGAACTCCCAATTTTGCTCTTTGATAAACGTGACCGCGACTTTCGAGATCCACACTTATCCTGAAAATTTCTAGTCCCTAGGCCTTTCCGTCCGAAAGTTATTATTTTCTATAGTTCTGGTCATGCGATTTGGACAAATTTTGCATGTAGCTTGAACACGTCATTATCTATCTGGGTACGAAATTTCATCTCGATCGAATCAGTAGTTTCGAAGTAATCAGGAGATCAAAATTTCAAACGGCCATATTTACAGAACCCCTGATGGGATTCTGCCCATTACAACACAACTACGGCAGTCGGAAACTGAACCCACACTGAAAATTTCAAGTCTCTAGGTCGTTCCGTTCGAAAGTTATCGTGCTTACGGCAAGATTCGAAATATACAGGCATCGTGACGTTGATAAGTTCTATCCCTTGACGGTAAAGACTTTCGAAACATTTATAAAAAAAAATCTTAATAACTAAAATACTCAAAAATAAAATTGATTCAAATTATCCTTCCAAACTAGCAGGATCTCTCCACCTCTGGACCAAATTAATGAACTTTCGCTAGGTAGGACGATTTCTCAACGGATATCTGAGAGTGAACAATCGACTCACATCAACCGACAATTTTGTTTGTACCAAACTGTTGCTTGTTGTTTGTTGGAAGGTATTCCCGAATATCCGATGCGCGGAAACGGATCCGTACTTCTCATTTCATTCAACCAAATTCGGCTTTGGGATGATAACTTTGTCATTTTTAAAGTTGTATATGTAGGCGAATTTTGGTGGAGAGGTTTATTTTGATGAATTCTACCTGTTAAAAAGACTCGCCTTTGAAAACACCGAGCAAACCCGCATGACAATATTTCAACGTTTTACAATTAGGTATCTCATAAATTATTGTCTTTTTTTATTCGATTTGATATATTCTTATTTCGAAAACGTTCTTAAAAAACTTTTCTATATTGTGCGTCTTCAAGAGAGGAAATAATATATTTGCTGAAATATCCAAAGTCGTAGTGTCAAGGTAATGTAATTTGTCCTGTGGATATTGCAGCGAATCTAAATAATCTTTACACCATAAGAGTGATTGGATTTGAAATCTTTGCTACATAAGAAGACATCAACATTGCGAAGACTTCAATATCTTGTACTTTATGTTCGCTTCATTAATTCATCAAATTTCTGATAGGCTTACATGAACAAGAACCTTAATAGGCTTCTCTCTATATAAACCGCTTGAAACTCTCAATTCTGCTGATGGTCTGAAGGGTATTGCGTTGATGATATAATTACAGAGAATCCTTTATGGGTTATACAATTCACAGACGTTTTAACTCAGTGCATTTTGAAATCTTGAAATTAACTCTGGAGTATGATGGAAATTTTTGTGGAAACATTTTCTACTGCTCCTAAAAAATTGAAAGGATTCTATAATTGAACCCGTTGATTTCTTTTGTTTGTTTTTGTTTCTATAAAAAATTTAAAATAAAATGTTCATTTAACTCAGGAAATAATCTTACCAAATATCCCTCGGGCATCTAATTTTTCCTGTGGAAAAATTGGAACACTCGTTTCTAAGTAATCTGTTTTAACAAAAAAATAATAAATAATAAAAAAAATAACAAAAAACTCGTTTTTTCGAATTTTTCCGGAAAAATTAAATGCACTAGGCATATTACCCCCGATTATAACAGAAAAACTAATTTTTTTCATGCCTCATATGTATAATTCGATCAGGTCGCTATTTTTCAAAATATAAAAAAAAAATCAAAAAACAAAAAACAAACGAACAAACAAAGCCTACACAGAACACAGAACATAACTCGCACAAGCTCTAAGCTTATGAGGGGTCTCACAGAGACCAAGGAGAATCGAGATAAAACAAACATAAACATAAAGACCTCGAAAATAACCTGAAACCCAAAACTGCAGTTCTTTTCTTACGATAGTTATCGTATTTACGACCTGTGAAAAATAATTCAATTCGAACACAAATTCTTCATTTGTGAGTCGAACATAATCGTTTGAGATCATTCTCACCCCAAACCAAGAAAATGATAGACATTCGGGCGTAATGATAACCTCTTGTTCATAGAAACGAGGACGCAAAAAACAGGTCATACACTATAAGAACGAAATAGATGAATGAATGAAATAAATGAATGAATGAAATTTAGAAGTCATAGAAGTCATAATGTTCCCCATATACAGGGTGTCTACTTTTAAAAGGGCCAGATTTCCAACAAAAACTGTCATATAACACATGGTCGAAATGTTGACGGTTTTTCTTCAATTCAACATTTCTTGATTTCACGAAATATTTCAAGTTTTTCTATAAAATCAATTATACTTCAGTTATCCTTTGAGCCTCATCAGATTTGGCCACATATTTGGAAACAACATTAAATTTTCTACTAGATAAGAATTTCAGTCTGTCAAAAAAATTCTTATTGCGGGCGTGGTAAGGAGATGAATGTCACGATTCTGAAGAGAACAAAACCAGTCATATTTTTCCAATGGTTTTATAGATGAAAAATCATCAATTATGGACATGTTTTCTTTTCAGCAAAAACTACCCTATTTAGTGTGTTTTCGAATGACATATCAACTTTTGTGCTTGCTGCTTGTCTTCTGCCCTAATATCATGGCTAACAAGATAACAACAAATAAGTCGAAATATTCCAAACCTAAATTTGCTCTATTTTGAAGCTCTTTATGATTGAATATTGTAGTTATTTGCATGGAAATCATGAATTTATCTGTCGAATCAAAATAATTTGAAGGAATAAACGAAATTTCAATAACACAAATTTTATGAAAACATGTGAAGAAGTTCACAACGTTTCTGGCGCATTTCTGCACAACAAAAATTTATTCTTTTTCTTTTTCAAGGTGTTCCAGGCATAACAATCCAAAGTCGTGAGGTCGGGGCGGCTTGGTGGCAATTTTACCGGGTCGTACCTCCCAATCCATTGCACCCCTAAATATCCATTCATTAAATCCCGCAAATTCCGGCTTTAGGAGTCATGAGAGGTAAACTTTTCTGACCAGTAATACTTCCCGATCGGCTCAACGCTGAAGAATTCATGACATCAGTCCAAAGTAGCTTAACGGACATATTGGATGAAATGCCCCTTGGTAACACACAAAATGTTTGGTTTCAAATGGATGGCTGCCCAGCTCATAATAGCCGAATGTACGGGACTTAATGAATCAATATTTTGAAGTGCAATGGATTGTAAGGTACGGTCCGGTAAGATTGCCACCAAGGTGCCACGACTATAGTCCTTTGGATTTTTATGTCGAGAACACCTTGAAAGAAAAAGTATATCAAATTCGCGTTCATACTCGATAGGATCTGATCGGAAGAATAAATTTATGTTGTGCAGAAATGCGTCAGAAACGTTGTGAACTTCGTAGGTTTGTAGGTTCAGTAGAAAAACGATGTGTAAAATATGTTGAATAAGGCAGTGGACTTTTCGAACGTTTGTTATAAGTAGTATTAGACTGCCTTCTTCACATATTTTCATAAAATGTGTATTATTGAAATTTAGTTATTCCTTCAAATTATTTTGATTCGACAGATAAATTTATGATTTCCATGAAAATAACTTCAATATTCAATCATAAAGAGCTTCAAAATAGAGCAAATTTAGGTTTGGAATATTTTGACTTATTTGTTGTTATCTTGTTAGCCATGATATTAGGGCAGAAGACATGCAGCAAGCACAAAAGTTGATATGTCATTCGAAAGCACACTAAATGGGGTAGTTTTTGCTGAAAAGAAAACATGTCCATAATTGATGATTTTTCATCGATAAAACCATTGGAAAAATATGACGGGTTTTGTTCATTTCAGAGTCGTGACATTTATCTCCTTATCACGCCCGCAATAAGAATTTTTTTGGCAGACAGAAATTCTTATCTTGTAGAAAATTTAATGCTGTTTCCAAATATGTGGTCAACTGTGAAGAGGCTCTGAGGATAACTGAAGTATAATTGATTTGATGGAAAAACTAGAAATATTTCGTGAAATCAAAAAATGTTGAATTGACGAATAACCGTCAACATTTCGACCATGTGTTACATTTTGACATTTTTTGTTGCGAATTTTATGTATGATCTCCCCCTGAAGTTTGGCCCTTTTACAAGTAGACACCCTGTATATTTGAATTTATTAATATCTTCTATATACGAGTTGTTTTATTCAGTATTTCAAGTTTGTAAAGTAAGTTTTTGAATTGTCTATTCGTAGGCGAACAACTCCACTTCATTAGAATTCTCAATTCGAAATGGTACCAAACAAACAGTTCCTGTTTGTCGAGATGCCGAAACTGATGCGGATGTAAATCGCTTCGGTTTCTTGCAATATCAATGACAAAATAATAATTTACGTAACAAGTCCGGAAAAAACGGTTTTTTTGGAGTAGACGAGTAGTTTTTGGACGTGTTGCGTACATTATTTGTTCGGCAACCGTGTAGAATAACAAATCAATGAGACACATTTTTTTATTGCGATAAAACACTCCGAACTTTCAAATATCAAAATGGCAACTAATTTCATGTTGGTATTTCGTTCCTATGGTAATGATCAATTGTATTTATCGAAATCAGACCCGCCAGACCAGACCCATCAGAGATATAGCCAATGATAACAACATAATAGGTGTCAGTCGTAATTTCGTTGCTACGGGAAACGTACTTTCCGGACTAGGCCGGGAAGTGTTACTTTCTCAAAGGAAAAGCGTCTGCGAAGTAAGTACTTCCCGGACGGTTGCCGAAAATAGTAATTTACGTAACAAGTCCGAAAAATACTGTTTTTTTGGACGAGTAGACAAGTCTTCGAGTCCAAAAAAACTGTGGACGTGTGGCGTCTACTATTTTTTCGGCAACCGTGTAGAATAACAAATCAATGGGACACATTTCTTTATTGCGATAAATGCGACCAAAAACACTTCGAACTTTCAAAAATTAAAATGGCAACTTATTTCGTGTTGGTATTTCGTTGCTATGGTAATGATCAAAATCAGACCCACTAAATTTTTCATGTAGCTAATGATAACAACGTAATAGGTGTCAGTCGTAATTTCGTTGCTACGGGAAACGTACTTTCCGGCCTAGTCCGGAAAGTAGGTACTTTCCGGATTAGGCCGGGAAATGTTACTTCCTTGAAGAAAAAGCGTCTGGGAAGTGAGTACTTTCCGGACGGTTTCCGAAAAAAAATATTATCCGATTGATATGATTTGACTGATATCACATTGCATCTCAATCTAAAAAACAAATTTTCCATCAATAAACAGTCTGGTTTACCAACGAGATTCTTCGGATTTTCCTACAGATCCGAGCGGATTCGATGAAAAACAGCCTGTTCCAAGTCGTCCGCCATGAAGGATGGCTTCTCTCAGTCACAACAGCATACCGTATGAATCACACATTTTTCAAAGACTTAATCGCATCAGGCTAAATGATTCGACATAAGCCATTCGAAGCGGGTCTGTCCGGGCCAAAGTTGGGGCGGAAGGTTGCCGGACAATGGCTCGACTTAACGTAACAATCGGGGTCGAGTGAATAATGCAGAACTGACCGGAAGTTCACGTGACATTCCGCAGATGCGAGGCCCACCGTTAGTTCTATCCAATCTTCGTTAGTTCTGAGTGATTTCCCTTCTGGCTCGCCGTTCTGTTCGACATCTATGTTCTGTATTGTTTCGTCGGTTTGGAGATTACGCGAAAATCGAGAATGTGGCTAATACCGTTAAATTGATTGAAATTGCACCCTCTTCACGGATAATTACAATCGACATATCTTCAGCTTTAGATACACTACCAAAACCTGCAAGATAAAGAGGAACTACCCGAGGAACAGGAATTTTTATGTCAAAATAGATGACACATTAACTTCCATTAGAAAAGTAGAAGCAGGAGTGCCCCAAGGTTCAGTTCTAGGACCTCTACTCTACAACATCCATATCTACGATATTCCTGGAAACCCAAGAAATCTGCTAGCCTCAATGCTACGACACAGGAATAGCCATTAGACATCGACGACCAGACGTCATATACAGAAGATAACAAGAAGCACTAGAAGAATAAGACAAATGGTTCATTGAATAGATAATTCAAATAAATAGCGAAAGAGCCAAGCTATTCTACTACAGAAGCGGAGACATGAAATAAATTCCAACCTAAGGATAGCTGGAGAAGAGATAAAATGGGAAATTGAAGTAAAATATCTTGTAGTAAAACTAGATAAAAGACTAACATGGAGGGACCATATGAAATATGCAGTGATTAAAAAAACAAAGCAATGAGTAGACTTTAACCGCAACTAGGAAGAAAGAGTCAAATGAACCAAATTACGAAACTACGAATGATCAAGTCAGTTGCAAGACCTCAACTTATATATGGTTCGGCAGCATGGGGCCATGCAGCCAATAGCTATATAAAGAAGATTCAAACGACAGAAAATACACTGCAAAGAGTAGCAATGATTATGTCGTGGTTCGACACAAGAAACCAACAAATCCACACAGACAGAATGGAAACCTGTCATAGAAAAAGGAGGCCGAGGAGATACGGAAAAACAAGTCAACATCCAAATGATGAGCTAAAAAGACTAGTTGACTACAACCCTACAGAAGATGTGATTAGGTACTCAACTATCCCAAAAGACCCAGAGATCAACTACAAAACATAAATTGAGTAAATCCAATTTCAAATGAAGAGTCCACGGAAGAAAGGCGAAATGTCACATTTGTACAATTTTTGAGCTGAACACGGCAACGTGTAGGTTATAAGTAATATAGTTATATTCCGTAATCAGAAAAGGAAGAAACGCGAAGCATCACACCTTAAAATACGTTTGAAAAAATATCCCATACAGGGAAGAAACGCGAATAGTCCATGCGAAAAGTCGAGAAAGGCGAAATGTCCACATTATCACGTGCTAAATAATGTCGGATAGTGGAAGTGATAATATGGATATTCGCTAAAGAACAGCTGAGAAAAGGAAAACAACAGGCCGAACCAGTGAAGTAATGAAACGAATGAAACAACAGAGCCACGAAACAGGGGAAGACTGTCGTTGCAAACGATTGAAGTGTTTTTCCGTCGTAGATGAAGAAAACCGATCAAATATTATGAGACATTTTAACACTTTGGTTCATAACGAGCAAAATAATTACTTGACAGGACTTATCTCTTTAATGTCCGTGTACCGAAGAAGAGCTAAAAATGAAGCTACAGCCAAGTTGCACGATGCTTCATATGATTCCAGAGTAAGGACAGTGGCCGAAAATGGAACCACTGACATTCCAGTTTGCTTTGAAGCTTTCCTAAGCTTCTATGGGATAGGTCGAAAGAGATTTGAAATTATCCAAAAAAGTTTGAAAGCTTCAGGAAGTGCGCCAACAGACAAGCGAAGAAAAAATGAAAATAAACATGCATTACGCAGGAAAAGATGAATGAAGTTCTTGAACATATAAGAAGTTTTAAAGGTAGAGAAAGTCATTACATTACAAGACCATCAATGCTTTAGCTGCCTAATACGAAACGTATCGCAATATGAAAAAGCCATGTCGTTTTACTAAAGCTTATCCCATAACCAAGAATGAGGAAAAAAGAAATGATAGAAAAACGATAAGAGCCATTTTTCATTATACAACATGAAACCATGGGACATTTCGCCTTTTTTCCGTGTAAATTTTTTTTATATTCTTAATAAAAGTTTTTTTCTAATCTCCAGGTTTTTTTTCAATTGATAGCTATCAAATAAGATACAAAACAGTATATAGAATAAGTTAGCAAAAAAGATCCAAAGTTATCCTTATTATACTATGCCAGTAAAAGCTTTGAAGTTTAAAAGTTGATTTTCTCAAAGCAACTCTCGATGGACATTTCGCCTTTTTCCGTGGAGGCTTCAAATATCAAGAAGAAGAGACCCTCCTTTGAAAGTCATAGGTAACAGAATAATCACACGACAAAGACCGTGAAAGAGATACGTTCAAAAAAAATCAAAAGGTTAATTGGCAATAAATGCCCGGAATCTAAAACAGCAGGTTGAGTTTAGTTAGAGTAGGTCGTGCTTCACACGAAGTCTCACACTGTTCTATCTATCGGAGATAGTTCTTCTTGAAGGATTCCCCCTGAAAACAGAAGGGCTTTTTATATTCTTGTCCTCTCAGTGTTCCAATGATGTTGAATTTAGAAACTGAAGAAGAAAGAAATTCAACTATCGGTGTGAATAATTTTTATCGGAGAGGATTTATGAGCGTATCCTGAAATTTGGAAAACAATCGATCACTTCACGATCCTTCAACTCGATGATGTACAAATGTTTAGAACAAATTTGAAAAATTTCATCTTTGAGAAAATATCCATTAACTCGTATGCAAGTTTGTAGACAACCATTATTGAAAAACCTGTAATGGTATTCATATGGATATTCAAATAATGATTGCGGAAATAGAAGCAATACTAAAAAGTGATAAAGAAGAAGAATTTGATTAAAATTCGAAAGAGGAACCCATTCTCCATGGGTTTAGTCTAGGTGCAGGTAGCAAGCTAATTAGGATTTTAAGCCTTCAAATTAGTGTTGCAAGTGAACTTGAACTTAACAGTATGTTATGTTAACTATAATGTCGCACATTCATATGAGTACTCCACTACATAAGCCAAACTGTTCATAGACTCCTCCAAACTTGACGGCGCTGCATTATTCATGCGATATCGCTCACAACCCAGGAACCACAAATTAGTATATTCGACGCAAGTTTTGTCAACCCGGAATTAACATATCCAGACGTCCTGGTCCTCAGACGCATCGAATTTCAGATGCAGTCCGCATCTCAGGTCGAAGTCTTCTTCGCGGGGCGATGTCGCTGACGCGTGTTGCGAAGTTGGCGGAGAAGGCGGCAGCATAAGAAAGGAGACCAATAATTGGACCAGACTACGTCCCTAGAATACTGATCGGGAGGGCTAAGGCATCCATAGATGAGACCTGAATTGTTCCGGAACAACACTGGAGGATTTCCAGGAATTTTCTGATGTATACAGATATCGGATCATGTGGAAAATTCCATTCGACGTGGCTGAAATCTATTGTTTCGGATGATTGAACAGAGGGTAGTCCAGAAGGTTTTTAATGACTATCTAGGCAGAGATCTCGGATTAAACATCATCATCTAATGTCATTGTTTTTCAGCGAAGTGTTCTTGCAATATTGAAACGCGCTTTCTGATGGAGAAACGGATATGTGTCTCGACCCACAATTGCTGATGTACTCATAAGTAGGGCTGGTCCAGCATATGTTGCCCTAGACACCTTCACGAGGACAGTGGTACCCAACGCACGTCGAGTGCACCTTATGGAGAGAACCGCTGAAGACAACGCCTTGTAGCGTAGCTGACATCGCCATATTTCTGTCGTGCGGAGAGTTAACCAGAAAACTCCTCTCCAAGTAACCTAAAAGAGGAGGAGAAGAACGATGCGGCGAAAGCTCAGAGAGACCTTACGCTCTAGAGCAGAGGCCTCTCGTGGTGTGACGTCTGCCTGGACGAGCTGAATGTGAGCGTCGGATAGTGTGTCACTTCGAGACACTGGTTGATAGCTGTAGATCCAGGAGACGCTTTATACCGAATAAAGAGAACGAAGAACGAAGAAGGTCTGACGCGTTGTGACATCTGCCTGGATGAGCTGTATGTGAGGGTTGAGCAGTATGCCGCTTCTAGCAGCAATACTCCAAGTGATGGTACCTCAGACTATTCTCCACATCCTGTCGAAATTTTGTTTCCACATATGGAGCATCTATGAAATGAGTTCGATGAAAATTCAGCTCTACAGCTACGCGAAAAAAAAACATGTTTTTCTGATCTGGTGTTGAGAAATTTTATAATTATTCTGTGATTCCATCTCTTGAAGTTGAAAGTCTATGAAAATAAAATGACATGATTTGTCGAACTGACGGCTGGTTTGGTCCACAGAATCCATTTCAGAAATTTGTCGAAACGATACATCTGAAATTTCGGATGAAAATATCCTGAAATACCGATTCAGAAGGAAACTGCGTGAATACTCGTATGATTAAATACATCTCGTTTCGATCATTTCAACGCATTTCCCTGTATTTTTGATAATTTCGAAGTAACTGGCTGGGTGACCACTCTGTCGATGAATTCGCGCTAAACTACCCGACTTCACGTCAGTGTTTTTCAAATTTTCATTCTGCTCGGTAGTTAATGATATTATTTGATTTGGTTAAAATGGCTTTCCTTCTACCCTGGAAATATCAAAATATTCTAAATCCGAATGAAAAACCTTCGGCTCAATAATGTAATACCTACTGAAGTCAGACAAAGGGAATGGCTACAAAATTGAAACCAATGAAGCGTGCAGTTCGATGGACCAAATAAGATAAATCTTTCCTCCGGCTAGATCACATTCTTCCGGTTGAAATGTTTATTATTTATGCAGAAAAATGGATGAATTTGAAAAAGTGACAATTTATAATATTGTGATACCTATAAGGTGGATTACGATCGATAGAAGTGAATTATGAACTTCAATATGATTTCATCTTCTATTCTACAGATGAGAAGAATTTTGTGAAATTTCATTTTCCGGATAAGGTATTTCTTGATTACTCATTTATATCGAAAATGGAATGGAAAAACCAGGTTGAAAAGGCTAAGGACTTTAAGAGTAGGTCATAGCTTTTGTTATATAAATATTTCATGTTATGTCCCTTGATCTAAAACATAAACAAATATCAATTACACAAACCTTGAACAGAATCCAGTTTCCTCAAAATATATTTCAAGTTTTCTGGTTAATTGAGAAGTTTATATTGGAGATTAAACCGAATATTGAATATATTAAACATAAGATTTTCATTCTCAATTATGCAAAAAATAATTCCTAAAAGTTGAGAAATATGTAATTTAATTCAATGAATTACCATAAGTGAGTATTTCCACATTTTTTCGAAAACTTCTCACATATCTTTCTGGCGGAACTAAAATCGTCCTTTAAGTTTCTAGGAGTTCGTCAAAATAGGGTAGAGGTTCTCCAAAAATATTATTCAAATGGTCCTTGAAACAAAGTTCAGATTAAAATATCTATTTCAATACACAGAAACACATGCGTTTTTTTAAATAACAATTTTCTGGAGGGGTGTCTCAATGGAGAAATTTTTAGTTCTTTAGCTAGTCCACATTCTCATATTTTGAAGTGTTGACATATCCAGAGAGATAAAATTAGACTTCATTAGAAGAAAAAAATTTTGAAAAAGGTTGTCGCAGAATTGGAAGAGAAATCACTAGCATGAAGGTTAACTAGGTAAAAAATTCAATTCTTGAAAAAACATAAAACGATACAGAGGTTGATTTAAGTTTTATTCCTAATTCTTGTTACATGTTGAAAACTTTAGAGAGATGAGACCTCCCAACAGAGTTGCTAATGATTCTCAGACATACCTAGGAGAGAGGGTTTGAAAACATTTCAAACTCGAACAGAGGGTTGCGGAGCTTTTTTAATTACTATTGATCAATTATGTGGTTTTTTTTGGTCCACCATCCCATTCCCTTATAAAGCTTTTATTGCCTTCAAACCTTTGATCATTAACTGAAACATACATATGTAAGCACAACTCATGTTTTGACCTAGTTATTGACACAAGTTATATATATTTCCTTCATAAATTAATATGCTAAGGAATATGGGTCAGAAATATGTGACAGGTGGATAGAATCATTAAACATGAAATGACAACTCGGTAGAAATTTATCTAATGTGAATCCGCATTCAGCATAATTTTATATTTCCTTTTACGATTTACCCACAAGCCAGTGAAATATAACTTGGGTAATGACCCTACCGTTTCAAATCCGATGAGATTGGACATTTTCCCATGCGGTAGCGAATCCAATAAATGTAACATGAACGTATATACCAGTAATAAATTAAATCTGGAAATGCAAGTGCAGATATGGACTCCACAGAGAGTATTAGGTACAGAATATCGCAGAGAGAAGTAGCCGAAAGGAAGTTTATTTACTTGTGTGGTTTCGTTGGGCTTCGATTCGTGAATCGAAAAATCCATCAAATAAATTGCAGAACCGTTAATTAATATTGGTAAATAATTGAGAAATCTAGAGAACGTGGGCCTAATATGACTTCACTTTGAAAAACATTTTGGAATAAACAAAAATTTCGTAAATTCTAGAAATGTCCGTATTTCCAATACACGTGGCAAACGAACAGTACCTACCAGAGAGCATCCTGAAATTTTGAAAACTCTCAGATAAATCTGAAACCAGGATTCGGATTTTCACCAATTGCCACAGTTTTCGTCAAGCTACAGAGGCGCACATACCCTGTGAATTTCAGATGGATTGTTCGACCATTGCGACCTGCAGACCCTTAGTCTAATTTTGCTCATTGATGAACGTGACCGCGACATTCGAGATTCAAAGCTACCCTTAAAATTCGAAGTCCCTAGGCCTTTCCGTTCGAAAGTTATAATTATCTATGGTTTCTAGTCATGCGATCTAGACAAAATATAGCATGTACTTTGAATTAGTAGTTTCGAAGTAATCAGGATAACCAAATTTCGAACGGCCTTATTTACGGAACCCCTGGCTGAATTTTGCTCAATAATGAACTCAACCGCGCTATTCGAGATTCAAACCTACACTAAAAATTTCAAGTTTCTAGGTTGTTCCGTTCGAGAGTTTCGTGTATACGGCCGGCCGGACTGCCGGACGGACAGACTCTAATTTTTCGACGGATTCGTCATCAGTGAGTCAAACCTTGTCGATTGAGACCATTTTGTGCTTAAAAAGGGATATTATGAGAGCGCAATGAGGAAGGTTATTTTGTAAAAGGTACAGAATAGAGGACACAACTCCGATCCTATGATAAATGTTCAGAAGGGATGGCAACGAAGAAAAAAATTGGGGAATCCCTACTTTCTCGAACTTTCACCGATAGAATGAGATGGCACCGTGGCAAGAAATTTCTTGCAAATTTTTATGTATCCTCATAACATTCCGGAGGTTGTTTTTAATTGAATCATTTATTTTTCACTTTTTTGCTCAGTATTTCTGCAATAACTATAATGACTTGAAGTCTCCGCATTCCAGTAGTCAGATTCAATATTTTAAATGTAGAAAAAGTGTGCTTTTATTCGTTCGTCTTCCTTTCGCGCACTAAATGAAGCAACGGGTCATCATAATTTCTTGCATCGAAATAGTTGAATAGGCTACTTTCTAATACTGGAAATTCTTTCGCTTCTTCGGGAATGGAATTTGCAGAGAAGTATGCGGGGCCGTAGTGTAGTGGTTAGCGCTTTTGGCTCGTGATCTTTCGATCGAAATATCCCGGTTTCAAATCCTCCGGTCGGGAAAGAAATTTTCTGACCTGTAGTACCACCATTCACTGTTGACTGAACAATTAACAGTGCTGTGGCTCAGGTGGCGTAAGGAAACAGTAACAAAGCCTACACAGAACAAAAACAAGTGTCCTAACGCACAAGGTCAGAATTCATGAGGGATGTCACAGAGATCTCGGAGAATCGGGTATAAACATTAAACATAAATATGAAATGTCACAAATTGGCGAATGCGTCGGTCCCAAATTATTATGGGTTACTTCGGATCCCCTTCAAAAGGTCTCCTGAAATTTAAGAAACCTAGATGAGTTGTATGTTATGTCCCTGTAGTAGTTCTTGGCTGTTGTTTCGCCGTCCGAAATTTGGACGAATTTTTTTCGTGGTAGGTACATACACAACATGATCTTCGTGGTCGTGGTTTTTTCCGGTAGTCGATATTCTTCATATTTTTATCAATAAGTGCACATACATAAAGCTATAATACGTGGAGGTTTTTTTTTTGCGAAAAAAATAATTGGAATTGCAAAATGCGTAGAATGCTTCAATCGTAAAATGCTCCACCCATTCGTTCGAAAACATTTCGGTATTTTCATGATTTGGCGCCTGTGGTCCAATGGTGGAGACAGTCAACGTGTTAATGTGGTAAAAATTGCAATTTTTTATTGTTCATCCTTCTATGGAAACTATATTTTCGTTTGTCAGGACATGTTGTATTTATTATTGTG
Source organism: Aphidecta obliterata (assembly GCA_963966015.1). Classification (NCBI taxonomy): domain Eukaryota; kingdom Metazoa; phylum Arthropoda; class Insecta; order Coleoptera; family Coccinellidae; genus Aphidecta; species Aphidecta obliterata. Next base: position 14,020,418 of record OZ014429.1, on the reverse strand, counting down.
TTTATCATGTGAAATATTGGTTGATCAAATAAATATTATAATGATCATAATGATCTAATTTCACTATTCCTTCTCTTTTTTGAATTTTAGAAATATAAAGTCGCTTTCCGAAATGCTTCCCCAAATGAAAACTATATGGGTTTAATTTTCTATACAAAGGATGTTACTTCTCTCAATAACCAAACGAGTTAAGCCTCGGGTGAAAAGTATTATTTAACATAAAGAAACTCAATTCAATGCACGATTGTTTGATATGAAATTCTTATTTCACCAAGTTTCCCGTTTTAGGAAAGTTTTAGGAAGAGTTCGATTATAAATAAGAAAAATAGTCTTGACCAGTTTACTTGCATCTGCGCTATTGAGAGGGGAAATTATTCCATATGAATAAATTGTGATTTATATCACTCAAATTAATTCATAGTAGATACAGAATCTCGCAAAGTAACACAGCATCTGTGGACTTCCCACACCAACCCCCGGAAATGGACAGAGGGTGAAAATGGCCAACATCGAACAAAAACATTAGTTCTGAGTTAAACAAAACAGCGTATGATGTACTTAGCCACTACAGCAACTAATGCATGTTACTGGGGAGGCCCAAAATTAATTGCTCTGACCCCTTTTTTCTAAACATTAATCATAATTTATCTTTTAATCTGTGTAATGCAAGGGTTGCGAATTGTGATTGAAATAATTGGAATTAATTGTTGTAGTCAGGGTGAATGTGGTCTGAGCCTGTCAGAAACGGCAGTGATTGATATGTGTATAGGAAAATCACACGATTTGATCCACTCACGGTGAAAACATTTCTGTTGTAATGGACACCACTCTTGTGCTTTGTTAGTTTACTTCTGTATCCAAAGTATTGAAAGGTTAGTCAGAAACTGATAAGAAGGAACAATCAGTACCTCATGTAGCTTGAATACCTTCGAGCCGAATCAAATCGATTTTTTGTTACCCATACTCTTCAGTATTTAATTTATATTTATATTTTTGTTCTATTTGCGCGCTTGTTTCAATGAACAAGAGGGTCACTTATTTGCCTAAATATCAATAATATTGGAATTTTAAGCCGATAATGGGGGGAGGTCAAATTCAATGATGTCTCCCCGTCCGGCAATCCGTGAAAGCGATAACTCTCGAGATGAAAGGCCTAGATTGTTGGAATTTCCAGGGTACGTGCCAGTTTGTTAAGAATGAAATTCGCCGAGGGATTTTCTAGATATAAGTATCGGATTTATTCAGTCGAATAACGACACGAAGGTTCATGTGAGACTTCGTGAGTATCGTATCCCTAGAAGATTCATTTTTTTTTTCAAACATCGGCATCTGAGAAACTATTCGCCATATCCTGCAGTAACCTTGTGCATAAGGGGCATCGATAAAATAAGTTTTGTGAAAATTATGCTTTGTAGCTGTTTCACGTGAAAAAAAAATTGAGTTTTTCTGATAAATTCGAAATAATTCGGTGATTCCTTCTTTGAAGTCTATGAAAATGAAATGTTTTCAGTCGTCAAAGTGATAATGAGCACTGAAGGCCGGTTTGGTACACAGAAACAACCGCGTAAAAACTCTTCATATCAAATGCGAAATAATGAACATCATAATTTCATCTCCGAGGACCAAACGTATAATATGCTTGCAAAATGATCAAAACTGATGCTTGAATGATGTGAAATATGAGGTGAAGCCGGTTTTTGAGCGCTCGTACTACTTACACGAGGGCTATATCATTTCGTCACGATGTCTGTATTTTTCGAATTTTGACCCGAAAATGGTCTCAATCGACTATGTTCGACTCACTGATGACGAATCCGTCGGAAAATTTGAGCCTGTCCGTCCGTCCGTCCGTCCGGCCGTAAGCACGATAACTCTCGAACGGAACAACCTAGAGACTTGAAATTTTCAGTGTGGGTTCAGTTCCCGGATACCTCGGTTAAGTTCGTTAATGGGCCAAATTCCACCAGGGGTTCCGTAAATATGGCCCTTCAAAGTTTTGTTTCCCTGATTACTCGAAAACTACAGATTTGATCGAGATGAAATTTTGCACTCAAATGGAGAAAGAGGTGTTCAAGCTACATGTGAAATTTTGTCCAGATCGCATGATCAGAACCATAGAAACCATAGAAAATTGTAACTTTCGAACGGAAACGCCTAGAGACTTCAAATTTTCAGGATAGGTGTGGATCTCGAATGTTGTTATCACGTTAATCTATGAGCAAAATTATACTAGGGGTTCCGTAAATATGATCGTTCGAAATTTAGTTTTCTTCATAATTTCAAAATTACAGATTCGATCGTGACGAAATTTTGTATACTAATGGAGAAATATATATTCAAGCTACATTTCTCTAGATCACATGACCAGAACCATAGAAACCATAGAAAATCATAACTTTCGAACGGAAAGGCCTAGGGACTTGAAATTTTCAGGATAGGTGTGGATCTGAAATGTCGCGTTCACGTTTATCAATGAGCAGAATTATACTAGGGGTTCCGTAAATACGGTCGTTTGAAATTTTGTTTTCTCGATAATTCCGAAACTACAGTCACGTTTATCAATGAGCAAAATTAGAATAGGGGTTTCGTGAATATGGCCGTTTAAAATATTTTTTTCCTGATAGTTTCGAAACTACTGATCGGATTGGAATGAAATTTTGCACCTAGCTGAGGAATTATGTACTCAAACTATGTGCAAAATTTTGTCCAGATCGCACCACCAAGACCATAGATACCGTAGAAAATTCTAGCGAATTATCGAAAAAAAATTGATCAGCTGAAGCACTGACATGAAGTCTGAAGTTTCGCCTAAGTTTCAGAATTTTTTTGACAGCTGTCGAAAATTCCTTCAATTGATTTTTATAACCGGAATATGCGAATCTACCATCAAGGTGCATGTACGAGCGCTGAAAAGCTCCTGCCTTCACGGCAGTGCTTTTCGTAAATTTTTTTTCTGTGCGCTTGCATTTTTGGGCGCTCGTTCTACTTACACGAGGGCTATATCATTTCGTCACGAAGTCTGTATTTTTCAAATTTTGAGCTGAAAATGATCTCAATCGATAAGTTTCGACCCACTGATGACGAATTCGTCGAAAAATTCGAGTCAGTCGAACAGAACGACCTAGAAACTTTCAAGGAAGGTTTGAATCTCGAATGCCGCGGTTGAGTTCGTTATTGGGCAAAATTCGACCTGGGGTTCCGTAAATATGGAGAGGTGTGGATATCGAATGTCGCGGTCACGTTTATCAATGAGCAAAATAAGACTAGGGGTTCCGTAAATATGGCCGTCCAAAGTATTTTTTTCCTGATAATTTCGAAACTACTGATTGGATTGAAATGAAATTTTGCACATAGATGGAGAATAATGTATTCAAGTTCAGATCGCATCATCAAGACCTTAGATACCGTAGAAAATTCTAGCGAATTATCGAAAACAAAATTGGTCACTTAGCACTGACGTGAAGTCTGGAGTTTCGCCTTAGTTTGAATTTTTTTTGGCAACTGTCGAACGTTTTTTCCATTGGTTTCTGAAACTGGAAAATGCGAATCTACCCACAAAGTGGATGAACGAGCGCTCAAAAGCTTCTTACTTCACGGCAGTGCTTTTTATAATTTTTTTATCGACAATTCTGATAGCTTGCCAGTCAGACTGGCAGAATTCTCATTTACTCTATCATGCATCACTCAATTCTGATTGAACAAATGTCCAAATTATGTGTAATTTATGTACCTACATATATAGCCAGTTTTTTCGCACAGCTTCCTTTTCTTTATCAAAAATTTTGCTACCCCTCAGACTGTCATTTTGCGTAATGATTTTATTTGGTATTCAATTTCGATAAAATAAATGCTTGAATTATATGTACTTCATGTGTAAAGCCAGTATGCTCTTTGCGCCTGAAGTCTGATTAACGAAGTTCTTTTCGCCTTGAATTGTTCATCCGATCCTTTTCTGTTACTATTTTTAGTACATATGGGAAAATCATATTCGAATTCACTAGTTTTATTTCGAGGAATTTATTGGCGACACTTAATGACACAAATAATTCACCCTTTGCAAACCTCCACTGGGTTCTTTCTCCCCATAACTGGTTTGAAAAAAGTTAAATTCGACGAAAATAAAAAAATTCTGGGGGAAAATAAAAACAAATCATAAAATTTCAGCGCAAGTCGAAGGCTTACAAATTCAAATTAAGTGTTCAATAATCCACCTTGTTTTGTCAAACAATAGCCAAATCTATTATAAGGAGATAATTTCATATCTTTGAGCAGATTAGGCAAAGTGGATATTTTGGCACAACGTTGAATTATTTTCAACCTAAATTCAATGAGATTTGTAGATCTATCAATCTTATGCCCATAGATCGAATTTTGCAGGTATCGCCAGAGAAAAAAAAAATCACGGGTAGATAAATCTGGTGATCTTGTGGGCAATTTGTAGAAATGACACGATCTAAAAAACGGGTTCTAAGACATTGAACCATCTTGTTGCAACCATATATCATCGAAATTAATGGGGAGTTCACGAATTGTCGGAATAATTTGGTTTTGTTACAGCACCAGAAATTTGGCAGCGTTAAGGTTGCCATCGATAAAGTATACATTTCTATTTACGAAGATCAATTTTATTTTCAACAATGCTGGAGTGCAAATGAAGTTCACTGAATACTGAACGTATTATGACTTGTCAGTCCCACCACCGCCGACCATATGTGGATTGTTCATTATCATAACGCGCATATCTTTCAATTCTTGCACTGTTCGACTAGACGGTAAGGTTTCTCTTCCTTATGAATTATGAGATATCCTATACGTCCAATGTTTTCAGACCGGTATATTGAAAAACTCAGTTGTATGTCAATGACATTTGTTTGTGATTTAGATCAAGAACAGCTAACCCTTGCTCATTAATAGCCTTCTTGACCTCGTTTTTTCTTCAAATATCAATATTATTAGTTACTCCTCCGAATTGTCAAATCTCTTCACCGAAAATTATATTCATCGCGGCGGAGCTACTGAAACTAGTTTTCATGAGTGAAATTCTGACGAGCAAGGGTTTAATAATCCCCTGTCAAACTTTGTTTGCCCAATCGCTCTCGATCATTAATGTTTCGCTAGCTAATTGAACGACTGACGGAGCTGACACATCACTTTATAATTCAGTAGTCCGCGAACTGTCAATGGATGGCGGATTTCGTTGAATAATTAAGCGGGCGTAATGTTTTCGATGCTGAAATACAGCTTTTGTGAGCTGAGGCAGTTTGAATTATACATCGATACATGGCCAGCTGTCAAACGTCTGGATTCAGATGTATTATAGGTACATGCGACATTGCGGCTCTCGTTTCGTCATAATATGAAAGCTGAAGGTTTTGACACATGACCCTACCAGTTTTGAATTTTCACGAAATAGCCGGAAACGCGGTAGAGTATGAAGTAGCAAAAACGCTAATAATTTCACATCGAGATTGAATATGCCCAAGTGGAATTCATGACCATTTTTTGATTACGTTTGAGGTCCTTTCTTCAAATCTGATATAGAGTTTATGTAAAGTCTCTGATATACTTGATTTTATGATCAATTGTGGGCCAATGTGATGTATAGGGTCTCCCAAATTCAATGTTGAAGGTATCTTAGAGACCTTATGGCATCGAACAATTGAAAAATGAAGATGTTGTCTTCAAACAAAACTCTACTGTTATCTAATTTTTAGGGCAGGGTGCAAATATTGATTAGAACTTGGATTGATCAAATGAAAATCATATTTGGATTCACTGTCCTGATTTACCAATGTAGTAAGTTGGGTCTATCATTACAAGAACTGGAATTCGATTCATTTCACGTTTATTATTTTTTTTACTGGTTATGATTCATGTCAAACCTCTTCAATTATACGAATTTATATTCCCCATTCTCGAATGAAGAAATTTTGAAAACAGAGAAATGGATTGGTATTCACGCATCGGAAAATTATTTAAGAACATGAACTGACCCAATATTCAGATTTCTCCCAAAAACTGTTCCTGATAGACCCAACAAACTAAATGAACACTATTGGAGAGAGAGCCAACTATAATTCCAAGTAAAGAAATCTTGGTATTAATATTTCGAAAGGTTGAACACTGACCGATAAAACTTTTGAGCCAATAGAGAATTCTCTGTTTCAAAACTGTATCGTTTTTACGGAGATACGATTTTCATAATTTATCATTTCTCGAAAGTTGAGATCTAAAATGTAGCATCGGTCTATTCATATTACTTTTGGATGTCGAGATACCTTCATTCTCATCGAATTTGCGACTGCTATACATGAATTAGGTACTAGCCAAAATGGCTGCATTTTATTCCGTAAAAAAACATTCGAAAATATAGTTTTCTTCACCAGAAAAGGAATTAGATAATTTTCAAATTCCCGACCTGCTTTCAAACTTCTGTAACAAACGAAACAAATGAAGCAAAATTTATGTAATATAGAATTTTCAGTTGATTCAGTGGAAAATTTTCAACACACATCCTGAGTAGAATCTTATGTTCCATAGTTTCAGAGAAAATGCAGAATGGTTATTGATTTTTGTATAACAAAATTTCTTGGAATAAGCTCCCATAGTTTCAGTGAAGAGCAGATTGACAAGGGAACATGTACTTAATAAATTGAATAATATAATTCCAGGATGAGTTGTAAATCGTCACATCGACCGATTGCAAAGTTATAAAATGAATGAAAATGAGTGAAAATGAAAATGAATGAAAATGAAAATTCATTCGTATATAATGAACAAATTGGCGAATGCGCCGGTATATAGATCCACTATAACTTAATAAAACAGTTTTTCGAACTTTTTCATTTCGTTTTAACATTTACTTTTCATCTTTTCTTCTCAAAGATGGATGCTTGAAATGAATAACCCTCAGATTGTGCTGCATAGCGATTTTGTGGGTGTTCGTTTAATCAAGAGGAATCGATGCTATCAGTGTTAGGTATTGCAAAATGTAAACCATAAAGGTTTTTTCTCAAGCAGCCATGCACCCGTTCGAAAATAAATTGTTTTATAAATGAAAAGTGTGTTTCTTAAACTTTCAACTATTATGTAAACAATTATGCAGAAATTTGGGATAGTTGAATTATTTATTGATGGATAAAATGGTTCGAAGGCACTTGTCATCCCTTGTATAAAAAAAAATTTCAAAAATTTAACGTTCCAAGAATGAATTGAAAATCAACAATAATTCACAGAGTGAGAAAAAGATAATCATGGCATTATGGACCAGTTTATAAACTACAGATTTATAACATTTTCGAACCTACATTTTATTGAATAATTATAAAGCGGTTCAAATTGTCCCGAATTCAAAAATATAGTAGTTAGGTATGTAATTGTTTTCCACGTAATGAGTATCTGTTATTATTCGTATTCATTACTTTTTGAATTATTCCAATTTCAAAATTCTTCTCAATAATTATTCTATATACCAAAAGTTCTTCTCTTCCCAAGGTAGTTTGATTATCGAAAATAGTACCAAGCATGGTATTCTATGCATTCAAATATCAACAAAGAAGAGTAGACACCCTCTTCAAGTGAATGATCAAGAATAATAAAAGCAAAACTAGGACTATTAAGAATGTATTAGAACCTCGAAATAGGAAATGATAAAAAATGTGTATTTTCATATTTGTTCACCAATATCTGAAAGGTGTTACGATAGTTTGAGCTCCAGTATATAAGGAGAGCCTCCCTATTTTTTTCACTAAGGAGTAGTTTTTTTCCTCGCCGAATTTTTTTTGTCCACTCCCTGACAACAAGGCCGACAACAAAGAGCTGCGGTTTGTATTTCTTATTTCTGGAAATGGAAAACAATAAAACATCCATGTCTCGTCTCAGAATTCCGTCCCCATATTGAAACACCGTATTATACGCTACGATTGACTGAATTTTAATATATAAAGACATGCAGAAACTGATACGATTCCACTGATTCGAAGGCGATTGTGGAAGAGTATTATTACGTTCTGACATCGTTATGTGCGGAGAACGTATTACATTATATATACTTCTTCTCGTATTGGTTTTCCTTTTCGGTTCATGCACCATTGTATTCCAGTGATTCGATACGGAATATAGAATTGCAATGCGACCCGAGTAAATGACGTACTGCAAATCTAGGTTATTTTCTGTGACGAATCGGAATATTCGTATTTGGTAATTAGAAATTCGATCCATTCTCCTTATCTGTACGACTCTTTCTAGTTGAAGGAGTCTCTTCGTTACACCGATTTTCAGAACTAATCGCCGGTAATTGGTTTCAAGGAAATTGAATGCATTTCAATATTCTTTGTGCGTTTGAAGGAACTCTGTTTGAACGCATTTTTCGATTACTTTCAGTTATGGCTTTTTCTCTATGAAAAATGATAAAAACTGCAGAATGCAGATATTATTGAAGGGATGCCTACCGACTCTGTGAAATATACATTTTTGATAGGTAATTTATGTTATTTAGAGATGAATTGGGATTTGGAAGTTATATCTTATACTCCTTTTAAGAATTATTGACATCTCGGTTGGCTGTGAAAAATCGAATTTAAGTTGGTAATAGACTATTCAGTAATATTTTGGGTTGCTGAATTCAGGTTGGTATAGGAATAACACTAACATTACCCATAGAAATCTTGCTTTGATGATTTTATCGAAGATATTGGTGAATATGTAATTATAAATATTTGCTCTGAAATTGAGTTTTTTTTGTCTTATGCTATTAAAATGGCTGGAATTCACCAGGATACATCCCGCCTAACAAGAGAACGCCAGGCAGTTTGTCGGTGTTACTTCGAGTTTTTCAAAGATTTGGCACATATTTCCGCTAGCAATAATTGAGTTTCGCTAGTGTTTCAGATAAACTGTAATTCACCTACTCAAAGTGTATTCTGATTGATCAATGTCTCTTAAATTTTCAGATTTCAGCCCTGTCCGTAGAATATTAGCATGTTATTATAGCCTGGAATTAGCAGTGGAAGAAAACCTGTGCGATATGATTATTCCTTCAAAGAGACATTGAATGACTTTGTTTTTGCTATAATCAAAAACAATGAATATATCAGTTTAGATATCCTTTTCGAACTGGCCAAAGAGCACCTAGATTTCAATTGATCGAAGTCAACATTATATTATATCATAAAAAAATTGGATACAAATACAAAAAAGTTGATCGAAGGAAAATTCTTACTGATAAACAGAAAAATATAATAAAAATAGTACAATATTGTGATAAATACCGAGAATACATGGAACAAAACGTAAAATTCATTTATCTAGATGAAATTTGGATATTCAAAAACGGTATTCAAATTTGTCAGTGGACACTAGAAAATAATCCAAAAGGTTTGCCGAGTATATTCAAGGGTAAAGGCAGAAGGTGCACTATTTTGAATGCTGGAACAATTGATGGATTTTTACCTGGATGTGATCCGATTCTTGACAGTAGTAATAATGATAAGGATTACTATGAATGGTGAATTATTTCATAAATGGGTTATTGAAATATTGAAACCTTCCCTGCAAAAGGATGCCCATCAATAGGATTATGTCAGCTTATTCAATGAACACATCCAAATCACTACACTATGTGGAAACAAGGTTTTCAATATTTTTATCTTTGCCCTTGTATAATTCATAGATATATTAAGTTTATTTATTATACTTATACTGTATAGTACCACAGCCGTCTTTATTAGAAGCCTGGAACGAGAGAAAACTGGCAACGTTGGACGGAGGGATATGGACCTCGGGGGCTTCGCATAATCGAGTTTTCAGTTCAACGAGTCGTAATAGGTTATGCACGTGTTTTTGTTGGTATTTGTGTTTTTGTGAATTAAATAAGTGTAATAAAGTTCAAACTGAAGTGTAATAGTGATTTAAGTGAAGTGAAAGTGTTGTTTTCAGTAATTTTGGTGGGTATATTTGGGATCATCTACTGAGAATCAAGATGGTACGATCGTGTTGTGTTCCAAATTGTAGAAGCAATTATTCGTATCAGAAAGATAGGAATTATTCAAGTTGTTTTAAATTTTCCAAAAATGAAGAGCTGAAGCTTCTATGGATAAAAGCTTTCCCAAGAAAAGATTTTATTCCGACCTCTTCTAGTTCAGTTTGCGAGAAACATTTCGAAGAAAGTGATATTATTAAGAATGATAAATTTTTAAAGCCAGATGGAACCATTCAATTGTTATCATTAAAATATCCTAAATTAAAAAAAAACGCTATTCCCAAAGTTTTTCCAAATTTACCGAAGTATCTCACAAAATCAACTCCAAAACCGAGGACCGATCCTCAGCTTAGAAAAAATGAAATCATTTCTCGGCAGAATAATGAAATAGAAGCCTTTTTGAGTTCGGACATGATAAAAGATTTCGATGACCTAATCAATAATTATTCAATCAAAATTGATGGGAGATTAAGAAATTCGATGAAAAGAATCATTTTTGAGCGCTCGTACTACTTACACGAGGGCTATATCATTTCGTCACGATGTCTGTATTTTTCGAATTTTGAGCCGAAAATGGTCTCAAACGACTATGTTCGACTCACTGATGACGAATCCGTCGGAAAATTCGAGTCTGTCCGTCCGGCCGTCCGTCCGGCCGTCCGTCCGTCCGGCCGTATACACGATAACTCTCGAACGGAATGTCCTAGAAACTTGAAATTTTCAGGGTAGATTCAGATCCCGAATGCCTCGGTTAAGTTCGTTAATGGGCCAAATTCCACCATGGGTTCCGTAAATATGGCCGTTCAAAGTTTTGTTTCCCTGATTACTTCGAAACTACAGATTCGATCGAGTTGAAACTTTGCACTCAAATGAAGAATGAGGTGTTCAAGGTACATGTGAAATTTTGTCCAGATCGCATGACCAGAACCATAGAAACCATAGAAAATTGTAACTTTTGAACGGAAAGGCGTAGAGACTTGAAATTTTCAGGATAGGTGTGGATCTTGAATGTCGTGATCACGTTCATCTATGAGCAACATTATACAAGGGGTTCCGTAAATACGGTCGTTTGAAATTTTGTTTTCTCGATAAATTCGAAACTACGGATTCGATCGAGATGAAATTTTGTATTTCAATCGAGAATGATATATTGAAGCAATATTTTGTCCAGATCGCATGACCAGAACCATAGAAACCATAGAAAATCCTAACTTTTGAACGGAAAGGCCTAGGAACTTGAAATTTTCAGGGTGGGTTTGGATCGCAAATTTCACGGTCACGTTCATCAATGAGCAAAATTAGACTAGGGGTTCCGTAAATATGGCCGTTCAAAATATTTTTTTTCTGATAGTTTCGAAACTACTGATCGGATTGGAATGAAATTATGCACCTAGCTGAGGAATAATGTATTCAAACTACGTGCAAAATTTTGTCCAGATGGCATCACCAAGACCATAGATACCGTAGAAAATTCTAGCGAATTATCGAAACAAAATTGATCAGCTGAAGCACCGACATGAAGTCTGGAGTTTCGCCTAAGTTTCAGAATTTTTTTGACAGCGGTCAAAAATTCCTTCAATTGATTTCTAAAACTGGAAAATGCGAATCTACCTACAAGGTGCATGAACGAGCGCTCAAAAGCTCCTGCCTTCACGGCAGTGCTTTTCGTAATTTTTTATATAATTAATTTCGAAAAATCATTATCTGTGGATGTTTCAGTTCAAATAGATAGAGACCTTAGATTGAAATTATTTATTAAAAATATTCAGATCTCTCAAAATGATTTGAAATGGATTCTTCCGTACGATCTAACACTTAGTAGGTGGTCTCAAATTACAAATTTACTTTCTCGTTATAAAAATGTAAATAATGAAGATGCAGTACCTGAAGAATCTATGTCAGATTCATTGAAAAGTTCTTTAGCTTCCTTAGAGTTATTTTTAGCTGATAGAAATAATGAAAATTTTGACAAATTCAGACAGGTAGAAATCATTACAGACCAATTACGACAGGTCATAGCAAAAAGAATTAAATATTCATCAAGTACTATAGTTATGTCATTTATATTATTTTCACAGTCACCTTCATGTTATGAATTAATGAGAAAATTTTTTATTTTGCCTTCTAAAAGTTATTTGAGATCAATTTCTTCGTCATTAGAAATATCCCCTAATTCTGACAGTGGAAATAAAAACTATCTCTCAAATGTAACATTTTAAATTCACTCTGCTCCATTTTCGCGAATTTACTTCCCAAAAATTATGTGAAAAATAGAAATAATGATTCAAAAGTCGAGCAAATGGAGAAGAAAAGAAAACATTTAGGAGATAGCAAAAAAAAACCATTTAAGAATAAAATTCACTTTGTTATGAGTTTTTCGAAATTTTCATTACTTAATATATTTCTATATTTATTCATTTATTTGTTATGTTTGAGAGTTTATATTTATGTTGAGAATTTTATTTAAGTTTTTTTTTTGGCAAGAGATGACCTTACACCTTCCCGTGGTTCTTGCTGAACAATAAATTGAATAAAAATTCAGAGAAATATCATTTCAATTTCAACTTTATCATGAGATTATTGTGCAAAACTTACTGAGATATTCAATTTATTGACTAAGTAGGGTCTTATGTTCCTTTTTCTTTCAGCAAAAAATTAATTTGATGACTTGACTAGTGATTTGAATGTGAAATAATATTATATCTCGCGCTATCGCTCCTCACTAGTATACCTACCATTTACGTTCGGATGCGACGATGCCAGACTTCGTTCCAGGCTATCTATAAAGACGGCTGTGATAGTACCCTGTTCACATTTCCTCTGCTAATACACCTGCTATATTGTTCCCAATTCAAAAGTATACTGAATAATTGTGAAATTTCATGTCAAAATTCTTCATGTAATACATAGATTCTTAATTTTTGTTTCTCTCTTATTTTAATAATAATAATATATATCGCACCCGTCGTAGACTAACGAGACTACTCAAAAAAGGTCCATTTAGTGTTAGTGATGGTATTGAACTCAGGAAATATCCCTTTTCTTTCGTGCAATATCATAATAACTTTAGTTGGCCTCTCCGCCACATAGGCGGCACATAAGAGACTGTTCGTGAAAAAAGGTAACATTACAAATTTTTTGGAAAAACAGTGGAATATTCCACCACGATGGGAAAAATTGCAATAATTGAATATTGGGTGCTAGAGTTATAATGTTCAAATGGATTGCTGCAGTTATTACGAATGTTCAGCGTGTTAAATTGAGTAAGTACACTAAAGTATAGAACGAAAACTTCGGTAAACCAAAACTTCAAATACGATTTCCCAACAAAATCAATTTTTGAGTTGTCTCCTTATTCTACGACGGGTGCGATATTATATCGAATGAAACTGTTTGGGTAACGCATCGTAGATCTTCATGCACATGTATTTCATATTATTCTGTGCTAGTGTCAATTGTTGCCTCGGGTATAAATAAGGATCAATTTTCCAAGTTGGGTTGTTATTCAGAAACGGTTCAAATAGTTCACTGTGGCTGTGTAGGAAGATAACATACTTCAGCACATATATTGCTGTTAACGTCAGGATTTTATTCCTTTTGAAAACACTTCTGCAAGTCTCTCTATATTTCATTCTATACATAGCTCGGATTGCTTGCTTTTGTGTTTTAAATATTTTTTTCCGATGTACTGTTTCCCCAGTAAACAATGCCATATGAAAGGGTTGACTGAAAATTGGCTGTGTATAGGAGCTTCAATGTATCTTGTTGGATATGATATTTCATACTATTGAGGGTGTAGATTATGGTGGTGAGTTTCCTGTTCAAGTTTTCTATTTGGGGGTTCCATTTCTTAATATATTTAACGTTGAACCTGAATTTCCATTTTTAAACTGCAGTCGAAATATTCCGGCTTAATTAATAATTATTCGATAATTCGTATACTGAACACTTTTCTAGGTTATATTTATGTTTTATATTTCTATGATTAAAACAGTAACTTTTTTGTAACTAGAAATAAAGCCTCGACTGGACGTTCATGGCCTGCTCCGATGTCAATAATTTTTAAATGGACTATAGCTTATATCAAAATAATACATTTCCAATAAGGAACATAGAATGTAATACAATAAGATGTAAGCTGAGCTTTATTTTGAAAAGTCCATAGCACTCTCGACCTGAATATTTGAAAGCTCGATAGTGTTATCTTTCATGAATGTCAGCAGTGTTCGAACAAACCATTGATAAACGGATAAAAACACAAGATTAGAACGATAGAAAAAAAAATTAGGTCAGTTTGGAAAATTTCCTCGCCAACTTTACAAAAGTCCCTCCAAGCAGATAGAAACTATCATGTAGGTTTTGAAAGACAGGAGAGTAAAACTCTGTTTATATTCTATGTCATTGCGTGATATTGATGAGAGTGGGAGGCTCAGAATATCCAGATTGATAGAATAGAATAGATTTCTTCATGTTTACACCAAATAGGTTTACACTCGTCACATGGGAAATATAGAACTATAACAAATATTCATCACACTGATTTGTAAAAACTCATCCACAAAATAGAATAAATTTGCAATAAAAAATTTAGAAAAGCACTGCCATGAAGTCAGGAGCTTTTGAGCGCTCGTTCATCCACCTTGTAGGAAAATTCGCATTCTCCAGTTTTAGAAACCAATTGGAGAGATTTTGACAGCTGTCAAAGAAAATTTCAAACTGAGGCGAAAATCCAGACTTCAAGTCAGTGCTTCAGGTGACCAATTTTTGTTTCGATAATTCGCTAGAATTTTCTACGCTATCTATGGTCTTGGTAATGCGATCTAGACAAAATTTTCCACGTAGTTTGAATACATTATTCTTCATCTATGTGAGGAATTTCATTCCAATCCAATAAGTAGTTTCGAAATTATCAGGAAAAAAATTGTTTGAACGGCTATATCTACGGAACCCCTAGTCTAATTTTGCTCATTGATGAACCTAATTGCTAAATTCGAGATTGGAACCTATTCTGAAAATTTCAAGTCCTAGGCCTTTACGTTCGAACGTTATGATTTTCTATGTTTTCTATGGTTCTGATCATGCGATCTGAAAAAAATGTGGCTCGAATATATTATTCTCAATTCAAATACAAAATTTCGTCATGATCAAATCCATAGTTTTGAAATCACCAAGAAAACTGAATTTCAAACGGTCATATTTACGGAACCCCTAGTCTAATTTTGCTCATTGATGAACATAACCGCGAAATTCGCGATCCAAACCTATCCTGAAAATTTCAAGTTCCTAGGCCTTCTCGTTCGAAAGTTATGATTTTCTATGGTTCTGATCATGCGATCTGGAAAAAATTTCGCATGTAGCTTGACCACGTAATTCTCCATCTGAGTGCAAAATTTCACTTTGATCCAATCGGTAGTTTCGAAGTAATCAGAAGAACAATATTTCGAGCGGCCATATTCACGGAACCCCTGGGCGAATTTTGCCCAAGAACGAACTCATCCGCGGTATTCGAGATTCGAACCTACCTTGAAAATTTCAAGTTTCTAGGACATTTCGTTCGATAGTTATCGTGTATACGGACGGCCGGACGGACAGACTCGATTTTTTTGACGGATTCGTCTTCAGTGAGTCAAACAGTCGTCAAACAGTCGTTTGAGACCATTTTCGGCTCAAAATTCGAAAAATACAGACATCGTGACGAAATGATATAGCCCTCGTTTAAGTAGTACGAGCGCTCAAAAAAGACTTCAATCTATGTTGAAAGCTCTTCATGGACAGACTTCACATATCCTTAGGTATTCGGTATTCAGTTATTAAGTTTGGGTGCCAAATAAAATGAATCCTCCTGCGACTTACTGAGTCTGGCATAAGGTGAATGAATATCATGCTTTCCTCGGGTATTATGAGCGTGACCATCTTCATTTTGTACCCATTTATCATGGTTTTTATGAGCGTAGGACAAAATCTTAAATAATAACAGACAGGGAAGTATTAAAAGATTATTTGCAGCAATCCCTTTATTATAATTTTGCTCTATGGTGAACTTGACCGTGATATTCAAGATTCATACCTATCCTGACAATTTCAAGTCCCTAGGCCTTTCCGTTCGAAAGTTATAATTTTCTATGATTTCTATGGTTCTGGAAATGCGATCTGGAAAAATTTTGCGAGTACCTTGAAAACGTCATTCTCCATCAAAGTGCAACATTTCATCCCGATCGGTTTTTTCGAAGTAATCAGGAGAACAAAATTTCGAACGGCCATATTTACGGATCCCCTGATGGAATTCGGTCATTAACGAACTCAACTGCATTCGGGAACTGAACCCATACTGAAAATTTCAAGTCTCTAAGTCGTTCCGTTCGAAAGTTATCGTGCTTACAGACTTGAATTTTTCTTCGGATTCATCATAAGTGAGTCAACTCATTTCGATTATGACCATTTTCGGCTCAGAATTCAAGAATACAGACATCGTGACGAAATGATATAGCCCTCGTGTAAGTAGAACGAGCGCTCAAAAATGAATCCCTTCTCTTTTCAACCAACAATGATTCATCCTGAAAAGAGATTCTGATCCTGATGCAGGTAGTCATTCAATTTTTTCGACGATCCGACTCTTAATATTCGAAGTAATAAGAATTCAGAAAAATTCCTTTCTTGGGAACCATTGACCTCCGTCTCCCAACTATCTGTGCACAGATTGAAGAGCAATAAAACTGAAGGCTGGTTCGCAGAGCAAATAGTTCATCAGTCCATAATCAATATCTGCAAAGACAAATAAAGAAATCTAATCTTACGTGAAAGAGAGAGTAAAGGCAGTCGACTCGCAGAGAATGACAGAATAGACCCTTGAATAACAGATACGGATTCAGCATGAAGAAATTCGAGAACTGCTAAACTTATCAGGAGATTCATCGGAGCCCTCCAGAATTTTGTATAGGTATATTTGAATCGAAAAACAGTCCAATTTTTCATATACGAAGGAGCTTTGTATGCGGTGAGATCAGATATTCTATATCAACTATAGGCGGTAGAAAAAAGAAATAACGAAATATCAGTACGTCCCTGTCTATTCTTTCCATTTTTAGAGTTCCGGAGCCAAATGAAAAATAAAAACCATGTTCATCCGTCTGTCATACTAAAATGTATAGATATAAAATATACGCGTTTGCGATATCATAAGATAGGTCCTCAAAACTGTTTTCGATAT
Organism: Aphidecta obliterata; assembly: GCA_963966015.1. Taxonomy (NCBI): domain Eukaryota; kingdom Metazoa; phylum Arthropoda; class Insecta; order Coleoptera; family Coccinellidae; genus Aphidecta; species Aphidecta obliterata. The sequence continues at coordinate 14,003,232 of OZ014429.1, read as the reverse complement.
CAATTGAGTATATATCTGGTGAGATATGAGCTTCTTAATTCGTCATCCTCCCTCTTTTATTTTAACTTCGGGATGAAGAATTAGGAAATGATTCAAGGTAGTCGAACAACCAACAAAAATAGTGTTGAAATAAGATATTATGTTGTGCAGTTTTTGAGGAATGAGATATTTTCAGTTACACTAAATCACTACTGAACTCTTCACTGTGCGTGTTTCGTGAATGGAAAAAATAGTTATCCTTCTGATTTGCTCCGCCAGGGGAGCTTTTCTCGAAAAATATGAGCCCTTACAGCGTGAAATTTAGAACGAAAAACAGTTTTTATTTGCTGTTGCTCGTTGTAGTTCGAGAATCCTATCTATGAGTTTTGAAGATTGAAAATCAAAAATAATTATCTTTTAGAAACTATCCAATATAGGAGAATGGAAATCAAAATATGTGTTACATAATCGAAAAGACTCCCTCAACTATCATCTCTTATGATCTGAAGATTCATTACGTTATCATATTATGTAAGGAATAATGGAAATTCTCTACGTATAGAGAAATTTTTTTATTGATTATTGCCGATTATTTCCGCTATTCAGCAACACCAGAACATACATTTCCCATAGACTCAATAATACAGAAGATTCGTAATAATGTTTCCATAAAAAAGATTTGAATTAGGTCATAGTGAAATATTTTCAGTTCATCACTTCCGCCATCTGATGCAACTATGAACTTTACGAAATATGAACTGATGAAGGAAGATATACATCATTCCATATAGACAAACGATATCTCATCCTCCTGCCGAGCATATTTCAGACAAATTTTATTTCAGATGTCCTGATATCGGATGATATCTCTCTGTAAAATTTCGATATTCCATATTCCTTATTCGAACGCATACTTCTTATATTATACAATATACCTAGATTTCAATTTACCTTTGATCATTCGCCCCCTGAATCCCGTCCTGGGTAAGTCGTTGGTAATCCGCAAACGATCCGACGTTCATTACGGGAATCGGGATGCTTTTCAGGAAGTTCGGGATAGAAAAGACATCACAGAGACCTCTGCCGAGGTCGTGCTTTGGATTCATTGAGCGGATCGTGAGCCTTATTTACGAAACTAGCTGTATCTTCTCGGCTTCTACACAACATGTGACAGGGGCAATGAAATGTCCATCTGGCGTGTTCCCAGAACATCAAAGACTTAATATTGGATGAGATCTTCGAGAAAAATGAAATTTTGCTATGCCTTTTTCACCGACTATTTTTTGATATTTGTGAAATTAATGTCGAAGAAAATAAACTCAAAACGAATAGTACACTCATTTTTTGATCGGGGGTGGTTTTGGCACGGTTAGCCTTCTGGGAACCACATGGGTCTTTTGTTGGGACACCTAGTTCTTTATTGATAGCCGCAACTCCTGCAAATCTGATCAATCTAATGTGTGAAAGAATGCACAACTCCCCACGAACAGGCATAGACTATCTTATCTATTCCATGGCTTCCATATTATTATAATTATCATAGTGGACTGCACAGACTAACAGAGATTTGCTTCAAATGTAAAGGCTATGGTGACCACATTATCATAATATGTAATAGCAAGACAAGATTGACAACATCTTGTGTGACATTATACAAGGGAGTCTTCGATTCATGGAGCAATGGGGTTTATCAGTGAGGTTGACCAAATCGCCAACAGAAACCATAATACCATTCACTCGTAAAACAAAATATTCGCTATGAGACCCCTCCACTTCGATGGACATATCATAGAACTGAAGTCAGAGATCAAATACCTGGGCATCCCTCCAGACCAGTGGTTATTTCAGTCACGACCTCCTCATTATTTTTATATCCACTTGAAAGCAGGTACCCCTCAGAAAAACTACCGCGACTCCCTAGTGCGTCGCGCCCCACATATTGGCAACTAATGCTCTAGCTAGATGATAATCTACCCTGGAATAAGCATGTGGAGATAACTGCTAACAAAACCATAGCGGCTCTTATGGTGTGCAGGTTGTGAACCAAAAAAATCTGCGATGGATGTATGTAATGATTGTGGGACCCATTCTCACTTATGGCGCAGAAGTCATGAGACCGAAAAAAGAACAATGTATGACAATGAAAATTTTGAATACGGTGCAAAGATTCGCATGCATATGCATCAATGAGAGCCTGAGAACATGCTCAACCAAAGCACTAGCCGAGATCATCACAGATCTCACACTTCTACACCTAGATATAGAAAGCAGAGGGCGTGCGGATTTTCTCAGAATATCTTTGGAAGAAACAGGAAGTACAATTCGGTCTAGAAAAAATCTATCAGATAAGCGACATATCAATTTATTCTGATAGCCGAGCAGGTATCGAACCGCTGTATACTGTAAGGACACCAGGGTCTTTTTGGTTTGTATTCTTGAACCATCGAGAACGAAGATGTCCATGAACAGGCCAGAAGAAGAAGCGTACCCCCTTGGTAGGACTAGAACTTTTCTGTGACTTTAAGAGAGACACATATAAAATACAGTACGGTAAGAAATAGGAGACTAATAGGGCGGAATCTTTTTGTTTGGAACGTTCCAAAAAGTTTCATTGGAACCCTAGAACTGTGAATTCAAAATCTTATCTCGATCTCTTCGAGAATATGCTACACATTCTCAAAAGCTTCCACACGGCAAACTGCGCCTCAGACAGAATAATAAAAAATTAGAAAAGCACTGCTGTGAAGTCAGGAGCTTTTGAGCGCTCGTACATCCACCTTGTAGGTAGATTCGCATTTTCCAGTTTTAGAAATCAATTGAAGGAATTTTCGACAGCTGACAAAAACATTCTGAAACTTAGGCGAAATTCCAGACTTCATGTCAGTGCTTCAGCTGACCAATTTGTTTTCGATAATTCACTAGAATTTTCTACGGTATCTATGGTCTTGGTGATGCGATCTGGACAGAATGCAAATACATCATTCCTCAGCTATGTGGAAAATTTCATTCCAATCCAATCAGTAGTTTCGAAACTATCAGAAAAAAAATATTTTGAAGGGCCATATTTATGGAACCCCTCGTATAATTTTGCTCATTGATGAACGTGACCGCGATATTCGCGATCCAAACCCACCCTGAAAATTTCAAGTTCCTAGGCCTTTCCGTTCAAAAGTTACAATTTTCTATGGTTTCTATGGTTCTGGTCATGCGATCTGGACAAAATATTGCTTTAATATATCATTCTCGATTGAACGACCGTTTTTACGGAACCCCTAGTATAATTCTGCTCATTGATAAACGTGAAGGCGACATTTCAGATCCACACCTATCCTGAAAGTTTCAAGTCCCAAGGCCTTTCCATTCGAGAGTTATGATTTTCTATGGTTTCTATGGTTCTGGTCATGTCATCTAGAGAAATGTAGCTTGAATATATCATTCTCCATTAGTATACAAAATTTCGTCACGATCGAATCTGTAGTTTTGAAATTATCAAGAAAACTAAATTTCAAACGACCATATTCACGGAACCCCTAGTAAAATTTTGCTCATAGATGAACGTGATCACGACATTCAAGATCCACACCTATCCTGAAAATTTCAAGTCCCTAGGCGTTTCCGTTCAAAAGCTACAATTTTCTATGGTTTCTATGGTTCTGGTCATGCGATCTGGGCAAAATTTCACATGTAGCTTGAACACCTCATTCTCCATTGGGGTGCGAAATTTCATCTCAATCAAATCTGGAGTTTTCACGTAATCAGGGAAACAAAACTTTGAACGGTCATATTTACGGAACCCCTAGTGGAATTAGGCCCATTAACGAACTCAACCGAGGCATTCTGGAACTGAACCCACACTGAAAATTTCAAGTCTCTAGGTTGTTCCGTTCGAGAGTTATCGTGCTTACGACCGGACGGACGGACAGACTCAAATTTTCCGACGGATTCGTCATCAGTGAGTCGAACATAGTCGATTGAGACCATTTTCGGCTCAAAATTCGAAAAATACAGACATCGTAACGAAATGATAAGTGTAAGTAGTACGAGCGCTCAAAAATCAGGGTAGACCAACACATTATTCAAATATATATAAAAAGTTTTAAATATCAAACAATATAGCATGCGTTAAAAAATTCCTTAACCGTAGAGGATAGAGGAATGTCAACAGGACATTAAACATTTCTTTGTATGATTATTATTATTCGAACTAGGGTCGTTATGGCTCAGTTGGCCTTCCGGGAACTACGACCACATAGATCTTTTGTTGTTTTCTTTGTATGATACATAAGTATAGATGAAAACCTCAGCAAAAACTCTGTGTATAAGTGTAATGATTGGTTTCGGATTTGTTTACAGAATAAGCTGACATATTCATATGTAATGCTTCTTTTTCTCTACGGTACCCAAAAATCAAATATTTAAAATTGACCATCCTTTTCAAAAATGAATCTTCCGCGGAGATTTCCTACTGTCGCCTGATAGGTTTTTGAAGATGAATCTACTCTACAACATTTTGCTTTGCTAATTTTGAAAGACAACGTCGTTTGGACTGCGAAAGTCTGTCAATACTCAAATTTGAAATACAAAACTTGTTGCTCTTTGACCGGGATGGTTTTTCAACAAAATTCGGCCATCCAAGCGATGATTTTTGGAACTTCAGTCAACCTCAATGAAAGGCAGCCCCGATAAATTAAGTAAAAAGCTTCAATCTTGAAAAAAATTCGAAAAAACCAGACTTCACGTCATTGCTTCAGGTGACAAATTTTTTTCGATAATTCGCTAGAATTTTTTACTGTATCTATGGTCTTGGTGATGCGATCTGGACAAAATTCCCCACGCATTTTGAATACATTATTCTTTATCTATGTGCAAAATTTCATTCCAATCCAATGAGTAGTTTCGAAATTATCAGGATAAAAATATTATGCACGGCCATTTTCACGAAACCCCTAGTATAATTTTGCTCATTGATGAACGTGACCTTGAAATTCGCGATCCGAACCTATCCTGGAAACTTCAGGTCCCTATGCCTTTCCATTCGAAAGTTATGATTTTCTATGGTTTCTATGGTTCTGGTCATGCGATCTGAACCTCTGTAGCTTGAATATATCATTCTACATTGAAATACTGATGTCTAATTTTGCTCATTGATGAACGTGACCGCAACATTCGAAATCCACACCAATCCTGAAAATTTCAAGTCCCTAGGCCTTTCCATTACAAAGTTATAGTTTTCTATGGTTTCTAAAGTTCTGGTCATGCGATCTAGACAAAATTTTGCAAGTCGCTTGTTGGCTGATGGCTTCTCCATCAGAAAAACAAAATTTCGAACAGCCATATTTACGGAACGAACTTAACCTCGGCATTTGGGAACTGAACCCACATTGAAAATTTCAAGTCTCTAGGACGTTCTGTTCGAGCGTAATCGTGTATACGGGCGGACGGCAGGACGGCTGGACGGACAGACTCGTATTTCTCGACGGATTCGTCATCAGTGAGGCGAACCTTCTCGATTGAGACCAAAAATTCTCGATTGAGGCTCAAAATTCGAAAAATACAGACATCGTGGCGAAATGATATAGTCCTCGTGTAAGTAGTACGAGCGCTCAAAAATGAATTATTTTGACTGATTGACTAAATTGTCAAAAAGACGAAGATGATTAAAATAATCTGGCGAAATGGAGTTGAATTTCCTGATGAACCCGACTGAAAAGGTGCTTCGAACAACATAAAATTTGTACAAAGACACTTATAAATCGTCGTCGAAAAAATAAACTGTTAAATCTTCATGTTATCTTGTTATGCCTCTTTTCTTATCTTTGATACCAAACGAAATTTTTACACAAACACATAGATGTCCTTCAAGTATCCTAAATATACTATGCAGTTGAGGGTCATTTTCGAGTACGTCCCGAAGAGTTATCGAATGCATGTTGCATTGAGCATGCAGTACTAATTTCATTCGGAAGTCACTATATTCCAGATGCCCAGGAGACTCAAAAGTTCTGGAAATAATGTTAAGTCTGATGAAAAATTCAAATCTCGCAAATTTGACTGGCAACCGAATAATTCGCACGCCCTCTCTACCATACCGCCGTAATTTTGAACCTGGAGAGTAATTCATACGAACAAATCATCTTCCCACTCAGGAAGCACCACCTACCCTCATCACCTTCATTATGTACATAACTTACGCAAACAATAAATCCCAGTGAATAAATTGAAATCCCAACGTACAATTCGGGTTTAATCCTTCAATCCAGGCAATGCCGCCGATTCCTCCCCATCCATCCTTTCCGGTTACATTCAATGTTGACACGAATTCCGGGATTACGACTTTGGTCAGTACTGGCGAAACTTTCCTACTCTGAGGCCGTCTACCAAATTGTTATCGCCCAAGAGCGTGTGTCGAGGTATGGGACGAAGAGTATATTTTAATCTAGTTTGTACTATGGCGGAGTTCTATGAGGGTCTTCGGGTGACATTTTGAAGGGGAATGGTCACAATTTTGAGCTCCCAAAAAGGGTTTAGCTGGAAATTAGAGATCTTGCCCTAATTCGACGGACCTTGTCCGACATTGTCTTCGAATGAATGGCTTCAACAGTCGAGATAATCAGAGGTTCATTTAAATCACGAGAATATGGATCTGGGAGAATATTTCATGATTCCTGGCATCAGATGAATCTATTTTTTGTTTTGCTATTCAGTGTACACTGCCTCAAACACAATCTACTCAAGTTCGATGTTTTCCCTCTCACCAAAGCAATAATCAACTTAAAATTTTTTTTTAGAATAAGTAGTAATGAATTTTCATTATTAATCCAGTATTCAACTTCTATAGCACTTGTATAGTTCTCATTGAATTCACTTAGCACGGTATTACATAGAATCAATTCAACATCATCCTCGACTCTTGCTATCTAAGTTGAGTAAGAAAATACAGTTTCTGTTCCGAATACAGTGTTTCCCATTACTTCTTCAATGCCTCATCATTATTAATCCAGTATTCAACTTCTATAGCACTTGTATAGTTCTCATTGAATTCACTTAGCACGGTATTACATAGAATCAATTCAACATCATCCTCGACTCTTGCTATCTAAGTTGAGTAAGAAAATACAGTTTCTGTTCCGAATACAGTGTTTCCCATTACTTCTTCAATGCCTCATCGGTTGTTTATCTGATCGAAGATAGACAACGTAACAGATAAATATCACATAATAATATACCAACCGATGTTTACTGCAAACACTCAAATTTTCAATTCTGCTTCCCACAGAGGACCCAATAATTCTCAATCAATATGATTGAAACAAATCACGATTTCTTTTGACCAGAAACTAAAAACATTACGATAAACATGATGGTAAGAATCAATTATTTTGTATAAATAACTCGAAATTAAATAAGCTTCTCTTCATGCCGTCCAGTGAGGAGGTGCACTGCAATTTCACATCCTTGACGGAATTGAAGACATTAGCGAGTGAGTTGACACGAAACTGATTTCTGCAGCATCTTTCACAATTTATTCAGCACTATCAATCTAATAGAATCATGTTCGAAATTTAAATTGAAACAAAGAACGACATATCGATATGATGAAAACTGAAAAGATGTTTTTGATTTTATTTTTCCATGGAGGCATATCTTATTTTTTTCTAGAATAACTTCTTATCATATTCCACCTGAATATCTCGGCTAATGCCAACTATTATATGCATAATTCGAAATTAAATGGAAAGAATAGAATGAAAATTATATTATTGAATGAATGAGGATTTCAATTGTATACTACAATTTTCTCGAAAACTATTCATTCTTCCCTATTTTCTCTCGATCAGAAAATATCGTATCTCTCGAAGGTCTAGATATTGATTGGATGGTTTGCTCCGGATTGTCAGGTAGTCTCTGGAGCGGCTGAGAAGGAGAGACAGTGAAGCCTCAATAAAATATAGGCCGCTTACCTGGACCCCTCTTAATGTTTCATTAAATATTGGATGTGGGTCGCCATCATACAGCAGAGAATTTCGATAGGCTACAAAGGATTTCGCCTCTCTTATCATTGAGTGAGAACTAGAATTGAAGAATTAATGTGTGTGTGAAGACCCCTATTCTTGAAGAGGAATATTTCAAAATATCATTTTAATTAAATTTCTGCATATCAATTTTGAATTGCAGCAAGGTTGAAGAATTTTAATCCAGACAAGGTGACGTAGATTGGTCTCCATCCTACCCCGATTTAATTCCATTTTAGTTCCGGCACCTAAGCGATTCGTTCCTCTCACACGAATGGTAGCTTCGAATTTCATAAACTCAAGCCTTTTTATGATTAAAGAGAATACCCATTGAATATTCCGATAATTGGTCATAGTGTAGTTTCTGGAAAAATTGAGTTTACATACCTAAATATATACTCAAGAAATAGTGAAACTTCCATCCTTCGAAGTACTGTTCTGCGAATACCATCTGAACAAACTCCAAAAGAATTCATTTCATACAGCTCATCAAAAAGTGCCAGTTTATTTTCTGTTGGAGCCTTCTCGAATATAATTAAATTTGCCAGAATTATTCACCTAGGTTTCACAATTTCGAATAACGAAAGTGACATTTGGTTAATTTCAATTCCAATTCAAATGGTTCTGAAATGAATAATATTCATAGATCAGAACTTAGCCGAGTTTTATATGGGAGTTGTAGAAAAGGATGTCTTTTTCACTGCGAGGACACATTTCTAGAACGATAATTCTCCTTATTCTTCGTACGATGCAAATCCCGAAAATATAAAGACAAATAGATCAGCAATTCAATTTCACAGCTATATTGAATCCCAAACATGAAGCTTGGTGGATGGTATGAAAGCGGATACGGAATTATTAGAAAACTTCCATGTTTCCGATCTCTTTATCATCTTATGTATACCTTGCATTTATTTGAGGCGTTAAGGTATCAGAAGTTTGGAAAGCGGCGGCAAAGACTCGGAACCCAGAGGTTAGGATATGATTGTCGACAAGAAATAGATTTATATGAGAGCAGATAATGTTACCAGTTCAATCTTATTATATAAGTACCTTGAGGAAACTGTCATTCCCAAAATCCAACTTATATTTGTTGGGTCATCTGTCAGTTCCTTCATTCAGAATAGTAGGTTAACCTTTCAATTATACATTCGAAGCTATTTCATTTGAACAGCTAACCAGGCTAGCCTAGCGGTAGCCCATCATCAAAAATAGTCCAACGGCTGAGAATCGCAGTGTGTGTTATCTCGTGACCCCGTTTTCAAGGGACGTTTGAATTCTTTTCTCGATCTGAAGAATTCCTTGGACCGCTGATTTTTTCCGGGTTCTGGTTTTAAAGCAGAAACGAGATTTTGTATAGGTTCGATGAGAATTTGTCGGATAAGTCCGGTTCTCAACGGACTGGATTTCTCAAATTAATGAAAGATCCCTTAGATGGATTTAAGACGTATATGCTTTCTTTGATCTATTTACAAATTATACATATACATCTGCTCGTCTGGTTGTATCGATTTCAACAACTCTCACGACATACACTGAGTTAAACTTCCCTTAGAAAAGATGTTGTAAGTATCTGTTCTATCACAAAAGGTACGTTGTTGTTTTACCGAGAGATCGTATTAACTAACTATATTAAACTAATTTGGGGAATATAAAACATTTCTTCCACTATCAATACACTAAAATATACAAAAGGCGTCATCAAGTTCAGAAACCTGACCAATCACAAAATTGGTCCGGAAATATCAAGACACTGAACACTACAAGAGTTTCTGAACCCAGATGGCCTCTTGCCGTAGTCGAAACGTTCAGTAGCGATTGAACCCTCGAGGAGTGCAGACGTATTGAGAAATGCGCATGTGTGCCAAGTGAACCTCGTATAGAAGTGATAAGAAGAAGAAGAAATAACTGTGTTGAGTCCAGGTTTAGATCGATGTTTCCACAGATTATTTTACATTGAAGAGACAAAAGTGAATTTAGTGAAAAGTGAAAAAAGTGTTCAAGGGTCGTTTGCTGAGTCACTCTGACAAAATGTCGGAATACGACTCTGCAAATGAGGACAGAGAATCCGACGCAGAAAACTTATCGGATGAAGAAATATCCGATATGGATGTTGAAGAAGAAGAAGTAAATCATGAATCCGACAAGGATCGGATCATAAAAGAACAGAAGGACCAAATCAACAACCTTATGAGTCAACTAAAAGTTATGACGGAGAGTCTTAAAACTTTATCCGATGAGGTGAAATCCTTGAGAGCAGAAATGTCTCAGTCCTCGAAGCCGCGGAAACGGGCTAAGAGAAAAGAAAATGGCTTCTCCTCTGGGACAGAGGAGATAGTGTCAACCCCCACAATCCAAAAAGAAGACCAGAAAAAACCTACCGAAACTAATGATGCAGCTGCAAGAGGGCCACCTACGAAGAAGTCGTATATAGCAGCATTGCAAAAAGGAAAACGCCCAGAAGAAGCTACTTCTGCACCTGCAGAAGAAATTGAAGTCCCTGCTCCAATCGAGCAGAAAAAAGAGAAAGTCCCTCCAGTGACATTGAGAGGCACGACCGACTGGACACAAATCTCGAGAGAGATGCAAATGAAGGGTATTAAATACCTGAGAGCGACCACAGTTAGAGACGGCATTCGCGTTGTTCCCCAATCCCCCGATGACCACAGAAAGATGACAAAATTCCTCGAGTTGAGAAATAAGGAATTCTACACCCTCCAAAGAGAAGAAGAGAAGAGAATCTACGTGGTGGTACGATATCTGCCACTAGACGCAGATATTAACATTATCACAGAGGACCTCGCCGAGCAAGGCATTACCGACGCGGATGTCATAAGGATGACATCCAACAAGACCAAAAAGGCAATACCCTTATTTTGGTGAAAACCCAAAATAAGAAGGTTTTCGAAGTAAAACAGCTCTACGGTATAAATTGTGTAGTAGAGCCGAAGAAGAAGAGCATTGGACCTGGCCAATGTCATAGATGTCAACGTTACGGACATGCGCAAAGTAAATGCACATTCCCATGGAGATCTGTTAAATGCTCTGGAGCGCACAATAGTAAAGATTGTTCGCTAACAAGAGAAAACGAGGAGAGAAATGCTACCTGTGCGCTCTGCGGAAAAGCAGGTCACCCAGCCAGCTACAAAGGATGTAGCGAGTGGAAACTGGTGACCAAAAAGAAGACTGCGACCAAAGCAAGAAGAGAAGAAGAAAAGAAAATGATGCCTACTGTCCAACAAGAACAAAAGGAAGAAGATAAGAAGAAGAAAACGCCACCACTCAAACAAGAGCAGAAGAAAGAAGCCCCAAAAAATGGAAAATCCAAGAGGAGCAGCCAAAAGAAGAAAGAAGAGACCAACAAGAAAGGACCCGAAACCACCGAGGATCTAGATACCTTCACCAAGAATATCATGAGTAAGCTCATGAAATTCCTGGAAATAGAGATGGACAAAAAGTTCCGTAAACTCACTAAACCCAATTAATGGAGCTAGTGACTAACGCAAATAAAAACAACCTGAAGATTGTCTCATGGAACACAAATGGTCTACGAGCCCGTAGATCTGAAATAGAAGAAATAATATCCGAGAAACAACCGGATATTATAGCCATTCAGGAGACGAGACTATCTACAAGAAATAGAATTTCATTTCCCGACCATGAAATATACAGAAATGACAGAAATTGTACAGAAGGGGGCGTAGCCCTAATAGTCAAGAGGAACATCGACCACTGTTTTGACGATGTACTGAATAATGGGCAAATAGAAGCCGTCTCGATTATAGTTAATACGAATCGAGGACAAATGAAAATTACGTCAGCCTACAAACCACCCCAAAACGACTTAATAGAGGAAGATCTGAAGAAGATGCTTGAAGGAAACTACCCGAACATCATTATTGTCGATATGAACTGCAAATCAAGAGAATGGAATAGCAGAACTGAAAACCAAAATGGAAAGAAGCTTAAGAAGTACGCCGAAAAACTAAATGCCATAGTATTAGGACCTGAAATTCCGACCTACCTGCCTAGAAGTAATGGCCTACCGGACGTATTAGATATCGTCATAATGAAAGATATTACCCAAGATTTCATACTTGATACTATAGAAGAGGGCACATCAGACCACAACCCAATAGAACTCAGATTGGGACGCAGACCGATAACAGAAGAACTTCAAACGAAAGACTTCACAGACTGGCAAAAGTACAGTGAAATACTCCAGGAGAAAATTACAGAAATTCCACAGATAAGAACCCCTGAAGAACTAGAAGATGAAGTTGAAAAATTAGAAACCCGAATAAAAGAAGCCTACGAGGAAAGTACCAGAAGAATCGAAAGGCCAGCCCCGAAACATTCACATGGTGATACCCCAAAAGCAATAAAAGAGCTTATAAAGAGGAAAAGAAAACTCAGGAAGAATTACAGAACTTCACATCGAGAAGATGACAAGAAAGAGCTGAATAAACACAGTCAAGTGCTGAAAAATGCACTGAGAGAACTGAGAACAGACAGATGGAACCAAAGATTTGGGGATGCTAAACACCATAGACCACTCAGCATGGAAGATGCAAAAGTGCTTACGACGCGAGAAAACCGAAATTCCCCCTCTACACGGAGCTAATGGGATGGCCTACTCAAAGCCTGAAAAAGCCGAAGCACTGGTCGACGCGATAGAACGAGAAGCCAGAATCAACTACAGAGAAGACGATGACAATGAAGATTTAGAAGAAGAAGTCGAAGAAAATGAAGAATTGATGTTGGAACCGCCGGAAGGCGATACCATCCCAAACCCAACAACACCAACGGAAATTGAAGAAATCATCAAGAAATTGAAAAACAGAAAAGCTCCAGGAAAATACAAAGTAACAAACTTTATGTTACGGAAATTGCCCAGAAAAGGAATAGCAGCGCTAACCAATATAGCAAACGCAGTGATGAGAACAGAATACTATCCGGAAAGATGGAAAACAGCAGAAGTCATTGTGTTCAATAAGCCAGGAAAAGATAGAAAATTCCCACAAAACTACAGGCCGATAAGTCTACTGTCAGCACTTGGAAAAATTGTCGAAAGAGTAATTGCAAAAAGACTCAATGAAGAAACAGAAGCGCTGAATCTGATACCACCGGAACAATTTGGATTCAGAAGAAATCATTCCACAGAACTTCAACTGTTAAGGATCACTGAATATGTCACTGAAGGATTTCAGAATAAACAAGCCACTGGATTAGTGCTATTAGATGTCGAGAGAGCCTTCGACCGAGTTTGGCACGAAGGACTTGCCTACAAGATGATGATGGCAGGCTACACCACCAAAACCTGCAAGATAATAAGAAACTACCTGAGGAACCGGAATTTTATGTCAAAATAGACGACACATTATCTACCACCAGACAAGTAGAAGCAGGAGTGCCCCAAGGATCAGTTCTAGGACCTCTGCTTTACAACATATATATCTACGATATTCCTATGATCACAAGGAATCTGCTAGCCCTTTATGCAGACGACACGGGAATAGCCTTCAGACATCGCCGACCAGATGTCATACACAGAAGACTGCAAGAAGCACTAGAAGATTTAGAAGAATGGTTCATCAAATGGAAAATTCAAATAAATAGCAAAAAGACCCAAGCTATTCTACTACAGAAGCGGAGACTTGAAATTAATTCCAACCTACAGATAGATGGAGAAGAGATAAAATGGGAAAATGAAGTCAAATATCTAGGAGTAAAACTAGATAAAGGGCTTACATGGAAAAACCATATAAAATATGCAGTGGATAAAACAAACTCAGCAATGAGTAGACTTTACCCACTACTAGGAAGAAGAAGCCAAATGAACCAAAGCACGAAACTACAAATGATCAAGTCAATTGCAAGACCCCAACTAACATATGGCTCGGCGGCATGGGGCAATGCAGCCAATAGCCATATAAAGAAGATTCAAGCAACAGAAAATAAACTGCTCAGAGCAGCAATGAATATGCCGTGGTTCGTAAGAAACCAACAAATCCACAGAGACTTAGAATGGGAAACTGTCACAGATTTCCTAAAAAAGAAGGCCGAGAATATATTTGAAAAAGCAAGTCAACACCCAAATGATGAGCTAAGAAGACTAGTTGACTACAACCCCGCAGAAGATGTGGTTAGGATACCCACCTATCACAAAAGACCCAGAGATCAACTACGTAGAAACAGAAATTGAGTAATCTCAATTTAAATCATCCAGAAGAAGAGACTCCTATGAAATTCAAATTCATAGGTAACACAAGCATCACACGACAAAGATCGTGATAGAGATACGAACAAGAAGAGTCAAAAGGTTAGTAGGTAATAAATGCCCGGAATCTAAAACAGCAGGTTAGGTTTAGTTAGAGTAGGTCGTGCTTCACACGAAGTCTCACACTGTTCTATCTATCGGAGATAGAGGATTCCCCCTGACTAAACAAAAAAAAAAAAAAGGCCTCTTGCGCCAAGTTGGTGAAATTGAGAGTCTCAACCCCTGGTCAAGTGGCGCTTAAGCGAAACCAGATGGGATTCTTCGAATTACCCTGGCATGCATTTCCGTCCTTATTTCAATTGTTGACTTGACACCACCCACCAAGTTGGCTCCTAACACCCTTATCTCAATTTGTCGCCCCAATATGTAACATAGGCGTCCTCGTAGGCGTCCAACAGAATGGTTAAAAATCGGGGTATCAAACTATAGAAAAATTGTGCATCTTGAATTCCATATTTAGTTGTGTCAGACTCTTGGCATCACTCAGTGGAAGGAAGGCTCCCCTGAACATAACGAGCATTGGCGTTTCTTTTTCGTGGAAAGAAAACCACTGACCATCATTGCCATTGATCAAATATGTTCATCACGAAGTTGTTTTGGAGCGAATGATCCTTACCCATCAGTCAATAAATTCAGAACATCCATTTCGGGCAGAAGAATCATGATCTTGAAGTTCTGCCTCTGCCTCTCCCTCAGGAACAGAAGATTACTGCAGCAAAGTACTGTGAGCCTAGAATGGCCAAAATAGGCAATCAGAACTAATAGAAGAGAATACTGACGAAGAGAGCTTATTGCCGGACAATGCTACAACGGTCTTCGCCACCAAGGTTTTTTTTGACTCTTTAGATTGAGACCTTTTGAACCAGCCTGAGTAACCCCGCGATTTGACGCCTTTGAAGGTAGTGTAACAAGAGTTCCCGAAAGTATTTGGGCAAAGCATTATGAAGCTTGTGCCATGACTTGAAACGGAAAAAACACATGAAATGCAAAAAAAACTTTTATTTTTTTAAAAGTGGTTCATCAATCTTCTAGACGTGCCTTGTATTACAAAATGACATTAAATCAGCTCTAAAACGAGCAGAACACCCTTCTTCTCATTCATTTCAGTTGCTCTAAATTTTAACGGTGTTCTAAATCGTAAATTTTTTTCATATCGTCGAAAAACGATGAAACGCGATTTTCAACTAGTTCTCGTCGATGGTGCTGAAAATCCAACTTCAAAGGTGCATTATCCCATAAAAACCCTTGGGATCATCTTCTAATCATCGCATACCGCAAGGCGCCGAAAATTCACCCTGCACCACGTCCCCAGAAATCAAATTTCGCCGCTGCGGATTCCCAGCGTTGCGGCTTCGAGAAATCACGTACTTGGTCCGGGGGAAGTCTTCGAATTCGGCTGCTGTATTTCAGCGGATAACTACATCGCAGCCTCACTGCAAACGAGAAAATGAGGCAGGAAAATTGGCGTAGTTGCCTTCGGGATATCAGCCTGGAGAGGCTCCCAATCGGAAGTTTCATGGAATAAAACGAAGTTTCATTTCTTTGAATCAATTAGCTGCCTGTCTATCTCTTGGTTTATTATTTCCGAATATGAACTATTGCACTAGTTCGTGGGAATACAATCGGATTTTCCACAGTTTCACGATTTTAAGAATTGTTGATTAAAAAACCTTCTGTAGGGAACTATATCTTCTGCATTCATGAAATTCAATACAAAATCAATTCATAGGCGGCATCAATCCTCGTGAAGAATGCAATCTATCCACTCGAGAAATAAAATTTATATTAATTTTTTTCTGAAACTATATTCCTACACCGATTGGAAATATACTGGCAAGCCAGCGAAAAAATTTTACCTCAAAGCTCTACACGACATCCGAATCATTATGTGAAAAAAAACTTACCTATGGTGAAACTAATTATGGAAGATTAATTTGAATAGTTCTTTTGATATAAAATGCAATTTCTCTGGTTTTTTGAAATTAGTTTCGATGAAATAAATGTATCGAGAGAATTGAATTGAGGTTATGATTTTTACTACATCATTTGAATGAATCAGATGAGAAACACGTGTTTTCTCGAGAATCCCATTTCAGATTGCGGGGATGAAGAATATTGTTGAGCAAAAACTCGTGTTTTCATCATATAATATATCAGCACCTCAGAGGTAAGGTGTGTTTAGTCACATTTTTTCCAGAAAAGAGTTATCTACACTATTGGATTTATATTATTTAATTCTATGTAGTGGAAAACAGATTTGACTCCCTAGAAAGTAGGGAGTTAAATCCCCGAGTAACTAGGGAGTTAAATCTGTTTTCCACTAAATAGAATTTGATAATATAAATCCAATAGTGTAGATAACTCGTTTCTGGAAAAAATGTGACTCCACACACCTTACCTCTGAGGTGCTGATATATTTAAATCATTTCAATTTTTCTGATTTTTCTAGTTTTTTTATGAATCGAAATTAAATGCACAAAAGGTTCATTATTGAAACATTGAAGGAATATATTCGTTGGACCTTCGATAATGCATAGTTGGCTTCAAGATATTTTATTGCATCTAAAGATTATTTTTCACACACCGAACTGTCTTCTTGACTTTGGTTAGTTGAAAACAGCAAATAGATAATTTGTAGGTTTCTGCGATCCCTGAAAAAATATGAGGAATACTTCTAAAATCGTTGCTTCCATATTTGAAGAATCACTGTGATATTTTTCTACGAAATAAATCATGCTCGAGTAAGTATCTCACGAAGATTTCGAATAGTAAAAGCAATGGAGTCCAGGAATGAATAAAAAATTGTTTGCTTATATTTTCTATTTCCTAATTGCGAAAATAGTATATTATTTCATAAGGAGGAAAAGTGTCACTTTTCATGGCGAGCTTCTGTTTACCCGCCGAACGGAGTGAGGCGGTTAATTGAAAGCGAGCCATGAAAAGTCACTTCTCTTCCGAATGGAATATGTTATTTTTTTTTCAAACTCTTTGAAATTCATTAAAATCTGGAGATCAGATTTATATTCACGATCGTTATAATTGAGTGATCAATAGAAAGTTTGCCTAATTACGGTTGTCTCGCATAATTAATATTGATAGTTAATTACATTTTCCCTACGGTGTAAGAAAATGTAATTCATCGTTGACATAGCAACACTTCTGCTACGGTGGAGGAGAAGTAGAACTTTTCGATGATCCTGTCAGTCGAAATATGACGTTGTTTCTGAACGTTCGAAAAAAAAATATTTTGTATCAAGTCTTTTAATGCACTTTCACCCGTGAAATGAATTACATATTCCAATCTAGGCGTACAGTGAGTGTCCAAAGGTGTTCTAAAATTTTCCTCTCGAATTTTTCCATCATCAATATTCATGAGCCGACCCACCAAAGAATGGTCCGTCCCACTTCTTAATATACCCATAGGAAGCCCGTCAAAGCCCACGGGAGGCTCGTAACAGTAATTACACTTTGAATTTTTTCTTGTTCAGTTAATTATTCCCCCTTTAATTAATCAGTTGTACGTAAAGTAAAAGGCGAATAAATAATTCTCCTTTATTATACAGCACCAATTTTTCTTCTTTAATTATATGATGAAATACTATGTGAAAGAGAATTTTCGGGTTATAATTTCTGTTTGAACTGATTGATAGATCCCACGCATCGCATTGAAGTTTTTATGGAAAAGGAAGTAGTTTTTTGTTCAATAATAAGGAGCAAAAACGGAGAGGAGAATCAAATCTAATTTGTCATATAAAAGACAACAGTGATTTTGTCAGATGCCGGTTTTTTGAGGTTCAACAGTATTTCGGTAGAATATAAACATATCTAACTGGCGAGGGATTGAGTAGAAAAATGTTATCGCGAACACGATAGTTCGACTATCGAAGTTTACGTATCACATCACCTTCATACTTTGAGCCAACATGATTCCGGAGCAATGCTCCAAAAGGATCAGTTGAGAATTTGAATAATCTTGAATAATTTATCCGAAATTACTACTGCATAATCTTATCAACTGAGTGCTCAACTTGATCACTAGGTCTGTATATGAACAATATGAATGAATAATCAGCTCTTCATCCCACGAACTCAACAGTTGATGTAAGTAAACCTCAGGTTTCCCTTACAGCAGTTACTTCTGCAATTCAAATGGAATTGTCACCTCCCCTTGTGTTGTTTCTCTAGCGTAAAATAGGAAATCTTAAATACCACTTTCAACGTCCCTCGTCTTCAAATACAGTGAATGATTGACCCTTCTTGATCTAGTCAGAGACGGACTAGGCAGCCACATATTCAGTTGAATCACGTAAGTGTTTTATGTTTTCAACACTCATAAAATGAGACTGTTGCCTAATTTTTTGGTTAAAATTTTAGGTATATAAGTATTCCATATTTATTCAGTGTTAAGGTATGTCTATTTTTTGATACAGATTCATAAGTAATCGGTACCGCATGGTGTGTTATCAGTAGGTAACCAGTCTTTTCTGTACTGAGTAGACTAGTCAAATCACCTGTATCGCAGTTTCGTGGATTAAATTCCCTGCTCTGAAACTACACGAAAATAATCCTCATTATTGAGTAGGGAGATAGATTTCCGGTTATTAATTTTCTTTCATTTTATGAATCGAATATCCATCATTTTTGAGCGCTCGTACTACTCACACGAGGGCTATATCATTTCGTCACGATGTCTGTATTTATCGAATTTTGAGCTGAAAATGTGCCGTAAGCACGATAATTCTCGAACGGAACAACCTAGAGACTTGAAATTTTCAGTGTGGGTTCAGTTCCCGAATACCTCGCTTGAGTTCGTTAATGGGCCAAATTCCACCAGGGGTAAATATGGCCGTTCAAAGTTTTGTTCTCCTGATTACTTGAAAACTACAGATTTGATCAAGATTGAATTTTGCACTCAAAAGGAGAATGAGGTGTTTAAGCTACATGTGAAATTTTGTCCAGATCACAGCACCAGAACCATAGAAACCAAAATTATAACTCTCGAACGGAAAAGCCTAGGGACTTGAAATTTTCAGGATAGGTGTGGATCTCGAATGTCGCGATGACGTTTATCTATGAGAAAAATTATACTAGGGGTTCCATAAATATGGTCGTTTGAAATCTAGTTTTCTTGATAATTTCAAAACTACAGATTCGATCGTGACGAAATTTTGTATATTAATGGAGAATGATATATTCAAGCTACATTTCTCCAGATCACCAGAACCATAGAAACCATAAAAAATCATAACTTAGGAACGGAAAGGCCTAGGGACTTGAAATTTTCAGGATAGGTGTGGATTTGAAATGTCGCGTTCACGTCCATCAATGAGCAGAATTATACTTGGGGTTCCGTGAATACGGTCGTTTGAAATTTTGTTTTCTCGATAATTTCGAAACTACGAATTCGATCGAGATGAAATTTTGTTTTTAATCGAGAATGATATATTAAAGCAATATTTTGTCCAGATCGCATGACCAGAACCATAGAAACCATAGAAAATGTGTAACTTTTGAACGGAATGGCCTAGGAACTTGAAATTTTCAGGGTGGGTTTGGATCGCAAATATCGCGGTCACGTTCATCAATGAGCAAAATTAGACTAGGGGTTCCGTAGATATGGCCGTTCAAAATATTTTTTTCCTGATTTTGCACCTAGCTGTGGAATAATGTATTCAAACTACATGCGGAATTTTGTCAAAATCGCATCACCAAGACCATAGATACCATAGAAGATTCTAGCGAATTATCGAAAAAAAATTGGTCAGCTGAAGCACTGACATGAAGTCTGGAGTTTCTCCTAAGTTTCAGAATTTTTTTGACAGCTGTCGAGAATTCCTTCAATTGGTTTCTAAAACTGGAAAATGCGAATCTATCTACAAGGTGGATTTACGAGCGCTCAAAAGCTCCTGACTTCACGGCAGTGCTTTTCGTAATTTTTTGGAGTGCAATTGTGATCAAATTTAAGCGACATGAAACTTTTCAGGAAATCACAGCAGGACTGCCTGAATAAAATAATAATTTTTTTTTCTCTTCAACAAAAATATAAACAAGTACCATAATACAATCGCAGTAATATACATACTTTGTAATTTATGATTGTCGATCAGATCAACAACTTACCAAGATCTCATCTTTCCCCATTTATCAGTGTGGGAATGTTTTAGTTGGGAGGTAATATTGAGGTATATCCGTCACATTGTCGAAGAAACACAAAAAAAAACATAAAAAACAAGTGGAAAAAATTTCTTATATTTTCTCTTAAATTACGCTGAACTATATAACAGTTGACACAGAATAGGTTATGGATTTAACTTCATCGTATCAATACTGGTCCTGACTGGTGATTCCATGTTGAAGAATTGAATTATTTCGAATTTTATTAAACGTTTTTCAATCGCTGGATTTCGTGGATAGTACCCAGCTCACAGGAATGCTGGAAATGCACGGAGAATTAACGTAACTAAAGAATAACCTCACCCATAAACATTAAGTATTTTGTTTATGTTTATGTTTATAAACTTCAGCTTTAGTTCCACTTTTCTCAGAGAATGGAAGATGAATTATTGTGGTAATATCAAGGAAGGTTTTTGGAATTCATATAATTCTGATGGCTCATTTAATAAACACAGAAGATACTGGAAAAAAATTACTGGTCCGTACCTGCACAGCTTTCTCCATTGTCCTGCTAAATCACTGATGGTGTGTCCCCGACCGTCCATTTTAGAATTCCCACTTTTATTACCGCCATTTTAGTGCTCCTCCAAGCCTCGCTTTCAATCAAAAACCCGTATTTCATTCAGTAGAAATAGTTCAGATAGGATGTTTTCTTCTTGACGAACTGAAAATATTTCCGGGTTCCTGCCATTCTTCTGACTTTTATTCATTCCATCGTTCTGAAAGGTCGGCGAAACTGCAATTGAGATTAGATCAAAATTTTTGTGTGGAGTCTTACCGATTGGAATTGACTATACAGGGTGTCTACTTTTAAATTGGCCAAACTTCAAGGTGAGATCATACAGCAAAAAAGTTTATATAACACATTGTCGAAATGTTGACGGTTATTCTTCAATTCAACATTCCTCGATACGAAATAAGGTGGTGGAATATTTCGACTTTTTCGATGTTATCTTGTTTGCCATTTTATCTCCTTACCACGTCCGCAATAAGAATTTTTTGGCATACAAAAATCCTTATCTTGTAGAAAATTTAATGCTGTTTCCAGATATGTGGTAAAATTTGATGTGGATACAAGGATAGCTGAAGTGTAATTGATTTTATGGAAAAACTTGAAATATTTCGTGAAATCAAGAAATGTTGAATTGAAGAAAAACCGTCAACATTTCGACCATGTGTTATAATATGACCTATGACTCCCCTTCAAAATAGACACACTGTATTTTGTCATCTCTATCGTTTTTGGTTGAAAAAATTAACCTTTTTGAAAATCTCAAAGTAATAAACCTTGGAAATCGTTCGAGGAAGGAAAAATTGTGATCTCTATAAAATTATCACGATTTACATTTTTGATAGGTAAAAAAAAGAGAATAAAAAAAACTCCGTCTGTCTGCTTTCCGTAGCTTCCATTGGAAACTTTAAAAGCATTGCATACAATTTTATTCGAAAATCGAAGGAAATCTGACATTGACCTATTGGTTCGAAAATCTGATCTTTGAGTTTTGAAGCTTAAAAATCAGGGCTGGCATTCAATTAATTGGATTTTAGAAGGACTCCCTTGGTTAACTTTTTATTAGGAGAAAATTTTTGAAATTTATGCATTGCACCTAGATATGATAATCCTGTATGTAGGTACATTCGATATAAAGGTAGAAAAATTACAAAAAAACAATTTATGAATCCAGACAAAAAACCAGGTATGCACCACCAAAAGCCACCAAGCAGATGATGCTTGTATTGCTGTGAAGTGACTTGATGTGACTAATTTAAAGAACATTATACGAAATATCGAAATAGTGAAATAAACAATAACAAAAATAATAGAATACACAAAGTATTAGTAGTAGTAATAGCAATACACAAAGTAGAAGCTATTGGCGAAAACAAGCAAGGTGATAAAACATTCAATACAAATTTTGGCACATTATATGAGTCGAGAGTGAGGCATTATAAATATGAATGAAATCATTACGCATGAGTACGTGTACAACAATACATGGCGAATAAACGTAAATATTCACTGTGAATTGCCACTTGTGCCCTTGTGCGTGATAAAGGTGATAAAAGATAAATGAACAAACAATAAAGAGAAAAAATGTCTTAGTTAATATTGAGAGCCTTTATAAGATGTAAGCTAGCAGATCTTAGAACCTAAGGTACAAAACCATTTGGGAACAAATAACCTCAAGAGTCCATAAATTTAAGTTACCGCAATAGAAGACGGACGAAACCTTGAATTCATCATGTCATTTCTCCACACGAATACAGTATATTCGATAAACCCCTCACATCCAAAGAAACAGATTAATTCCCTCACATTAAGTATATACAATGTATGTTAGTGTGCCAGAGAGGAGTTCTTTCATCCCTCTGCTTTTCTGTTCACGGAAATCCCAAGTGAATACCCTGCTTTCACTTCGAATTTGTTTCGTGAAATTTATACTGGAGATGCTTCCGAATTTATGTCAATTTTTATTTACCTCCACTCCACTTTGTGTTTGTGGACTTCCAAACTTCAAAGAATGTAGAGTTTGCTGAATAATAGAATACATTCTAGGTAATATGCCTATTCTAAGAATGTTTGTTTCATTCGTAAAAACGAAATGGACACATTCTCTGAACGTATCAATGGAACGAATTAAAACGCTGCAAATTTTAGAAACTCGAGATTCGTGGGTGTCATGGAACAAAAGCGCAATTTCTCAAATATTATAATATATTTTTGCCCTAAGGTAGTTTCTTAATATCATGCATATATCGTTTCACGAAATGGATCAAATTCGATTTTTTTTTCAAAGGTTCCGTACTTCGAATCGGCTTAATTAGCGTCTCCACTAACCATTCTGAAGGAGATTTGTAGCCAAGTATTCACAAAAGCGACTCCAATCCCTTCAAGATGTGTCATCAGAGCGCCATATCTAATTTATCGATGCATCATTAGAAGATTCGGCTCCTCTGGAGTACACTTCCCGTGACTAATTGCTCCTTCAATTAACCTGCATGATGCTGGGTGCGGACGATGATACAACCTATAGGCATTGTTCTATTTATGTTATAATTATGTTTAAGATTACCGAGGATTCGAGGGATTTGGTTCGAATTAATATTGGAGTGGGATCTGCAGACTAGCGTTACCATAGTTTGAATTCACTGATAGGTTTGTTGTTGTGGTTATTTAAAACGGAATTAAACTTTCACTTCGAATGTCTCGGCCGTTTTCACGCTAAAATGGTTTTTCAATATTCATAATATCAAACCATTGAACTCTACAATGTACGAGAGTCAGTATTTTTAATGTAAATGACTATCGTTGATCAATCAATACTTTGAGAATTCATTCTAGAACTGTGTCTTGTGTAGGTACTTCACAGAAGTTAGTGAAACTTTGCTCTTCTACTTCTTTTTGAATATTTTTGATGAATACAAAAGGCTGAAAAAAAGGAACTCAAATAAAAAATTACGAAAAGCACTGCCATGAAGGCAGGAGCTTTTGAGCGCTCGTACATGGACCTTGTAGGTAGATTCGCATTTTCCAGTTTTAGAAATCAATTGAAGGAATTTTCGACAGCTGTCACAAAAATTCTGAAACTTAGGCGAAACTCCAGACTTCATGTCAGTGCTTTAGGGGACCAATTTTTTTTCGATAATTCGCTAGAATTTTCTACGGTATCAATGGTCTTGATGGTGCGATCTGGACAAAATTTGGCACGTAGTTTGAAAACATTATTCCTAAGCTAGGTGCATAATTTCATTCCAATCCGATCAGTAGTTCCGAAACTATCTGGAAAAAAATATTTTGAACGGCCATATTTACGGAACGCCTAGTCTCATTTTGCTCATTGATGAACGTGACCGCGATATTCGCGATCCAAACCCACCCTGAAAATTTCAAGTTCCTAGGCCTTTCCGTTCAAAAGTTACAATTTTCTATGGTTTCTATGGTTCTGGTCATGCGATCTGGACAACATATTGTTTGAATATATATTTCTCGATCAAAATACAAAATTTCATCTCGATCGAATCCGTAGTTTCGAAATTATCGAGAAACCGAAATTTCAAACGACCGTATTTACGGAACCCCTAGTATAATTTTGCTCATTGATAAACGTGAACGCGACATTTCAGATCCAGACCCATCCTGAAAATTTCAAGTCCCTAGGCCTTTCCGTTCGAAAGTTATGATTTTCTATGGTTTCTATGGTTCTGGTCATGTGATCTGGAGAAATGTAGCTTGAATATATCATTCTCCATTTTTATACAAAATTTCGTCACGATCGAATCTGTAGTTTTGGATCTATCAAGAAAACTAAATTTCAAACGCCCATATTTACGGAACCCCTAGTAAAATTTTGCTCATAGATGAACGTGATCACGACATTCGAGATCACACCTATCCTGAAAATTTCCCTAGGCGTTTCCGTTCAAAAGTTACATTTTTCTATGGTTTCTATGGTTCTGGTCATGCGATCTGGACAAAATTGCACATGTAGCTTGAACACCTCATTTTCCATTTGAGTGCAAAATTTCATCTCAATCAAATCTGTAGTTTTCAAGTGATCAGGAGAACAAAATTTTGAACGGCCATATTTACGGAACCCTTGGTGGAATTCTGCCAATTAACGAACTTAATCGAGGCATTTGGGATCTGAACCTACACTGAAATTTTCAAGTCTCTAGGTTGTTCCGTTCGAGAGTTATCGTGCTGACGGCCGGACGGACAGACTCGAATTTTCCGACGGATTCGTCATCAGTGAGTCGAACATAGTCGATTGAGACCATTTTCGGCTCAAAATTCGAAAAATACAGACATCGTGACGAAATGATATAGCCCTCGTGTAAGTAGTACGAGCGCTCAAAAATATATATTTCTGACAAACCATCCAACATGGAACCATAACATCCATTGCGTATGTTGGTATGATATGACCTCTACTTCCAGTGATTTTTCAATTTTAAGTTCCTCACCAGCCAAACATGCTTTGTTTTCATAGAAAGTTGAATTGACTCACTTGCCTGTTACCATTTTTACAGTGGAATATGAGAATAGGCTTAACCATTGAATTCAACATAATATTAAACATTATATTTAAAATTTGAAAACTGCATCTTCATCACTGATTTTTAATTCCATTGTTCGTATCTTAAATTCAACTATAACCGGATATCCTTCTCTGCAAGTGCATCTCTTATTTCTCATTCCACGTTATTTCCCTGTATTAAAAATCGAAGAGCAACGTCATAACATCCTCATGTTATTCTGATGCTATGTTATTCTGATGCTATGTTATTCTGATGCTATGTTATTCTGATGCTTTGTTATTTTGATGCTATTTTATTCTTATGTTATGCTATTCCGATAACTGAATTCACCCCAAATAACATCAACATATCTGTTTCCATTTAGTAAATCGTAACTTCATCTTCTTGCCATATTTTGAACAGGTAAAAACTAAATACTATGAAGCAACCATTCCTCGGCTATCTGTTCGAATAGAAATCGACTTCCTTCCCTTAAAACCTCAGCACGATTCTGCAGCTCGACTGCTCCGAAATATAACCGGAACGAAATCACCGAAAGTTCCAGGCAACGAATTATTTTGTCTTCTTCAAGGGTCATTGAACAAATTCCTAATAACAGTTCAAAATGAAGGAGAGGAATAATTATTTCCTTCACCCCCAGAAGTAATTATTTCGCTGTAATTCTAACTAGTATTTTTCGCTCGAACCGTGCTGTTTTACGACTTTTCTTCTTACTTCGTCAAATCAGGAAATTTCGGGAACAGTTGAGTTTGCAGCTCTTGTGGGGCGTTATCCCAATTGAATTGCAGAAAGAGAACGGATCTTCAGTTGACGTAGGTACTACTCATAGTAAGTTCTCATTTTTGAGCGCTCGTACTACTTACACGTGGGCTATATCATTTCGTCACGATGTCTGTATTTTTCGAATTTTGAGCCGAAAATGGTCTCAATCGACTATGTTCGACTCACTGATGACGAATCCGTCGGAAAATTCGAGTCTGTCCGTCCGTCCGGCCGTCCGTATACACGATAACTATCGAACGGAATGTCCTAGAGACTTGAAATTTTCAGGGTAGGTTCGAATCTCGAATGCCGCGGTTAAGTTCGTTATTGGGCAAAATTCGCCTAGGGGTTCCGTAAATATGGCCGCTCGAAATTTTGTTTTACTGATTACTTCGAAACTACAGATTCGATCGGGGTGAAATTTTGCACTCAAATGGAGAATTATGTGTTCAAGCTACATGCAAAATTTTGTTCAGCTCACATGACCAGAACCATAGAAACCATAGAAAATTATAACTTTGTAATGGAAAGGCCTAGGGACTTGAAATTTTCAGGATAGGTGTGGATCTCAAATGTCGCGGTCACGTTCATCAATCAGCAAAATTAGACTAGGGGTTCCGTAAATATCGCCGTTTGAAATTCAGTTAGCTTGATAATTTCAAAACTATGGATTTGATCGTGACGAAATTTTGTATTTAAATTGAGAATGATATATTCGAGCTACATTTTTTCCAGATCGCATGATCAGAACCATAGAAAATCATAACTTTCGAACGGAAAGGCCTAGGGACTTGAAATTTTCAGGATAGGTTCGGATCGCGAATTTCTCGATCACACTCTTCAATGAGCAAAATTAGACTAGGGGTTCCGTAAATATAGCCGTTCAAACTATATTTTTCCTGATACTTTCGAAAATACTTATTGGAATGAAATGAAATTTTGCACAAATATGAAGAATAATGTATTCAAACTACGTGAGAAATTTTGTCTAGATCGCATTACCAAGATCATAGATACCGTAGAAAATTCTAGCGAATTATCGAAAAAAAAATTGTCACCAAAGCACTGACGTGAAGTCTCGATTTTCGCGTTAGTTTGAAATTTTCTTCGACAGCTGTCAAAATCTTTCCAATTGGTTTCTAAAACTGGAGAATGCGAATCTACCAACAAGGTGCATGTACGAGCGCTCAAAAGCTCCTGCCTTCACGGCAGTGCTTTCCATATTTTTATCAGTAAAACTGTAGTATCGACTTCTCAATTAAGATTTTAGCGACTACATTTTTAATTTTTGCACACTTGTTTTTATGGAAAATGCTTTTTCTGGAACAATCCAGTTTGCAGCTCTTGTGGGACGTCATCCCAATTCAATGCAGGCAGAGAACGGATCTTCAGTTGACGTACGTACTCCTTAGAATGAGTTCTCATTTATATCAGTGAAACTGTAGTATCGACATTTCAAGTCTGATTTCAGCAACTACAGTAACTACATTCTTAATTTGTGCGCACTTGTTTCTATGAAGCATGCTTTCTCCTCTTGCCCGAATTTCTGTTATATCCGAATTTTGCGTTGAGACTGGTCTCAAACGATCAGGTTCGATGCACAGATGCAGAATAAAAGGTTAAATTCAATTTTGTCCGTCCGTCTTTACACACAAGTTTCGGAAAAAGGGGCCTAGAGTTTTGAAATTTTCAGGGGACCTTCGAGGTCTGAATGCGTCAGTTAATTTTTCAAATGGGTATAATCCACCCAATAATTCGAGAAATGCTGATCCGATCAAATTCTTGTGAGATAACGACACGACGGTTCATGTGTAATTTTATGAGAATCGTGTCATCAAAATTTTCCTTATTGAAAATTTGATATCTCAGAAAAAATTGCCATATTCTGCACATATGGGTCGATAAAATAATCTATGTATAAATTCTGCTCTTCAGTTGACCCAAGTATAAAAGAAATTGAGTTTTTCTTATCTGGTGTTGACAATTTTTGATATTCGGCGATTCCACCTCTTGACGTCCAAAAAATAAAATGAGAGCACCGAAACTGATGATTCGTTTCATGATCTTCGGATCTATAGTCTTGCTATAGATCAGTGTGACTGACCATCTCTGACGATGAATTGAAACAAACGCCCAAAAGCTTTTGACTTCCATTCTATCATGAGAATGAGTTTTTTCTTATTCATTTCCAACAAAAATTTTAAATTTCGGAGAAGTTTCATGATATGACTCTGTATACGACACTCACTGCCGGAATATTTTGTACTGTACTTGTGCATATCTACCGATATGCGACATCTGATTTTGTCGAGATTGCATGACCAGAACCGCAGAAACCATAGAAAATTATAACTTTCGAACGGAAAGGCCTAGGGTCTTGAAATTTTCAGGAAAGGTGGGGATCTCGAATTTCGTAGTTACCTTCATCGATGAGCGAAATCAGACAAGGGGTTTCGGTTATATGGCTGTTCAAAATATTTTTTTCCTGATAATTTCGAAACTACTGATTAGATTGGAATGAAATTTTGAACATAGATGAAGAATAATGTATTCAAACTACGTGCGAAACTTTGTCCAGATCACATTACCAAGGCTATAGATACCGTAGTAAATTCTAGCGAATTATCGAAAAAAAAGGACTGACTAGAAGTCTGGAGTGTCGCCTTAGTTTTTGAAAGCTGTCAAAATTTTTTTCAATTGGTTTCGAAAACTGGAAAATGTGAATTTACCTACAAGCTGGAGGGCAGTGCTTTCTATAATTTTTTTTCAAACGTTTTGAAATTCATAAAAATCATGAGCCACCTTAAGATCACATTTAAGTTTACGATCGTTATAATTGAGAGATCAATGGACAATTCGCCTAGTTACAGTTGTAATAATTGTTCACTAATTCATCGTTTTCATAGCAACACTTTTCCCTCTGGCCGACGGAAAAGTAATTCATCATTGACATAGCAACACCTTTTCCTCCGGCGGAGGAAAAGTGGAACTTCTTGATGATCCTGTCCGTCGAAATATGACGTCGTTTTTGTACGTTAAAGAGAAATAATTAAGGATCTAAAATTGCTCCGAAAAACTAGGCATTCTTGTGCGATTTCAGAAAAAAGGTTTTTTCAATAAATTGAAACTCTTGTCATTTTTTTTTGGTTTAGTTTGTATTCCGTTTCCAGTGATGATGAGCCTGATATTGTTAATGGAAGATAAATTTATGGTTCAAATATGACCCATTCGTGTTGGTTCTAAAACGCTACTCTATAGCTGCAACGAAAATCATTACCATATTTCAAACTAAACATTCAAGGTGGATAATCTATGGTGGTTCCTCTGTTCCATGAAATATTTTTCGAATCATTCGAAATTTGATATAATATAATAGCTTTGTGGACTTTCGCAATGAAACTGTCAGGTGAAATATATGAGGGGATGAACGCGTATCGCCATTCACGATGTGTTTATTGCTCAGTATTTCCAATAAAATAAATCGAAAGATATTCTCATATTTCACTTCAAACTTCAACGATAAATGCGTGTTATATTTACCTCAATGATCAATTCAATACGTCATCGTTTGACTGCACATAAAAATTCATTACCTTGGAACAGTTGGACCATGGAAAAATTTATTGGAAAATAAACTTTCATTGCTCCATATTGTCTTGTATAGGCATGTGAAAATTTTTGTCTTGAATATGGCAGACAAGATATTCGAGTACACGAGTGTCACTTGAATGAAATACCCCAATTCAATGATTTATGAAAATTCTAACCCTAGTTCAACAAAGGAATTTCTTCAATTAATTACTTCTTTTTTCACGAATAAAAGTATGTTGAGAGTAGGATTCTTCATTTGTTTCATCTACCGAAACTTTTCTCCCCACCGCACTCAATTCGAATTATTATTTCTTTCCTCTGTTTCATCATAAATAGGATCTGCAGAAGTATTTTATTCCATTTAATTGAAAAAGTTTCTTCGTAGAAAGCTTAATGGAAGTTGTTCTCGAACATGAAAACAAAACAGGAAAAATGCAAATTCTATGCGTTCCGTTAAATGAATGCTTTATTTTTTACGACTCGAGCAACTCTCCAGACTCGAATTAAACAGGAATATGGTGACGTAAAGTTAAACCGGGAATTACAAGGTTTGTGGAAAGATAGTTAAAATGATATAAACTGTAATCTTCCTGGCGAGGAAGAGTTGATTATTAAATCTGAGAATGTATTAAAAATTTTAAACAATGATGAAGGGGACTGAAATGCGAGCTATAAAATGCTGGGGTATGATTTTGAGCCAAAATGGTTTTCCAGTAAAACTTGATGCATGGAGCCATTTTAGAAAGCAGATCAACCTCATAGCTTTCATATTGTAATCCATATTGAATAATTCAATCGATTTTCTCAACCGTCATTCATCATACAAATCCAATAAAAAATTGGCATGAGCTAATGTTGATATCAATGTTGACAATACCTGTGCGATAATCGTTGTGCTTTATTGGTAATATTTACTTTTCTACAGATTATTCCTATCAACTGATTGTGATATATACGGAAACAATTCGACTTGAATATGAACTTTTCTGGTTGAAAACATACGTATTATTCATTAATTATTATTCATTGATTTTTACCGAATCTTAAGAATTATTAGCTACATATTTATGTTAATTTTGTTTTTTTCAGGTGAGCTACGATAAATTCTGCTCTCTCGAGTGGTAAGTTGATTAAAAAAAATTAATATAGTTGAACCAATAGAAAATCATACCAGTTCGGGAGTGAGCAATATTTTCCTGATAATTTCTATTGCCTGAATCGAATGTTTATGTAGAGATTATTCGTTTTTTTTTGTATTGTATCGATAACTGATGATTGGTTATTATTCACCATTGAAAACTATAAGCAAGGGACTAGAACGGATAACGAATTTGTGGTGAATGGATTCCTGGAAAGAAATTGATCTGGAATGGCTTGGTAGGTGTGTCACGGCCAACTGGTGGAGAGGTCTCTGATTTTCTAAGATTTTCCAGAATTTATTATTTGTTTATAAGTTTTTTCTAAAGTTACATCGGTTTATAGATAGGGAGAAATATTACTCTAATAAAATTGCGACGATTCAACGTATATACATAAGGAGAACGGAATTTTGTAGAATCTCCGAAATTTCGAATAATTTCTGAAGTTTTTCGCGATGAGGTCATTATATAGGGTGTCCTGGGGTTCAAAAATCATCATCAAGCTGGTTCAAGTTTATTTTTATCTCGATGTCTTCGTTACAAACAAAACTGCCACATTTTGATATAAGATCAGAAAATCCACGAATGATTCATGAGAAAGCAATGCATCCAGAACAAAATTCAGTATTTTGGTCTGGACGTTATTGTGGTATGAGGAACCAGTTTCTTGTACCAGTTGGAAGATCTGGTGCTCGATGACAAGTGATTTCAGCAGGACGTCGCCACTAGCCCAAGGCGCTGGTCTCCTCGAACCGCTGCACGCGACTAAGGCTGCCATCCGTCCGGGTTTCCCCGGATTTGTCCTAGTTTTTAGGGCGTCCTGGGAGCGTCCGGGCCGCATTTCATTTGTTGTCCGGGTATTGCAATTTTCAAGTAGAACCGTTTTTCCGCTTGGATCCCGGTTCGAAACTATTTCTGAAACATTTTGTAGTTGACGTCACCAGTTCGTTCGTGTATCGATAAAATGCCATAATTTCAAAACGGTGACGTCCCACCATTCAAATCTTCACAAAACGCACGAATCAACGAATCCATGATGAAATCAACAAACATAACCAATATTCTTTAAAAAGCTGTTTCCGAAAGCGCTCAGAAACCATTCTATCCATGTCATAAAAGTACGAACTGCAGTTCGAACTATCCCAAAATTTGTTTTCGAACCGGAGTCAAACTATTTAGTGCGTGACGCCACATTTTCGACGCAAAAATACGAATATTTCAAAATGGACGAAATAGTTTTGAAAAATCGTCGCGCGAAAAATATCTTTCTCTGGGGTAGAAATATCTTCTTTTTTTCTTCAAAATAATGGTTTCTTCTACATCATGTTGCGTTTCTGTGTAACACGCTCACAAATTGATCAAATCCATTAGTTCCTTCATAGTAAAATATTCTTCATCGAAATACCAATAGACATATAGAAAACCGTATGAATAACTGTTGTCATTTTTCTGGAAAAAAATATCCAACTTCAGATTTCATCTTAAAATATCATACTTTCACATACATAATGAAATACATATCATCATATCATATTTTATGAGGAAATTTGAAGTTTCTTTCCAGAAAAATGACAACAGTTATTCATCCGCTTTTCTGAATACCTATTGGTATTTTAATGAAGAATATTTTACTATGAAGGATTTGATTTATTTGTGAGCGTGTTACACAGAAACGCAACGTGATGTAGTAGAAACAATTATTTTGAAAAAAATAGTATATTATTTCATAAGGATGAAAAGTCACTTCTTCTCCGAATGGAATATGTTATTTTTTGAGCGCTCGTACTACTTACACGAGGGCTATATCATTTCGTCACGATGTCTGTATTTTTCGAATTTTGAGCCGAAAATGGTCTCAATCGATTATGTTCGACTCACTGATGACGAATCCGTCGGAAAATTCGAGTCTGTCCGTCCGGCCGTAAGCACGATAACTCTCGAACGGATCAACCTAGAGACTTGAAATTTTCAGTGTAGGTTCAGATCCCAAATGCCTCGGTTACGTTCGTTAATAGGTAGAATTCCACCAGGGGTTCCGTAAATATGGCCGTTCAAAATTTTGTTCTCTTGATTACTTGAAAACTACAGATTTGATCGAGATGAAATTTTTCACTCAAATGGAAAATGAGTTGTTCAAGCTACATGTGAAATTTTGTCCAGATTGCATGACCAGAACCATAGAAAACATAGAAAATTGTAACTTTTGAACGAAAACGCCTAGGGACTTGAAATTTTCAGGATAGGTGTGGATCTCGAATTTCGTGATCACGTTCATCTATGAGCAAAATTATACTAGGAGTTCCGTAAATATAGTCGTTTGAAATTTAGTTTTCTTCTCTTTATATATGATTTCAAAACAACAGATTCGATCGTGACGAAATTTCGTGTACTAATGGAGAAATATATATCCAACTACTTTTCTCCAGATCAGGGTAGGTTTGGATCGCGAATATCGCGGTCACGTTCATCAATGAGCAAAATTAGACTAGGGGTTCCGTAAATATGGCCGTTCAAAATATTATTTTACCGATAGTTTCGAAACTACTGATCGGATTGGAATGAAATTATGCACCTAGCTGAGGAATAATATATTCAAACTACGTACAAAATTTTGTCCAGATCGCATCACCAAGACCATAGATAACGTAGAAAATTCTAGCGAATTATCGAAAAAAAATTGATCAGCTGAAGCACTGACATGAAGTCTGGCGTTTCGCCTAAGTTTCAGAATTTTTTTGACAGCTGTCGAAAATTCCTTCATTTGGTTTCTAAAACTGGAAAATGCGAATCTACCTACAAGGTGCTCAAAAGTTCCTGCCTTCACGGCAGTGCTTTTCGTAATTTTTATATTTTTTCAAACGCTTTGAAATTCATTGAAATCTGGGGATTAGATTCATATTGACGATCATTATAATTGAGTGATCAATAGGAAGTTTGCCTAGTTAATGTTGTCTCGCAAAATTAATTTTGATAGTTAATTACATTTTTCCTTACGGCGTACGGAAATGGAATTCATCGTTGACAGAGCAACTCAGTTCCTCACGGCGGAGGAGAAGTAGAACTTTTCGATGATCCTGTCAGTCGAAATATGACGTTGTTTCGTTGTTTCTGTTCGTTTGAAAAAGAAGATATTTCTACCGGGGAAAGATATTGTTTGTTTTTTTTTCAAGAGCGCCTGATCGCTCTTCTTTACAGTATTTCAGGATTTTTCAGTCATTCTGGGATACCCTGTATGAAAGAATAATAATTCATGGTATAATTCAAAAATTGAAAAAATTGAGAATCTCCTGAAATATTTTTCCTTTATAAAAGGTAGTTGAAAAAATATTCCAACATGTCCGGGTTTTTGGATAAAATGTCCGGGGTTTTTAAGCTTCTTGTCCTAGTTTTCAGATTACAGAGATGGCAACCCTACACGCGACCTACGACGTGATGTGACGTCAATGTCATACGGAAGGCTGTCGGTGTAACTTTTGAATCTCGCCAACCCTGACTGAACGTCGCATGAGGCGGTTCCGAGAGACCGTGCTCGTGGTTTCCCGAACATATAATTCGGAAATTGACGGAGGCGTCTCCGCGTCGGTCGTCCGTCGCGTGTCGAGGAGACAAGCACCATACCGACCACGAAACTTTGACGGTTTTGCACAAGTTTTTTCCTGATCGTGTCATCTCCCAGTTCGGTTAGAAGAAATGGCTGCTACGCTCTTGCGATTTGACACCTTTTTGATTTCGGCGGTAGGGTTATTTGAAGTCACAGGTTAAGGCCAAGAAGCCTTCGATCACCGAAGAATCGAAGGTCGAAACCAGACGCTTCATCAACAAAATATCGTCACAGATATGCAATACCGTTATTGAAGATTTCGCGAAAATAGGATGCATGTACCAGAAAAGCTGTGAAGGCCTTTTCCAGATGGGTTCCATACATAATTCCCGAATGACTAATCTATAAATATGACAATGCTTCGCTACAAAAATTGTAAACAGCACTGCCGTGAAGTAAGGAGCTTTCGATCGCTCGTTTGTCCACCTTGTAGAAAGATTCACATTTTCCAGTTTTAGAAACAAATTATGCCGGATCAGGTGTAACAGAAATACCTCCAGATTTTTTTATTCAATAATTCGTTGGAATTGGAAATGGTTCTGATTATGCACCCTGGAAAGAATGTAGCTTAAATATATCATTCTCCATTGAAATACAAAATTTGGTCACGATCGAATCAGTTGTTTTGAAATTACCTACCCCGGAAATTTCAAGTCTCTAGGTCTTTCCGTTCGAAAGTTTATGTTTTCCATGGTTCGGGTCGAGAGATCCGGACAGGTTTCGCATGTAGCTTGAACACGAGTGCAAAATTCCTTCTCGATCGAATCCGTAGTTTCGAAGTGATCAGGTAAACAAAATTTCAAATGGCCATATTTTAGGAACACCTGGTCGAATTATGCTCAATAACGAACGAGATTTGAACCTACCCTGAAAATTTCAAGTTTCTAGGTCGGCCTGTTCGAGAGTTATCGTGTCTACAGACGGATGGATGGACGGACGGACGCACAGACTTGAATTTTTTGACGGATTCGTCATCAGTGAGTCGAAACTTGTCTATTGAGACCATTTTCTGATTCAATAAGTAGTTTTGAAATAATCAGGAAAAAAATATTTTGAACGGCCATATCAACGGAACCCCTAGTCTAATTTCGCTCATTGATGAACGTGACCGCGAAATTCGAAATTCTATAGCTCTCGTTATGCTATCTGGCCAAAAAAGCATTTAGCATGAACACGTCCTTCTTCATCTGCGTGCAAAATTCCATCTAGATCGAATCAGTAGTTTCGAAGTAATCAGGAGAACAAAATTTCGAACGGCCATATTTACGAAACCTCTGGTCGTATTTGGCCCAATAACGGACTCAACAGCGGCATTCGAGAGTCAAACCGAACTCTGTCGATTGAGACCATTTTCGGCTCAATATTCGAAAAATACAAACATCGTGACAAAATGATAGAGCCCCCGTGTAAGTAGAACGAGCGCTCAAAAACCATGCTATTTTGAACCTTCGAGTCATGCACTCCTATAGAAACATCCTTCATTCCAACATTTCGTAGATTTTGAAATACTCGACAGATGTGACAAATTGCAGAAAATTTCATCAAACTGATTCTGCATGGTCTGAAAAAGACCAAAAAAGTTCTTAATCACACCTAATGATATGAAAAGTATGCGTTTTTCGGCAATTGGATGGGTTTTCCGTAATTTCACGTTTTTCGAGGAAAGTTGCGGAGTATTCAGCTGGAAGACTTTCATTTGAATTTATAACTTCTAAGCGCTGACCTTAGAGCAGATTTGAGGTTGAACAGCTGACAGGTTTCCTCTCGATGTTAAATTGATGAGCTTGGAATAGTTCACAAACTCTTTGCTGTAGTTCCCGAGTGAAGAGATTATTAACTTGGATAAGTGAATAATTGAAATTTCAAATGAAAATAAACACGAATTGTATCAATCAGCAGTTGAGGAACCTCTTGACAATATTGAAAAAGAGCTCAAACGATAAGTTACCATAAGCGAAGATTATCCGCGTCAAACTAACCGTCAAACCAAACACCCTACCAATTTGGACAAAAACGTAGAAAGGTGGAAGCTTTATAGGGTGCTGATAACTAATATGAACCAATTAGCAAGAAAATTGGACCACGGAAAAAAAACTATCTGGGAATTATATTAGTTCTCTAGAAAACTATTATGTGGATGTATTCGTAGATGGTGGAAGTGGCAAGTTGTTGGGATAATTACCATCTTCTACTCAGAAAATCAACTCCATTTTGAGGAAGAATAAACTTTTCTTGGAATTTTTCATTCGGGAAGGTAGTCAAAATTCACGTCTACCCAAGCAATTCATTATATTTCGACAATATTAAACTAGACCCATATATCAATTTTTATCGTAACACATAACCGGGTGGATACCGCCGTAACCGCGTGAAAATAGCTCGCCAGCGAGAACCCCGAAATCCTCTCCGCATCCTCATCAGCTCCATCCGAAGATTTGCAAGTCAAATTTTCTCTCGCAATGACACCTCGCGAAAGGAAAAGTGTCAGGAATTCCACGGTCAATGGCGCTACATCGGGAGACCGGAGAATGGAGGGTATTGTTTTATGGTAATAAGCCGACGTTTTGAATTCATATTTGAATATTGACGTCGTCCACGTGCCAATTCTGGAAATATACAAATTTTGGCGGCTACACTTGATAACAGAATCAAATAGATATTTCAAGGTTAATCAGTTGAAAATCAGTACCTATTTCAAACTAAATTCCTAAGAATATTTAAATCTATTCTAATATAATGAAGCAAATTCATTCGTTCCTTTAATGTACATAATGTTTGATCTCTGATTCCAATTTCTTCTCCAATAGGAAGCTACGAGGAACAAACGATATATTTTATTTCCATAAAAATTACGAAAAGCACTGCCGTGAAGGCAGGAGCTTTTGAGCGCTCGTACATGCACCTTGTAGGTAGATTCGCATATTCCAGTTTTGGAAACCAATTGAGGAAATTTTTGACAGCTGTCAAACAAATTTTCGAACTAAGGCAATAATCCAGACTTCAAGTCAGTGCTTTAGGTGACCAATTATTTTTTCGATAGTTCGCTAAAATTTTCTACGGTATCTATGGTCTTGGTGATGCGATCTGGACAAAATTTCGCACGTAGTTTGAATACATTATTCCTCAGCTAGGTGCAAAATTTCATTCCAATCAAATCGGTAGTTTCGAAATTATCAGGAACAGAATATTTTGAACGGCCATATTTACGGAACTCCTAGTCTTATTTTGCTCATTGATGAACGTGACCGTGAAATTCGCGATCCAAACCCACCCTGAAAATTTCAAGTTCCTAGGCCTTTTCCTTCGGAAGTTATAATTTTCTATGGTTTCTATGGTTCTGGTCATGCGATTTAAACAAAATGTTGCTTTAATATGTCATTCTCGTTTAAAATACAAAATTTTATCTCGATCGAATCCGTAGTTTCGAAATTATCGAGAAAACGAACGACCTTATTTACGGAACCCCTAGTATAATTCTGCTCATTGAGAAACGTGAACGCCACATTTCAGATCTACACCTATCCTGAAAATTTCAAGTCCCTAGGCCTTTCTGTTCGAAAGTTATGATTTTCTATGGTTTCTATGGTTCTGGTCATGCGATCTAGAGAAATATTGCTTGAATATATCATTCTCCATAAGTATACAAAATTTCGTCACGATCGAATCTGTAGTTTGGAAATTATCAAGAAAACTAAATTTCAAACGACCATATTTACGGAACCCCAGTATAATTTTGCTCATAGATGAAAGTGATCACGACAATCGAGATCCACACCTATCCTGAAAATTTCAAGTCCCTAGGCATTTCCGTTCAAAAGTTACAATTTTCTATGGTTTCTATGGTTCTGGTGATGCAAGCTGAACAAAATTTTGCATGTAGCTTGAACACCTCATTTTCCATTAGAGTGCAAAATTTTATCCCGATCGAATCTGTAGTTTCAAAGTAATCAGGAAAACAAAATTTCGAGCGGCCATATTTACGGAACCCTTGAGCGGATTTTGCCCATTAATGAACTTAACCTCGGCATTCGAGATTCGAACCTACCCTGAAAATTTCAAGTTTCTAGGACATTCCGTTCGAGAGTTATAGTGTATACGGACGGCCGGACGGACAGACTCGTATAAGTAGTACGAGCGCTCAAAAATAGGAAACATTGATTTGGGTGCATAAATTTCGATTGTCGGGAAGCAGAAGCAGAAGTAAATTAAATGATAGTGGTGGTAAATTGTGTAATGTTGGATTTCACAAAAGGAGAATTGAGATCTGAAAATAGAAGGAAATTATATAAAATTGATTGCAACATTCGTGATGGATCGATCACATATTATATAAGTAGTATGTTGGGATTGACAGGTTTTATCAGGAAACTTATTTCATAGTATCATAAATTTTTAAGACCTATCCAAGGGTACCTCACATGACTAATAGCACTGTCTGCACTGTATATTTTTTCATTCTTAACTTAACTTAACATTTATGGCGAGCGCCTACTATGATGTCCTATCATTCTGTTGCGGTTCATAGAAGACACCTGTTTTCCAAATTCCACCCTTTTAATTCTGATAGTCCGAGTGAAATTTATTTTTCAATGTTGGTTTATTAATTTATCTAATTTGGGATTCATAATTTTCGAATTATAATTTAATTATAATTTTCTAATTATTTCGAAATTCTCGAAACATACAAATTCATGCGAATCCATCTATTGAGATAGATATTTGGGGTTAATTTCGTACAGAAGGTGAAATTTGTATGTTTATGTAGGATGTATCACTGAAACCGCTGAGTCGATTCTGAAAATGTATCCACTAAGAGCCAGTTGGACAATCGGGTGTTAACCCAGGGTTCATCTGATCTCGGTTTAACTATTGAACCGAGTTCAGGTCTGCGCGCGTTGATCAATCAGGTTCAGCCCGAGTTCAGTTAATCCTTGGTTTAGTTCATTTGTATCACGTATCATATACTTTCTTCACAGAGTTCTATGAAGCGTAATTCTATGAATAACCCAAAATATTTTCCGCAAAAGTTTGGTTGAAGTAAAATCAGGATATCAATAATTTTGTAGTGTTGAATAAGTGTCAAGGAGTCTATAGAACAATATTTGAATTTGGATGATTTGTATTTATTTTTAATAAAATTATGAGAAATATTAGTGTCTACTTTTGAAAATTTATATCTGAAACCTTACCAATTCTGTTGCTTCTGAATTTCAATTTCTTTTAATTCAACGAACAACTCCAAGATTATTAATTTCCGTTAAATTTTCAATTCACAGATTGATCTGTGGTAACATTCTGAGGTGAACCTAGAGCCAATCAGATTATTTGATCCGAGGATTCCGAGGTTGACCACCCAAAATGGGTGGGTAAGAATCAAGTAGGATTTAAACCTGGTTCAACACTGA
Source organism: Aphidecta obliterata (assembly GCA_963966015.1). Lineage (NCBI taxonomy): Eukaryota > Metazoa > Arthropoda > Insecta > Coleoptera > Coccinellidae > Aphidecta > Aphidecta obliterata. The sequence goes on along the minus strand of OZ014429.1, from coordinate 13,963,249 downwards.
ACCATGAATGTGCAACAGTCATTTATGGCTGAACCGAGTTTAAACTCCTGGTGAAGTTTAAACCCCGATTGTACAACTGGCCCTTAGAGAAAGCTTCGATTTTCCTGAGTTAAATCTAGAAACAGCCTGGCTGGCGCTCGAGAAGATAGCATCGGCTTGCAGGTGGCAAAGATAGCAAGCATCTTTAGTTAGAGTGTAAGAACGTAATCTAATTCTCTTGAAGACACCTTGTATATTGGGCAAACTTGAGATTCCACAAAATTCATCTCTGAATTTTTTTATAAAAATTGTTCAAATTCTTTCGGCATTCACATTGCCATTATTCAGCTTCATAATTCATGATTGAGCGATTTGATACAAAGACATTCCATTGCATGATGAATTATGAAGCTTTCGAGAAATCTCTTTATGTTTCCCTAAGAACTGAATACCGAAATGAGAATATTCCATTCGTGCTTGGCCATTTTCAGGGAAGAATAGGGATCAAAGAAAACTTCTCTTATTTTCATACTTCGTTTTATTTTGGATACGAAGATTCTTCAGAATAAAATTTTCATTTATTCGATTTAATAAAAAAATGACCTGCTTTTTTTCTGCAACCAATTCAATTGAAAATAGGTACTATGCAGCATTAACAGCAAACCATTCAACCGCAAACAATGTCATCAGAAAGCATCAGTAGTAGGTAAATATAAAATGAATACAATTTTATATTTGCTTCTGGTGTAATGATATGGATAAAATAGGAAGCGAAGAATATGTATACAGAAACATTTCATTTATTCATTGATTCATTTTCCAGAAGGAATACAAACCGATATGAAATACCCAAAAATAGTACTCGCGTATTACAATTTTGCTCCAAAAAAATTCACAAAATTGGGATTGTCTTCAAAAAACACTTGAGATAAAATGATAAAGAAGAACACAAAAACTCTCCTCTTCTCAAAAAACATAATTCGTCTCAATTTACGTTTGATTGAATTTTTAATTTGGTGGTAAATGTAAACTTCATCCATATAAGTGTAACACAGCGCGGATTTTGAACATGTCCAGTCGTATTCAGAAGGCTAATTCTGAGATAGTGAGGCTCAGTTTTTTTGAACCCTATATGAAAGTTTTAATAATTCTCTCTCTCCTCCTGTCCTGATATTCATAATCCAAGGTTCAGACCCAGACCATATGCCAAAAAAGACTAATCTTCAATTATAACGAGCTTGTCTGCGTATAAATCCTGCCAGGTCCGTAATAGGAACAATATGTTACTTTTTGACTCTTTGTGATCCCAGAAGGCCTAAACAAGTTTTAATGTTCTCAAAAGTATATTTGTAGAATATTTTCACTAAATTTTTCCAATATGTTTCAATATAATCTTCATTTTCTATCCTAGCACGAAAATCGGATCTATTAATTATTTTGAAGAATCATTATTTCCTCATTACTCAGTTTCATCGCTCCATATTTTACAAAATTGATGAAAAAATTTAGATTGCTCAGCCTTTGAAACCCGGAGATGAGAGCTTTGTGCGAGTCAGGAATTGTGTATGAATCTTTAAAGAAATCCGATTAGAAGGCTCTGCTTACTTTGCGCTATAACGTCTTGATTCGACTTCGATTGATTTGAAAATATCCTTTTGACCGAGACTTGAAGTAGTGTTGAACATTTTACAGTCAGATTTATAGTGATAATTGATGTTTGTATGATGCATTTGTCCGAACATGCTTTTGAATGAGTTGAAATAAAGCCAAACGATGAACTTCATTCCATACTCCGATTTATAATTCGAAAACTAATTCTTTTTTAATGCACATATTTGAAAAACAAGAATACCCTACTGAAATAGGCCTGTTTAAAATTTATTCACAGCAGTGTGGTTTCACTGCCTACTGTCCTGATTCAGTCTAATCCCGGAGGTAGCCTATCGCATATTCGTCGTATTCCTAGTTGCCCGTTTTCAGCCTGTGATAATCAACGTCCCTCAGGATTATGCGTAATTGAAAAAAATTGAAATGACGGTATAAGCTTGTACGCCATGTCCGTTTTCAATTTGCAACATACGGAACGGAGGATGTTTGGATATCAGGAGAATTATGTTTTAATCCTTGTATTGCGGAAGTTGAAGGCCGCAGGAGTTTACTCACATTGACATATTGTACATTCAACGAATGCTGGGATAGCATTTTTTGTTATTGGATACTCTTCACTCGAAAGTCGAGACAGTAGTGATTTTCGAATAAACACACATTGTACACTTTATATTTCTACCACTCGAAGAAAATGAATCAAGCATATACGTGCGTTTTGAATTCCATTGAGATCGTTTCTGATTTATCTTTGAGTTTTTTTCATTTAGTGATGGGATTCTTCACTACCCTAAACATGAACTGTTGAAATAGAACGGAAGACATTTTTTCTCAAATATTTGGAAGGTTTATTTATTATTGAAACCAGAACCAAGAATCGTTATATCAAACTATTATTCCATGAATAAATTTTATATCTGATGCGGAATATCGAAGTTGGAAAACTTACGGAAAGCCAATTTTTTGCCCGCTCAGACGGCGGGGAGGTTCAATGTTTCTGAACTGAAATTAAACGAGAGGTGAATACTGAAACCGGTGTATTTAATTGGGAAGTAAGAATTGAGTTCTGGAAGTTCTGACCCAAAGGCACCGAAGTGCCCCAACAAGCCCACCCCGCAGTTATAATAATTATCAATGAGTCCTGAGAGATTCGGCAATATCTGCCACCCCTAGCTTCATTCTTATGAGCTCGCAGCAAGGTTGTGGCATATTTCCCGAGATGAAATATGCGACGAGATCGAAGGTTCGGGGTTCTATTAACTCATTTAACTCGTTCATTTCATTCGTTTTAATTGGGACGGCGGTGAATCAGATTAATAGTTGGTGAAGGGGAGTGAATGTGATGGAAATTCTACACTCCCTTCCATGAATACATAGTATGATTTGAATGTCGGATATCCCACTCCAACAACAGTTTCACAAGAAATGGGTAAATGGTATTGTGTGTGGTAAAAAAAAACAGTTTCATCATGTGTAGAGACTTCTAACGTTAGATAAAGGATAGAATGCCATAAAAGTGAGCTTATGTGATTTAAGGTACAAGTTAATTTATTTTTTAGCATGGTGCTCTGCTATACAGGGTGTTTCATTGGTAAATGTACATACGTTAACCTGAGGTCGAGCTACCCCAGACGAGTCCGAAAAACCTATATGTGATAGGTCTAATCAACTTCATAGCCGAGATACAGGGTGATTTATGTATTCATCAATATTTTCAATTGCTTATAACTTTTGAACTATCTAGTATAATCGATTGATATTTGGAACGTAAAACAAACCATGGATGAATTGATTCATCTTTGAGTTGATCAGAAAATCCAAGTCCGTATAAGAAAAATTTGGCCCTTTTCGCAAGCTGAGATTCAACACCCTGTATGAAGAAATATTGGAATTTTACCAAAATATTCGGAAAAAGCAGAAAATTTTCGATAGGCATCAGTAGATTTCAGTATCCCGCACGTCGTTTGAACCATCAAAATTTTTGTCTTAAGATTTAATTCGATAGTAAAATTCCACTCTCTTCACAATAATGTCGTACATTGAGATTGAATTCGAAAAATTGTGTGTTGGGCTGATGGAATAATTGTATTTTTTTCATATTCTAATGAATAATTACAAGAATTTTTCAGAAAAATATTGATTTTGAATAGTTTATTCTAAATGATCAATGGTGAAAAAACAACTAAACAAATGAGTAAACAAGACTACATGTGGATTATATTTAGCCCATCGATGGAAATTCCTCAAATTGAAGACTCCATCTCTCGGAAGTATGGCTCTTTATGGGCAAAAGAAAATCCACACACAGTCAGACACATGAAATCCCAGTACAAATTTTCAATTAATTTTCAATTAATAATGTATGGTGTGGAGTTCGTAATGATCGATTGATTTGGCCTCACTTTCTGCCAAGACGTCCTACTGGTGATATTTATTTGGATTTCCTTCGAAATCATCTGCCTGTACTACTCGACAGTACGAACATTGCAAGAATGTATTTCCATGATGGGGCTCCCTCCATTTTGAAGCTTTTGTTAGGAACTTTCTGGATCAGAACTTTCCAAATATGTGAATAGGCAGAGGTGGACCGCATGCTTGGCCCCGTAGATCACCAGATTTCAATCCTATCGATTATTTCGTTCAGGGTTATTTGAAATCTTCAGTATGTGCGTTTGAGATTGAAAGTGAGGATATTCTCCTACAACGAATCGAAGTTGCCTGCAATAAGATCCGTAGTGTTCCAGAAATGATCAAAAAAGCTATAAGACGTAATTTGAGAAGGGCAAGAATGTACATGGAGCAAAACAGTGGCACTTTTGAGCAACTTTTATGATTTCTTTCAAATGTTTTACTTGTTTACTCATTTGTTTATTTATTAACTGACTGTTGCTCATTTTGCATGACTGAATCAAAATCCATATTTTTCTGAAAAATTCTTGAAATTATTCATTAGAATAAGAAAAAAAATACAAATATTTCATCAGTCCAACCCAAAATTTTTCGAATTCAATCTCAATGTACGTCATTATTCTGGAGTAAGTGAAATTTCACTATCGAATCAAATCTTTAGACAAAATTTTCGATGGGTCAAACGACGTGCGGGACACTGAAATCTACTGATCCCCATCGAAAATTTTCTGCCCTTTCCGAATATTTTAATAAAATTCCAATATTCCTTCATACAGGGTGTTTAATCTCAGCTTGCGAAAAGGGCCATATTTTTCTGATACGGACCTGGATTTTCTGATCAACTCAAAGATGAATCGATTTATCCATGGAAGTGTGTTTTACGTTCCAAATATCAATCGATTATACTGGATAGTTCAAAAGTTATAAGCAATTGAAAATATTGATGAATGCATAAATATCGGCTATGAAGTTGATTAGACCTATCACATATAGGTTTTTCGTCTGGGGTAGCTCGACCTCAGGTCGAGTGTATGTATAGTTACCAAGGAAACACCCTGTATATAACCTACTCTGATTCATTCGAATCGAAGCATAAGAAAAAGAGATGGCTCATTATTTCAATCATCCTATCCTTCACAATCAGTAGCGTCTTCAAAGGTGGTAGACAGAGAGTCTTCAAAGATGGCAGAAGAGTAATAGTTCCTTCTGAACTGTTGTCGAACAGTTTTGGAGTTCTCTCTTGAACTGAGGTCTATAATTCCGACGAAGGAAAGTACCAACATGGAAGGGTGGATAGCGAATAAATTCAACAGTTTCTTATAAAGTCCGATTTGTGATAGAGAACTATGAAGATTCTACTCAATATTACTGGAAATTATGTCAGATTTGTGATTTTCGTTTTCGCCCGGATTAGGCGAGCTCTTGGAAAGAAAAAGGTTCAGGTTTCATCCAGGAACTAGTGGTCGATACGTGAGTGGAGCATATCCCGTAGTTTTCACTTAAGACAACTGAAGTTGAGACGAGTAACTTTTTTCAGTGGGGTCAAGAGGAGGAAAATTTTCTTAGATTTCTCAGAATTGTCAGATTTTAACAGGTTAAAACCCTCCTCCCCTGGAGGAATCCGGGTAGAGATTCGTATTTTCCCTATATCTTAAAAAAAGATTAAGGACTTCGAAGTAGATTTTTTCAGAAGAATTAATGAAATTGAATCAAATCATATTTACGTTAGACTCACATTCAGTTTCCTGGTAGTTCGTTACTGGGTCTGCGATATATTGACATCCCTCTCTTCATATTCTTTAGGGTTGTCCACTATCTTCTGAGCTCCTCATTAGAGTGCTGACTTAGTTTTCGGATATCTTCTCTGTTTTTCTTCTTATGAAAGTTAAGATTGGCACCCATTTCAAGTCTCTGTGAATTTGTTTCTGGCAAATCAGGAAGCGTCCATTGTCTACCTAATGAACTCATTTTGACTGAATCTTTTTGATATTGCTTTCGGCTGCATAGGCCCACGCTGCTGATCCGTAGGTTAGTTGTGGTCTAGTGATCCTGTTATCATCGTCAGCTGGGTATTTTTTATCCATAAGGCTTCTCCTGCCTATTATTGGAAAAAGTTTCAAAGGTTTATTAGTACACTGAGCCGCAAAATTAACCGGATAGAAAAATCTCGAATAACTTTTAAGTTTTTCGATAATTTTTTGACAGGTTATTTATGCTTTCACTTCATCATGTCCCGATATCGATTTTATTAACAGTAGGAATGAATACGTTGAGATAAATGGTAGCACAAAAAATTGCATTTTACGCTTATTTTCTCAACATTCTGTAGAAAAATTCACAAACTGAATGAAATTTCTAAGTTCGACATTTTCAAGTCCCATCTTTTCCGAATTTGGTTTTTCATTTATACAGATATCTCTATCCTTGAAGAAAAAATTTAAGAAAGCACCGCCGTGAAGCCAGGGGCTTTTGAGCGCTCGTTCATCCACCTTGTAGGCAGATGCGCATGTTTTTTTCGATAATTCGCATGTAGTTTGAATATATCATTCTCCATTAAAATAAAAAATTTCGTCACGATCAAATTCGTAGTTTTGAAAGGGCCCTAGGCCTTTCTCTATAGTTTCTATGGTTCTGGTCATGGGATCTGGACAAAATTGCGCATTCAGCTTGAACACGTCATTATCCATCTGAGTACCAAATTTCTTCTCGATCGAATCAATAGTTTCGAAGTAATTAGGAGAACAAAATTTCGAACGGCCATATTTACGGAAACCCTGGTCTAGGTTGTTCTGTTCGAGAGTTATCGTGTATACGGTAGGACGGACAGACTCGAATTTTTCGACCGATTCGTCATCGGTGAGTCGAACCTTGTCGATTGAGAACATTTTCGGCTCGAAATTCGAAAAATACAGACATCGCGACGAAATGATATAGCCCTCGTGTAAGTAAAACGGGCGCTCAAAAATACATTGTGCTACCATGTATATCAACGTATCCATTCATTCTGTTCGAAGAACGAAATATGGACATGATGAAGATGGAAGCATCAGCAACTTGTCAAAAATTATCGAAATTGGTCCAAAACCTCAAAAGTTATTCAAGATTGAATTTAGGCGAAATTTTTTCTGTCCGGTTAATTTTGCGGTCCAGTGTAGTTATCATAAAACCATAATTACAGACAGACGGCGATATGAATCGATCCTTAAAAGGGTGATGTTCTCATAGAATTCTGAAAAAATATCGGCAACATATGTCACCTGCCGATGTTCCCATGATCGCAACCCAGTGTTGGAAAATGCAGGGTCTGAGTAAATTTAGCGTGCCCCAGGGTGTCCATTATTCCGCATTCGATTCAGGGCAAAATACAGCACTTTGAACGGAACGAAGCAGAAAGGGCCATACATGTATATATTTTATTGCTGTATGATTGCGTTGGATGCCTACGTATGGTTTCGATAATCAGCGCTCTACAGGGAAGCAGTTAATTCTTCGCCTGCGGCTACCCTGCGGCAGGGTTGTAAGGGTGCGAAGCAGCGGCGTAGAAAAGATCCGTCGAATCTAAAATATCGGGGAAATTTCATTCTTCACAGTCGGTTCTGTTGCTAGGATATCTCTATTGCAAATGACAGAAAATAGCTGGAAATACAGAAAATTGTCATGTATCAGCCTTATTCTTTGTACGAATGGAGGATGCGACACTGAATTGAATTTTTGAAACCAAATGTTGAAAGTGTTCCAGAGACAATGAAGTATATATTCCATAAGATGTTTCAGTCAAAAATATAGTGTATATGACGAATAATATCTACACAACATATTTGTTATGATGAAATTACATAATTAATTTAATGGACATTCATGAATTCAAGTCAATTAACAACCGAGAATCCAATTTTATTTCGATCCAAAACACCATATACCTTGGTGAAATATTTCTATTCAAGATTCAACAACTTACACCTTACGGCGGCTGACATTTTTTGTATCTATTTTCTATCTCTTATGATATTCCCTAAATAAGACAAGAGTCGATTCAGTTTTAAACAATGATGAAATTATTGAAAGAGATATAATTCTTAGAGTCAATTTATTTTTTGTTTTTAATGGACAATTAGCGAATATTATTTTTAGATGAAGAATTCTCCAATTCTATGAATGGAAGGTGCATTTGTAATCTTAATTTTCTCATATTCCGTTCAATATTCGAACAATTTACCCGACACTGTCCAAAGAGCACCGAAGGACACCTACAGGATGAAGCACTCTACTTGTATCGTGTCCTCACCAGGGTTTCGATATCATCGTACGCCCTCGGGTCACCCTCGTTGTCCAAGTGGCAAGTTTCAACCTACCAAAACGGTTTGATTGCCGTAAGGCGACAAACCAATTTGCAACTTCCATTTCGACGTTTTTCAGGGAACGAAGTTAAACTTTCTGTGTTCCTCTCGGGTATGAATTATGAATGAGAAAGGATGAGTGAATTATTCAAGGACGCATAACGGGGATGATATCAAAGAAATTCACGATGTGCTGGAGTTAATTCGCAGGTTTTTAATTTGGCGTCGCTATATACTAGCGTGTTGTTGATGAGCATAAAATAATTTTCAACATGAAGCATCTATTTATCGAGACATATTGCGAATCTCGAACGAAATTTTATTCATTATGTTTCTCAACATTGTTAAAAAACAATATCAATATGTTCGTCTCTATTATCTCCTTTATTCCACAAAGAATAGAGATCGAATTCAGTTCAGCTATTTTTCAGTTTCAATAATTCAAGGATCAAAATCATTTTGATTTGATATGACACTGTGCAGGACTATCCAACCAAACAAGGATTATGAAGCAAACCACAGATTCCGTTTCCAAAACCGGCCGTCAATGCGATGAATAATGTCATTTTATTTTTATAAACCTCAAGAGATGGAATCACCGAATATATAATTTTCTCAACATCAGATTGGAAAATCTCAATTTTCTTTTCACGTGAAACAACTGTAAACCTGAATTTCCATTTAACCCATTTCATCTATGTCTCATATGTACACACAAAGCAGGATATGGAAAATAGTTCTGACGTACCGAAGTTTTCAGATTCTTTCGAAATCTTTCAATGTTACGATCCCCACGAAATTTCACAGGTACCTTTATGTCTTAATCGCGCCTAGCAGACTCGGCCACGCGTTGCTGCGGCTAACGTATACGTCTGATTATATTTTAGTAAACTATTCAAACCAGTGGAATTATTATTATTATTAACCTTTACCTAACCCTAACCCTATCCTTGATTTTTGAAAAGTTATAACCCATTTCTCAATAAGTTAACAATTTCACTCCTCACAGTTATCGCGCTTGTCGAGTGATAGGATGTAGTGGGGACACGATGTACTGCAGTCGATTTGAGACCCGCGTTGCCGCGTAGATGATTATCACTCTTTTCCATATATAATAAACAAATAATACTATATATGAATATTGCAACTATAAATTGAGATATAAACTATCCTATCTTTTGAGTTGGATCAAACGGCACACAGTGTGCAAAATTTGATTGAAATCGGTTCAGTATCTTAGGAGTTCATCCCAGACAAACAATGTGAAACGAAATTTTTATATACAAAGATATGCACATAATACACACATCGGAAAAGTCTAGGGCTATTCGTAAGTCATACAAGCCTAAAAAAAAAACTCTTGTATCGTTTAAACTGTACTTCTAACGTACTGATCAGTTCATTCGCCCCGTTTAAATACGCCTTTTTTCGGAATTGGTTATGCAATTGCTGTGAGCGCATAGCATAACCGTTGGGAGAGATACTGTGAGAGATTGTCTCCACGAAGCCAATCTTCATAGTCAACAACCAATTAGATGTCCACCTCTCTCTAGATGCAATCGCGCTGCCAGAGTAGACTGGTGCGAAGAATATCAAAATTGGGTCCCAGATTCTCGTGGGACATGGGTGTGGAGGCGATCCGGGAACGTGGAACGTTTAAGAAATGTTAAGGAAGTCTACAAATACAGAGGCGGTACAATAATGGTATGGGGAGGAATAATTATAGGCGGCAGAACCGACCTCGTTTGTCCAAATGGTTTCCTGACAGATCAGCAGTATGTGGATGATATTCTTCAACCCTTTGTGCCTTTATTTGCTGGTGCTGTTGGTACGGCCTTTCGCCTAATGCATGATAATTACGGGTTAGAAAACGAGGGAATTGAAGTATTGCCATGACCCACACAATCCCCGGACCTTAATCCGATTGAGCATGTATGGGACATGCTTCAACGTAGAATTGCTCCACTTATGGGCAACGTCCAAAATGCTCTTCAATTTTGATAGCTTATAACCACAGAATGACAGAATGGGCAAGTATAGGTCAATCAGACATTGACAATGTAATTTTGACTGTGAACAATTGGTGTAGAGCTGTTCTAAACCAACATGAGGGTCATATTCTTCATTATTTATATTTTCGCATACCTACTTGATCATTTTTTTTGTATAGCTCGAAAAATTATGGTTTATACTTTACGTTTTATGCAAAAAATTGATTTAATGACATATCGAACATTTACTCATTACACTATAATTTTATTTTTCCCTAAATCAACTGAAAAATATAAAAAACGCCTATTTATAAAAATATCCCTAGACTTTTCCGATTTGTGTATGAGTAGAGTGGAAAATTTCTACGAAAGAGTGCAGCAAGCTGCCCAGTGAGAAGTACGACTCCTACTATGTGGAAGGCTTGAACAAGACAACAAGAAGAACCTGTTGGATGAGCTGGTCATTTCCACTCTTCGAAATGAGAACAATGATGAAAAACATTTCCTAGTCACCCTGCAATTCCAGAAACTACCCCAGTGAGGGTAGTGTAGAATCTGAATATCTTCAAAATATCGATACCTACTCCCGACGTTCAGAACTTTTCTCGGAAATATAAGATCGTTCTTCGATCGATCTCGCACGTGGTTTGGATACATTATTCTTCATCTATGTGCGAAATTTCATTCCAATCCTATCAGTAGCTTCGAAATTATCAGAAAAAAATACTTTGAACGGCCATATTTATGGAACCCCCAGACTAATTTTGCTCATTGATATACTTGAGCGAGACATTCGAGATCCACACCTATCCTCAAAGTTTCAAGTCCCTAGGGCTCTCCCTTCGCAAGTTATAATTTTCTATGGTTTATGCCTCAGGTGGCGTAAGGACACAGTAACAAAGCCTACACAGAACACAACCGGGTCTCCTAACTCGCACAAGCTCTGAGCTTCTGAGGGGTCTCACAGAGACCTAGGACAGTCGGGATATAAAATAAATAATAAATAAATAAAATAAATAATAAATATAGTTCTGATCATGCGATCTGGACAAAATTTAGCTTAAATATATCACTCTTCATTGAAATTTCGGCACGATCGAATCCGTTGTTTTGAAATTATCAAGAAAACTAAATTTCAAACGACCATATTCACGGAACCCCTAGTCCAATGTTGCTTATTGATTAACGTGACCGCGACATTCGAGATCCACACCTATCCCGAAAATCCCTAGGCCTTTCTGTTCGGAGGTTTTAATTTTCTATGGTTTCTATGGTTCTGGTCAAGAGATCTGGACAGATTTCGCATGTAGCTTGAACACGAGTGCAAACTTCCATCTCGTTCGAATCAGTAGTTTTGAAGTTATCAGGAGAACAAAATTTCGAACGGCCATATTTACGGAACCCCTGGTCAAATTTTGCCCAATAACGAATTCAATCGCGGCATTTGAGTTTCGAACCTACCCTGAAAATTTCAAGTTTTCAGGTTGTTCCGTTCGAGAGTTATCGTGTATACGGACGAACGAACGGACTCGAATTTTTCGACGGATTCGTCATCAGTGAGTCCAACCTTATTGATTGTGACCATTTTCTGCTCAAAATTAGAAAAATACAGACATCGTGACGAAATGATATAGCCCTTGTGTAAGTAGAACGAGTGCTCAAAAATTGCTTAAAAAAAGTACCTGACAACAATAATCGTATGTAAAGCGTCATTTAGTAGCGGCAAACTTTCATCAACTATTGAAAATTCATCGAATTACTCGCCTCATGTTTTCCGGCATCCTTACCAAATCGGAGAACATCCATCAATATTTCCTTCCGTACATTCGCAGACAGATATTGTCTAATCTGAATATACATCGGTAAGCGCACACCGCTTATTATTCTGATTACCCTCAGTCTGGTAAACTTCAGAGATACCTCGAATGAAGTGAAGTCAGTACTATGGAAACTAATATCTTTCGCAGCAAGGCGGAAATGTGTCAAATCGTGAAACATTGCCCATAATAACATGAACTACATGGCGCGATGGTGATAACTAAATAGAATTCGTGATGTACGGTAATCGGCAATCGGAAGAATAACGCCAAATTGCTCTCTAGTCGTGAATATACATCAGGAGTTCCGACCTGGTGTTTGGTGAGATCACGGTCTTCATGAGAACGATTCGGCTGATAAAGAAGGTGCTGTTCTATGACATAAGGAATTTTGGTTGTTCTGTTTCGGCTTTTTGACATTCACTAGAAACCAAGCTTTGGATTCTTCAGTTAAAGGACAACCAAAGCTCGGCTAACATTCGTTTGAGATTCTGTGACATAAAAATTCTGGAAGAGTATGTTTAAACCATATGAATTGATGTGGGGTAAGGGCATTCTAAGTCAATTCGTTCTTTCGTTAAACAAACTGTGAGTCATGTCCCAAAATATACAAAATAATGATACACCCCTCAAGTGTAGGTCAGTCGATCAAAAATACGTTTGTCTTGCCATGTTCTGTTGGTGGTATTTTGAATAATTTTGCCTATTAAAATTCAAGTATTCAAGTGAAAAGTAATGTGATCGACAGCTTCCGCAATCCGGGCTAAACCTGGAAGTAACAATGTATTCCAGGTCTGTCTTGCGACTCCTCTGCCTGATTACCAACTTTTGGACGCATATTATGATAAGTGGAGCAAAAAAGGAGCCAGAAGCCACGCCGGAGGCCATCAGAGAAAGCAGTAACGGAAGAAAATCTCAAGGAATAAACCCACATGAATTACTTGTTCATATCATAGTTGTAGGATGAAAAAAACGCCTTTGAATTTACATAAATTCTAAAAAAGTCTTCCTGAATATATTATTTCGTTAGAACATTGTATTTTTTCTTGTTTCTAAAACTGGAAAATGCGAATCTACCTACAAGGTGGATGAACGAGCGCTCAAAAGCTCCTGACTTCACGTAATTCCTCTTTTGATTTTTGAGCGCTCGTACTACTTACACGAGGGCTATATCATTTCGTCACGATATCTGTATTTTTCTAATTTTGAGCCGAAAATGGTCTCAATCGACTATGTTCGACTCACTGATGACGAATCCGTCGGAAATTTCGAGTCTGTCCGTCCGTCCGATAACTTTCGAACGGAACAACCTAGAGACTTGAAATTTTCAGTGTAGGTTCAGGACCCAAATGCCTCGGTCGAGTTCGTTAATGGGCCAAATTCCCACTAGGGGTTCCGTAAATATGGCCGTTCAAAGTTTTGTTCTCCTGATTACTTGGAAACTACAGATTTTATCGAGATGAAATTTTGCACTCAAATGGAGAATGAGGCGTTCAAGCTACAGGTCGCATTACCAGAAACATAGAAACCATAGAAAATTGTAACTTTTGAACGGAAACGCCTAGGGACTTGAAATTTTCAGGATAGGTGAGGATCTCGAATGTCGTGATCACGTTTATCTATGAGCGAAATTATACTAAGGGTTCCGTAAATATGGTCGTCTGAAATTTAGTTTTCTTGATAAATTCAAAACTACCTATTCGATCGTGACGAAATTTTGTATACTAATGGAGAATGATATATTCAAGCAACCTTTCTCCAGATCGCATGACCAGAACCATAGAAACCATAGAAAATTGTAACTTTTGAACGGAAACGCCTAGGGACTTGAAATGTTCAGGATAGGTGTGGATCTCGAATGTCGTGATCACGTTCATCTATGAGCAAAATTATACTAGGGGTTCCGTAAATATGGTCGTTTGAAATTTAGTTTTCTTGATAATTTCGAAACTACAGATTCGATCATGACGAAATTTTTTTGTATACTAATGGAGAATGATATATTCGAGCTGAATTTCTTCAGATCGCATGACCAGAACCATAGAGACCATAGAAAATTATAACTTTCGAAGGAGAAGGCCTAGGAACTTGAAATTTTCAGGGTAGGTTTGGATCGCAAATGTCGCGGTTACGTTCATCAATGAGCGAAATTGGACTTGGGGTTCCGTGAATACGGTCGTTTCAAATTTTGTTTTCTCGATAATTTCGAAACTACGGATTCGATCGAGATAAAATTTTGTATTTTAATCGAGAATGATATATTAAAGCAACATTTTGTCCAGATCGCATGACCAGAACCATAGAAACCATAAAAAATTATAACTTCCGAAGGAAAAGGCCTAGAAACTTGAAAATTTCAGGTTAGGTCTGTATCGCGAATTCCGCGGCCACGTTCATCAATGAGCAAATTCAGATTAGGGGTTCCGTAAATATAGCCGTTCAAAATATTTTGTTCCTGATAATTTCGAAATTACTGGTTGGATTGGAAATTTCACACCTAGCTGAAGAATAATGTATTCAAACTACGTGCGAAATTTTGTCCAAATCGCATCACCAAGACCATAGATACCGTACAAAGTTCTAGCAAATTATCGAAAAAAAATTGATCAGCTGAAGCACTGACATGAATGAAGTCTGGAGTTTCGCCTAAGTTCGAGAAATTTTTTGACAGCTGTCGAAAATCTCTTCAATTGTTTTCTAAGACTGGAAAATGCGAATCTACCTACAAGGTGGATGTACGAGCGCTCAAAAGCTCCTGACTTCACGGCAGTGCTTTTCGTAATTTTTATTGTTCCACAGTTCTTCAATAGGTACTGTCATTTTCATAAATGGTATAGTTAATAATTTTCAAAGAAAGAAACTATACAATCGTAAAAAAAAAATCATAAGATCATAAGGATCTGGAAAAAATTACAAAAAAAAGTAGAAAAATGCAAAAATATCGAAAAATATAAAATTCAAGAAGGTTTCGAGATGATAGATTTCCAATGCATCATGGAACGGTAATTGTGGCTATCCTGTCGAACTCATCGGTGGTCAATTCTGTCAACCAAGCCTTTAAATGCTTCTTGTACAAATGGAGACTATTCATTCTTTTGATATGAAGCGGGACTTTGGAGAAGATTCTCGGAGCTGCATAATAGAATGATCTCTGACCCAATGCTTTTGTGGCTCTTTCTGTGATGTATTCGTAGTTCTTTTTGTGCCTGGTATCATGACCATGCCCTATCAACGGTAATGCTAGCTTGTTTTTATATTGATGACAAAGTACCCTATAGCAATACAGCCTCTCCAAGTCAAATATTTTTACTTCCTCAAAAAGTTGTTTGGTGGGATAGGTTCTTTCTTTGTTGTACAGAATTTTGAGGAATGTTTTTTGTAATACTTTAAGATACCTTTTGTGATGCTCCGCCCCAAGCTGATATTCCATATTGCCGGTGTGATTCAACAAGGGCATGATACAAAATCTTGAGGAAACTGTCATCTATAAGTCCTTTCAATCGTCGGAAGGTAAAGAGTAAGGATCTAAGTTTCTTTATCACTCCGTTTATGTGGACGTCCCATCTGAGATGCGTCAATTTCCACTCCAAGATAGGTTTTCGATGTTATGCATTCGATTAAGTTCTCAGCGTGCTCACTCCTCAACACCAAATGAGCAATCCCAGGTAACTCAGATTTCCTACCAGAGAAAACCATGCACTTAGTCTTTTCCACATTCAGCATCAACTCCATTTCACTCAGCCAGTCTCTTATCCTTTTCAGGTTATTCTCAGCCTTGCTCATAACCTCTTCAAACCTGTTCAAAACGTATAATAGCAGGACTGGGTTTTTTGGATTTTGTTGTTCTTGACTGTCCCTTGTAAAATTCCAATTTTTCATCAACCTTGATGAGAAGGTTGTTTACGAATTCTTCATAACAGAGCATTTCCAAAGGGATTCTTCGATGGAATTTTTTATGTCGCCGGTTATTTTAGGGCCCTTTTTGAGAAGGTTCTGGTACTCCATTCATTCACGAATGATTTATTATTAATTAGCACTTTCACAATGTATATTTTATGATCTGATGAGAGCGATGCAGCTACGATCTGAACATCATGCGTCGCAGATGATGAATTTGGGGGCTCATTCCCATTGCACTCTCGTCTACGATGTTTTCCTAGTCTTGTTCACTTTGGGTTTTCTGGGACTCTTTCTTCTTTTATTTTTTTATTTCACAGGGTTTTGAGTATACACAATTCTTTGTCTTCCGATTCTCTTTTTTTCGGTGTCTCGCTCGTGAGAACTGGCCTTGTTGAAGGATTTTGATGTCGACCTCACTCTCTATGTGTTTCCTTGGTTTTTCGGAAAGGCCTCTTATGTAGGGAATCGCCATTTTCATACACCTCTGGTCTCCTCGTTACTTTCACATCCTCAGACCTCTTAAGGGTGCTTTCAAAATAGTCATTCAACTCAAGCGTTCTAGTTTTATTTTCAATTACCGATATCCTGTCTTCATCGTCCGAGTATATTTTGTTAGCTTTTTCAGATAAGCATGTCGCTACTCCTACTTGCGTGTGATGTGGATTTTCCGATTCCTACTTCAAATGCTGCCTTGTATTTGTTCTATCTATCAGTACATTCAGGAAGGAGTTTTTATTATCTTGTGTGTCTATCGTGAATTCGATACCTACGATTTTGATATGTTCTAGGACCCCTTCGAGTGTATCCCGTCCAGCCATGCCGAATTCTTCGTTGTTAGAATTGTTCTATTACTTGAAGGTTTTCCTTACACACTATTTATATTCAATGTGGATATCAATGCGCCGCCCTGAAAAGGTCAGACCAACAATAATAACTTCCTGCAACAAAGAAATTCAATAGACGTTGAAAATAGCCCAAAGCACTTTGCATTATTCGTTACCATGCTGCACTTGTGTGTATTGACATTTTCGGCTCATTCTAGCTCTATCAATTTAGTCAACATTCAATGACGAAGTTGTCAACTCATTTTTATTGACGTTCAAAGAATTGTTCTTCTGAACATATCGGAAGACTACACATGAACGGAGTTAATGGTGTTCTACTTGAAAGACTGAGTTGCATGCGCTTTCCTTCACATATCCTTCGATAAACGACATCTTTATGATTATAGCTTGAAATGTTTGATCGTCAGTCTTCTTTATTTTACTGCTGAAAATGAGTTACAAGTGCTGGGTGTGCGTGTAAGATTTTTTGAAATATACTGTAGCTTTATAATGGATTTTGTGGAGATAAGATCCTACGGCACTGAGCGAGAAGACCGTTCACGAATCATATTTCACAAGTCATATTTTCGAGATGTTCTCTGTTATTTATGAGAATATCTTGTTCGATCCTTTTTCCTGGTGTCTGGTCATTATATTTGTTTCGATGATTCCGCCAATTCAGACTAGTCAATAACATAGCATAAGAATAACATGACACGGCATGAGGTTGATTTTTAACCTTATCAATTTCAGGATTCATTGTCAGTAGGGAAGTTTTGAAAGAATTATTTCTCGAGAACTATCATTCGAAGAATACAACAGGGAATTGGAATTGAATTCAATTGAATGCTTCTAACCACAAAACTAAATTTTAGACTATTATAAAATTAAAATATTAATACCTTTTGGGTTAAATTCGTAGCGTTTTTTAATATTATTTGCTTTAAGTTGCGAAAACATGAGTCGACGAAATATGGAACAATTAAGTTATAGATTCAGGTTTCTCAATAAGCATTAACATTGTGAGAAATCCTAATGAACTGCTGGTGAATAGATAAACATGGACATTGTTGAAAAATATTGTGTGTAAAACATAAACTACTTTGGATCGAGTTATCCGTGTTTCTCAACATCATTATTTAATGAATAAATTACGTCATAATAGATGTAATAGGTGAAACCGCCTGCTTCGAAATGTGACATTTTTCTTTACGATTCGATTTCACGCACGGAGACGCTCTGTATTCGAGGGGACTGGGGCGAGCTAGGGGGTCGCGAGGGGGGTGGTTATGCACGCGAACTATGAGATTTACGCGGGTTTGCAACGCACTAGGGCATTAGCGCACCAAACAGCCATAAAGGAATTAAGTTCAGTTCAGCTATTTCTGTAGAATAAGGCGGAATCCTCGCCATCTCTAAAGTATGCGAATAATAAATTCGGGAGGAATCCGTCCTGCTCTTTGAAAATCTTCGGATTTCCTTTGGGAAGTCATGAACACGCCAAGCAGACGATCTAAATTAAGACGATTTTTTTTTATCAAAGAAGAAATACAAGAACTACGTGCTTCAAATTTCTATCGTCATCTATAAATCCGTTCATTCGCTGCAGTTCATGAATCAAAAATTCAATTACCTACAAAAATCCAGCCATTTGCTATCCACTTTCTTGGAAATTTGAAGAGCTAGACTTCAGTAATGAATGAAATCTTGGAAGATGATATGACTTTAGTAGGTATTTTATGGAAAAATTTCGAGAAGACTTCGGAACTCGGTATCTAAATATTCTAAAAATCAATGGGGGAATTTTTCAATTGAATTGAGAACGAAAGTTTATATCCAAGAAGTGAGCAAATATTTGAATGAATCGAAGTTTCGTAAAATTGGCTATCGTTGATTTTCAAAGCATGGGAAGTAACCTCTCTGCAGATTTAGAACTTCGGAAAAAATAATTTTTGAGCGCTCGTTCTACTTACACGAGGGCTTTATCATTTCGTCACGATGTCTGTATTTTTCGAATTTCAGCGTAAGCACGATAACTTTCGACCGGAACGACCTAGAGACTTGAAATTTTCAGAGTGGGTTCAGTTCCCAAATGCCGCAGTTGAGTTCGTTAATTGGCAGAAGTCCACAAGGAATTCCTTGAATATGGCCGTTCTAAATTTCATTCTCCTTATCAATTCGAAACTACCGATTCGATCGATAAGGAATTTTTGCACTCAGATGAAGAATGACGTGTTCAAGCTTTAATTTTCAGGATAGTTGTGGATCTCGAATGTTGCGGTCATGGTGGAAGGATACATTGTGTGTGCCAAACGAATCTGATTTTCGTCCGTGTTGGAGCATGACGTCACTCAGAGAAACAATTTGAACTGGTTTACCTGTTCATCAAATAGAATATCTCATTAGCTGAGTTTTCGAGCGTTCTTAAGCCATTTTTGTGGTTCATTTGCATTTGAGGTCAAGATTCAGATGACGTGTAGTAGTTTGTTGTATATTTTAACGGACAATTATTGAGAGAAAGAGCTGCAAAATGCCTGCCTGTACTGTGTACGGTTGTGGTAATTTTTCAAAAAAAAAACTGAAGACACTGATGTCATGGAATATCCTTTGTACTTGATTAATTGAATTAGACAATACTGCATGAGTGTTTCTGAATACAGATCATTAATAATTTCTGCAAATTTCTAGAAAACTTCATTATTTTTCTTTACAAATATACAATTGGATGTATGTATCATAATGATACTCCTCCAAATTCAACAGAAGCTTTGTTGAATGTTTCAATATCTCAATTTGAGATAAATAGGACTTATTTTAAAATTGTCATATCTTTAATTGAAAAATATTGAATATTTTTTCTTTTCATGAAAAATGAAGAAATCCAAGTAGAAATTCTTGTATCATCTTGTATAGAATTGAGTTGAAAAATATTACCACGAAATCTAGAAAAAAAGCCATGTTAGTTCCCTTACTTCATCATCTTAAGCCCAAGCGCCCCATAATTTTTAGACTGAATTTTATCATTTACTTTCATGATTTCTGATGTTCAGAAAACCTTCCATTTCGAAATTATTGCATTTGAGAAATGATTTGAAGATAGCTCATCGAAAATTATTTGAAGATCCTATAAACGATTCAAATTCAAAATTGGCAAGTTTGTCATTTTTCGCCCATATAGTTGAAAAATATTTATTTTACTGGATCCCATACGTATTTCAGAGAAGAAATTCAAATCAAGCCAAACCAGCAAAATTGTTAATGGGTAATTACATCGAAATATCCATTCCGACCGTTCTAAACAATTCAAATATGTTACCAGACTGACGTCATAGTGTGCGACAAGGACGGGTATATAGATGCGCAAGCACACACCATGTATCCTTCCACCATGGTTGCGGTCACGTTTATCGATGAGCAAAATGAGAATAGGGTTTCCGTGAATATGGCCGTTCAAAATACTTTTGCCTGATTATTTCGAAACTACTGATTGGTTTGGAATGAAATTTCGCACATAGACGAAGAATAATGTATTGAAACAACGTGCGAAAACTTGTGCAGATCGCATTACCAACCAAGACCATAGATAAAAATAGATGTCTGTATTTTTCGAAATTCGAGCCGAAAATGGTCTCGACTCGCTGATGACGAATCCGTCGAAAAATTCGAGTCTGTCCATCCGGCCATTCGTCCGTATACACGATAACCCTCGAATGGAACGACCTAAAAACTTGAAATTCTCAGGGAAGGTTCGAATTGCGAATGCAGCGGTTGAGTTCGTTAGTGGGCAAAATTCGACCAAGGGTTCCGTAAATATGATCGTTTGAAATTTAGTTATCTTGATAATTTCGAAACTATGGATACGATTGTGAAGAAATTTTGTATTTCAATGGAGAATGATATATTCAAGCTACATTTTTTCTAGATCGCATAACCAGAACAATTTTAAATTCCAACGAATCATTGAATGGAAAATCTTTATATTTCTGTAACAGCTGATTCGGCATAATTGACAAAGAGCTGCTGCCATTTTATTGACAGCTGTCAAAAATTTCTTATCGTTTCTGAAATTGGGAAATGCGAATCTATCTACAAAGTGGATGAACCAGCACTCGAAGGCTCCTGACTTTTGAGTGGCGTGTGGCCCAAATAAAACTGAGGTTTTGTATTTCATCTTGAGCGTTTGGTAATTCTTTCTTGAAACATAATTTCAATCCTATATATCCAGGAGTTAAACTAGATTCCTCTTCAAATTTTTAAGTCCATTTGGATGATGCACGCCTTCACTAGATATAATATCCTACGAGAAATGGCTGGTTCTTTATGGGGCGCTGATACAGCAATACTTCGTACGAAATCCCTAGCCTTTTGAAACCATTTGTAGTAATGTAAGACCATTGAACACATTGTCGAAAAAATGAGTTCAAATTATCATTGCGAAACTGACAGCCATCATTATTTGTTTGCCATGCGCGCAGAAAATGAATTGTGTGGCTGAAAAGGAATATTTTCAAGCCCACTGCGATGCTACAATTATTTATAAAGACGCAGTATCACTGAGTATATGAATCCACTTCAAAGGTGTATCTACTGGCTCTCTTGATTTTTTTTCTTCAACTACGATATTGTGTGTCGCCACTGGTGACAAACGTCTGTAGTTCACGGATGCCAACGCGAAGGAAAGAATAACGCTTCAGGCGTGATGTTCGCACATTACGAAGCGGCCGATCAGAGTTATTGACTCCGCATACTCTCACGTTATCTCGTATATTTGTTCGAGTGCATTTCAGACGATAATGTAATTATTTCTCCTGGCATGTTGCCGATTCGATTTATGCTCCAAACTCTAAAGGGCTTCATGGAAATTTTTCGCTTCGACGAACGCGAGACCCATAGACCGGCCAATGATGGCCATAGAAGCACGTTGGCTTTCACAGAACACTGCAGATGGGGGCTGATGTTTGGTAATCTTTGCTGAATGGAGAAGCGATAGATAGTTGTATATTGATGGTAGTTGGTGTTTTAGTACTAGTGAAGAACAATATTCGATTAGTCTTGATTGAAAATCGAAGTGTCTGTAACCGCTTTAATTGGTGGTAATTGGCTCTGGATATGCAGCTTTCTTTTGGGTTTTTGTTATATTCTAACTTCAATAAATATCCAATAATGTTTGTGGGTAATATACCTGAACTTTCATCTTGATGACTCACGTTCCAAATGAAGAATATTTTTCACTGAAAAATTTGGAATGATTTGATTCTTATCTATCGTTCCTCGTAATGGTAATTTAGGCCGTTACATAAATAAAGGAACAGAGTGAAATATGTTTTGCACTCTTGAGATTGGAATCACAGGAAGTGATTCAAGACGAATAAAGAGTGTTATATGATAAATCAGAACAATCATTAAACATCGTAGAATTGAAGTAAAGATTCCTTGGTTGTATGGAGAAGAGCGTTGCCCAAATGTCAGTAAGTTTCTACCTTTGAGCCAAGCCTTCGAGAAACCGGGGGTAAGTCTACTGTCCGTTGTAGTCCCTTCATCTGGTTTCAAAACGATCATTAGATTGATTCACTCTTCGGAAGCTCGTGTGTTCTTCCATTTTTAAGAATTGAATATCTTAATGTGCATAAGTCTCGACCACCTGAAATAAAAATATATTTCTGTTAAAATGTTACGTGGCAAAGGGAAATTTCAAAGGTTTGAACATGACAGTGTTCAGATTACAACAAATCGCTTCAACTTGTGTTTCAGTGACGTGGGATTCCCTTGCTTCGTTCCGCTCCACTTTCTTTGTTCGGTGATATTCCAGAAATCTGGGTGATATTTAGACGGCATGATTATTTCGTGGCTGTTCTAGGTTTGTGGCTTTCATTCTCCGTTTTGACGTTTCGTGAAATTAAGCCACCAACAATTGGATTTAGTACCAGAGCTTTGAAGTTGGAATCAGAATAATCACGAGGGAAATGAAACACCCATTCTCGAGAATGGCAGACAGACATGTATATACTGACATCATTAAAATTTCTCGAAACATTTTATCGGCACGTACCCTTTAGCTTCCCAAATATTCTTCAGTCTCCTTCAGTAGCATCTATAATCGTCATAGTTATTGTGAAGGGATCAGTTTCCCGTTGATATCGTTATTATCATTTTAGTTTTTCTATGTTTCGGGAAATCGAAATATTTGCAATAGAATATTTTTATGATATTCATTTGTTGGAGGTTGAGAGGGCTAATTCTAGGCAAAAATGAATGGGTTTATAAAGACCATTAAATTGTACTATTTTGTTTCACAAAACCAAAAGATTTGAAATCAAGAAACTCATAACATGAATTAACTAGTTCCACAAGACGAACCTCCGTTCCTTTAAATAAAGAATAGGATCATTTGCGAATATCGCAGCAATACTTTCCTGTCATTCAGATCCTGAAACTACTTCAGCTTGCAGTAATCCAAATATGAATCCTTCAACCATGGTTGAAGAGAAATTTTATTTCTCGAATTATTTGGGTACACTTATTGGAGAATACGAATCGGATTGTTGATACATTTAAGTTCATCCTGTTTTCCTATTCCTTGCAATCGATTTTTTACTCCACAGCAAAAAAGGAACAATGGCTATCCAATTCAGCTACGTGGAATGATTTTTTATTCCCTCATATTCAGAATATCTATAAAAAACAGAATAGCCTACCTTCACTTAGAGACATTACATTTTATGGCAGCCGCAATAAGTGGCCTTGTGTTTTATATTGCTGTTTCTGACTTTAAGTTGCCATTTGAGTTATGTTGGGTTGTCGTTTCGTTCGGTTATCCTATAAAATTCTGGACTTTTCACATAATAGCTCAGAAAGGTTGTTGGATATAAGATATAACATGAGCATACGTTTCTGATTATCATAATAATAAACAATACTGACTATACTCTTCACGATATCGTGATCTCAAAACTTATTTACTGGATATTTTTATTATATGCGATTATAATGACTCTTTATTGAACCGTTTTCCGAAAAGTCCTTTTCCATATGTTCATTTTCTAGTTCAACACGTTGCTTGCCACGGCAATTTTCAGAATTCCGGTCTGAGAAGCCAACTTTATTTAATCATATTATATTATCAAAAACTTGTAGTCGACCAACCTACGAGTTATCTCGAAGTTGGCAGTCAATGTGTTGAACTTTTTTCGACTGAAAATATAATTTTCGATGCTTTCGATGATTGTCCCATCAACCCGACAAAGGGTAACACAAAATTTCGATTGTCAGATCAAAAATTACGGAAAGCACTGCCGTGAAGGCAGGAGCTTTTGAGCGCTCGTACATGCACCTTGTAGGAAGATTCGCATTTTCCAGTTTCAGAAATCAATTGAAGGAATTTTCGACAGCTGTCATAAAAATTCTGAAACTTAGGCGAAACTCCAGACTTCATGTCAGTGCTTCAGCTGATCAATTTTTTTTCGAAAATTCGCTGAAATTTTCTACGGAATCTATGGACTTGGTAGTGCGAACTGGACAAAATTTTGCACATAGTTTGAATACATTATTACTCAGCTAGGTGCAAAATTTCATCCCAATCCGCTCAGTATTTTCGGAACTATCAGCCAAAAAATATTTTGAACGGCCATATTCAAGGAACCCCTAGTCTAATTTTGCTCATTGATAAACGTGACCACGATATTCGCGATCCAAACCCACCCTGAGAATTTCAAGTTCCTAGGCCTTTCCGTTCAAAAGTTACAATTTTCTATGGTCTCTGTGGTTCTGGTCATGCGATCTGAACAAAATATTGCTTCAATATATCATTCTCGATTAAAATACAAAATTTCACCTCGATCGAATCCGTAGTTTCGAAATTACCGAGAGAACAAACTTTCAAACGACCGTATTTACGGAACCCCTAGTATAATTCTGCTCATTGATGAACGTGAACGCGACATTTCAGATCCACACCTATCATGAAAATTTCAAGTCCCTAGCCGTTTCCGTTCAAAACTTACAATTTTCTATGGTTCTGGTCATGCGATCTGGACAAAATTTCACATGTAGCTTGAACACTTCATTCTCCATTCGAGTGCAAAGTTTCATCTCGATCGAATCTGTAGTTTCGAAGTAATCAGGAGAACAAAATTTTGAACGGCCGTATTTACGGAACCCCTGGTGGAATTCTGCCCATTAACGAACCTAACCGAGGCATTTGGGATCTGAACCTACACTGGAAATTTCAAGTCTCTAGGTTGATCCGTTCGAGAGTTATCGTGCTTACGGACGGACGGCCGGACGGACGGACAGACTCGAATTTTCCGAAGGATTCGTCATCAGTGAGTCGAACATAGTCGTTTGAGACCATTTTCGGCTCAAAATTCTAAAAATACAGACATCGTGACGAAATGATATAGCCCTCGTGTAAGTAGTACGAGCGCTCAAAAATTTTCGAATGAATTTCAACGAATAAAATTCGTTGAAATTTCGAAATAACGAATTTGATAGGTTGGCATTTTTCACAGGCACAATCTGGAAAATTGAAAATAAAAATAGGAGAATTCAGAACGGACGCGTGATCGCGGCAAGGCGTCTGTCTGGAATAGAAATGAAAGTACGAAGAGGCGAGACTTCGTTTCTGTTAGCCGCGTGTCCGAGAAGACCTAGGAAAATTAATACATATCTCCATCAGGTTCATCACTTTTGCAAAATGTTCTGCCAAAACACGGTAGCAGTTAGCAGGTAGCGGTTAGCGCAGTCTCCTATATCGCACAACCTCGGAGCTTCTGAAGCTCTGAGTTTCTGAGGGGTCTCACAGGGACCTGGGAGAGTCGGGATATAAACAAAATAAATAAATAATTATTCATTTATACCTTCCTGAGACAATCCGGGAAGTGGTCTCAATATGCCTTGAATAATTAATAATTCAATGATGTCATGGTTTCTTGCCATAAAAGCACACATTAGAATAACTTCGGATGATGATATTTACAAAAGTTCCACAACTACTGAAACTAGTTTGGTGCAAGTTCTCCACGAATATGAAAAGAAAAGCAAAGTCTATCTTCCGGAAAGTCCCATCGCATTATTCTATCCATTTCATAAACTTCGACTCTAATCAGGAAACAAACCACACTAGGTTTTTTTCTCACCGTATAATGGAATTTTCATGCAAATTCTTCTGAACCGTTGAACTCGAAGTAGAATGAGACGCCGTATCCGCGAAAAATGGCTGGAAGAGTTATCCATATCTCGGATAATATAAAGTCTACAAGTTTTCGTCGCAATTAGGTCCGCCGACCCCGTAGCAGATAGCTGGAAAATTAAGTGCACTTCAGCGACAAATATCCGCAAATTCAGATACGTTTAATCTAGTCTCCAGGGCTCCTCGATCGACGGGGTACATTATTCCGGAGTTTAAGGAAAATATATTCCTAGAAGTTGAATTTAAACAGTAGTCTGAACTATCGGCTTTGTTGACCTCATTTATTCTCTTCCGATACAAGAGGTTTTCGTTGGATGACAATTTTGTCGAGAGAAATAAGTAGACCATTTGAGGTTTCTATTTGGATTAAGATTGATAAAATAATAATAAATAAATCTTTATTGCTCCATTAAGACCAATTACACGTATTGAACAAGTGGAAATTTAAACAGACAAATAATAGGGAATAACCTATTTTCTTATTTGTTATATACAGGTAAACACTTGTCCCCGAATTTGTATGACAGAATGTTTTCGAAGACTTGACTATCATCTAATTATCTTATGAAATTATTTTCTCGAAGAAAAAACAATAGAACAAGTCATTTGATTACTTGGGCATACAAGTTACCTTATGTCGAAAACGAATAGATAAAGTGGAGGGAGAAGCAAACCAAAGAGCTGAATATCTGGCGCACAACAGGACAGCCTGAAAAAACACCAAAACGAATAAAAAGGCTGAAGTCAAAATATACAAAACCTACTTCAGACCCATATCAACATTTGACAGAGAACCAAAAAACGAGAAATATTCTTGAGGCACCGACAAAAATGGGTGGAGTGGAGGGAGAAGCAAACCAAAGAGCTGAATATCTGGCGCACAACAGGACAGCCTGAAAAAACACCAAAACGAATAAAAAGGCTGAAGTCAAAATATACAAAACCTACTTCAGACCCATATCAACATTTGACAGAGAACCAAAAAACGAGAAATATTCTTGAGGCACCGACAAAAATATATACAGGCTTAAGGCACGAATTCAGATGGAGGGCATATTTCGATAGGGACGTGAACGAAGAAGAGCATGGAATGAACACAAGGACATGAGATGAGGGCATGGGTAAAGTTGGCAAAGATAAGGCAAGATGGTCGACCACGGACTCGACGA
Organism: Aphidecta obliterata; assembly: GCA_963966015.1. NCBI lineage: Eukaryota > Metazoa > Arthropoda > Insecta > Coleoptera > Coccinellidae > Aphidecta > Aphidecta obliterata. The sequence goes on along the minus strand of OZ014429.1, from coordinate 13,936,031 downwards.
CCTCCAAAGAGATCGAAGGAATCCTGTATTTGAACATCTCAAGGGATCTGTTGAATGTTGAAGAAAAAGAATGAGAAGTGATCACGAAAATGAATAACTTGCATATTTTTGCAGATATCTTATTTTTTTTGGAGGGAAATGATATAAAAACTTTGTATCTTATCTACCATGCCATTTATAATAGTTCAATTTCATCAACAATGTCTCTTTCTAGTTTTTATGTATGTACTCCAAACACAAAAGTCCTGGTAATTGATGATATTTTATTATTTATTCAATTGTTAGTTTCGAGTGAACTGTTTTACTTCTGTGCAAAACAAAATATCAAATGGTCATGGTGCAGGAGAGTTCCCTCTAGACCAAACGAGCACTTCTAATCAATACCTATCCATTAACTTTCTCATATCATGCAGCACGAAACTAATTTGACGAAAAAATACGGGCTGTAACTAGTAACTTCCCATTAAGTATTCGAATCTCCTCTAACGACCTTAAACGAATAAAATCCTCCGTCAAAACTCATAAAGCTATACGGACGTAAGAGATCGCATTTTTCGCATGGCCAGCCTCATGTCTGCGCCAAAAGAAAGAGAGGCATTCTCTTCCATTACCAACTTGTTGCAGCAGAAATGAATGTTTCATAGAGAATTTCGCGTCCGTTTTCGCCAAGGAAATTACGGAATAATAAAACTAGCGGCATTGTTGGTCGGTGTAATGTTCGAATGAACGAAAAGTAGGATTTCTGCATTTTTCTTGTCTGTATATTTATTGCTTTTTATGAGGCTCGATAGCGAATTCGAAAAATTTCGGCATATATTTTTTTTCAATTCAATGGACGCTTCTTCAGAAAAAAATTGTCCAAATGAACGGATTTGTTACTCCCAAAACATATTTTCGAGGTGTTTTTAATTTTACATCGTCATTCACAATTATAATATACTAGTCGAAGGAAATCTAATTTTTCTGGTCTAGAGAAATCTATCAGGAAAAATTCTTCGAAATAACTGCTCCAATATTCGGGGTTGTGTATACTTCATCTAACGTAAGATACATAGTAGATGAAATAGTAATTTACGTAACAAGTCCGGAAAATACTGTTTTTTTGGACGAGTAGACAAAATTCTAGGAGGAGCGTTAGCGAGTCCTGGTCATCAAAAATGTAGGTGAATGACGACAGTGCAAAGTTTGTCAGTCCTGAAAAATATTAGAACGATTCTCGTATAACAAATTTTTGAAAAGTTCTGAACTGAAGTCAGTTGTATTCTTCACCAAAGTGGTCTCCCATCCAGTTTCTTCTAAATTATAGAAAATAAAAGAAAATTATCTGAAATTATCGGACGTAGAGTAGTAGTATTCAATGGTATTCACCCAGGTTCCACTCTTTATTCGATATATTCACAAAAGTCAAAATCAGTAAACCAAACTGGCCGTCAGTGTGGCAAATGTCATTTTATTTTTATAAACTTCAAGAGATGGAATCACAGAATTATTATTGACCTTTCTCAACAGCAGATCAGAATATACTCAATTTCTGTGATACTGGAGTTTTCTTAATGATAATGATTTTTTTTCAATTCTTCTAGTAAAACGATCCTTCGAAAATTCACATAAACCTTCTTGTCGTTATCTCACAACTTACTACAAAGTTTCAATTCAATCAAAGCTGTATTATACTCATAAAAACCAAAACCTTTATCATACAGATATTTTACATAAAAAATATTATACTAATGCCTTTTTCGAAATGACACACATATCCAAAGATTTTCAGAACTATTAGTTATCATCCTGATTTTCTTGAAATTCATTGTTTGCTCAAGTTGTTGGCCATAAAGAAAACCTCTGTATAGAATAGTTGGTAATTCGCTTGAATCTATTTTCTTGATTTTTTTCAAATCTGACATTTTCATTTCATTGATTGGCACTTTACCAGCATATGCAGGAGTATTACTTTTTCTCAAGGACGAACTCGTGCTCAGAGCTGGAATTCATGACTGACAATACAATCTACCGATTCACTTGTTGTGACAAGACCTTGGGTGGACTTGGGAAATGTGAAATGTGACACCTTGGGAATAAAAATGTCAATTTTTTTTTCGATGGCCTTATACGTTGGCAGATGTGCCATTTTCCCAGGAAATATGCCACTTGCTTCCATGAATAAACTGACACAATAACATGATTTTAAACAAAAGTGTGACTCGTGCCCTGTTCGAAATGACGGTTTAATTATCTCAATATTTTTCTACTGCTTTCTATGTATATTCTGTTATTTAATGTCACATATTTTGACATATTTCATGCATATTTTGAGCATTCTTCAGACATATTTGTTTGCATATTTCAAGTTTTTCATATTTTATATAATACGGTCTCTTAATTAGGTATTAATAATCACATTATTATATAGATATATTTTGGACTTTTTGGACTACATATTTCCATTTTTTTTATTACTACGAGGATTACAAGAACAACTCTGATATGAACTGATCTTTGCCAAATTCATCTTATTGAAAAAGCAATGGACAATAGAAATAATCTTAATAAGTTTTTCAGTGAGAACACCATCGTCAACAACTGATTATTTTATATTTTGTAACATCTTTGTTGAATTCTTATGAGAATTCAACCGACCACCGTTATATTTATGTTGTTTAATCGACGAAACCATTACTCCAATTGGTAACGTCGGTGTTTGATGAAAATTGGTGAGTCCTGTCGTTCAGTTCTAAAATATTATTATGTCAAATGATTTTCTATGATCAGGATCGACAGAACATCCCCCAAAATCCCCCTCCCGATCAAAACGCGGCAGTGGAGCTTATTTACTTTTCCGGCGCTTCCTGTTTGTTTTTCATTGATAAGGAAGACATTTCGCTGAAGGTATTTTCATAAATCCAATATCCCAAACAAAATTGCATTTGCATAATCTTTCGATTACTGTTTCGGCCATACCCGTCGTCAGTATTTGTTTTGGGGACAAAAAATTGTGGTTTACCGAAATGAGATTAGGGGGAACGGAATTTCATTGTACTTGAAGCATCCGGAAAACAGGGTTCTCGGCTGCTTATCTTCACATTTCAAACATTTTGAATATATCAAAGCAACACTAATTGACAAACTGAATTTTTTTTTCCAAAATTGGATTGAAGGTGAATAATAATGACGATGTGATATTGGATTGTGTGACGAATTGATGTGGGGATGAATAAATATGACCGAACCAATTTTTTATAAAGCACATACTCATAATTATTAATGGAATTCATTGAAAATATTGGTATAGAATAAATTAAAGAAACATTTTTTCATTCCAACCCATAAATATCAGCGTGTAGACGTGTAACCGCGAATATCTCATATCTCCAAAGTTTTTGAGATATTGTATAGTTAAGAGTGATCCTCGAGTTCTACTTCCTTTTTTCAGAACTTCCCTCCTCATAAAAGTGGGGGGGCATACTGTCGATCTCTTTAGAGCTCATATTTCACCAATCATTGACTTGACTCGAAACTAAGATGTCATTCCTGAAGACTCATCTAATAATATACCTAGTGATTATTGAGAAAAAAGCATTAATTTATCAAATAGAATCATGAATTCCATTGTTTAACACCCCTTCGGATTTGATTGTCATTTAATTCAAATTATAAATGGATTCAATGAAATTCAAATTGTGGAAGAACTAATTTTCGATTCAATTCAGTTTTTTTTGAAGGAATAAAACCAAGATAGTAATTTAAAAATGTTTTTCGAAACATGTAAAAATTGGCTCTTTGATTTTTATCCATATAAAGAAAAACTTCATTATCTAGTATTGAGGGAATAGTTATAAGTACTTCAACACGACACAAATTAAAAAAAAACTAGTTATTTTTGCAGACAATAAAACGAGTTCTTTGAGAGTTCTTAGTTCTGGGAGTGGAAATACGAATATCTAAACACTTGACCTCTTGTACAGGGTGGCCACCGAAAACTTGACATGGGGTTGTAGAAGCGTAGATATCAAAAAAGCTTATCCCATAGCGGAAGCTTATATTATTATTTGTGTGTTTTTGAGCGCTTCTACTACTTACACGAGGGCTATATCATTTCGTCACGATGTCTGTATTCATCAAATTTTGAGCTGAAAATGTGCCGTATACACGATAACTATCGAATGGAACGTCCTAGAGACTTGAAATTTTCAGTGCGGGTTCAGTTCGCAAATGCCGAGGTTAAGTTCGTAAATATGGCCGTTTGAAGTTTTGTTTTTCTGATTACTCCGAAACTACACATTAGACCGAGATGAAATTTTGCACTCAGATGTAAAATGTCGTGTTCAAGTTCAAGTTCAAATTTTAGCTAAATCGCATGACCAGAACCATAGAAACCATAGAAAATTATAACTTTGTAATGGAAAAGCCTAGGGACTTGAAATTTTCAGGATAGGTGTGGATCTGAAATGTCGCGTTCACGTCTATCAATGAGCAAAATTATATTAGGGGTTCCGTAAATACGGTCGTTTGAAATTTTGTTTTTTCGATAATTTCGAAACTACGTATTCGATCGAGATGAAATTTTGTATTTTAATCTAGAATGATATATTAAAGCAATATTTTGTCCAGATCGCATTACCAGAACCATAGAAACCATAGAAAATTGTAACTTTTGAACGGAAAGGCCTAGGAACTTGAAATTCTCAGGGTGGGTTTGGATCGCGAATATCGCGGTAACGTTCATCAATGAAGGAAATCGGACTGGGGGTTCCGTGAATATGGCCGTTCAAAATATTTTTTTCCTGATAATTTCGAAACTACTGATTGGATTGGAATAAAAATTGGCACCTAGCTGGGGAATAATGTATTCAAACTACGTGCAAAATTTTGTCCAGCATCACCAAGACCATAGATACCGTAGAGATTTCTAGCGGATTATCGAAAAACAAATTGGTCAGCTGAAGCACTGACATGAAGTCTGGAGTTTCGCCTGAGTTTCAGAATTTTTCTGAAAGCTGCCGAAAATTTCTTCAATTGATTTCTAAAACTGGAAAATGCGAATCTACCTACAAGGTGGATGTACGAGCGCTCAAAAGCTCCTGACTTCACGGCAGTGCTTTTCGTAATTTTTTGTTGAAGACCCGTATTATATGACAAATCTCAGCCACCTAGGCGTCGATGGACAATCCTGGTTCAAGTTTTCTACGGTATTATCGCCCAATCACTGAGTCAAATTTGGTCAACATATATTTATATTTCAATGTCTCCTTTCAATATAATATAATATGTCAAAAACTGGAGATGAAGATGGAAATACATGGAAAAAGCAATAAACTTGTATTTCTACAAAACGGCGAAGTTCAACTTCCTCACGAATTCATTTTGAAATCTGTCTCTGCGAAGAAGAAAATTCCGTTGAACTGTTAAACTGCTTCTTGTTCCCTCCAGATTGTTCGTAATTCGTTGACGTATCTCTACTTATTAGCCCTGATCGGGTAATAAATCTATCCCAGGCTCAGCCGGTGGCTAAAGATATTCCAAACTTCCTCCACGTTTACCGCCCTACAAATCACACTCTGATGTGTTGAGGGGTTGAGGAGCTACCGAAAAATCTTCTCCTCCTGAATGACTATTTCGTGGAAATATTCCACATTAGAGTTTCAACTTTTTCTTGAATATAATTGCACCTAACAAATATACGCTTTTTTGAGAAGAAGATTAAATATTTGAAGTATGAATCTGTTTTTTCGTTCGCTTTTCGGCATGAACATATCATGTGTATATAAATAAAATAAATAACTCATATTTAGAACTCATAATCCAATCGCCGCAGTTATTATCTCATCTTTTCAAACGTTTAGAAGTATTCATGAATGAATATTTGAAATTCCCACATTTTTGGTGCTATCCCAAAATGATTAGAGTATTTTCTGGCTAAAACAGATCAAATTTTCGAGAACATTATTCTGGTTGATAAATACAAAAATATAATTGCATCATTTATGGTCATTTCAACGTGAATATATAAAATGAAACAAGGATGATCAAAATTGGCTGATTCATTAAGATGCTACAATGAAGAATACAAAATGCATGCATATTCCAGAATAACAACTGATAGTTCGATATGTGAAGACAATATCATTTGCAACATTCAACTGATCACCACAAGCACAGAAATTCTAGTCATGGCCGTAGGGATGAAACGATACGAGTAAATACAAGTACATACTCGATACTTTTCCACCGATACCAAGTACTTTTAGTATCGATACTTTGGAATTAAGTATCGAGTAGGTATCGGTCAAAAGGTAGGTATCGGTCAAAAGTACTCATATCAGTAAATGTCAATGTAACTATTTCATTTCAACATTGAAAAAAAAAATTGTATATCTCAAACTGAAATTTTTGAACACATCCGTTTTTCGCTTCTCATTTTTTCGTATTAGTTTTGTGTAGTTGGCAAGCTTGTTTGTTGTAATGTTCTTGATAAATAACAAATACACATTTATCAATCTTTATTTCTAGACGAACCAAACCTGAATGAATATAATCGAACATTCCAAAAACATATGTGGCATATGATAGACAAAGAAAGAGTATTTCACATTCGAAACAAATAACAGTCGCATTCTATAAATTCGTTCAGATCACAATACATTACTATACATTTGTCTATCTACTTTTTTGTGTTTTTACCCTAACGTTCCAGAACAAGAGCGCGGACTCACACTCCGCAGTCCTACATGTAAGTTTATGAAGGGGGCTCCCTTTATAATCTTTGTGTAGCTGCTTGCCTGGATTCTTTCCATTATAAAAAATAACTTTTGGTTGCAGAAAAATATTTTTCGAGATTTTTCTGTCTATTATATGTTCAGCAGAAAATGAAATTTGAAAATGAACGAATATTTTTTTCTAAATATTTGAAATATATCGTTTCACGAAAAAATCAGCATTAAGTCAATGAACACAAATCCTGGGAGTCTGCAACGTGTACTCATGCCGCAAAAGTCAGCGCGTGTCGTATCCCGGAAGGTTAATTTCCCAAAAACTATTCGATACGAGTAAGTATCGATACTTTTCCACCGATACCAAATAAGTATCGATACTTGACGACCGATACCGTATCGAGTAAAAGTATCGATACCTCAATGGTATCGTTTCATCGACCAACTTCCCCAAGTTAAGACCTTTCTAATGGATGAAAAAATTAAGGGGGTTCACTGGAAACGTATTCCTACTTCCTCGACATCAGGAGAGATGCTTATTCAATAATACATGTACAGAAATCATTATTCTGAAGAATGACCTATGTATATCGGGGTAAAATTCCTCCTTTGCGCCACCTGGGGCCGCCAACCGGTCTGGATACCGGTCCGCAGATACGAATGAGAATTTGATGTTTTTTTTTTTGAGCTGCGTATCAGTAGAGGTAGAGATAGATATTCTTGGGAAAAATGATTTCCATGAATATTCGTCTTTTGGGTTTTCCAATAAGTTGAGACCCTGGCTTGAACTAGAATTTGCCGAAAAAATAAAAAAAATTAGGCGATCTTTGAATCAAAATAGACTACAAAATGAAGTTTATATAAAAAAATTTGAAAAGCACTGCCGTGAAGTCAAGAGCTTTTGAGCGCTCGTTCATTCACCTTGTAGGTAGATTCGCATTCTTCAGATTTAGAAACCAATTGGAAAGATTTTGACAACTGTCAAAGAGAATTTTAAACTAAGGCGAAAATCCAGACTCCACGTCAGTGCTCTAGGTGACCAATTTTTTTTCGATAATTCGCTAGAATTTTCTACGGTATCTATGGTCTTGGTAATGCGATATGGACAAAATTTTCCACGTAGTTTGAATAAATGATTCTTCATCTATGTGCGAAATTTCTTTCTAATACAATAAGTAGTTTCGAAATTATCAGGAAAAAAATAGTTTGAACGGCTATATTTACGGAACCCCTAGTCTAATTCTGCTCATTGATGGCCGTAACCACGAAATTTGCGATCAGAACCTATCCTGAAAATTTCAAGTCCCTAGGCCTTTCTGTTCGAAAGTTATTAGTTTCTATGATTTATATGGTTCTGATCATGCGATCTGGAAAAAATGTAGCTCGAATATATCATTCTCAATTTAAATACAAAATTTCGTCACGATCAAAACCATAGTTTTGAAATTATCAAGAAAACTAAATTTCAAACGGCCATATTTACGGAACCCCTAGTCTAATTATGCTCATTGATGAACGTGACCGCAACATTCGAGATCCACACCTATCCTGCAAATTTCAAGTCCCTACGCTTTTCCATTACAAAGTTATAATTTTCTAAGGTTTCTATGGTTGTGGTCATGCGAGCTGAACAAAATTTCGAATGTAACTGTAACGTAATTCTCCATCTGAGTGCAAAATTTCACTTTGATCGAATCAGTGGTTTCGAAGTGATCAGAAAAACAAAATTTCGAGCGGCCATATTCACGGAACCCCTGGGCGAATTTCTCTTAATAACGAACTTAACCGCGGCATTCGAGATTCGAACCTACCCTGAAAATTTCAAGTTCTTAGGACATTCCGTTTGAGAGTTATCGTGTATACGGACAGACGGCCGGACGGACGGCTGGACAGACGGATGGACAGACAGTCTCGAATTTTTTGACGGATTCGTCATCAGTGAGTCGAACATAGTCGTTTGAGACCATTTTCGGCTCAAAATTCGAAAAATACAGACATCGTGACGAAATGATATAACCCTCGTCTAAGTAGTACGAGCGCTCAAAAAAAATAGGGAATTGACTAGAAATACTAAACTCCATTTCAAAAGTTGAGAAGTCCAATAATATCATTAATATGGATGCTCCAGAGAAGCATTGAGGTATTGAAAAAAAAAAAATTTAAACGAAGAACTTATAAATAATTCTGGAAATAAGTTGAACACAATATGGTCTGACATCAAAAAAGACACTGCAAGAAGAAAGAGCCATAAAGCAATTGGAATATTGATTCCCGCATCTACAACTTTTTCTCAACGGTGACTACGCGAATGAGTGGGGATATGAACATGGCTATATCATTTCGTCACGTTACTGTATTTTTAGAATTTTGAGCCGAAAAGGGTCTCAATCGACATGTTTCGATTCACAGATGACGAATCTGTCGAAAAATTCGAGTCTAGTCGTCCGTATACACGATAACTCTCGTTTTAGGGTAGGCTCGAATCTCGAATGCCGCAGTTGAGTTTGTTATTAGGCAAAATTCGACCAGGGGTTCCGTGAATATTTGGTTTTCCTGTTTTCTTCGAAACTACTGATTCGATCAAGATGGAATTTTGCACTCAGATGAAGAATGACGTGTTCAAGCCACATGCAATTTTGTCCAGATCGCATAAACAGAATCACAGAAACCATAGAAAATTATAACTTTCGAACGGAAAGGCCTAGAGACTTGAAATTTTCAGGATAGGTGTGGATCTCGAATGTCGCGATCACTTTCATCAAAGAGCAGAATAAGACTAGGGGTTCTGTAAATATGGCCGTTCAAAATATTTTTTTCCTGATAATTTCGAAACTATTGATTGGATTGGAAAAATTTTGCACTTAGCTGAAGAATAATGTATCTTTGTGCGGAATTTTGTCCAAATCGCATTACCAAGACCATAGATACCGAAGAAAATTCTATCGGATTATCGAAAAAAATTTTTTTACGTGCAGTCTGGAGTTTCGGATTAATTTGATTTTTTGTGCCAGATTTCAAAAATGTCTTGAATAGGTTACTGAAACTGGAAAATGCGAATCTACCTAGTAGGTGGATGAACGAGCACTACAAAGCTCCTGACTCCACGGCAGTGCTGTTTATAATTTTTGTATGCACGTAAAAAATTATTCAGTAGAATAAGCGTCTCCTACGGAAAGTAAATCAAAGGAAACATGAGAATCATGATTCGCAACTGCCGACCGGTTTCGGCTTTATTTAGCCTCATCAGGAAAGTGCAGGATGAATTTGGCGTGGAGCACAGCTTGCTTCAAAACGAACAGCTGTGTAGATTTCGTCACTAACGTCACCTGTCCGCTCGAACAGCAGCTATCCCCACGTCTCTTCAGGTAGGTATTTGGAAAGACTTTGTGATCCCCTGAAACCTCAAGCATGGAACCATATACGAACATCAACATCGTAATAATAATTATGCCATGTTAAAGTGAAAATTACTCTGAAAGAACTGAAACTGAAATTGCCATAAATCTAGGTGTTGTTATGATTTAACTCAAAAGAATATCTTCAATCGCCATAATAAGTTCAGTGAGCTACCGGATCATATGAATACCCGGTGGTCGAAATCTTGAGCATAGCAGGTACAATTTTCTTCATGAATCATGAAGCATATTCGTTGGGCATGGAAGTATTGAGACTTCATGTTATTGTATTTTCCCTATATCATCCTATTCCACTCATTCTAATCCTAACTTCTGGGCACTCCTATACAAACATGTTCAATTGGACTAAGCACAATGAAATTCCGTCTAGAAGTCGATGAGCAACTCCGGTTTCACAAAATCTGAAAAAAAAAAGTTACAATGTTAGATAGATTGGGGCAAACTCGGACTGTCGCAAATCTCTCGGTATATTCTGGAACATCCATCTCTGTCCTTTTGACGAAGGAGATAAATTCTCCTTCGAATACAATCTCGCAGGGGTCGAATCTGCTACGTAAGACCCGAAATGGTCATCAGAATCGAATCATGCTGCGGATTTCCATTTCGACGCGTGATCTGATTTCGAGTGGTCACTTTTCTTGAAGGCGAAGCCCCGATTTACATCCGAACCAGCATAATGGAAAGAACAAGGAGGGTCGAACGTCCCATGTGTCATATATAGAATCTATTTTATTTTTGTGATGTTGAATTGGATAGGTTTTCTACGATGGGGAGGAGGAAATCTCCTCAATCGATATTAAACGTCTCCATTATCAAAACGAGTCATTCCAAAATGACGCCTAGATGTCAGCACTGCTTAAAGTTACGTGTCTTTTCAACTGCCATTTCATTTCAATGGAAGGTAGCACAGGATGTCCCACGTTGCACCTTCAACCCCGAAATTGGTATTATAAAGGTAAAAGTCATGATTTTGGGAACTATATTATGTACCGACGAGAAAAAACTACCTCCTGGTTATCAAATTACAGCCGAATGGATGTAATTGATCCTTTCCATTTCTGAAAATATAGTCCAATAAATATTTCAGTGAATATTTACCTAATATTTTATTACACAATATATAATATTTGGTCAAATGCTAACAATAAGCAATAATCTTCCAAATCTCATTATGGCGTTATACCGAATCAAGTTGTAAATTGTTGATGGAGTTCGAGTGGATTCGATAAAACTTGGAATTCCAGTGTACATTTCACTGGATATTAATACAAAATTCAATTTTTCTTCTTAATCATTACGAGGAATTTTGGGGTAGACGATAACACTTTGCGACCATTAGTAAAATTATGACCATGGTATACTATATATATTTCAATGACTCGTCCACATCATACTTTGGTTGTTAATATGGGCGTTTCTTTCTCACTCTACACTTTTTGATCTGGCCGTGAAAACGCCTAACCAAATCAGATGTTGGATGTTGTGTACAAACGGCACGACCATCGTACAACTTGGTCAGTTGAATTTGTCACTAGTGTTCACGTTGCAAGAAACAATGGTTCAGGTCAAGAAAAAACTAAAAATTCGAATTTCTCCAATAGTAATATCCTTAACAGTCTTAACACTCGATCAAGTTGGGAAGATTGTTTTCTGGCGTCCCTGTTACTGTTACTGGGAAATATCCCATAATCAGTTGAACTCTTAATAGGGAAGACCGGCGCTGGATATGACTTATTTTTTGTAAAGTGTGTGTGTGTGTTTTTATTCAATTCAAATAGAAGTGAAAATTTTCGAAGAATTCAATAAAGTAAACATTACAGGACTTCACTTGATTTTGCATGAAGGTTTGTATGAACAAATGGATCGATGCAACGATGGAAGAAGTCGATTTGGAATAATAAATATTAATAAAAAATTACGAAAAGCACTGCCGTGAATTCAGGAGCTTTTGAGCGCTTGTACATCCACCTTGTAGGTAGATTCGCATTTTCCAGTTTTAGAAATCAATTGAAGGAATTTTTGACAGCTGTCAAAAAAAATCTGAAACTCATGCTAAACTCCAGACTTCATGTCTTCAGCTGACCAATTCTTTTTCGATAATTCGCTAGAATTTTCTACGGTATCTATGGTCTTGGTGATGCGATCTGGACAAAATTTTGCACGTAGTTTGAATACATTATTCCTCAGCTAGGTGCAAAATTTCATTCCAATCCAATCAGTAGTTTCGGAACTATCAGTAAAAAAACATTTTGAACGGTCATATTTACGGAACCCCTATTCTAATTTTGCTAATTGATGAACGTGACGCGATAGTCGCGATCCAAACCCACCCTGAAAATTTCAAGTTCCTAGGCCTTTCCGTTCAAAAGTTACAATTTTCTATGTTTTCTATGGTTCTGGTCATGCGATCTGGACAAAATTTCACATGTTGCTTGAAAACCTCATTCTCCATTTGAGTGCATAGTTTCATCTCGATCGAATCTGTAGTTTTCAAATAATCAGGGGAAACAAAACTTTGAACGGCCATATTTACGACCCCTGGTGGAATTCGGCCCATTAACGAACTTAACGGCATTTGGGATCTGAACCTACACTGAAAATTTCAAGTCTCTAGGTTGATCCGTTCGAGAGTTATCGTGCTTACGGACGGCCGGACGGACAGACTCGAATTTTCCGACGGATTCGTCATCAGTGAGTCGAACATAGTCGATTGAGACCATTTTCGGCTCAAAATTCGAAAAATACTGACATCGTGTCGAAATGATATAGCCTCGTGTAAGTAGTACGAGCGCTCAAAAAGTTTCTATTGGCTATAAATTTTGGGCAAACGGTATATTTAGGTTATTTTCGATATCAGACCTGATGCAGATCTAGTCTTGGAAGACATTTGAAGGAAATTCTTTTAGCTGAATAATTGTACTGAGTCGTACTGAAAAAAAATTGAAAAGCACGGACGTGAATTCAGGACACAACATTCAGAGCAGGATTGGTGGATAGTTTCTGCGATACCGAAGTTTAATTTTTGTTCTACTTCTAGTGATACGATCCTCATGAAATTGCAGATGAAGCTTCTTGTCCTTATCTCACAACTAAAAACGAAGTTTCAATTCAGTATTCAGATTCAGATCAGTATATTTAGAATTATTCAAAAATATATTCAGATGGCTTTATCTACGCAGCCCTTTGTCGGGTGTTCTATTTATGAACATTACTGACGCATTCAGACCTCGAACATAGCCTGAAATTTTGAAAAACCCTTGTTCAAAGGAACAAGCGCGCAAAAAGAGATTGAGAAATTGCAAATAGTTTGTATTTTATTGAAAGGAAACATTAAGATGGAATTTCTGGATGACTCGATATTTTGCACCGTTTCTTGATTCAACCAACTGATATATGATTCAAATCCCTTCAAAAATTCAATTATCAAAAGTCCCTGAAAAACCATTAATCCACTGACCAAGATTTCAATCAGTAGCCGAACATTTCCCCTGGACTGATGAATGATTCGAGTTATTCTCTGCTTAGACTCTGAAGATGAATGCTTAGATCTCAAATTGAATAAAACCTACAACGAAGATACATCAGAATTCTGCGTTCGTTCCTTCATTCTATCTATGCATATACAATACGTCTTGTACCGTTGTTTGCAATCGATGGGCCCCTTTTTCCATGGAAATGTATGGAAAACTTCGGACACGTATCCGCTTCTAATGGAAAATGGAAGATGGTACTTATATTACATGGAAAATATGTTTATCGGCTCGAAAAATAGAATGAAATATTCATGAGGTGTTCTCATGGTTCTGCATAACAAAAGGAAATGTTTATCCTTCATAGGAATATTTCCTTACTTGAAAGATCTCCCAGAGAGAAATATAAATGCTGCAGGTAAATACGTCAACTTGCAGTATTTTCTAATATTTCAGTAAAATTATAATTTGGCCATTGAAGAAACACAATTGAAAAAGTGCTTTCATTAGTACCGACAACTGAAATGTCTGTGATATATTATTATAAAACTGAATTAGGATCGGTTCAAATCTTCTCATGGCGTTGTGTAAAAATGTTTAAAATTATAAATAGAAGGCTCAGAAGAAATAGTACCAATTTTCGCACCATGTAATACGGGCTTTAGGTTGAAAACATAGGTGTATCGTGATGGAGATGTATCTGTTGTAAAATAATGGAAACACTGAAATGAAGAACCTTCGTTTCAATTGTACAAAGTTCAATCAACGAAATAATATTCTGAATTTATGTATGAACCCTCCTATTCAGAAGAACTGAAATTGACCTGCTTCAGTCATTCTGCGAATTTTCATTTCAGACATTCCCGAGATGAACTCCGAAATTGCATGATCAAATTTTCCGGTTCCTATCAAAGCCGTCACATTCCACCAACCTACAAATCCCAAATGAGGGGCCACGAGACCGTTGCTTAAATGGTGGCCATAAAATAACCCTCCTTCGATGCGGAAATCAATGCATAAACTGCGCGGAAACATATGCAGGAGTCGTGGAAAATCCCATTTTTCCAGTTTCCCTACCCCGAGATGACGTTGGATATGCCGCTTCCTTGTGGGTGCTGTAGGGTGAAAAACGACGCATTAATAATTCATGCAATATTTTATTTTGCGTTTTATTACCGCAGATCACCCCATTATTGACTATTATTGTGGGGAAGTATTGGTTACCCATCTGGGGCATGTACTTGAGCTTTTTTTCTCGGTGTTCATGCAAATTGATGTCATTTACTCTCCCCAAAAACGGTGAAAACGGAAATCCCAATATTTTTTTATCAAGCGTTCATACTGAATGTTGTATTGAAACAATTATTTCTATTTAATATTGTCGAATTCATTCTTGATAGCAATATAGGTACTAATGAATGTGCCTAACTGAAGGAGATATATTTGAACACTTTGGAAGAATCACATTTAATAATGAGAAACGTTGGTATACGGTTTGTCAATTTGAAAAGGTACCACCCTTAAGTTCTCGGCGGATTTTAGGGGTTGCTGTCATCACGCTCACAGGGTTGATACAAATTGATGGCAACCAACCGTATAAAATGCCCCCGTACGAACCAAAGTTTACCTCTTTTTGCATTTTTTCTGCTCCTGCATGGAGGCTATCCCTCTCAAATTGGTACACCGTATATTGCTCTTGAAGCTCTTATTTTAATAGTTCTTAAGTTTTGGAGATATTAGAAATCACATTGAATTTTATGATTATAATAGACTGACAACTATTAAGATGATGGGTTCTGATGAACTTACCCAATATATAGCCTCTTCCAACAAGAGGTTTAATTACGAATGTCCTGCCATATTTGAAGTGTTGAAATAAAACTGACAGAGATTTTGCATTTTACAAGTGAATGGTTATGAAATATAACAATAACATTTGGCAGATATTGTGTTTTATCATCAACCTCAGATTTTGTACTTTGGATTGAAATCGTAATATCCCTTCATCTTAATTTGAATTGAAACCTATTGTAGGCAGACCGTTCATTAAAAAAATAAATCAACTGTGGTCATTTGTGTCTTCAAAATTCGAAATATTAGAAGGAGCATGAATTGAAACAGATAGCTAATTCCCTTAGTCACACCAACCCTGATGGGGCTAAAATTCATTAATCCTTCTTAAAAATCAGTATTAAATCCGCATATTTGGAGAGGATTTCTACTCAATTTCACGAGGTATTTTAACGTTTAACCTGAGTTGCGTGGAGCAAATTAAATGTGGGGCCCTTATAAATTGAAAATTTTCCAGGCGCTTTGGACCGCAACCATAAACAAGTCTAGAGGCTGCACTACATTAGGGAATTAACCGAGCTGCTGGCCCTTGGGCCGACATCTCACCGGCCAGACAATTTTGTGGTTCGCTCTACCGTTCTCGAGTTATTACAACAAGATGCAACTCCGCGAAATGAGGTGATGAGAGTTGCTCCAGCTAAAATTTACATTGGGAAAGTAGTATGCTCTAACAAATTTAAAATTAAAGATCGATAAACGATAGTTGGACCGATTTAAATTGAAAATCACTCCACTGAAATTTACAATAATTAATATTGAATTCGCAAATCAACGGCTATAAAATAAACTTGACGACATACATTGGTAAGATAATACCATCATTCTATATAATAGTGATATTTCAACATTTTGAACGATTCATGGGGCTCATAGTTCATTGTTTTTCAATTGATTCTGTTCAAAGATAAAAATTTATATGAATATGCTCGATACTTCAGGAGGGGCAATAGGGCAAGCTCATCCTTGATCAATTTTTTTTCAGAGATGTACCGATTATAGAAACTTAATATTTACATTTTCCGATATCTTTAGTAGGTTTGTGAATACAGAACTGTCGACGG
The DNA here is from genome assembly GCA_963966015.1 of Aphidecta obliterata. Classification (NCBI taxonomy): domain Eukaryota; kingdom Metazoa; phylum Arthropoda; class Insecta; order Coleoptera; family Coccinellidae; genus Aphidecta; species Aphidecta obliterata. The sequence continues at coordinate 13,919,526 of OZ014429.1, read as the reverse complement.
TTACCTTGAGCGGTGTGCTGACAGGGCATTTCGTATATTGTCCCACCAGACCTATATACCGATTGATGGGAATAAATCGCGTAGGCCGGTGGGTCATATTCTCTTCTACGCGGTTGACTGATCAGTTTGAAGCGAACGATCAAAACTAAGGAGGATTTTACACCTCTACTAAAACAATCCCTTAGCTATCCTCACGATCGTTTATGCAATGGAATTATTATACTTCTCTTCAATAATAAGCAGCTAACTGATTTGATCAACGAACTGATTTGATCAACTCTTGAAGAAACTCACTCATATGTAAAATTCCCCATGGAATAGTTCAACATTAACAGAGTGAAGAAAAATAACCAATTCGTAAATTTCCACCAACGGTATTTAACTCTAGGAATGCAAACTTCAAAGCGTTCTCCCTTTTGTGTCTCACAAGTGAATTACACGGTAACTTGGCTCTATTTAGCTTTTCCTAAATACACTCAAGTTTCATATTGAATTACACATTGTAGCGGGGATCGTGAGGACGTGGAAGGTTGTATTTATTTTACATTATTAAGTGGGTCGTACAGTGATCGGACGACGGAGTCAGGTAGAGATGGATTGGCCAAATATTTGGAATTTAATAGTAAACTGTGAGATCGAATGTTTGAATGTCAACACGAATAATGCCCCAATGTTTGACGATGTGAGAGGGCTTGTTGAAAAATCGGTATTTATATTATGTATGACTTTTTGACATGTTGAATCTGGAGAATTCCTTCCTCTGTTTCGGTGTTGTGTGAGCAACAAACTTTCTTCAATTTGGGTCCCCTACGAAGATTATCGACTTCGCTAAATTAGTGGACTTCCTGGGGAAACCTTGGTGAAAGTATTACGCACACAAGATCAGATGGTCGCGTTCATCATTTTTTACGCGCTCGTTTCTATGAACATCATTATTATCCAAATGTCTGTAATTTTCGAATTTTGATCCAAGACAGGTCTCAAACGATTAGGTTGGACTCGCATATGAAAAATTCATCCGTCCGGCCGTAAACACGATAACACTCGAAAGAAGAGGTCTAGACGTTTGAAATATTTAGGCTACGTTCGAAGTCTGAATGCGCCTGTTGAGTTCGTCGATGGGCGAAATCCACAAGGGTTCCATAGATGAAATTATCTGAATTGTTTTCTTCTCAATTATTGTAGAATACCGATCAACTCGAATTGAACTTTGTAGTTAGTTGTAAGATAACGATGGTTCATGTGAAATTTCGTAAGGATCGTATCACTGCAAAAATTCTTCTTTGAAACCTCGGTATCTCAGAAACTATTCGCAATATCCTGCTGAAATTTGCTATCTACATACGATTGAATAAGTTGTGTAGATATCCAAAATTTGGTCTGTCTGATAGTCTCATTTGTTCAATAAAATTGGGTGTTTCCATTCATTGAAGTGTATAAAGATGAATTTACAGTATTTGACAATGAACACTGAAGCCTTTTTTGGTACATAGAAGAAAAACCCACCTATCTAGGTGGTACTGGAGCCTACACAGAACACAACCGGGTCTACTTACACACAAAAAGTCTGAGCTTATAAGTGGTCTCGCAGAGACCTAGGAAAGCCGGAATATAAACAAACAAATTTCTACCTCATTCGAGAAAAGTAACGATGAAATAACTCCCTGAAAAGACTGCACTTCGACACCTTGATATCTAAGGAGTGAATGCTCGAATTCCCCATCCGATGCTTTCAGTAATTTGACAAATGTCAACACCATTGGCAGCTTGTACACTATGCTCGGTCTCAAATTTCCCCAATCCAGCTGAAATTATTCCAGATTTTTGTTCTCGATTTTCCGCCTACAGAATCCGGAAATTCGCATGGCATCTTATTCCAACTTTTCTATCACTCATTAAAATATCAGAACCCTCTCGCCCCGACACCAGCCATTCCTAATGCAATTACGGAGCGTCGGGCTTGAGAGGGGGCCAGGGTGGCGCTTCAGTTGTTTCATCTACACTTGACATCTGGTTGTTAATTAAAGTTAATTGTTGATGACGGAGCCGAGGAATCAAACTAATATTTTGAACGAACGTCTTGAAACTTCGGAGAAAGACATTTGGTTTTACGATTACGACAGCTTATTGAAATTTTGGCGGCTGATGGTTCGAAATAAGCAAACGTTCCTCTGATGAACATTGAGTGGGCATTCGGTATTTGATATACAGATTCGAATTCATTTGATACTCTGACGAGATCTGATGAATTGAAGAGGAGAACTTCTAAACTTGAAGGACAGATTTATTTAGTGAAGTTATAGTAGTTTTATTCCATCATTTATTCGATGACCGACTGGTTCGTTCAAATTTGTCTGACGAAACTGCTGCGAAGTTCCGAATGAAATGTTCACGTTCAAAATTCCAATTCCTTATTGAGTTTTTTTTGGCGCTTTATACTCAACTACTTTTATCTACTTCCTCCATCTTCCAAATTGCACCGCTATCACTTTCTAGGTCTTTCGTTGCTTCTTTTGATGGTGATCCTCCGTGATATTCTTCTGTTCTATACTCATCATCGAATGTATTCTCCACTGTCTGTCCCATTTTTTTTCTAACTTTTCTAGGGAATCATGTTATTTACAAAATCTGTCGTGGTCTTTATGTCTCAGGGCTGGTTTCTGGTGCGTATGTCAAGATTGATCCTACTGCATGCAGTCTTATGAATGCGGTCTTTTTCTTATTTTTCGGATGTTTTTTTTCCTGAAAATAGTATAATTGGGTTGAGAATCCCTTCTTGTTGCTTTCATCGCTTATTTTTTCACTTCCTACTTCACTTCACAATTGCTTTCTACCCCCTAGTAATATTTTCATCTTGACTTAAGAAATTCACTCGTATACCAGAAAAAACATGAAATACACTTCAAAAGCAGTATTCTCAGAAATATGCAGAGTACTATGTATTTTCTTTCAAGGTGTCATTTTATGTTTTGCATGAAGTTTTGTTCGGTCTTCAGTGATTTTCAAATGAAATACTCTTCTGAGGTATGTGGGACATACAAAATATGTACCCACAATGCGTTGTAGATCACACCATTTGCCCACGACGGGTTTTAGCTCATTCTATTTTGCTATTCATCTTGAAAAATCGAAATCTGTTAATATTCTCGTGAGCTAAGCATCCCGCCTGTCGGAATATAAACACGACATACAATATTGTGGTTTGGCTCCTCAATAAATTAGTCTTGGTACCTTTCCATCCTCGCAATTCGCCACGACCTGAAAATAAATATTCACATCACCGACGAAATCTAAAACCATGGTTTTCCTTCGGAACTTTTTCATTTCAGAATATCAATTATTCGAAGTTCATAAACATTTTCCAGGCTGGGAGTACTGGAAGGATTTTATATTGGAACAATGTAAGCTGCTTCTTCATTTCTCCTTGGATATCACAGTCTGACCTGGAGATGGCCATCCGGTCCCTCCTAGGTATTTTCTACCACATTCACAGGGTTATGAGTTTAACAGTTATTTGTGTCGTAAGTAATTCTCATTTTTCTGTTTTACTTTCCAGACAGATCTTTCATGTAGGGGATTACCTATTATTATATTCTCGTTATTCTTCCTACCTGTAGTTGTATTTTTCTTCTGTTTAGCATTATTCCATTTGAACCGACTACAACAACATTGCAAGTATAATAACATCAAGAGAAAAAACATATCTTGATTGTGATGATCTAGTATCAGTTTAAATTATTCCAAAATTAAATATATATTATATGCATCTATTGAAGTATCCCTTCAAACATTGATAACGGATATCGTACATTGGAAAACATTCATCACAGACTACAGACCATCGCACATGGAAATTGCACCTATTTTTCCCGATCTGAGGCAATTTTTTTCGCAGTTGAATTCCGAAACATCCCATAAATCTTGCTATCAATTACATGGGGAGCAATTAACAGCTTTGATATGCGAAGCATGCTAATAGCATCAAGTATTATGCGATGCAGGAACAAGCGGGTATCATTCTGTTTGACGGCATATTCCAATTAACATACCACCTGGTCCTCGAGGCAAGTTGGACTTTTGTTGTTAACTAGGGAATTCAAAATTTTTCTGCATGTAGAATGGATACGAATTTTTCAGGAATCCCAAAGATAAAAATGTGAGGACGTGATTGACCTAAAATTTCATTTCTTTCTGGCGAAATGAACGGTAACAAATTAGGTAACTTACCGTAATCCCTACGGAAGCATATTGTAATATATATGAACAAGTCAATTTAGAACAATATTGCATTAAATCACTATGTATAACTTATATTTCCAGAGTCTCTGGAGTAGTAAATTACCAATATATAAGAATATATTTTTGTCCGACCGTGGGAAAAGTGACACTATTTTGACCTGTTTTATAATATTCTTACCGCACTGCTGTAGCGTGCGGTAATGTTACAAATGGATTATTTAAATGAAATGAAACAAAGTACATTCACAGAAAAGGATTCACTGTTGTCTTTTCTGCAAAAATCCATGAAGCGTTGGTACGCAAGTTCATACTTCTCTCTGGATTTTGCCGGAAGTAAATTAAGTGAAGCCGCGTTCGCGGCTTCTACTAGTTCAGGAGGCGTGCATGGTAACAAATAATCACTATCAGTATTGATGTTTACTAATTCTTTTTAATTCCTTATAAAATACAACGAATCAAACAAAACCGGCTTGAAAATTATTTTACTTCTGTCATAACAAAGTAATTTCCATGGTTACCACTCCTATATTCCATAAAGAACATAGAGAAACCTATGTAAACTTACTTGATCACATCTTGAATGACATATTTTTCAATTAGTTTTTCAAATGTAAATCAACGATCGAAGAAAAAATAGTATGTTTAATTCGTGGGAAAAGCATATTCCCAAACTCCTGTGTTACCAGACGAGAAGCGTAGCGACAATTATCACAGTCGTTTGGGAATATTATGCATTTCCCACTAATTATACAATATACTATTGTACAACGCACGTTACCGCGTGCGATGTTGCGGACCTTTTCAAAGGTCGTGTGTTCACGACCTCCAACTAGGACAGCAAAAAGAGTACACACTTAATCGTGTACCTGGAAGAAGTAACCGCCTCACATCTTCCTGCAATTCTCGAGACGAGTAATTTTATGACACATCAAACGCTATTGCAGGCACGTGTGTTATCCATTAGTGTAATTTTACGTTCGGTTACATAATGAGGCATAAAACTTTACGCACATTCGTGCGTTTCTCAAACTTAATTCCATAGTTGAAGCATCAGAGATTGAAGGCAGTTGCGAAGGCTTTAAAATTTAATGCCCCATTTGTCGAGTATAAAGCTGGAGAGTTGGCGGTATGATCAATATACTGCGCTTCATAGATTTCGAGGTGCTTTCTTCATAAAAACCGACAGTAAAAAGTTCATCTCGAACTGTATCGGATAATTCTACTTCGAGGAAATTATATTTTGATTCATATGGCAGACTCTTTCCTAGTCTGACAACATCAATTCTACCTTGACAAGTATTTTATGGAATTATTATATTTTATTAAATGAATTAATATAGTTGGTAGTTTGAGAGAATATTATCCTCATCCAATTTTTATATAAAAACAAATAACATTAATTGCAACTAACCATAGATGGTAAAGCACTTGAAAACTTTGGTCACTTTCTGAGCGCTCGTCCTACTTACACGAGGGCTATATCATTTCGTCACGATGTCTGTATTTTTCGAATTTTGAGCCGAAATTGGTCTCAAACGACTATGTTCGACTCACTGATGACGAATCCGTCGAGAAATTCGAGTCTGTCCGTCCGTCTGTCTGGCCGTATACACGATACTCAAACGAACCGACCTAAAAACTTGGAATTTTCAGGGTAGGGTCGAATCTCGAATGCCGCGGTTGAGTTTGTTATTGGGCGGAATTTCACTAGGGGTTCCGTAAATATGGCCGTTCGAAACTTTGTTCTCCTGATTACTTCGAAAATACTCATTCGATCGAGATGAAATTTCGCACTCTGATGGGGAATGACGTGTTCAAGGTACTTGTAGAATTTTTTCGAGATGTCATGACCAGAACCATAGAAACCATAGAACATTATAACTTTCGAATGAAGAGGCCTAGGGACTTGAAATTTTCAGGATAGGTGTTGATCTCGAATCGAGCAAAATCAGACAATAGGGTTCCGTAAATATGGCCGTTCAAAATATTTTTTTCCTGATAATTCCGAAACTACTGATTGGATTGGAATAAAATTCTGCACATGGATGAAGAATAATGTATTCAAATTACGTTCGAAACTTTGTCCAGATCGCATCATCAAGACCATAGATACCATAAAAAATACAAGCGAATTATCGAAAAAAAAAATTGGTCACCCGAAGCACTGACGTGAAAATTTTTTTTTGCCGGCTGTCAAAAATTTCTTCAATTGGTTTCTAAAACTGGAAAATGCGAATATACCCACAAGGTGAATGAACGAGCGATCAAAAGCTCCTGACTTCACGGCAGTGCTTTTTATAATTTTTCTAGGAGAATTTGTCACTTTTGCTATCAAATAAAAAATTATAAAAAGCACCGCTCGTTCATCCACCTTGTAGATTGGAGAAATTTTTGACAGCTGTCAAAAAAATGTTAGCAGCTCTTTGTCAATTATGCAGAATCAGATTTTCATTCAATAATTCGTTGGAATTCAAAGTTATTTTGGTTATGCGATCTGGAACAAATGTAACTTGAATATATCATTCCGCATTAAAATACGAAATTTCGTCACGATCGAATCTGTGGTTTTGAAATGATCAAGAAAATTTAATTTCAAACGACCATATTTACGCAGCCCCTGGTCGAGTTTTGCCCAATAAAGAATTCAACCGCGGAATTCGAGATTCGAACCGTCACTGAAAATTTCAAGTTTCTAGGTCGTTCCGTTCGAGTTATCGTGTATTCGGACGACCGGACGGACAGAATTAGTTTGGAGATATTATTGCTCATCTATGTGCAAAATTTCATTCCAATCCAATCAGGAGTTTCGAAACCATTAGGAAAAAATTTTTTTGAACGGCCATATCTACGAAACCTCAAGTCTAATTTTGCTCATTGGTGAACGTGACCGCCACATTCGAGATCCACACATTTCTTGAAAATTCATAGTCCCAAGGCCTTTCCATTCGAGAGTTATAATTTTCTATGGTTTCTATGGTTTTGGTCATAGATCTAGACGAATTTTTGCATGTAGCTCGAATATATCATTCTCCATTAAAAAAAAATTTCGTCACGATCGAATCCGTAGTTTTGAAATCATCAGGAAAAAAATATTCAAACGACTATATTTACGGAACCCCGGTCAAATTTTGCCCAATAACGAACCGCGGCATTCGTGATTCAAACTTACGCTGAAAATTCCAAGTTTCTAGGTTTTTCCGCTCTAGAGTTATCATGTAATCGGCCGGCCGGAAGTACGGACAGGCTCGAATTTTTCGACGAATTCTTCATGAGTGCGTCGAACCTTGTCGATTTAGACCATTTTCGGCTCACAATTCGAAATATACAGACATCGTGGCGAAATGATAGAGCCCTCGTGTAAGTAGAATGAGCGCTCAAAAACGATTTTTCCCCTCGAAACTTCAACATCCTGTAGCTCATAGCTCATCAAGGATTTAGGTTTTTCGATTTTTTTTTCTTGAAATAACCTGAGAATTCACAACAACCAACATCTCAGGAAGATCCCGGTATATAGATTGCGTTAACTCATGAAGATATACCCTGTATTGTGTCACTCGTCTTCGAGAAAAATGAGTGTCACATAGGAACATAAGAACGGACGAAATTCTGAAGGTTGCTTTTTTGGAATTTCGGCTAGAAACCGATACAAAGAGTTGAACGGAAGACATATTGCGGATTATTATTTAGAATTTCATCACTTGCCAACATAAGAATTGGAGTTTTTAGGAAAATATATATTCAATTGGGTAACATCTAACAGGTAAAATACATTTAATGGGACAAAATATGTAATTGGGATTAATGAAAATGGAATGTGTAATGAGGGTTATACAGGTTCTATTGCTACAAACTAACATGGTGTTTGCATGATCCTGAAAAAAAAATGAAAATGTATACTCATTGAAAAGACGAGTGTTATAACCAAAATAAATTATTTCTACAACCAGATTAGGTATTTGGAATTAAGTAAAGTAAGGGTTACATCCCCTAGATCCCTAGACCTAGACCCTAGATCTAGTTGTCTGAAACTCCTCGGTTTATCTTCTTTCTCTTCACGCACGACCGGCACGACATACTCGGATAACCGTCATTGCAGTACAATTAACTCGCGATAGACCAAACCAACAATTCTTCGAACTCGAGGCATTTTTTTACGCTCAATACTAGTAGACGGAGGTGCGATAACTAATGATATCTGCAGAAATTAGCACTCATAAACTGGTTTCTTCATGAAACTAGAAGATGAAATGTTGTTCTCGCAAAAATTATCGAAGATGAAACGTAGATATTGTTAACATAACATGATTCAAATATAGTCATTATGATACAAAAAAAAGTCGAAGAAATTATTCCTCCTAGGTACACCTAACAACCCTTTCAACGTAACTGAATATTTTATTCATTGCTAACAACGCAGAGAATCGAGGCCCACTCTGTATTATAACGATCACAATCATAATCCATAGAAATGAAACATAACAGATGCATCATTTCTGTACATACTGCACAGTTATGTACTATTTTCGATGTTATCCAGATACTAAGCACTGGAAGCCTTCTCGGCCGTGGCTATAATTCAACCCTAACAAACTTAACTCATTCCCGCCGCCATAAATTTCCATCTGTGAGTACCACAAAGCATTTACATATCAAACAGCACTGCCGAGCAGGGGAATTTCCAGATGCACATGATTCGTGAAAGCGACATTATTCTGGAAAATCGCGGACGATATTTAGCCCCACATTCTCCCCAATCCCCCAGAATTCTCGCTTTATCGGTGAAATCTACAAACCCAATTTCCCTCGGAACGAATCGATGTGCCGTATTTCTCTCGAAGCGTATAGATCTAGCCAAATCAACGCTTCGGAGGACTTCGGACGTATATCTCCTCGTCAGGATCTTGCATCCCGTCTATATTTTATGAGGATTCTCCGACGAACTCCTTATCTCTACTGTTTCCAATCATTTTCGACTTATTTGACCTTGCTGCCCGAGAAATTTCTGCTGGTATAGAATATGTACCCCGTGTGGTTGGGAGTTATTTAGATGATCTTCTATAAGATTTCATCAAACTCAGTTACGACCGACAATTTATTTTTGTGCCCTTGCTGGTCAAATCTCGCAACACTTGAGGGTGTGAAAGAAAATGAAAAAACCTATCCATAATAAAACTCTTCTTTCTCCACATAAGACCATTTGCGATTTACAAATGAAATACTCTCGAATCGAATCACTCATTTTTGAGCGCTCGTACAACTTACACGAGGGCTATATCATTTCGTCACGATGTCTGTATTTTTCGAATTTTGAGCCGAAAATGGTCGCAATCGACTATGTTCGACTCACTGATGACGAATCCGTCGAAAAATTCGAGTCTGTCCGTCCGGCCGGCCGTATACACGATAACTCTCGAACGGAATGTCCTAGAAACTTGAAATTTTCAGGGTAGGTTCGAATCTCTAATGCCGCGGTTAAGTTCGTTATTGGGCAAAATTCGTCAAGGGGTTCCGTAAATATGGCCGCTCGAAATTTTGTTTTTCTGATTACTCCGAAACTACTGATTCGATCGAGGTGAAATTTTGCACTCTAATAGAAAATTAGGTGTTCAAGCTACATGCAAAATTTTGTTCAGTTCGCATCACCAGAACCATAGAAACCATAGAAAATTGTAACTTTTGAACGGAACCGCCTAGGGACTTAAAATTTTCAGGATAGGTGTGGATCTCGATTGTCGTGATCACTTTCATCTATGAGCAAAATTATACCAGGGGTTCCGTAAATATGGTCGTTTGAAATTTAGTTTTCTTGATAATTTTTAAACTACAGATTCGATCGTGACGAAATTCTGTATACTAATGGAGAATGATATATTCAAGCTACATTTCTCTAGATCGCATGACCAGAACCATAGAAACCATAGAAAATCACAACTTTCTAACGAAAAAGCCTAGGGACTTGAAATTTTCAGGATAGGTGTGGATTTCGAATGTCGTGATCACATTAATCTATGAGCACAATTATACTAGGGGTTCCGTAAATATGGCCGTTCAAAATATTCTGTTCCTGATAATTTCGAAACTACCGATTTGATTGGAATGAAATTTTGCACCTAGCTGAGGAATAATGTATTCAAACTACGTGCGAAATTTTGTCCAATTCGCATCACCAAGACCGAATTATCGAAAAAATATTGGTCACCTAAAGCACTGACTTGAAGTCTGGATTATCGCCTCAGTTTGAAAATTTGTTTGACAGCTGTCAAAAAAGGAAAATGCGAATCTACCTACAAGGTGCATGTACGAGCGCTCAAAAGCTCCTGCCTTCACGGTAGTGCTTTTCGTAATTTTTGAACAAATAAACCGATTGATTGATTTTGGATAGCATGAATTAATGATTCATTTCTAATGATGAATCATTGCAATCGTTCCAGAAAAAAAATTAATGGCCTCCTGAAATTGTCAATTGACTGACAAATCCAGAATTCAAAATTCGAATTCTTTATTGTTATTCAAAAATTGAAGATTCAAAGTGGTAAAGAACTTTGCCTTGGAATAATATTTGAAGCACTCTCAAACAATCTATTCATTAATACCTCTCATGTTTTGCAATATGATTCTTTTTGTGTCCAACGTTTAAGTATTCAATTACCTAAACAGTATTCAAATCTTGAGAAGCATATTATCATTCCAAATATGAATGTATGTATTTCTAATCTAATAGTGACCTTTGAAATCGTCTGAGGAAGAAATTTCTAACCATCCTGAAATTTTCGCCCTTTACATTTTGTTCTGTCGAATCTAGAAATTTTCACTAATGTTCATTGTTTTCGAGTGCCTTTTTTGAGCGCTCGTACTACTTACACGAGGGCTATATCATTTCGTCACGATGTCTGTATTTTGCGAATTTTGAGCCGAAATGGTCTCAATCGACTATGTTCGACTCACTGATGACGAATCCGTCGGAAAATTCGAGTCAGTCCGTCCGTCCGGCCATTCGTAAGCACGATAACTCCCGAACGGATCAACCTAGAGACTTGAAATTTTCAGTGTAGGTTCAGATCCCAAATGCCTCGGTTAAGTTCGTTAATGGGCCAAATTCCACCGGGGGTTCCGTAAATATGGCCGTTCAAAGTTTTGTTTCCCCGATTACTCCAAAACTATAGATTCGATCGAGATAAAATTTTGCACTTAAATGGAAAATGAGGTGTTTTAGCTACATGCGAAATTTTGCCCAGATCGCATGACCAGAACCATAGAAACCATAAAAAATTGTAACTTTTGAACGGAAACGACTAGGGACTTGAAATTTTCAGGATAGGTGTGGATCTCGAATGTCGTGATCACGTTCATCTATGAGCAACATTATACAAGGGGTTCCGTAAATACGGTCGTCTGAAATTTTGTTTTCTCGATAAATTCGAAACTACGGATTCGATCGAGATGAAATTTTGTATTTTAATCGAGAATGATATATTGAAGCAATATTTTGTCCAGAGCGCATGACCAGAACCATAGAAACCATAGAAAATTGTAACTTTTGAACGGAAAGGCCTAGGAACTTGAAATTTTCAGGGTGGGTTTGGATCGCGAATATCGCGGTCACGTTCATCAATGAGCAAAATGAGACTAGGGGTTCCGTAAATATGGCCGTTCAAAATATTTTTTTCCAGATAGTTTCGGAACTACTGATCGGATTGGAATGAAATTATGCACCTAGCTGAGGAATAATGTATTCAAACTACGTGCAAAATTTTGTCCAGACCGCATCACCAAGACCATATATATCGTAGAAAATTCTAGCGAATTATCGAAACAAAATTGATCAGCTGAAGCACTGACATGAAGTCTTGAGTTTCGCCTAAGTTTCAGAATTTTTTTGACAGCTGTCAAAAATTCCTTCAATTGGTTTCTAAAACTGGAAAATGCGAATCTACCTACAAGGGGCATGTACGAGCGCTCAAAAGCTCCTGCCTTCACGGCAGTGCTTTCCGTAATTTTTTCTCTACAATTTCGTCTACAATTTACGGAAATTCCTAACTCTGTACCTACTTTTTTTATGAAATGATTTATTTTAGATATTCGTAATTTCAGGCGTATTTCTAAACTTTCTTGTACCTTAGCTAAAATATATTGTTCTCCACCACAAGTAGTTTCAGCAGGACGGCGCCACTTCCCCTACCATTGGTGGTCTTGCACGAGTTGTCGTGTCATCATGAGGTTCGAAATACAGTTTCGAATTTTCCGGGAAATTTTATTTCGCCTAATCAATGTTATGACAATGAAATAATTCACATCCGTACAAACTATTTCAACGCCTATCAATTCACGAAATAGCCAATGAAGTGGTAACAAAGAAATCTCAATAAAATCCCCATTCGAATTCTTCTACCAGGAATTGAAGGCCGGAATGCGACCGGATACGTGAAGCGTATGGCGCCCTTAATTTGTCAAATCCAGTATTACATGCATCGGCAAGTCAATTTCTGGTTGCCGCAGGCCCAGGCCTGCCAAACGGCACGAGCTCTTGCCATTCAACTGAAGTTTAATCACAGTTTTCGATAATGCCTCGGGCACTTTTCTTATTTCATTAAATTATTCCCCGCGTTTTCGTTTCAAGTTACCCGAACTCTTGGCTGCGCTGGGGCTGATTAATTGAGAAGTTATATCGAGAAGAGGTTTTCCCTAGCGAAAGTCCCGACATCCTGGTTTTTCAGATTTGACTACCCCAACTCAACAATGCATGTTTGTTACTCGGTGGGGGTTGATTTCAGGACTTCAGATCTTAAAATTTAAATTCCACAGTGTGAAGTTTTTTCATTTATTTCTTATCATGAGAAACTTCTGGGCTCCTTCCTATTGGTTTCTCAAAATTTGGTGAAGAAGTTGAGGTTAGCAACGGATCCTGATAGTCTGTAAAAGAAATAATAATGTCATTTTTCTTCTGCTCTCCAGATATCTTGTCCTGAGCAATATCACAAGGAGAAACGTTGCCGTCCAAATATTTCGATTCTCATGAGAATTCGTTGCTTGGTAAATTCGGAAAAGCAAAACTGAAATAAACGAGATTTCGTTGATTATTACATGGAGAAATTGACCTAATTCGCAAATTTTCTTTAATTTTAGAAATCCAGATATACTGGTTGTTTGAAAGAGTATTTTGTATCAATTTATGCTCAGATTGAATAGTTCAGGTAATAGTCAACAGATTCCTTTTGAATGGCCAGCAAATGTATATTACTGTAACATTTTCTTGGATGTATTCCAGAGAATTTTTTTCGCTATCGGCCTTCATATTGAATGCATAATCTTCGGCAAGTTTTGAGACCTCTTCAATGAAAGTAACTACTTTCCTCGAGTGAATAACCTGCTCAAATTTTCCCCAAATGGAGCTCTTCGACTTCTGGGTGTTAATAGGAATATTCTCCGGTTCAATTTTTCTACTATCCGAAGAGTATTGTTGTTCATACCTCAAATTTCTTCTGAGATATTCATTACTCTTTCACACGGGGATGAAGCTGGTAATATTTACAATATTTTTGAGTTCTCGTTCTACTTACACGAAGGCTATATCATTTCGTCACGATATCTGTATTTTTCGAATTTTGAGCCGGGAATGGTTTCAATCAACAAGGTTCGACTCACTGATGACGAATCCGTCGAAAAATTTGAGTCTGTCCGTCCGTCCGTATACACGATAACTCTCGAACGGAACGACCTACAAACTTGAAATTTTCAGGGTAGGTTCGAATCTCCAATGCTGCGGTTGAGTTCGTTATTGGGCAAAATTCAACCAGGGGTAAATATGGCATTTCGAAATTTTGTTCTCCTGATTACTTCGAAATACCCGATTCAATCGAGGTGAAATTTTGCACTCAGATGGAGAATGACGCGTTCAAGCTACATGCAGACTTTTGTCTAGATCGCATAACCAGAACCATAGAAACCATAGAAAATTATAAGTTTCGAACGGAAAGGCCGAGGGACTTGAAATTTTCAGGGTAGGTTAGGATCCTGAATTTTTCGGTCACGTTCATCAATGAGCAAAATTAGACTAGGGGATCCGTGAATATGGTCGTTTGAAATATAGTTTTCTTGATAATTTCCAACCTACGGATTCGATCGTGACGGAATTCTGTATTTTAATGGAGAATGACATATTCAAGCTACATTTTGTCCAGATCGCATCACCAGAACCATAGAAACTTAAGAAAATTATAAATTTCGAACGAAGAAGCCTAGTGACTTGAAATTTTCAGGGTAGGTTTAGATCTTGAATGTCGCAGTCACATTTATCAATGAGCAAAATTAAACTAGGGGTACCGTAAATATGGCCGTTCAAAATGAAGAATATTGTATTCAAACTACGTTGGAAACTTTGTCCAGATCTCATCACCAAGATCATCGGTACCTAGATAATTCTAGCGAATTATCGGGAAAAAAGTTGGTCACCTTAAGCACTGACGTGAAATCTGGAGTTTCGCCCTAGTTTGAAATTTTTTTCGACAGCTCCCAAAAATTTCTTCAAGTGGTTTCTAATAATGGAAAATGCGAACTACCTACATGAACGAGCGCTCAAAAGCGCCTGACATCACGGCAGTGCTTTTTATAATTTTTTTTACACGGATATGGCATTTTGTTATGAGTTATTCAAATCAAATGTACCACGTTAAATGAGGAAAACTCCAATCTGAATTTCAAAATCCTATGCTGTCATCCTCATTCAATTTTTCCAATATAGGTATATTCAATTTTTTATATCGAACAACAGTATAATAATAAAAGTGCGAGATTTGATTTTGACTGATAATATTCAAGAAGACAAAAAATCATTTCCGAAGTTAGACCAGTGCTTCTACATGATACAGCAAAACGTTCTTATTATGGAACATCATTATCAAAACTACTGGTATTGAAATAGTATTCGAACTTGAAAAACAATAGCGAATAACTCGAAAACTGCAAGGGTTTTGAAACTTTTCGCTATCAAGTCCGAGGACACAATGTACAAATTCTAGTGAAATCTCTAATCTGGTGGAAAAAAAAATTATATTTCAGTGTTGTTGTCAGACAGTCCCCATGTTGTACCTCCTATGGATAGGAATATGAATGGAGCATTGGTATAATGTAATATTAAATGAACTAACTCAAACTTTCAGGATTTAATTGGTTTGAACACGTCTTGCATATTAACTTCATTTCCCAAGGTAGTCTGCAGCTTTGCCTTCTTCGAAATTATTCATGAAGCAGAAAGTAGAGAGTTGACGAGCTCTGCAAATGAATTATTAACAATTAAATGAATTCTCTCCAGAATACTCCCAACTTCCTTTCTCAATTCGTATAATACAAAAAATTGCGTTTTGCTAAGATTATCCTTTTGTTTTTTGAATTGAATAAAATAGTTGATTCTTGGAAAGAACAATGTATACACATGTCTTGTTTTTGTTTTCATAACTTCGGGTTATAGGAGAAAAAATTCTTAAGCTATCATTTATTATTCATTAAAGATACTATATATGCTGCAAAATCTTCTTTCTGTAATAAATCTGAAAATGACCATTTTTCTTTCAGGTCAAAGTTATGCTGAGAGTATCAGATCCAACTGGAGCTTCACCGGGTGATTCTGGTTGTTCAAACAGTTTTTTCAGTTTGGACAAAAGAAAGAAACAAGTAACACTCATAGATCCTTCCTCGTGTGGTGGCTCAGCAGCCCCAGAAGATCGCAGGGTGGGTGTAGCTGCACCAAAGATGTTCGCCTTCGATGCCATTTTCTCACAAGATGACTCACAAGTAAGTTAACAATTATCACGGTAATTTTGATGGAATTTATTTTTTGAAATTGATTTTGTTTATCGATCACGACTTCATTACGATTTTCTCATTAATTGAAACAGCTGGGTTATGCCCACAGTAGACAAGGCCATTGGGATATTTTCAACTCTAGGCTTCTTCTTTCAAAAGTTATCGGGTTAACAACCGGACGGACAGAATTGACCACGAGTTCTTCATCTGTGAGTCCAACCTAATTGTTGGAGACCATTCTCGTATGAAAATTCGGAAATAACCGACATTTGGGCAAAATGATAACGCTCTTGTCCATAGAAACAAGCGCGCAAAGAACGCCGCAAATTTTTAACGAATAAATATTATTTTCACATCATCCTCATTTCTCACCGATTGCATGAATTATCCCAATAGATTGAAATAAAAATTTGAATATTTTAGAGAAGAATCTTTATGACCCACGGGGTCCGAAGCCTCTCTGACATTTCCGAAATTATATTCAAAATGTCATAACTCATAAACTATTAGAGGTTTGCGGTGAAGAAGATTCCCCGATTTTTGTCTTCAAAACTCATTAATTGGATTATCGAGCAGGAAGATGTACCAGAAGGAAACTTCTTTTTTTTCATAAAATGATCACTTCAAGTTTTCGAAAAGAGCCGAAGACGTATTTTTTTTTGCTTGTTAGAGACTCCTCAAAATGTGAACTGTAAAATTTCAGAGGGGTTTAAATTTTCTCATTCCCTATCGAACCCAAAAAAAACTGTATTAGGAAATAATAAACCAATATACAACCGATTCAATTCATTTTCCGATGCGATGTTTCCATTGACAAGCCAGAAACTTGGAACGTCTTGTGGCAACCTCGCTCAGAAATTTCCGGTGGATTTATCATGAATGTATCTCCTCATTTCGACCTGAACCGACTGACTATGTAGCAATATTAACGCGATAAAAATTTAATATGCACGAGCTCCGGCCGAAAAGTTATCGCATCCTAACTTTGATTGCATCTCTTCGTAAAATTTTAGGACAAAAAGCATTTAATTTTCCGAATATTCAGGAGCCCAGAGAGGAACTGTGCGGATGCCAGAGCTATGATTTAATTAAGGAACATGCTGGTGGAATATCAACCAACACTCGAATATTTCGGGGTACAATGGATCAGAGGTTTTCAGGTTGGCTTAGGTGATAGGACCGGACTGACAAACTTGTCTTTAGATTGTGAGCAATGACAACAAAAATTAAATTCCAATGGAATAAGGAAAATTTATGAATCATTTATGTTTTCAGATAGTAACTCTATCGATGATGGTGAGTTGCTTCTGTAATACATGAAGAGTTTAATTTCACTCGAGGAGGTTCTCTGTTAGTTAATTGTGATTTCTGTTTGAATGTTCTTTCCTCAATTGGGCTAATGTTATCAGGAATTTTTTTGGTAACAATGTTATCAATATGTAGGTAACATAGAAATTAGAAATTTAATTGTTATATTTCATTAATCAATAATTCTAAAGCAATTTTGTCAGAATCGATAAACCGCAAAAGATGATCTCTCGAAAAATATACATACCAACGTGATAGTAGCGAAAGGGAAAATATATTTTGATTTCAATAGTTTATGGATTTTCACGCATAAACACCACATTTCTAAATGCTCATATATCAACTATGGTTCTTCCAGTCATAATGAATCATTCTGTAATTCCAATGAACATATAATTCAAATATTTGTAACGTTTTCTGTTATCACCATGTTTTTCTCATCATCTTCTGAAGACAGGCCTGATTTCTTCTTTCGTTCAGGACATCGTTAGCACTCGGCTATGTAAAGTAGATAATAGCAACACTGCCTTGAAAATTAAGGAGAAGCGTTGATTCGCCGGTCGAATGAATTTTCATTACCATTTTTATTGTGTCCCTGTGGATTTACACGTGAAGCATATATTTCTCCAAAAAAAAATAGGTAGGCTATATGAGTTCGAACGATATTCATTCTTCGTTTAATTCATTGAAGTATTCATTCCATTAATTTTTTTCGTTTAAGTGAAACATGGATGGCTAGCTGAAGCAATGGTTTGTATGTTCACGCTCTCCTTGGTCTCTCTGCTACCTCTCAGAAACACAGAAGTAGTGGCGATAACGTTTAACCTAGTCCGACATCACCAGATATTTAAAAACAAATTCGATTATCGAAATCGTAACGCAATGGTTCGATTCAAAATGGAATAACAGTACAAGCTTAGACTAATATTAGTGGACAATTATTCATCAGTTTTGAAAACTCTCATGTACTTTTCATTATCAGGCGCTTGAGAATATCTGAAAATACAATGAAACCTGCATAACGACATATCCCACGAGTAAATTCTCATGAAATTTATTCAACGCTACAAATAATTAAATAAAACGCAATAAAAATTCATGGATCAAAAATAAAAACACTGCAGTATCAAAAATTCTAGAAAAGCACTCCTGAAGTCAGAAGCGTTTGCGCACTTCTTTCTGTGTACTATACATATTCATTATTCGGAATCAATTATTCATACTCTCATTTTATTTTCAAAAAATTGATTATTATGGTCATTTCTCTGAGTGATGTAAAAAATTCAGATTTTGATTCTAGAAAGATAAACCACGATATTCTGATTACTGACCTAGAAATATTGATATTTCGTGGGTCATTCGAAAAGACTTTCTGAAGTGAACAAACCCATGAAATTTCATCAAAATCGGATCCCAGATTCCAAAGTTATGGCTATCGTAAATTATCTCCTAAACTAATAACCTTAGGATACAAAACAATCAATCTTTCTGAAAGGCCTGGATGACCTGCATTCACCAATAGGCTATTGCCAACCACTCATGAAACACCCTGTATAGGTATATGTATGTGTGTATATTTCATTTCAGAGTTGTTAATCATTTGTATTTTGATTCTTCCTGTTGTACACCGACGATATTTTTGTTTTCAAACTAAGTGAATACTGTATTCTGGGCTTGGCCCGTTGTTTTCCATGCTGAGCCATTAAATGAATAAATAAACTTCAGAAGGTGGAATCACCGAACGATATTCAATTTATCAGAAAAATTCAATTTTCTTTTCATATGGAACATCAAAGACCTGAATTATCACATAACTCATTTCATTTATACCTTATGTACACACAAAATTTCAGCATTTTCTCCCGGGACTTTCTGATTATGTTTTTCTATGTCTGAAAATGAAAATGGTGATGGCGACTTAATTGAGTGAATGTAGTCTCGGCAACCGTCCGGGAAGTACTCACCTCCCAAACCCTTTTTCTTTGAGAAAGTAGCATTTCCCGGCCTAGTCCGGTAAGAGCGTACTTCGCGGACAAGACGAGGAACAATCACATCGTTGTTATCATTGTCTATATGAAAATCTTGGTAATTGATCGAATTTCAATATAAATATTGATATAAACGAGAATTAGAATGTTTCTGTTCGAATTTCAATATTTAAGTCTCATTGATTCAATACTCTACACGGTTGCAGAAAAAATAGTGTACGCAACACGTCTAAAAACAGTTTTTTTGGACTTGTTACGTAAATAACTATTGAAATGAGCGATGAGCCGAATATCGCCATTTCCATTGTAGAGAATTTTCATTTATGAAAATATGAATCAAGGAGGTAGGTATGTGAAAATTAACTCGGATATTGAATATCACCAAACTTTTGTCGATAGAAGCATTTTGTCGAACAGGTTGGAGGAGTATAGAAATAACGAGCAGTTTTTTATTCACTTCCCCAAGAAGCTCGCCAATTCTGGAGGCAGAAAGTGCCCATATCCCAAACAGAAAAGTAGTTCAACTTTTCAATACTGAATTCGACAAATGGACGGAAATGACACTTCGATAGGTTCACGGGAATGGAAACAGCAATGGGAAAACGGAAACGCAGAAAAGAAAGTTGTGAGAATTCACGTCTGCCTAGACGTAGACGCGACATACCAACATTTCAGACACTCGATAAGAAAGAGTATCACTTTCAAAGAACGACACGTATGTGTAGCTCGTACGACCACAAGGGCGGAGGTTTCCAGGCGATAAGGAGGATGTGCGAAATAAAATTTTATTCGAGAGGAAAGTCCCCAAACCGCCACTAAAGAGAATCGGAGTTGAGAGTGTTTCAACGAAAGAAATCTGGAATCTTAAAAAGATTGAACACGACTTTTACATTTGTATCCCTCCTGGCGAGCGATTGGCTCAAGGGGCGGACTCAGGGTCGTTTCACATGGCCTAACCATTCACACAATAACTTTTTGAATGATAAAATAAATGAACCCCATTCGTTAAAAAATGAAAGATCAATTTTCACTTCAAAAATGTTTTAATAAAATCTGAAATGTATTGAAATTGACTGACGTGACTGCCTTTAGTTGGACCTATACGTCCAGGAACATTTGTCAGGCGCAGGTGAATTTTTCCTCGGCGGTGAATTGTTGAATTTTACAGTTCTTTAAAAATAATTTTCAGTTGAATGATCAATTTCGTTTATTTCGATTTGATCATGCACAATAAGGGCTCTCTTGAATAGTACCCTCAATTTTCGAAGAAAAATGAGAATGCATTGATTGAAATGGGCATTTAATTTGAAACGATCAATATATTTGTTTCCTGATGACTAAAATATACGAAAAATACCGATTCGATCGAATTGAAACGTAATGTGTTGAGAAATAACTTCACAAGTATTCATGTGTAAGAATCGTATCACTAGAAGATTCAAAACAAAATGTTCCTGACTTCGGCATCTCAGAAACTATTTGTCATATCCTATTGAAATTTTGTGTCCAGCCACATACCTAAAGAGGATCGATAAAAATTGTTTTGTGAAAACTCAGCTTTCTATATGTTCCACGTCAAGAGGAAATCGAGATTTTCTAATATATTTAATATAATTCGGTGATTTTCAAGTTTGTATTTGATAAAAATCAAATGTCAGTATTCGTCGTACTGACACTAAACGCTAAAGGGCGGTTAAGTACCTACACGAAGTTAACAATTTTAGAACTAATATATTTTATCCATGATAGAAACAAGCGCGCAAAAACTCCTGACCTCACGTCAGGGCTTTTCAATTTTTTTTCATAAGAACTACGTATTTCAAATGAAGAAAACTTTACTTTTTTTCAGTAATGTTTTGTTCTTGATATTATACTATTTTATTTTCAAGTAGTTTCATGCATTGGGTTGCTACGGGTCTGCCCCAAAGATAGACATAAAAAGCCGGAGGGGTGCATTGCGACGCTGGGCGTCCAAAATAATAAATTACACTGCAATTGTATTCATTAAGGACGCATTTCAGAAACGGCTCGTGGACTTTTCGAACGAATCGCGAGCTTTTCATTCGAGTGGTATGAAATTGGCCGTGGAAAATCGTTCCGGAAATGAATCCAGCTCGGAAATATAAAAATGGATAATGCACTCACTTGAAGAATCGGCCAATTTCAGTTCGACATCTTTGTCGACGTGAACGCAGGGCTGAATTTTCTATTTCTCAGATTGGTGGGATCTCATAAAACTGCCGTTGAAATCAGAAATTAATGAAAATCTATAACTTTATGCACAAAGGTTTAATATTTCCACATCATTTTCTTCGATTATATTCGATTATTAATCAAAATTTTTTTCCAAACGTACAAAAACAACGTCATCTTTTGACTGACAGGATCATCGAAGAGTTCTACACAAAAAGTGTTGCTATGTCAATGATGAATTACTGTTATGTCCGCCGGAGGGAGAAGTGTTGCTATGTAAACGATGAGTAGGTTACCATGAACATTTATTATTATTATACTTCATGTGTGTCCAAATTTTGCATTGATAACTCAATTATAACGATCGTAAATATAAATCTAATCTAAAGGTGGATCTCCAGATTTTTATGAATTTCAAAACGTTTGAAAAAAAAAACCTAAGCTTTTCCTCCTTATGAAATAATATACTATTCTTTTATTTTCACAGAAAATTTGCTACTAAATATTCTGGAAAAATTGAACAAGTCGTTCTGACGTGAGGGATTATTGTCATTTGTTTCCTGTTGAGAGAAACTTTTTTTTTCCTTCGCGGTATTTGTAGATATAGGTTAATCATCTCAGAGTTTTATAAAATTTAGGGTTAAGTGAATGAATAGGAGGGTTTGCAGAAAATAAGGTTTTAAAGAGTATTTGGAGATCTTGATAATTGTATTCACACTGGAGAGAATGACGTTTGCCCGGCTAATCAGGAAATTAGTTCCGAAATCTCTGCAATATTCCACATTACAACTTAAGAAAAATAATGAAATATCCATTAGCTGAGTTAATAATGCACATTTTCTACGTTTCTCTCGACCATATAGTGAATTATTATTATTATTACATCATAGCACAAGAAATTTCGAAATAACCCTTCGATTTCTGACTTCTTTGACCCATTCATCTATCTCAATATAATAATTTTTTCAGTGGAAAAAAACATCGTCATAATTAAGCGAGTGGTAACTCGTTTTACAGCGTTCATTCATCAAACGAAGTTATGAAAATCGACTTAATACGCTCATAACTTCCAAAGTATTGATTTTGGCACTTTCCATATTGTATTTGCTATTTTGACATTTCGACAATTCCAATTTCCGGGTGAACATTGTATACTCCAGCGCATTTATCAATACTGGGTTTGTGATATCGGGGGTTCTGTTGGGAAATGTTCACATGGTTAGTCCTGCATTCAGATGAACATTAGCCGGAAAAGAATCATTCATTGGAAACGGTATCTCCCAAAAATTTTATTCCACCCACATATCCGTCTGATGAAACTTTTCACAAATATTCTTCGAAATGAAGAAGGAGCGCTAATTGCTTCCATTGATTAAAAGGAAGATATTAATGATGATATGTACATTCGAAATATAACTGCGATTTCGAAAGGATTTCAAATCTTTCAAAATGACAGGTTTACAAGGCAAAGATGAAAAGGGAGATCAGAAAGGAAAAGATTCGAAGACTTTTTCCTACTGAATCTTGAGATGGGTACTAAGTCCACTCAAAAAGCTACTTGATTTTTGGAATTTGCAACAATTACGTGCGCGCTTCATGATCCGCAGCTGCTTCGAGGAGATATGTGTGGTTTCTGAATCATTGGAGGGACTGTAATTTTTTGCTATGAATTGGGAGGTTCAGACACATAGAAGCGATAAATTTTTGATTCAATGATTCTTCATTGACCTGGAAATGCCATTTAATTCTGAAATGTAACAAATAATAAAACATCCTTTTATATATTTATTGATATTTTTTCAGACTGAAGTATGTTCAGCAGCCTTAACTGACGTCATTCATGCAGTTATAAATGGAATGGATGGTTGTCTATTTTGTTTCGGACATGCTGGATTAGGTAAGTACCTACTTTGAAAGATTGAATATAAATTTTCAGGTGTAACTACTCTTTGGCAACAAATTTCGTGTCATAATACTAAAATTAGAATTACAGTTTTGCCTCCGAAAATTGAAAAGAAATTATTTCCCTATGTAGAAAATCTGGTTTAATCAGAATAAAGTCATTATAAACGAAAAAAGTTGCCAAGTACGTGTCAGATCACGCAAAATAATGGGTTCCGTAGTTATATCGTGTGAACGAAAATGTCATATATCTCAGAAACTACCAACACATCTTATTCCATCCAATTTTTGTTGATAGTTAGTTCTAATACTCTGAAGTTCTTCAGGAAAATAATAATAATATTCTTTCTCTGGAGAACTGTTGGGCCATGACTGAGGTCCACCGCGCCCGATCCATCTGTTTTTATATTTTTCGTTTGAATATTCCCGAGCCAAAATTGAAAAATAAGCTGGGTTTTCATCGTGTATTACCACATTTCACGTCGTAGCAAAATAGATAAATCGTTGGCCAAAAAATGTCTGTATGAACTTCTTATGGAACAGGCTTCATCAGTAAAAAAGACTTTGCAATCGAAATGAGGATCAACTACTAATCTACTAAGATACTACTGACCAAAATTAATTCTTAGATCAAAATTTCGAGGCAGAAGCGGCAGCATGATATTCAGATGAACAGTATTAGTTCCTGGATAATCTCAGCTCCTCTTGCATTTCCATATGTGAGGCCATAAATGAAATCAATGTTAGCCATTTCGAAATTCGTGTTTTTAGATTGATATTAAAACTAGTTTTTAAATAACTTCTAGTATCAAAATCGACGAGAGAATAATTTAACTTTCTTTTTAAACTGTTTTGGATGAGGAAAAATTGCAAAATCGTTTTTGGATCGAACAAAGATTTTTTTTCATCTTTCTTAAACCACTATTGGCGCACCACAAACAAGTTCTGAAGAGCAAAAGTTTTTACCTTTAATATATGAATATCCAAAGCTACCAAATGACATAAGATGAATGGAAAATCTTGCAACATTCAGAAATAGAGTGTGAACATTTTTGGTAAATTTGAAGCTTTATACCTACTGTGTGAATAGTTTGATGTTAATTCATAGAATTGTACATTTTGTGTCGTCCTTTCATTGAATATTTGGTCTGTTGGTTTCTGCCTGTATGTTCAAATGAGTCAAAATGATCGAATTCAGTAATGAAATGAGAAAAATTATTCTAGATAAACTTATAGCAAGCCAACAAAACAATTCATGTTGACCCAGAGACCACTAAATCCATCATTCGCTCCTGTAGACGGGTTTATATCGAATTTCATAAGTACAGTTATAATAACAAAATGATAAATTCGATGTAAGAAAGAGAAAACCTTCAAAACGTAACGCAGCGGTGATCGGAGAAAATTTTCCAATCACGCAACCTGTCCGGTCTCTGGGGTAACATAAATTGTTTTGTTGGCTTACTATTAGTTCATCTAGAATAATTTTTTTTATTTCATTACTAAATTTGATAATCTCAGATAAACAGCCATTATATTATTCTAGTCAATTATTCAGACGAATAAGGTTGTAGTTTGAACGTAATGTAATTTCCATGCGTGACAATATGCTCGTAATGTTAACGTCGTTGTGTCTTTGTTGGGCAGTTGGGAAAACTTTTCATGGCCGGCAGAGATTTGAGACAGTGCTTTCGGAATGGACAGGTGGCGTGATTGGAGACATTTTCTCTGATCACCGCTGCGTTATGTTTTAAAGGTTCTCTGTTTCTTACATCGAATTTATCATTTTTTGAATTGACCATCTCAGATAAACAGCCAATATATCATTCAAGTCAAAAATCATCAGTCAAAATGATCTGAAACAAAGTTATTGTTATTTTTGAACTAGGTGTACAAAATGAATTCGTTATAGGGAAACTAAAGAAATTGTAATTGATGTATTCTAGAACAAACTCAAACCACATTCTGATAATATCTGTATATTTTCCATCGTTTGAATCGAGAAACCTTACCCACCAAGACGCAGAATGCGGTGATGCACGTTGAACTTCACTCCTTTTCGAATAACAAGGCATATAATAACCTATTTCTATGCAAACGTCCTCCAGAAAATTCTGAAAACCCCCCCGACATGGAAATTCGGCAGAAGTGTCTCGTCACATTCGCCTTTATTTATGGAAGGCGGTGTCACATCCGTGAATAAGAAAATATGGGGGGAGGAGGAACCCCAGTTTTGACTTGTTCCATGGAAATGAATAAATATTTGAATGAGGTTCATGGGGTCATCAGAACGTCTTCCTCTCATCAACAATACCAACCCCAATTTTATTCCATGACGCTGATGTTCTAGAGTTTCTTAATTGAGGATACGGAGGATTTCATTTCGTTATACTTGTTTCTAAAGTGTAATGGGATGGTTGGTTTGAATTAGAAGAAATTGAAGAAATTCAACCATCAATTAGTTCGATATATAAGAATATATTCTTTGGGAGCAACAGTGGCGCTTCATGATTTTCAGGCCTGATTACGATGTCTTCAGAAATATGATCATAAATAGAGAAATCTTGAATTCTGGCCCATATTCAGATTATTCCGCACATCATTCAGCCGAAAACGGGATTTTTTTGGTTTGCATGAAAGTTATTGAAACGTTCTAACATTCCGAATGTTATCGTTTTTACACGCACTTGTTGCTATGAACAAGAACAAGACCCATCTTGTCCAGATGGAGCATGCCTGGTCAAATTCGATTCTGTCCGTTCCTTCGGCCTGCCATGAACACTAAACTGTCGGAAGGAGAGGCCTACAGTTTTCAATTTTCAGGACATTCGAGATCTGAATGCTCCTGCTATTCTTCAGTAATACGTTTCTCGAAAGTAAGTTTGCATGAAGCGAGGTGAAAGCAAGCCACAGACTTGCGAACAATGCGAGCGTGTGGCTTAGCTTTCATCAGGCAAATATGTCGCAAGAAGAGGCCTAAAGTTTTCGAATTTTCAGGATACGTTCGAGATCTTAATGCGCCGGTAAAGTTCACAAATTGCCAAATCCGCCGAAGGGTTTCGTAGATATGGCCATCAAATTTTTTTTTTATAATTTCAAAACTACCGATCCTATCTTCGAAACTTTGTCGTTAGTTATGAGATAATGACACGAAGGTTCCTGTGAAATTTTGTCTATCCATCGCAGAATCAAAAAATATAATTCAAAACTTTCAGTATCTTAGAATCAATCCGCCATATCCTTTTGAAATTTTTAGTTCAAACAAAAGGCATGGATGAGGAGTTCTATAGAATTCAGCTTAACAGCTGTTCCAAGTAAAAAAAAATTGTGTTTTTCTGAGCTGGTGTGGAGAAATTGATGATTCTGTGAATCAATCTCTTGAAGTTTATAAAAATAATATCACATTATTTGTCACACGGATGTCCGGTTTGATTCTCAGCATCTGTTTCCAGAATTGTATGTGAAATTTCTCGAAATCTGGCATCTCGAATAAAAATATCGTGGAATATACTGAATGAACTGGGTGAGTGATTGCCTAGCGAACTCCACGTCACTGCTTTTTAATATTTTTTTCACGTTCTCTCAATTTCGTTCATGAAAAATATACTAATTACAGGGCACTGTGTCTTAACATACGCAGGTAGCATGAGATGAGATTCCACAGAGAAAAATCGATCACCTCATTAAAATTATATTCAGATGAGTTGATGGGTGAATCATGCGAAGGACGCCCAACTCATTGATAATTTATTCGGGTTCTAATTATCTATACTTCAAATTTTCATTCTTCAATTTTTTGAATCTAAAATCACTTATCCGTCAGAATACGATGCCAGAAAAATTTTGAAATTCCTCCTTCGAATTATTCCGAATGAACTCCAAAGACAAGACTCTCGAGCCTCCATATAAAACTCCGCTAACAAGAACGAACTCCCAAGCATCTGGTAATCACTACAAAACACTCTTTTATGGCAGAAATTTTAAGCCGCTCCGAGCTCCGGCTAATCCGAATTTAATGATATCGAGAAGGGGAAAAATCTCCGCAAATTCTGGAGACGATTCGAAAATATACGTAATCCTTTAAAGTAGATATCTCTCTTTATAGGCGCAGTATTTATTCGAAGTTCTGGATTAGGCCGCTGAAATATGGCCGGATAGGATGAGGAGTTTCGTATGCATACAGCGGCTTCACCGAAGCGGAATGCTCTATTAAATTGCAAATTTCTCACGAGTTTTCCAACAATTGTTCAATTTGGTGTTCGATTTTCCTCGGGTATCTATCAGGAATATTGCATTATATGCAATTTTATGCCTGCTGACGAGGTACTGAACATCCCGCCCTAGAATATATTCCTTTGCGGTGATAAGAAATACGAAACAGTTTACGAAGAATGGCTTAGAAAAGAATCGATAATTCAATGAGCCCCCTGATCGGTTTGGAGAATTCTTTTTCAGCGTTATAGCCAAGAGCGAGGAAACTATTTTGGTCGATCCCAAGGAAGAAAATAAGCTTTGTCTGCGTATTCTATTCCAATTCTATTCTATTCTGTCACCAACTCCAAGTCACAACCTACTGGATAGGATTTCACTGAATGAGTGAAAAGCCCACCTTCACGGCATAACATATTATTTGAAGTTTGATCGTTCACAATACGTGTAAGTCGAAATTATCAAAATTAACAGTGTATCACTTGATACAGATTGAATGAAAAAACTATGCATTTCAAGGTAATATACCGAGGGCTTTAGTCCCACTGCGAAGTCTGCAACAAACGAATATACGACAGTAGCTATGTTTAGCATTGTCAGAGTTTGGGGCTACCTGTTTCAAGGACACTGTGAAACTAATGCCCTATTTCTGTTACGCTGAACGATACACACTCCAGCTCAATTTTATTCAATCGGTAAATGATATGTCGAAGGGTCACTTAAAGGTATTTTCTTCTTCAGAAACATTTTCGACAAACTACTCGAAAATACTACTCGAAAAAAGTGATTGAAGGTTGAATTAAATTATGTTTGACTTCTCTTTATGTTACATTGAATAATGAATGTTTGGGCAGATTTTGTCATTATTTTCTTATCAAAGTATACCCAAAATTCCATCAGTTTTTATAAGGTACGTGAAATTCTAAATTCCTCTTCAAATTTGTATTCTAATACTGATTTCTCCAATTCATTTATTTGGACATATAAAATGTCCATATCAACTGTCGACTGAATATTACGAGAATAACGACACAGCTATGTTTCACTACCATGTTGTAATTCGTTGATAAACATTAATACCAATTCATTAATCATTTTTGTCCCTCACGAACCATTCGCAGTAAATTCCGTCGATGGCGCGATGTTTGATAACTTCGGCCGTTTTGGCTCGCGCCGTATAACGAATATTCGGAACTTCTGCCGGCTGGGTTGTTAATGAGATCATTCGACTCGTTGATAGAGCCCAAGGGGCTCGTTCCTGGGCAAGTCTATACGTTATTTAGTATCATTGCGTGTCTACCTGAATGAAACCATCAATTTCAATGTTGGCGCAACTATCACGCTGGTTGAGTTTTGATTATTACTTCGTTCGAACTCAATTTCGAATGATGATTGAAAGGAAGATTGGATGATCTCGTTGACAACCAACACCACGTTCTAAAGCCTACATTTTTTTGAGCGCTCGTACTACTTACACGAGGGCTATATCATTTCGTCACGATGTCTGTATTTTTCGAATTTTGAGCCGAAAATGGTCTCAATCGACTATGTTCGACTCACTGATGACGAATCCGTCGGAAAATTCGAGTCTGTCCGTCCGGCCGTCCGTCCGTCCGTAAGCACGATAACTCTCGAACGGAACAACCTAGAGACTTGAAATTTTCAGTGTGGGTTCAGTTCCCGAATGCCTCGGTTAAGTTCGTTAATGGGCCAAATTCCACCAAGAATTCCGTAAATATGGCCGTTCAAAGTTTTGTTTCCCTGATTACTTGAAAACTAAAGATTTGACCTAGATGAAATTTTGCACTCAAATGGAAAATGAGGTGTTTCAGCTACATGTGAAATTTTGTCCAGATCGCATGACCAGAACCATAGAAACCATAGAAAATTGTAACTTTTGAACGGAAACGCCTAGGGACTTGAAATTTTCAGGATAGGTGTGGATCTCGAATGTCGTGATCACGTTCATATATGAGCAACATTATACAAGGTGTTCCGTAAATACGGTCGCTTGAAATTTTATTTCCTCGATAAATTCGAAACTACGGATTCGATCGTGA
This sequence comes from Aphidecta obliterata, assembly GCA_963966015.1. Lineage (NCBI taxonomy): Eukaryota > Metazoa > Arthropoda > Insecta > Coleoptera > Coccinellidae > Aphidecta > Aphidecta obliterata. The sequence goes on along the minus strand of OZ014429.1, from coordinate 13,889,828 downwards.
TGAAATTTTGTATTTTGATCGAGAATGATATATTGAAGCAATATTTTGTCCAGATCGCATGATCAGAACCATAGAAACCATAGAAAATTATAACTTTCGAACTGAAACGCCTAGGGACTTGAAATTTTCAGGATAGGTGTGGATCTCGAATGTCGTGATCAAGTTCATCTATGAGCAACATTATACAAGGTGTTCCGTAAATACGGTCATTCGAAATTTTGTTTCCTCGATAAATTCGAAACTACGGATTCGATCGAGATGAAATTTTGTATTTAAATCGAGAATGATATATTGAAGCAATATTTTGTCTAGTTCGCATAACCAGAACCATAGAAACCATAAAAAATTGTAACTTTTGAACGGAAAGGCCTAGGAGCTTGAAATTTTCAGGGTGGGTTTGGATCGCGAATATCGCGGTCACGTTTATCAATGAGCAAAATGAGACTAGGGGTCCCGTGAATATGGCCGTTCAAAATATTTTTTTCCTGATAGTATCGAAACTACTAATCGAATTGGAATGAAATTATGCACCTAGCTGAGGAATAATGTATTCAAACTACGTGCAAAATTTTGTTCAGATCGCATCCCCAAGACCATAGATACCGTAGAAAGTTCTAGCGAATTATCGAAAAAAAAATTGATCAGCTGAAGCACTGACATGAAGTCTGGAGTTTCGCCAGCGACACCAAAGTGTCGGAATTTTTTTGACAGCTGTCAAAAATTCCTTCAATTGATTTCTAAAACTGGAAAATGCGAATCTACCTACAAGGTGCATGTACGAGCGCTCAAAAGCTCCTGCCTTCACGGCAGTGCTTTTCGTAATTTTTTTTGCATAAGATCCAACTCTATACAAAGTTGCGTTTGATGTTCTTATCTACTCATCCTGTTCCATCCGGGAATTTGCCATATCTGTATAATATACGATTATTTTGATGAAAATATTTGGAAATTGCTTTTATGTTCATTACTGCTCCAGTGTAGCTTTTTTCTACTACCGTTGGTGATTACTACTTCAATACTCTGTTAATACTGCACTGCTCTTGTGATAGATAGATTAGCCCATAAGGCTAAGACTTTCCAGGGAAGGTATCGGCAGTGAGGGGATCATAAATCAGAGAGTCTGGACCTATTGGATCAAAAACATCTCATTTCAGATGGACCCATAGTCCATCGAAGACGTTAATTACATTATTGAAACTGTCGTGCCCTAAATCAAGTTCTCTTATACAGGGTTACAGGGACAGACGTACTGAATATTGAAGGACGTTATTATTCAGGTCATTTTTGATGGATTTGGTTCTATGTATAATATGGTGTCCGAAACTTGACCGTTATAGGGATATTGAGTTTTGAAGATTTTTTAAAGGATCCTTTATTTTTTGGCTCTTATATCAATTTTTTTCGTATTGGATCTCCTAGGAGCCACCTTAGATTAGATTTATATTTACGATCGTTGAGTGATCAATGGAAAATTTGCCTAGTTACGGTTGTCATGCAAAATTAATTTTGACAGACATGTATAATATGATAATTGTTCAAGGTAACTAATTCATCGTTTACATAGCAACACTTTTCCCTTCGGCGGACAGAAAAGTAATTCATCGTTGACATAGCAACACTTTTCCTTCCGGCGGAGGAAAAGTAGAACTTTTCGATGATCCTGTCAGTCGAAATATGACGTTGTTTCCATAAGTGTGAAAAAAAATGAACTATTTTCATTGAATTATTCCAACTATACAGGTAGAATCGGCTGAACCTACACTACAAAAGAAGGGATGGAAATAATGTTTTTGATAAATTGTGATTATTTTGATTCCATATAGGGTAAAAGGTACAGTTGTTGACACCCTATCAGTGATTGACACCCTCATTTTCATATTTGAATTATAAGAATTGGATGGAGGCCTCAAAAACATGGAGCTTTGAAAAAAATATTTCAATTTTTCAAGTTTGGACTGTTAGTATTAATTTGGGTTAGGTTTGCATTCCTAATTCACCATATATTTATCAATGTGCAGCGTGCTGACTATCATTGCAATTAGAAAAATACTGCCATTTTCTCAAGGTACTTAACTGAAGTTCATAACATTTTTTTAATTGTTCTAATTTTTGTCTGAAGCATAATTTTTGTTTGAATTATTGAAACTCTTCAATAATACTTTTTCAATACTTAAAATCTATTTGGTTGAAGGTTTCGCGTTTTTTTGTGGGTGTCAATAATTGCCTTTGAAAATAGTTGGATGAATAGTGATTGACATACTATGTCAATAACTGTCGTATTCAAATTTTGCAAAATTAGTCCGTATTGCCTACTTTTCAGGCTCAATTTCTCAATGAATACTGAAAAATGATTGAACTTTATCTAATTTTGTTCTAGATAGTTGTTGACACCAGTGCCAATCTCTGTGAATTTCCACGTGTCAATAACTATATTGCAAGTTCAACTAGTTCCTACTTCTTGTCCCTACCCCCTGAATCGATTTTCCACGCTTCATTCTCAACAACATGACAAAAGCAAATGAAGGAAGCAATTATAAGAAAAATTACACGGAGGATGCTATTATTTCTGCCTTATCAGCAGTAAAATCAGAAGGAATGTCCAGAAAACTTGCCTCCCAAACCTATGGCGTTCCTCGTTCTACAATAATTTTTTGGTTGAGTGGAAAACTTGTTGAAAAAATGAAAAGCACTGACGTGTAGTCAGGAGCTTTTGAGCGCTCGTTCAACTACCTAGTAGGTAGAATCTTCCTAAAAAAAATTTCTTTGAACATCCACTTTTGGTCATTGATAATTTTGTTCATTGATAAACGTGACCGCGATATTCGAGATCCACACCTATCCTGAAAATGTCTAGTCCCTAGGCCCCTCCGTTCGAAAGTTATTATTTTCTTCTGGTCATGCGATTTGGACAAATTTTGCATGTAACTTGAACACGTCATTCGCACCATCTGGGTGCGAAATTTCATCTCGATCGAATCAGTAGATCAAAATTTCGAACGGCCATATTTACGGAACCCCTGATGGAATTCTGCTCATTAACCAACTCAACTACGGCAGTCGGAAACTGAACCCACACTAAAAATTTGAAGTCTCTAGGTCGTTCCGTTCGAAAGTTATCGTGCTTACGGCAAGATTCGAAAAATACAGACATCTTGACGAAATGATGTAGCCCTGGTGTAAGTCCAACGAGCGCTCAACAAATCACGGACCTTGCCCTGTATTAACCTATGAAGAAGATCTCAAATTATGTGATAGAATAGACGGGTGTGCCAAAAAAAATTAAAAAAAAATTATTTCAAACATAAAGCTTGATGATGAAATTCATGAAGAATCCTTTATACAGTCATGAAACAGTCCAATATGGACATGGATTGTACATCTGAAGACACAATCTGTGATAACAATGAAAACCAAGTTGCTATAAACGGCTACTGGAGAACCAACTGCCAGGGCTTGTGTCCTATTTGCAAAAAGAATTTGGATTTAAATGGTATTAAATAATTAAATGCATTTCCTGTGCATGAAAATTCCATGTTTAATGTTTATTGAAATATGTCTTCATAGAGAAGGTTTCCATTTCGAATATTTTTCAATGCAAAACTTATAAATAAATCTTATAATGAACGATCCATTACTATATATTATACCTATCCACATCCTTGTTCAGCTGATTGAAAATATGAGAGACAACAGTATGTCAATAACTGTATCAGGTGGTGTCAACAATAGATTTTACAGTGTCAATCACTGAAAATTGACACATGATGTTAACGATGTGTTTTAAAGCTTCTTCTGAAAAGGTTTTTCCACTCTCGGTTGTTAATTTGAATCGAGTATAAACCAACACATAACCTCGAAAAAGAAATATTTTCATTTCATACCCAAATAACAAATTATTTATATTCTATTGGGACAGTTGGCTTAAGGTGTCAATAACTGTAGTGTTTACCCTAGGTACCTATTCAATTAAATTTTTATATCCTCCCAATATTATTTCTTCTCCTTCTGTTTACTTATACTGAGTGGACGCACCATCCGAATAGAACTTCCGATAATGATTACTCCATCAAAGTTAGAAGAAGTGTTAGAAGTTGTTTTCTGATGATGCTATTGTATAGCGCCACTAATGTTGTGCTTTTTTGAACTCTAGTTGGTGACAACCATGTGACTGTGTATATAATAATGAAAAGTTTCACGCCTATTAAGGGTAGGCCAACATAATTAAATCAATAAATGGACTGGATTTCCATCAGTCCATTCATTGATGAATGATGTTTCAATTATGGATTTTCATCGAGTGTCGACTATCCAATATTTTCTCTAGTTCTCACATTTTTTCCGGAATATTATAATGAGTGATTCTGACTGTGGCATTCTCTATGAAGCTCGGTATTGTTTCAGTCGTTCTATATATCTGGGCAATAATACTCCTTCCATTAATATTCCTCGTTTCTCTATTCATTCGAAACTGAAACGTAATATGTATGTACAAATATGTACATAACGTGAACACATACCTCGAGGAGACCAATACAATCATAATCTCTATGTGATCATAGAAGTAATGTCTTTCAATTACGAGATTGATTCTCACGGTGCAAATCAATCTTATTCGCCACCACTTTCTTCCCTAATTAACGAATGATCCTCAAAGAGGAAGGAAAGTTAAATTTACCTGATTGAAAACTTGGAGACTCGAGACTTTCATCTTTGTCGCCCCCCAGTCACAGCGTGATTATGTTTACTGAATGGGTGGTTATTAATCATCTGAATTGAAACAAGTATCGGGGGAAATTGGTAATTATTTCGACGTTGTTATGGATTTGAGGGCGGTGAGATTTGTTCGCTTTGTAGTAAAAGAACCTTTCGTTAAGGAGTCTTCCCTGAGTGGAAATAACTCTGCATCACGCTAATGTTAATTATCGCGGGTTAGAATGTCGGTCAAATTTGAATAACTGATTTGGTTTATGAGATATACGGTATATCTTTATATCTTATCACCTGAAGAAGTCATGGTTATGACGAAACACGTGTCGTGGTTTAGTGAAACTTTATAGTAGTGAAAATCGTAGTCTAGTGGATTAGGGAATACTAACTAAAATCACTTATCTAAACTCTTTCATCCTTGGAAATCATTAAGATATCATTAAATATTCATCCCAGACAAGGAGTTGTGCATTAGTTGATAAACCATTACCCCCACCTAGTGAAAAGATTTGTTGCATTAGTAGGTAGCTGTAGGGTTTAGAGAATTAATTTAGTTATATCTTAACCACCTGAATATGTTGCTGTGACAAGGAAACACGTGTCGTGGAATTTAACCCAATGTCGAGAAAATAATGTTATTTATCCTTTTTTTCGGATTTTGAGCCGCAAATGGTCTCAATCGACAAGGTACGACTCACTGATGTCAAATCCGTTGTAAAATTCAAGTCTGTCCGTCCGGCCGTCCGTAGGCACAACTTTGGAACAGAACAACCTAGAGACTTGAAATTTTCAGTGTGGGTTTAGTTCCCAAATGCCGCGGTTATATTCGTTGATGTGCAGAATTCCATCAGGGGTTCCGTAAATATGGCCGTATATTCAAGCCTCTTTTTTTACAAATTTCCAGAACCATAGAAGCCATAGAAAATCATAACTTTCAAACGGAAAGGCCTAGAGAAATTTTCAGGATAGGTGTGGATCTCGAATGTCGCGGTCACGTTTATCAATGAACAATATAGTTCTCTTGATAATTTCGAAACTACGGATTCGATCGTGACGAAATTTTGTATTTTAGTGGAGAATGATATATTCAAGCTAAATTTTTTCCAGATCGCTAGACCAGAACCATATAAAATCATAACTCTGAACGGAAGGGCCTAGAGCCTTGAAATTATCAGGGTATGTTTGGATCGCGAATGCCGCAGTCACGTTCATCAATAAGCAACATTATACTAAGGGTTTCGTAAATATGGCCATTCAAAATATTGTTTTCCTGATAATTGCAAAACTACTGATTGGATTGAAATGAAATTCTGAACATAGATCAAGAATAATATATTCAAACTAGGTGGGAAATTTTGTCCAGAACGCATAACCAAGACCAATTGGTCATTTTTTTTTTTTTTTGAGAGGACCTTCACTATAATTGTTTGGCGGTGTGTGCAGACCCTTCCCCGAATTCACGGCGGTCGTACTCACTAAAAACTCCTCTGTTCCCACTCTTAATACAAGAAGTGAGCACGGTTCAATTTCCTGCAACCGAATTCAGCTCTTACGGCCGCAGTTTGCTTAGGGGTAATTTGCCCTCGCAAACACCCTACCCGACACCGACTCTGAGACTAGGAACCCTTGATGTTATTTGGTTCCACCGGGTCCAGTTCGTGGACGACCCTTGCAACACCCTAGTGATTATTCCACTGAGTAGCCCAATTGGTGCTTCCAAGTCGTCAGTCAATATATCTGCTGATTGTTGAGACCATACACCTCGCCAGGAGAGAGTGCATGATATGTCCCTCACAGATGAGGCCGGCCTACAAGTCAGCCTGGCGACTTCGTCCTTAACTGGATCGATATTATACTTGCCGACCTTCGAACTGTGGGCCAGATCAAGCGGCTGCGCGCCTGACACGACCTGGGCGTCTACGACCCACACATTGTGCTCCCTCACGACAACCAGGTCAGGTTTACGAACGCCCTCTGATGTTCGTAGGCGCGGTTCGTTGTGCACTTCGAGCCCCTTATTTGTGAAGAAGCCAGAGAGTGTCTTGCACACGGCATAGTATCTCATGATCCTTCCGCCATGAGTGCGGAAGCAATACTGGATTACGTGTGCCGCTGTCTCGGTGCTAGTACACCCAGCCCTACAATTTATGTTCGTGTGAGCTGTTCTCTGACCCCTCGTCGTGCGTACTCGGGTTGACAAACTGTTGACATGCACGTGATGATATTGGCGATAGTCCCTTCCGGGTATGCCCGTGCTGCCAGCATCAATCCACCGAGTGGAAGCGGTCGACTTCTCACTCTCCCTTAGCTAGTACCAATCATTAGAGATATATAACCTCATAGCCCAGTACTGTCAGCGTTGTTCTGCAGAGTATATCCCGTCGCAACCTATGGACAGGACTTTCTCGGCCCTACCGATCTTATGTTAGGCCCAATCTGTATCCGAGACAGATCTAACCGTCTTCGAGGATGATTCCTTTAGGCGAGTCAGTCTGTCCCTGATGATACTGGGAATAATGATGGCGAATGCGGGAATCCCGAGTCTACCATTTTGCACAGAGGCGTGAAAATATCCAAGCGGTGTACCTTTAGGCAATACCACCCATCGCCTTACTGCCGCTCTAATCTGGAGGTACAGCTACTTCAGGACCTTCATGGTGCACCCAGACAATAGCAACGAGTGATAATATCTGGGTGCCAGAAAACAACGCAGGATCTTAAGGCGTTGTTACGGCTTAAGTGGAGCTCGTGAAACTCTTAAGAGTTCCACCTCCATTGTGGGGCTGCTCTTTCTCAGTCCCTGAGGGCTTATATTAACTCCCAAGTATCGCCACTCTTCCGTAGGGCCGAGTTGGCGGATAAGGTCGCCATGTTGTAACAGGAACTGTGCCCGGTTGAGAACTTTAATTTTCTGTACTCTCCCTGATGGTACTAATGAAGCACAGACGTGAAGTCTGAAGTTTCGCCTTAGTTTGAAAATTTTTTTGACATCAGTCAAAATTTCTTTCAATTGGTTTCTAAAACTGGAAAATGCGAATCTACCTATAAGGTGGATGAACGAGCGCTCAAACTTTCCTGACTCCACGGCAGTGCTTTTCAAATCTTACATTTTGATTATGAATTTTCATGAAGTATCGGCTAATTCTTTTAGAATTCATAAATTTATGTTACATATTGACAAACACTACCATCTTCTGTTCTTTTCTTGTTCTTTTCTGCTCAGATCTCAGATCATATCCTACATTTTGTGGTTATTGATATGCACCGAAATTTATTTTCGAAAAACAAGGATAGGTACGAAAAAAAATCATGGTGAAGCAGTTCATTTCCCAATAAAAGAAATTGGCTCGTTAGAACCAAGTGACGTTCAATGCTTAATGCTTCTCCTTCGAATATGTAAAATTTGAATCCGAATTCAATGAATGAGCCCTAACTACACTACTATCCACCAATGCCTCATATTTAATATAATTTAATGATTAGTACTTTTGCTATATTAGAGAAAACCAGGACCGAATCAGGATATAAGTGTAAGGCCGAAAGGGGCCAACGAATCAACGTTTAATATCATTACCGCGTTAAAAAAAAATATAAAATAAATTTTTTTTTTCAGGAAAATCATACACCATGTTAGGAACACCAGATAGTGCCAACACGCTAGGTATCATACCATGCGCGATTTCATGGCTGTTCAAAGGAATCAACGAACAGAAACTGAAAACCGGTGCCAGGTTTTCGGTAAGGATATCAGCAGTTGAAATATGTGGACCAACGAATCAAATGCGGGATCTGCTGTCAGGTTATTCGAATGGTAAGTGCCCTGTGCCCTAGAAGAATAAGATCTCTTTTTATTGAACACTACTTTCATTAGGAAAACCAGCGCTACAACATCGAAATTGGCCGAGTTATGGAGTGTTGAAAAAACGCTGATTTTTACGGTTTTTCCGGCTTTCCTCCAGTAATGATGAACCGATTGCATTGCACTAGCACTCATTGGTTCAGATCTTACAAGCAAAAAACTAAAAAAACACCGTTTTTTTTGGTGTTTCTTCTCGATTACAAGAAAAGTAATCATATTTGCGAGTCGAAAACATATCACTAAACATCCACGCACCACCCCACGTAACCCCCCACTCGCGGTTTTCTTCTACGATTTTTGTCACGAAAAAATCTCTATTGCCTGGTCTACTATATATTATTTCCTGGATGAAATAAACTTTGAGTTGTTTCAAAATGTGACGGCATGACGTGAAATGAAGATCTTCCGCAGAACGCCTGGTTGCTCTTGTGATGATTCATATTAAAGTATAATTCGAGGGCCGAATGCATCTTCTACTAATTGCGAATCTGAAAAGAGTACATCAGGGGTTCCCTCTGCCTGCTCCGGAACGTTCGTAATGAAATTTCGACTAATCGTCGAGACATAATGATTTATGTATCTCAAGAAAATTAAAAAACGCGAAATCCGTTTTGCTTCCCCTCCAGCGGCATAATTGAAAAATTGAGGACAATTAATTCTTCGCCTCGAAGTTTTTGATTTAATTGAATGTTTTGTTTCGAATTTTAAACGGAAGCGGATCGTTTTCTCGGATTTCCAGATCTAGCAGCCGTGCGGCGAACTTTTCCAATCTTTCCGCCTTCCCGATCCCGTTCGTCTTGCGTCAATGTCCCGGCGATAAAACGCATCTGTGCCACGTCCGTGTCACCCGGTTCATTCCGATCGGGTTATTCTGAGACAACAACCGATTTTATTGGCTCATAAACTCCAAAAACAAGGATAAAATACAAATTGGCGAATATCTTCCGTGGCATTAATATTTCTTCGGGGAAATTGCCTCTTATACGATCGCTCATCCGAATGATATACTTCGAGGAAAGTAATAGGAGCAGTCGAAGTTGGTGCGGTCCGTATTTTCATGGTTTTCTTTTATTCAAAGAAAGCACTAAAGATGGCATCAAACGGGAGATCTAAGTCCGCCATCCATTAGATGTGCGTAAAATCAAATAGGCAATGAAATCTGGAACCTATAATTCTGCTTCAACAGATTCAACTTATTGAGGGAGTTTTCGAATAGTACCTACAAACATTTCATGAAGATTCGTCTTGAGGAATGAAAATGTCCTGATCAATATTTTTTTTATCGCTCCTAATACGTAGAGATAAATCGTTTGTTATCTGTTATCTAGTTGGATTGGTATTCGAAAGAACCTTCAATGTCCTTTACGCAGCTACCATTTTTGGGTGTGATCAACAACGGTAGGCCTTGTCCTGGTTAGGGCTCTGTTTTAGCGAATTCCACATGTTTCACTGTATTTTTCCTATTTCCGAGATTAAATGTTGGATTCAATAACACGGTATTGGGGAATTATTTGCCGGACAGATTAGAAAGGCTATCCCAAGACAGATATACAATTTTGTCTTCTCGTTCCGATAATAACAGAGTAATAGTATATTATCTAACGAGCGGTAATGTAGATCATAACTCACGCAGATGAAGTTTGCAGCACGAGCCGGAGGCGAGTGCTGTAATTCATTAAGTGAGTTATGACCATTACCACAAGTTGAATACTATACTTTATCTACTATTGTAACAATAAATACTAAGATACAAGTACTGAGAAAGAACTTTATTTAAAAATCTCAATAGTTACATATAACCATGCATTATTTATGTTGATTGTGCTTCTTAGCATGGAGACGAGAGTCTATAGGGGCGATGCTTCATATTTAGTGCTAAGTTCACTAAAATATGCCAAAAGAACATTCTCTGTAAACAATGACTTGATATTCTTACTGCTACGCCAATCTTGAAAATTGTTGTATACACCTTTTTATTTGTTTTGATATTTTTCGGGCAATAAATTCTGTATGGTAACATTAGCTGATTGTCTTATTTCTGAAGATGTACATAATAATTCATCTTCACTATCTGAATTAATCTTTTTCAGCGAAATATCCACAATAATAATTAGGTATCAACTCAATTTGATTAAACGTCAAAATTATTCAAGTGACCTCCCCTCAAAACCAATAATGGTCTGTTTCCTTTCAGCCAATCGGCTTGTTCAGAATCACAGGGGAGTTATAGGAGTGAGTGAGTGGGAGAACACTGACGGTGTTTGTTTACATATACCATTACTTGCTCAAAAGTAGTTGAGTAATATTATTCAATCGGAGTAGATAAAATAGATTATATTAAATGTTAATTCAAAATTTAAAGTCTATTTCTAAATCTCTAGTTATTCATTACCCCTTGATAATCTTGAAGAGTGTACTTTTAGAAATAATCGAGGTCGATAATATGTCATAGAGGAAAAATTGAATGTAATAAACAAGTTTTACTTTGAAAAGGCTACACCACACTCCACTTCGTTTTTCATTGAACTTAATACTCAATATATTGTTTTATTAGGAGTAGAGCTTTTGTAATGAGACTGAATGTGTGACGTTCGAGATAGCGAGACCGGCAATTGAAGACGAGCCACGAAAAGTGCTATTTTTTTCTCAAACGGCATGCAAAATATACAGGGTGTTTCGTTGGTAAATGTACATACGTTAATCTGAGGTAGAGCTACCCTAGGCGAGTCCAAAAAACCTAAATATGATAGGTCCAATCAACTTTATAGCCGAGATACAGTGCGATTTATGTACTCGCCAATATTTTCAATTGCTTATAACTTCTGAACCATCCAGTATGATCAATTGATATTTGGAACGAAAACACACTACCGTAGGCTGATCAAAAAATCCAGGTCCGTATTAGAAAAATATGGGACCTTTCGTAATTTGAGATCGTATGGAGAAATATTGGAATTCGATTAGAATATTCGGAAAGAGCAAAAAATTTTCGATGGGGTTCAGTAGATTCCAGCACGACATTTGCAATACAAAACAAAAATTTTGTCCAAAGATTTAATTCGAAAGAGAAATTCCACTCACATCACAAAAATGTCATACATTGAGATTAAATTCGACTGATGGAAAATTTTTATTTCTTTTATATTCTAATAAATAATTTCCAGAATTATTCAGAAAAAAATGGATTTTGAATAATTCATTCAAAATGATCAACAGTGGAAAATGAATAAACAAATGAGTAAACAAGTAAAACATTTGAAAAAGATATAAAAGTTGCTCAAAAGTGCCACCGTTTTGCTCGAAACATGCACATTATTGCTCTTCTCAAATTATGTATTATAGCCTTTTTGATAATTTCTGGATCATCACGGATCTTCTTGCAGGCAACTTTGATACGTTGTAGGAGAATATCCTCACTTCCAATCTCTGGCGCATGTACTGAAGATTTCAAAATGAAATAATCGATAGGATTGAAATCTGGTGTTCTAGGGGGCAATGGTGCACCTCTGCCTATCCACAAATCCAATTAAATTATCACCCGTAAGCCGACTTGGCAGAATGTGAGGACCAATCAATTGGGTATAATAAACTCCACACCATACGTTAATGTAAAATTTGTACTGGGATTTCATGTGTCTGCCTCCGTGTGGATTTTCTTTAGCCCACTCATGTGAATACCTCAAATTGTAGACTCCATCCTTCGTAAATATGGCTTCACCGGTGAATAAAATTTTGTTCTCCATTCTTTCATGTAAAATCCGTAACGTAAAATCCACCGATTAAAACGAATTCTACGAAATTCATCACATGCCTTTAATCTTTTGGAGATGAAAAGGGTAAAAATTTGTTTTCTTCAATCTTTGCCATTGTTCCATGCGGCACATTCAGAGCATGGGAAATTCTTCTAGTATCATTGAAGATTCCACTTTTAGCAGTACATGAATGTATGCCATTTTTTATCCCTAGTTCAACTAATACCTTCTCTTTCAAATTTTTAATCGCTTGTTAGCGTACAAGAAAGGATTTTTGTACGTTGCTATGGAACTGCTGTCTTTAAAATAAAGCAATAACTAACTATAATTCATTTTATCCATGCTCTAAATGTACACACACTATTTCAGCGGGATATGGCGGATAGTTTCTGGGAAACCAAAGTTTTAAAAAATTATTTTTTGAAAATCTTCCTTCAATAAAATCCTTACGAAAGTTCAAATCAAACTTCCTGTTATCCTACACTACAACTACGAAGTTCCATTTCGATTAGATCAGTATTTCTCGAATAATTGAGATAAATATTAAGAATGGCTAAATCTACCAAACCTTTTGGCGGATTTCGCTGATTAATGAACTCAAGCTAAGCGCACATACATCGGCATCGGATGGACGGCACGGAACAGAAAAAAATTCTTTCAATGAAATTGAACTTATACTTTTCTTTCCGTACGTACCGTCCGATGCCGATGTTTGTGCGCTTAGCTTTAACTGGCGCATTCAGATGTAGAACGTACTCCTGATGCTGGCTGAATATTGTTTATCCAGGATAACTTGATAATTTCAAATCACCTCCTCTCCCGAAAGTTATCGTGTTTGAGGCCGTCTTTGACAGACGTACATAATTGAATTTGATTACAAATTCTTCATTTCTGAGTCAAACCTCATCATCTTCGAAAGTCTCAATTCACTTCATTCAAATATATCAACAATATAACCATTTACCTACTTATCACAAATATTCTCTCATATTTCTCATTTTCGCCTCTTGAGAAGCTATCCATAAATCTTCATTATTTTCATGTCGAAACCAGTACAGTACTTAATATCTTTATTGCATGTCAAGGCTGCCGAAGTGAAAACTCATATCTAAAACAATATCAGGGATTAAAACACAAACTGTCGGTGGAGGGAAACCTGCACGCTCGCCCTACTCCCCGTTCTCTTCTCTTTCGCTTCCTCTTCCATACGAGAATAATATCTCAGCCGCTTGTTCCCTCTAGTAACCAGTCGGAACACGTACTTGGCGGAGAGGCAGATGTGGATCAAAGTTGCGGGAGGGATTCTTATTAGCGCCGAGTGCATCTCGGGGGCTGTAACAAGGTGTCTTACAACTTTTACACTCCAGTTTTAGGGTATATCGCGATAAGTCCTCGGTTTAAGCGGGTTATGGGAGCCGAGATTTTCCTGTTTCTTCCTTTAATCTTTAAATATTCAAATCTCATTATGTTGAGTGGGAGAAGTGCTAGTCAGGATGTTGCAAGTGGCTTGGATGTATTAGAAGACGTCGAATCAATTTTTTTGATGAAAGGAATTACAGTAAGCTCATATTTTGTTGTTTTAAATAAATAAAAAAATAAGGCCCTTATTTCAAACAGAAATCCCAAGGTGATGTTTACCCAGAGGTGTTCTACCACTTAACCCTTGTTACAAAAAATTAATAAATTGTCTGCTAATAAGTGGAGCAAAAAAAAAGAAGTACAATCACTCTTTCTCTTCTTCGCTCTTTCTTCATTAGCAGTGGCGGCCGCTCAGAGGAGGCAGAGGAGGGGGCCTCCCAAATTTTACTGCATTGTATTTAATTCTTAGTTCAAGTTCAACTATATTATGTTAACCTAAATCAATAGAATATTCAAATTTCTGGATATTTTTTACCCCAATATTTCATCAGATTTATTCATCTTCCGCGACAGACTTTAAAACTGAAAAGATTGCGCATCGCAATCAGTACTACGTCAGGCATGCGATGCGTTAAAGAATACAACACAGCAGAGTTCAGACCCGGAGGCCGAGCTCCTTCAACCTCCAAGTCGAGATACCTACGCTTGAATGTAAAATTTCGAATAACTCTTAATACAAAGCAGGGGCCAGTCGAGGCTTCTCATTGAGAGACCTTTATCTGGACCTGAGGTCAGGAGACTCCTGGCACTAGAGAGAAGACAGCTCAGTCTGGTGATCAGTACTTTGACTGGCCACCTACTGAACAAACATTTGAAGAGAATGGGACTGACAAGCAGCTCTTTTGCTCTTTTGCCGGTGGTGCAGGAGCACAGATGAAACTGCCGAACACTTTTTGCTCAGTTGTAGGGACCTCACTAATCTGAGGACAACACACCTAAAAAACCCAACACCCACTATTCCTATGGTGAAAGGGACTCCTCCTGGTCGAATTGCGGCATTTATGTCTGCTTGTCTGCGAGACTGAGTCTCTCAAGCAGTATGCGGAGGAACAATGGGCCACAAGGTCTCAGTTCAGCCCGGAGTGGGCACCGCACAGAGAAGAAGAGGGGCCAGTCAGAATTCGAGCTGTCAACATGTGACGGAGGCCCGGTCCCCAGTATATTCGTTTAGTCCGATCGGCCCGAATATGAACGATGAACGATCGGCATCACCAAAGAGTAACAACAAGTTGTTTAATCTTTGGTATCACTATTCTATACCTTCATAATAATATGTTATGTATAATATATATTAAATGTATGTACTATACTATGTACAGACTATCAGTTTGGCGAAGTTTGTAGGTGAGGAAGGATGGCTATTTAGATTCATATATTTTATCGGGAAAAATGGGAACGGAAACCAGAAATGAAAATTATAATGTCAGTGGGAAACTTAGAATAACTGAAGATATTGTTCTATTGTTGATTTTATTCTGAAGAAAAAGTTCAGTCAAATGCCTTACGATGACAAAACTTTCATTACTTAAAATATAAAGACACCTCAGCCTGCTATGCAAAATTTAATTGTCAATTCCAAACATAATCGTTCCTTCTGTACAACACATACGAGTTGCTGACAGGAAGTACAGTTCGAAATAAATTATTTCGTTGGTTTTGCTTACTTTTTTCCGAAGGTTCAGAAAACCATGTGTGGTCAAAATTAGGGTATTCGGATTCAAAAAATTTACAGAGGTTTATTGAAAGGCATAGCAGATGAAAATCCCACTTAGGGGCATCAATTAAATTCAAATTATTCGGAAAACTCGATAAACCTTCACCAATTGGGACAAAAAAAATTCCGCACAAAAAATTGCTTATTATGATTAGAAAATGCTAACGAAAGCGTTTTCTGTACGATAAAAGGTACCTTCAATTTCAACACCTTGTATCTCGAAAATGGTGCATTTTAGAGGGTGAGTTAATAGAAACTTTTTTTCATACTTTTAGACAAGCTATCACATCCTGAAATCCTGCGCATATATTATGAATCACCCTGTATTTTTTGCTTGGCCTCCTCTGATTGTGAGCTCACGAGCCGCCACTGTTCATTAGGCGTTTCCGCTACGTTCTTTGAGTATTTATTATGTCTTCATTCCTTCGAAGATTTCAATTTCAAAATCATACAGGTATGATTGTCCCTAAACAGTCTCAATATATTTCGGACAAAAAGCAGTTCGAATCAATTGCTTAAGACCTATATAAATTATACATGTTTCTTCACGATCCCAGTGCCCACATTGTTCCTGAATGAAACTCCCTTCGACAGAATCAAATTAATGCAACCAACGGTATTATTACAACCACAAAATTCGCTACAACATGACATTTCATTATTAATATCCCCATTCTGTAACATAAAATAATAACAGAGCAGATGAATGCGAGGAGCTAATTCACCTCGTTCATGCGCGATTAAAGGTTGCATGCCATTTTGACAAAGGAGAATTTGATCGTTAAACTCGTTTTATTAAATTACAACAGGATATTTTCGCCGCATACTTTCCGGCTTCCATTTAGTCCGCAGCCCGACTAAAATAAATATTCCTGTCAGAAACTATCAGGCTGAACAAGACAAAAACCTCAACAAAGGGTATATTTCACCCTTAATGTCACAAAAGTATATATTATGCGCGAAATGGAATACCTGTGTAATTATTCTAGCAGAAAATGCGGCCAAGAATATGGTGGAATGAAACGGGTTCACTGTTCGAATTTGCATAAATTGTTTCGTTGTTCAATCGTGCGAGAGATAGGGCTCATAGAATCAAATAGAAAACTTGAATAGGTTTCATTTGCCTTTTTTAGAAAATTGTTTTAAGTAGATACATAATTTTACTTGGATTGAAATTATTATTCGGTCTCTATTCCTTTTTGAGCGCTCGTACTACTTACACGAGGGCTATATCATTTCGTCACGATGTCTGTATTTTTCGAATTTTGAGCCGAAAATGGTCTCAAACGACTATGTTCGACTCACTGATGACGAATCCGACGGAAAATTCGAGTCTGTCCGTCCGGCCGTCCGTCCGGCCGTATACACGATAACTCTCGAACGGAATGTCCTAGAAACTTGAAATTTTCAGGGTAGGTTCAAATCTCGAATGTCGCGGTTGAGTTCGTTATCGGGCAATATTCGCCCAGGGGTTCCGTAAATATGGCCACTCGAATTTTTGTTTTCCTGATTATTTCGAAACTATGAATTCGATCGAGGTGAAATTTTGTACTCAGATGAAGAATAACGTATTCAACCTACATGCAAAATTGTGTCCAGCTCGCATGACCAGAACCATAGAAACCATAGAAAATTATAACTTTCGAACGGAAAGTCCTAGAGACTCGAAATTTTCAGGACAGGTGTAGATCTCGAATGTTGCGGTCACGTTCATCAATGAGCAAAATTAGACTATGGGTTCCGTTAATATGGTCGTTCGAAATTCAGTTTTCTTGATAATTTCAAAGCTATGTATTTGATCATGACGAAATTTTGTATTTGAATTGAGAATGATATATTCGAGCTACATTTTGTCCAGATCGCATGATCAGAACCATAGAGACCATAGAAAATCATAAATTCCGAACGGAAAGGCCTAGGGACTTGAAAATTTCAGGATAGGTTCGGATCGCGAATTGTGCGGTCACGTTCATCAATGAGCAAAATTAGACTAGGGGTTCCGTAAATATAGCCGTTCAAACTATTTTTTTCCTGATAATTTCGAAACTACTTATTGGATTGGAATGAAATTCGCACATAGATGGAGAATGATATATTCAAACTACGTGGGAAATTTTGTCCAGATCGCATTACCAAGACAATAGATACCGTAGAAAATTCTAGCGAATTATTGAAAAAAAATTGGTCACCTAAAGCACTGACGTGAATTCTGGATTTTCGCCTCAGTTTGAATTTTTTTGGCAGCTGTCAAAATCTTTCCAATTGATTTCTAAAACTGAATAATGCGAATCTACCTACAAGGTGCATGTACGAGCGCTCAAAAGCTCCTGCCTTCACGGCAGTGCTTTTCGTAATTTTTATAAAACACTATTTGTTAATTGTTCAAGCTTGTTCATATGATCAAGAGAGTGACCATCTTGCCCAAATGTCTAGAATGATTCCAAACGTTCCAGAAAAATTTTGTGAGGATCGTATTATATTAAATGAAATAACATTCTGTTCAAAAATTTTGGTATATCAGAAACCATAAGCCATATCGTGCTGAAATTGTTTGTTTACATATGGGGCATCGATATACGTTATATAAAACTTAAGTTCCATAGCTATTGCACCTGAAAATCAACTCGAGTTCTTCTGATCTGGTGTGTTGATTCTACAAAATATCATTAATTGTCTTTCAGTGCGGCCTGTTTGGTGCACATAATCTTTGGTTCATTTCATGATATTTGGTCTCGCTGTCTTAGTGTCAACTTGTCCCAAATCAGAATTCTCGAAGACTAGTTAATTTTTCACTGAACAATATTTCAGCTTACCAATTTTTTTTTTTTTTTTTCTAAAGTGTTGGTTGGAAGATCGCCATTCGGCGAATCCTTTCCATTTGTGTAACTGCAGATAAACTTGCACAATAAAATTATCTTGAATCTTGATATCGCTGTCAAGTTGAATGTTGAGTCAGTTTAACTACGGTTTGATTAGTCTTTCAGGAATCAGGGGTTGGTTCGATAAGTCTAAAAGCCAAAGTTGAAGTTATTTAACAGATTGCCACTTTTTTTGCTTCAGATCATGAATTCTTTGTGGGTTTTCAGCATTTCATACAACATTCAAAAAGACCTACAAATTAAATTCTGAAATTTTGAATCACATAAAATTTGAGACCAATTGAAATCTACTGTCATCCAAATCCAAAAATGAAAAATAAATTCAAATAATATCACCCAAAATTCAATCATTAAACATCGTATAAATTATTGTTAAATGATTTTTTTCAAGAGGGTTCAGAATTATTTAACTGCTGCCATAGAAATTATAAAAATTGGAAGTAAGCAAGCCGGTTGGGACAATTGATAGAAACGTCAGAGAGTGGAGTTGCATTTTTCAAAAAGTTGGAAAGAAAGATTGGTTTTGTAAGAAGAAAGATATAATGAATGGTATTTGGAAGCTGGTCACGAGTGGATTTTCGTAGATTGAGTTGTTGGAATTGATTTGGCAAGTAAAGGAGACAAGGAGAAATTGAAACGTCGTGCTGCTTGGAAGAAGAAAAATTGAAAATTGTATATAGTGAGTCCACTCACCAATCGAACGTTATTTAATAGTTCAGAAATATTAGTAATAGGTTCTTTTGATAGTTGGGGCTGGTTTTTAGAATAAGATTGCTGATTATATAATTTTGTCAGATAATTTCTTTTGTTTGTTCACTTTAGAACCCTCTTTGAGAAAGAGTTTAGGGCAAAATTAATTAGAAATTAAATGAAATTATTTTAAAATTGTTATTTGGTTTCAATTACTTTCAAAATTTAAATAAAAAAATTAATCGAACAATTGAACCATAACAGTAAATTCCTTGAAATTACACGTTTAGGAAATTTCGGTCGAAACGTTATTGTTTCATACCATCTTCTTTCAATGCCTGGGTTATTATAGGAGATCAAATGCCATGCAAATTTCAAAAGATTATTTTTTGGGGTATTATATTGTCGGTCACTTCTCAACAGTTTCACCTACAGCAGAAGTGTTTTCATTTATGCTTATATTTTTTGGTGTTCCACTTTTCGGTATATCGATAATACAATCTTATATTATATATTTCTTCGAATGTTTCCGTGCATAATTTTCGAAGGAACATGTTCGAGTGTAATGGTATTTTTGCAATGTACTGGGTATCCTTAGTTTCAACCTCAATATTGATTTAATTTCACAGCAAATGCGACAGATTCACATATTCATATTATTTCCACAGCGCGATTTATATTTTTATAATATTTATAGTGGAATGCGTATAAATATTCGGAAACTATGAGAACTTGTCGCAAAAATAAATTATTAAGATAAAATCCACAAAAAATTGGTTCATTGTTTTTTATTTATTTTCGAGGACACGGACATTTTTGACTTCATCCCGATTACAGGCAATTAAAATTGAATGATGAATATGAATTTGGTTCATCATTTCAATATTACAACAACTGATTTCGCATGATTTAAGATATTTTCTTTTCCACAATTCAAGATTTATGGAATCACTCGAAAATATTCAACGTGAATATTATTTGCCTTTGTACACGATATTTTCTCAATGTTTAATTCTTTCGAGGTTCATAATTCACTTAAACGATATTCAATATCAAATTATTTTCTTTTGTTCAGTTCACTGTCATAATTAGTAATATTCAACGAAAATTATGGTTATTATAATCCATTCAATTTCGATCAAAATTTTTATGGTTGTTTTACTATAATCCTTGGTTTAATATTTTAAAAAATAAATTTGGAATCGTCCGAGGAGAAAAAATATTCATAATATTCTACTCGTGTAGTTTGAGAGGCAAATTCACACAATAGCCCCTCTTCCCTTTTCCCCCTTTTTAACAGAGAATTATGAATATATAACGGCACTGCCTTTCGCTCCGTCATCATTATAGGCTCATTATATTTGAGGAATTATGCAAAATGGGTCACAAGGGGGAAGTTAGTAACTTTCAGGATCGAAGAAGATTGTTCTCTCATTTAATGTAGAAGTTTCAATTGCGATCAGCATCTGCATTTCATTTTCAAGTTCAGTTGGTATTATTAGAATTATTTATAATTCCAAATTAGCCAAATGATTAAGCTGACAAAGTATTCTAATGAATTTCATTTTGGTGAAAATATCAAATCATTAACAGCTATTACTCATTATTATCATTTAATTCATTCAATGTGAAATAAAAGAAAAATTGAATACTGTGAGGTGTACAAATATTTGGGCCTGAGAATTTCCAACGATGGAATAGCAGATGAAGCAATCCGCAAAAGAAACGTACAAGGAAAAAGAGTGATTTCAATGTTGAACAGCATTCTGTGGGATAAACATATAACGAAAGAAAATAAAAAGAGAATCTATAACACAATAGTAAAAAACATAATAACCTACAGTTGCGAGGTTTGGCCATTGAAAGACCGAACGCTCAGGATGCTTAGGGCCACAAAAATGGATTTCTGGAGAAGGGCGGCTGCAAGATCCAGGTTGGATATAATAACAAATACCCGAATAAAAGAAATAATGGGAGTGCAACACGACATCGTTGACGACATAAGAACAAAACAACTCATATGGTTTGGGCACGTCCAGAGAATGTCAGATGAGAGGCTGCCCAAGATACAGTGGACCCCACAAGGAAGAAGAAGACGAGGACGACCTCGAAAAAGCTGAAGGGAAGGCTTAGATGGCGAGATCAGAGAAAGAGGACTTTCAGATTACTTATGGGCGGATAGAGACGAGTGGAGATTAGGAACCGGAAGACGGCGTAGAACGTTATAAACCGATTAATATATATATAATTCATTCAATGTTGGGTAAAAAATTAACAGTGCTGTGCATACGTAAGGACACAGTAACAGAGCCTACACAGCACCCAACCGGGTCTTCTTACTCACACAAGCTCTGTGCTTATGGAGGGCATCATAGAGACCTAAGAGAATCGGGATATAAACATTGAACATATTATAAACATATAAACATAATTTTACTTTGTCCGTCCAATACTATTATATAATATAACGAATAAAGTCGTTCGTTTCCATAGCCAGAATTAATTTTTCTGTAAGGAAAGACTACATTCAAAATACACTGAGAAATAAGACTCGATTCTTTGTTTTCCAGCAAAAAGTTATTTTCAATCAAACATTCCATATCCCCATATTCGAACGTTTTAGAGATATGAATATGAATTCGGATGAAGGAATATTATAATTTTTCTAGTCCTGCCCTGAATTTTCATGGTTCTTGAACACTTTTTCGAGAATCATGAAAGCTTCACTACTTGGAAAATAATAATCAGAAGACACGTAAAAATTACGAAAAGCACTGCCGTGAAGGCAGGGGCTTTTGAGCGCTCGTACATGCACCTTGTAGGTAGATTCGCATTTTCCAGTTTTAGAAATCAATTGAAGGAATTTTTGACAGCTGTCAAAAAAATTCTGAAACTTAGTTGAAATTCCAGACTTCATGTGAGTGCTTCAGCTGATCAATTTTTTTTCGATAATTCGCTAGAATTTTCTACGGTATCTATGGTCTTGGTGATGCGATCTGGACAAAATTTTGCACGTAGTTTGAATACATTATTCCTCAGCTAGGTGCATAATTTCATTCCAATCCGATCAGTAGTTTCGAAACTATCAGGAAAAAAATATTTTGAACGGCCATATTTACGGAACCTCTAGTCTCATTTTGCTCATTGATGAACGTGACCGCGATATTCGCGATCCAAACCCACCCTGAAAATTTCAAGTTCCTAGGCCTTTCCGTTCAAAAGTTACAATTTTCTATGGTTTCTATGGTTCTGGTCATGCGATCTGGACAAAATATTGCTTCAATATATCATTCTCGATCAAAATACAAAATTTCATCTCGATCGAATCCGTAGTTTCGAATTTATCGAGAAAACAAAATTTCAAGCGACCGTATTTACGGTACACCTAGTATAATGTTGCTCATAGATAAACGTGATCACGACATTCGAGATCCACACCTATCCTGAAAATTTCAAGTCCCTAGGCGTTTCCGTTCAAAAGTTACAATTTTCTATGGTTTCTATGGTTCTGGTCATGCGATCTGGACAAAATTTCACATGTAGCTAAAACACCTCATTTTCCATTCGAGTTCAAAATTTCATCCCGATCAAATCTTTAGTTTTCAAGTAATCAGGGAAACAAAACTTTGAACGGTCATATTTACGGAACCCCTGGTGGAATTTGGCCCATTAACGAACTCAACCGAGGCATTCGGGAACTGAACCCACACTGAAAATTTCAAGTCTCTAATTTGTTCCGTTCGAGAGTTATCGTGCTTACGGCCGGACGGACAGACTCGAATTTTCCGACGGATTCGTCATCAGTGAGTCGAACATAGTCGATTGAGACCATTTTCGGCTCAAAATTCGAAAAATACAGACATCGTGACGAAATGATATAGCCCTCGTGTAAGTAGTACGAGCGCTCAAAAACGACTGAACAAATACTGGCATTCATAAACTTCAAAGGATATAATCACCTAATTATTCAGAAAGGATATATAATATGAGAAAAACTGAATTTTCTTATCACATAAAAAAGCTAAAAAGCTGAATTTCTACACGACTCATCCAATGCATTTTCATGAAACAAAATTTAAGAAGGGTATGTCGAATACTTTTTGAAATATCGAAGATTCAAAAAAGATTTTTCTTAAATCTTCAACCTATTAGATTCTTATAAAATTCCACTTGAACCTCCTTGTCGTAATCTAACAACCAACTACAAAATTTCAATTCGATCAGATCGGTATTTTCCGAATTCTAATAGAATCAGCCGATACTTGATGGAAATCCATAATCAAACTAACAATAGAATAACTAGTATGATTTCCACTACATTGGGTAAAATTCCACGACACGTGTTCGATGCGAAGCATCATCTTCAGGTGGTTAAGGTATATCTAAATTACTTCACTAAAATTTTAAGCTACCTACTAATACAAAACTAATCTAAATTTTCCACAAACCATCATATACAGACATAGCAATACACAAACATTCTTGCCACCCGTTTACACAAAAAATAGCAGCGTACAATAGCAGCATGATCCATAGATTAGTTAACATCCCTTTGAGTAAGAAGAATTTTAATGTAGAATTGAATTTCATCAAACAAATGACTTTAAATAACGGATACGATACTTAATTAATAGACAGACTGTTATCGGACAAACATTTTTAAGCACACTTCGAAGTAATTATATCCAATGCAACTTGAAAAATTAAGAAAAGCACTGCCGTGAAGGCAGGAGCTGTTGAGCGCTCGTACATGCACCTTGTAGGTAGATTCGCATTTTCCAGTTTTGGAAACCTATCGAGGAAATTTTTGAAAGCTGTCAAACAAATTTCAAAACTGAGGCGATAATCCAGACTTCAAGTCAGTGCTTTAGGTGACCAATTTTTTTTTCGATAATTTCTAAATTCTAAAATTTTCTACGGTATCTATGGTCTTGGTGATGCGATCCTGATAAAATTTCGCACGTAGTTTGAATACATTGTTCCTCAGCTAGGTGCAAAATTTCATCTCAATCAAATCGGTAGTTTAGAAATTATCAGGAACAGAATATTTTGAACGGCCATATTTACGGAACCCCTAGTCTAATTTTCCTCATTGATGAACGTGGCCGTGAAATTCGCGATCCAAACCCACCCTGAAAATTTCAAGTTCCTAGGCCTTTTCCTTCGGAAGTTATAATTTTCTATGGTTTCTATGGTCCTGGTCATGCGATCTGGACAAAATGTTGCTTTAATATGTCATTCTCGTTTAAAATACAAAATTTCATCTCGATCGAAACCGTTGTTTCGAAATGATCGAGAAAACAAAATTTCAAACGACCGTATTTACGGAACCCCTAGTATAATTCTGCTCATTGATAAACTTGAACGCCACATTTCAGATCTACACCTATCCTGAAAATTTCAAGTCTCTAGGCCTTTCCGTCTGAAAGTTATGATTTTCTATGGTTTCTATGGTTCTGGTCATGCGATCTAGAGAAATATAGCTTGAATATATCATTCTCCATAAGTATACAAAATTTCGTCACGATCGAATCTGTAGTTTGGAAATTATCAAGAAAACTAAATTTCAAACGACCATATTTACGGAACCCCTAGTATAATTTTGCTCATAGATGAAAGTGATCACGACAATCGAGATCCACACCTATCCTGAAAATTTCAAGTCCCTAGGCGTTTCCATTCAAAAGTTACAATTTTCTATGGTTTCTATGGTTCTGGTGATGCGAGCTGAACAAAATTTTGCATGTAGCTTGAACACCTCAATTTCCATTAGAGTGCAAAATTTCATCTCGATCGAATCTGTAGTTTCGAAGAAATCAGGAAAACAAAATTTCGAGCGTCCATATTTACGGAACCCTTTGGCGGATTTTTCCAATAACGAACTTAACCTCGGCATTCGAGATTCGAACCTACCCTGAAAATTTCAAGTTTCTAGGACATTCCGTTCGAGAGTTATCGTGTATACGGACGGACGGCCGGACGGACGGACAGACTCGAATTTTCCGACGGATTCGTCATCAGTGAGTCGAACATAGTCGTTTGAGACCATTTTCGGCTCAAAATTCGAAAAATACAGACATCGTGACGAAACGATATAGCCCTCGTGTAAGTAGTACGAGCGCTCAAAAAGACCGACAATTCAAAGTTTTAACTTATTCGGGAAAAATTTCGGAAAGGATCTCTCATTTTTTAAGAACAAAGGATATTAAAGTTGCATATAAGAACACGAACAATTTGGGCAGATATATCGAAAACAATAAAGATAAAACGTATAAATTAGATAAATGTGGTGTACATAAATTAACATACGGAAATTGCTTATGTTTTTACATGGGACAAACAGGTAGGAATTTTCAAACGACAGTATAAGAACATAGAAACTGTTTTATTAAAGGTAGAGGACATTCGGCATATGCGGATCATTTGAAAATTAATAATCCTGCTTTTAAAGAAGACTTAAATAAACAGAAATTATCTGTATTCTTATTGAACGATCAAGTAGACTTGAATAATTCACCATTATTGAATCTTTTTGGAAGTAAAATTTTTTGTCTCTCTTTTAAATTGTATTTTAAGAAAATTCAAAAATAAAAAAAAAATAAATAAATAAATAACTAACGACAACAAATCTTCCCACTTAATGGCGGTAAGTTAAGTATAATTGTACATTAATATATCATTAAATATTGAACCCGCATAAGGGGTTTGCGCATAATATTGACCATTATCCCCACCTATTGATTAGGTAGCTTAAGATTTTAGAGAAGTTATTTTAACCACCTGAAGATGATGCTTCGCATCGAAACACGTGTCGTGGAATTCAACCCAATGTAGTGGAAATCATACTAGTTATTTTATTGTAAATTTTCCGAATTATTGAGGAATAAATTGAGTTTGAGAGCTATATCAACGGAACACTTCAGCCGATTTCGCGCATTAACGGACCCAACCTGAACATTTAAATCTCGAACGTACCCTGAAAATTTCGAAACTCAAATCTTTCGTTATCGTGTTCACGGACGGCTGGATGGGCAGAATTGAATTTGACCACGAATTCTCCATCTGTGAGCCCAACCTAATCGTTTGAGACAATTATTTTCGTCTCAAAACGTTGATAGCATGTTTTTGAGCGCTCGTACTACTTACACGAGGGCTATATCATTTCGTCACGATGTCTGTATTTTTCGAATTCTGAGCTGAAAATGGTCTCAATCGACTATGTTCGACTCACTGATGACGAATCCGTCGGAAAATTCGAGTCTGTCCGTCCGGCCGTCCGTCCGGCCGTCCGTCCGGCCGTCCGTCCGGCCGTCCGGCCGGCCGTTAGCACGATAACTCTCGAACGGAATAACCTAGAGACTTGAAATTTTCAGTGTGGGTTCAGTTCCCGAATGGCTCGGTTAAGTTCGTTAATGGGCCAAATTCCACCAGGGGTTCCGTAAATATGGCCGTTCAAAGTTTTGTTTCCCTGATTACTTGAAAACTACAGATTTGATCGAGATGAATGTTTGCACTCAAATGGAGAATGAGGTGTTCAAGCTACATGTGAAATTTCATCCAGATCGCATGACCAGAACCATAGAAACCATAGAAAATTGTAACTTTTGAACGGAAACGCCTAGGGACTTGAAATTTTCATGATAGGTGTGGATCTTGAATGTCGTGATCACGTTAACCTATGAGCAACATTATACAAGGGGTTCCGTAAATACGGGCGTTTGAAATTTTGTTTTCTCGATTAATTCGAAACTACGGATTCGATCGAGATGAAATTTTGTATTTTAATCGAGAATGATATATTGAAGCAATATTTTATCCAGATCTTATGACCAGAACCATAGAAACCATAGAAAATTCTAAATTTTGAACGGAATGGCCTAGGAACTTGAAATTTTCAGGGTGGGTTTGGATCGCAAATTTCACGGTCACGTTCATCAATGAGCAAAATTAGACTAGGGGTTCCGTGAATATGGCCGTTCAAAATATTTTTTTCCTGATAGTTTCGAAACTACTGATCGGATTGGAATGAAATTATGCACCTAGCTCAGGAATAATGTATTCAAACAACGTGCAAAATTTTGTCCAGATCGCATCACCAAGACCATAGATACCGAAATTCTAGCGAAGTATCGGAAAAAAATTGATCAGCTGAAGCACTGACATGAAGTCTGGAGTTACGACTGAGTTTCAGAATTTTTTTGACAGCTGTCGAAAATTCCTTCAATTGATTTCTAAAACTGGAAAATGCGAATCTATCTACAAGGTGCATGTACGAGCGCTCAAAAGCTCCTGCCTTCACGGCAGTGCTTTTCGTAATTTTTTTTCATACAAATAAGTTCGCAAAAAATATTCATTATTGACAAAATAGAATAAAATACCTAATTATAAAGAAAAATAAATATCTATCAAAGGCATTGAATAATGGAAAAATTTGGTGAAAAATCACAATCTCAAATTAATATTTATATCTCGGAAACATTGGAATAAAGTGATATGAATGAGAAATCTGGATAAAATCAAATGTCATTCAGTGTAACAGAATGTGACAACATTTGATCCACAGCGGTTATGACGGAGATAAAAATATCCCTTTTCCTAACGTTTTGTGAAGACTTGTGAGCAGTGAATAGTGTAGTTGGCAACGATCGAAAACGAACGAATTTTTTACTTTCAGTTGGTGGCCGCATATAGAAGTAAGATTGTGGTCATTTCGTTCAATTACACTAAATACAAAAAATCGAGGGATGAAATGAAGAAAATGATTTCGAAAAATCAATCCTCAAAATCCAAAATATATACTGGTATTATGTTAGTCTTCTTGCAAATAACGAACAAATTTTTCATAGGTTTTGAGATAAGTATTTCGCGTAATTTGTCGAGATTCATTTTCCCAATTTCAATTCTATAAATTCCCATTATATTCAGGAATGTTATCTTTTCCGACCCGGAAACCCCATTGCATCAAGCGAAGGAGCAGGTGATTGCTCCAGGACGAGGGACTGTCGGATTTTTCATGCCTCGACCCGCAACTATGATGGATGAGAGGAAAGCGCCTCAACGATGTGCCATACATCATTTCACCTTTGTTTATATTTAATCTTCCACCTGATACGGTTTTACAAATTTCAAACCGTGGTGTTAGATCACGACCTGTGTTTAAGTGCACGCAAAATCTTAAAAGGACTGTGTACTTAGCATTTATTGCTTCTGTTTTTTCACGCCCTTTCCTACCTCTCGCTGTCCAAACAGAACCGCCGTGAATTTATAATTTGCCGTAAAGCAGATTGACATGAAACTTAGTTATAAAGCACTTTGATAGAGTTGCGACATTTTCGTTTTCAATTCTGAAGGTTATAACTACTTATATCTTTATAGAATTCAAAGATTTTACACAAAAATCCATGCTTTCCCCGCACACTGTTGAAATTAATCGAATTTTAGTAGAACACTCATATGCTTCTTTACTCCGGTGCTTCCAGCTCGATGTAGGAAGTGTCATAATAATTTGATTTTTAGGTTAGTTTATTGTTTTGACATCTTGAATCACTTACAAATTGAATTATGGAAAAGATGAACATTGAACAAAGTGACACAAAGTGATTGAAGTAGGTATTACGAAAATGGGTATTCAGACAAAAGTGCTCTTCGTGATTGTTATGGCCAGCATAATCGATCACCCGAGAGTACTATTGGGAAGATTATCTTTCACATTCAAGTTTTATGAAACAAATAGCATATTTCATTGAAGACATTGAGGATCAGTCACGATAATTCATTTCGAATATTTTTTTTCTAATTTATTCTAGACTGAAGTTTTCTGTTTCATCTATGGGAAATTATTGCTTTTCATTAACGTCCTGTAGTGGTCTTAAAATAGCTGAAGTTCCAAAAATCGCTAAGTGAATTAGTGATCACTTAGTTAACAAGTTTTGTATTTCAAATTCAAATATTGAATGAATTTCGGACAAAACCGATTAATTATCATGATTAGCGAACAAGCATGGTGTAGAGGTAATTCTCCTTTATGGAACCCATACCAAAACAGAGGAAAACCTTCGTGAAAGAGGTGTTTTAACTCGATTAGGGTAGTTTTAAATGTAACTTTTCAGCTACTGTATTTTCATATATAATTCAAAAATTACCAAATACTTGCATTATTCAATCCACAATTTTCTTGAATTTGATGGAACACATAATTATTATTATATCAGAAACAATGACCATATGGGTATTTCGAGCTGTAATTGTATCCACATGTGCATTTTTTTGCGCGAAGAACCAATTGATATATTTTCCAATGTCAGTCATTCGAGCATTTCCGGAAAAAATGTCGATTACGAGAAAAATCTACCAATAAAAATTATGTTTCAAGTGTTTTCGAAAATATTGATCAATGAAAAATTATTTATCTGAAAGAAGTCATCAGAAAATATAGATCTTTTTTATGTCCCTACCTTACCCTTACTGAAACATTAACTCTTCAAAGGAGTGATGAGAAAATAACATGTGAATCATTATGTTAAATTTGCAGCTTTTCTAATAAACATACAGCATAGAATTGATAGAATTTCGGAACTCTTCTCTTCTTCACTATATGCCATATTGACTATGCAAAAACAATATTCTGATACCATCGTAGCGATCGTATCGATTCCTTCAATTATTGGAACAGCTCATCAAAACTATCTAAAATTATTATTTCAATTGTATACCTATTGCTTCTTCCGTATATATTGAGATTAGCATACCCGGATTTCTATCTGATTGAAGAGAAAACTCCCGCATATCTGAAGTCAACAATTCCTTTTTCAGATTCGGAACAATCTCCAGGGGTTTATTTGAGAGACGATCCCTTATTTGGAAACCAACCACCACACTGTGAACTAAGGGTTCCAACTGCAGAAAAGGCTGCACACTACCTGGATGCTGCATTAGAAGGAAGGGCTCCGACAAGGGAAGACTCCAGGGATTCACACCTTCTGTATACTTTGCATGTCTATCAGTATAGTGTAGCTGGAAAAGGAGGAGGTAGGACCATATTCCACATTACTGAATCACAAAATATTCGGTTTCTGCCCTGGATTAAATACCCACGTACATCGACATTTGTCAAAGTGGATACTGAAAATAGATAAAATTGATTCAATTCACATTCTTTTTCAAAAACTCAACTTACGACATAAACGCCTAGATATCGAAAAAACGATGCATAATTGTAGAAATTCAATAATTATAGCACAAATTATTTATATACCCTCATAAACTGGCAATAATAGTATATTATTTAACGAGCGGTAATGTAGGTCATAACTCACGCAGATGAAGTTTGCAGCACGAGCCGGAGGCGAGTGCTGTAATTCATCAAGTGAGTTATGACCATTACCGCAAGTTGAATACTATACTTTATCTACGACTATAACAATGAATACTAAGAAACAAGTACAGAGAAAGAACTTTATTTAAAAATCTTAATAGTTACATATAACCATGCATTATTTATGTTTATTGTGCTTCTTAGCATGGAGTAGAAAGTCTATAGGGGCGATGCTTCATATTTAGTGCTAAGTTTACTAAAATATGCCAAAAGAACATTCTCTGTAAACAATGACTTGATATTCTTACTGCTACGCCAATCTTGAAAGTTGTTGTATACACCTGTATATTTGTTTTGGGATTTTTCGGGCAATAAATTCTGTATGGTAACATTAGCTGATTGTCTTATTTCTGAAGATGTACATAATAATTCATCTTCACTATCTGAATTAATCTTTTTCAGCGAAATATCCACAATAATAATTAGGTATCAACTCAATTTGATTAAACGTCAAAATTATTCAAGTGACCTCCCCTCAATACTAATAATGGACTGTTCCCTTACGGCCAATCACACAGGGGAGTTATAGGTGTGAGTGAGTGGGAGAACACTCACGGTGTTTGTTTACATATATCATTACTCCATCAAAAGTAGTTGAGTAATGACTATATTATTCAATCGGAGTAGATAAAATTGAATATTTCTCTCTAATCCTTTAGCCGCAACCCCATCCAACTTCCGTTTTTCAAATGGGAACATATATAGCAAGTGTTGGCTCATTGGAAAGCTCACAGAAAATGGAATCCCACCATAGTCTTCGTTTTTTTTATTTTACAAAGAATTACTTCGAATTTTAACATATTATGTTTGGTTTCATCTTAAAATTCGAAGAAATTCTTTATGAAATTTCATTTCATTAACCTATGTACGCCTAAATACTTCTCTTCCAATTTCATTAAACAAAAATGGTATTGTCAGAAAGAGAGCGAAGAACATAATATGTTCTTGCTATCAATGCAGTAAACTTCTTTTGTGTTTCTTTTGAAAAAAAAACAAAGACTATGGTGGCATTCCTTTTTCTGTGAGCTCTCGAATGAGCCCACACATGGTATATATGTTCTCATTTGAAAAACGGAAGTTGGATGGGTTGCGGCTAAGGGATTAGAGAAAATTATTAAATTTTATCGCTAGTTTATGAGGGTAATTAAAAATCGATTGACGTGTTTCAGCGTTCTCATTTTGAATTATTGGTTGAAGAAATATTAATTTAATTCCGGATTTATGCCCAACCCTGTATAACTATCTCATAGTTCGCACCGAAGTCGTACTCAACCGGCCTGGCGTCTACTGGACTCGTGAAAAACAGTCAAATAATTCATTGCCTTTCCGTGGTTTTCTCGATCGTAATCTGAGAAAACTCCGTAGTCCATCTTTTTCCACAAGCTCATTAAGTGAAGGGAGGTTCAGCAATAGTTCAATTACTCCAGCAGAAAGGTTGAGCAAAGCCCCATTCATTTTATATTTCAACTAAGAATTATTTTCAGAATTTTTATCCTATATTTGAAAATTTATAGGGTGGGGACATATCCTTGACGATCTGAGAAGCACGGTTCACACCAACTGTTGCCTTAACTAAAAAAAATGGTTTTGAAACCTCTATATCATTTCATTATAGGCATATGGCGAGTGCCACCCAAGGTCCTTTCTTTTATTTTACGGTACCATCATATGGCGGTTCGTAAAAGAAACCAATATTCGAAATATACCAATGGTCTCCGAGAAGAAAGGCTGTGAAATACGGACACACAACACGAAATGAATGTTTGCTTATGTTTTTGGCGAATTGTCTCCGGAACTCAAAAATGATCAATTTACATAGAGTTGAACATATAGTATGTATACAGGGTGTTTCATTGGGAAACGGAAATACTTAAAAGGTGGATAGAGCGCACCGAGGTGGTTCTAGATAACCACATTTTTTGGCTCTGACTGTCTTTGTAACCGAGATACAGGATGTTTTATGAATTTTGATCTTTTCTCCTTGAGGTCATAACAAAAGAACCACCCGGTATATTTTTTATATTTGGCACACATATTCCTTATTTAAAGCTCAAATGAATCACTCAATAACCACAAGGAAAATCCAGTTCCGGGTTAACAAAAAATTATGAAGCAATTGTTTACTTCAAACAACAACCTGTACGAAATTTTGAAAATTCTTTCACATATTCGAGAAAAGCATAAGAAACTAAACCGAAACGTCTGCTTCACAATTTTGCGCAGACAGTTTTACTCCACAAATCTTTAACTCAAAAGTCTAGTTTTTAAGAACGTGGGTACCAAAGAGTGATTTCAAGTAACTTATAACAACATAATATCAAAAGTTGAATCCATAATTATTTTAAAATCACAAAATTATCATTAAATACATTGGTTATCCTTTTTATAGGGACATAACAACCATTTGTGTATTTTCCAGGTAGGTAAAAGTAACGTCCTGTATGTACATATCTAATTATCAAAATTTATATTGCTTGAATATTGTTATTGATGAATTAGGTCGTTTTCATAAACTGCTCGAAATGCCCTCTATTTTGGTGTATAATTTTCCGTGCTCGTTTGAGAATATCCCGAACTGATTTGCGAATTGCATTCGGATTGTTCTTCATTTTACTGCTAGCTTCTTGTATTTTTGTAATAAGCTGATCCTGAGTATTAATCTCAGTTCAGTTTTTTATGATCAAATATGTAAACGAATTTATCCGCCTCTCAAGTATTTCTGTTTTCCAATGAAACACCCTGTCAGAACTATATGTCAGAACGGCACTTCAATATTCAATACACTCAAACCTACCCAAAGGTAGATGAATAATCCGAAGAGAAGAATTATGAAAATCGATTTTGTAGTTTCTGAGCACATCGCTTAAATACAAACATACATTCTTAGAAAACGGAGAACATATCGTTCTGTGAAATCGTTAGGTTGATTAAAAAAGCTTGAAAAGATTATATCACTCTCATCAGAATCTCATCGCAGATTTTTATGTTAACCCCACGTGTGTATTATACGGAGCAATTTGGCCGTCAATTGATTTTATTATACCTACCAATGATAAGAATATTCGAAAACCTGATGTCTACATTTCATTCTAGTTGATGAAATTTCCGATATTCGTGGACGTAATAAATAAAATATGCAGCAAGCGGTAAATTTCACATTTGGTTTGATTCCGAAGTACATAAATCATCACACTATTTTTCATGCGTAGGTTGTCTGGAGTATCCTTCAGATGTCTTCAGGGAGAGCCACTAATAGGTCTAATGTGGATTTTCAGAAGAAGGAGAGTAATTGTGCAATAATTATTCAATTTCGAATTTCTTATTTTCAGAGAACCGACGCATCCACCTTTTTGCAACATTTTTAGGAAATATCTATAATATACATATTAGGGATTTTCACATGAGAATGGGCAATGGAAAAGTTATTTTCACATTCTAGTAGCACTGTCATACGAGCAAGCAACTTTCATCGATTGATGGGAAAGTGCATTAATACCGAAAATCATAAAGAGCAATGCCGTGAAGCAGGAGCTTTTGAGCGCTCGTTCATCCACCGCATCCCTCAGTTTTAAAAACCAATTGAATAAATTTTTGACAGCTGTCGAAAAAATGGCAGCAGCTTTTTGTCAATTATGCCGAATCAGCTGTTGAGGAAATATTAGGATTTTTTATTCAATAATTCGTTGGAATTTCTGGTTATGCGATTTAGAAAAAATGTAGCTTGGATATATCATCCTCCATTCAAAAACTAAATTTCATTACGATCGAATCAGCTGTTTCGAAGTAATCAGGAATACAAAATTTCAAATGACCATATTTACGGAACCCATGGTCGAATTTTGCCCAATAACGAACTCAACCGCGGCATTTGAGATTCGAACCAACCCTGGGAATTTCAAGCTTTTAGATCGTTCCGTTCGAGAGTAATCGTATATACAGACACACTTGGATTTTTCGAATACATTATAATTCATCTATATGCAAAATTTCATTTCAAATCAATCGGTAGCTTCGAAATTATCAGGAAAAAAATATTCTGAACGGCCATATTTACGAAACTCCTAGTCTAATTTTGCTCATTGATGAAACGTTTCTGCGAAATTCGAGTCCCACACCTATTCTGAAAATTTCAGGTCCCTAGGCCTTTCCTTTCGAAAGTTATAATTTTCTATGGTTTCTATAGTTCTGGTCATGCGATCTAGACTAAATGTCTGGCATGTTGCTTAAACACGACATTCCACATCTGAGTGCTAAATTTCATCTCGATCGAATCAGTCGTTTTGAAGTTATCAGGAGAACAAAATTTCGAACGACCATATTATTAACGGAACCCCTGGTCCAGTTTGACCCAATAACGAACTCAACCGCGACATTCGAGTCGTTCCGTTCGACAGTTATCGTGCTTACGACCGGACGGACAGACTCGGATTTTTCGACGAATTCGTCATCAGTCACATTCTGCTGAAATTCTACATATGCGGCATCGATCCAACAAGAAATTCAACATTTCAGCTTTTCCACTTTTTCCTTTTTGAGCGCTCGTAGGAGGACTATATCATTTCGAGGACTATATCATTTCGTCACGATGTCCGTACTTTTCGAATTTTGAGCCGAAAATGGTCTGAATCGACAGAGTTCGACTCACTGATGAAGAATTCGTCGAAAAATTCGTCCGTCCGGCCGTCCGTCCGTGAATATGGTTGTTTGAAATTTAGTTTTCGTGATAATTTCAAAACTACGGATTAGATCATGACGAAATTCTGTATTTCAATGGAGAATGATATAGTCAAGCTACATTTTGTCCAGATCGCATGACTAGAACCATCGAACCCATAGAAAAATATAATTTTCGAACAGAAAGGCCTAGGGACTTAAAATTTTTAGGGTAGGTTCGGATCACGAATTTCGCGGTCACGTTCATCTATGAGCAAAATTAGACTAGGGGTTCCTGATTTTTTCCTGATAAAATTCCGAAACTACCCTTTGGATTGGAATGAGATTTCGCACATAGATGAAGAATAATGTATTCAAACTACGTGGGCAATTTTGTACAGATCGCATTGCCAAGAACATAGATACCGTAGAAAACTCTAGCGAATTATCGAAAAGAAAATCAGACATGAAGTCTGGAGTTTCTCCTTAATTTGAACATTTTTTGACAGCTGTCAAAATTTTTTTGAGTTTGTTTTTGAACTGAAAAATGTGAATCCACCTACAAATTGGATGAACGACCGCTCAAAAGCTCCTGACTTCACGGCAGTGCTTTTCGTAATTTTTTTCTTCATATTCAAATGAATAATTTCAAGAATTTTTCAGAAAAAATGGATTTTGAATAATTCATTCAGAATGATCAACAGTCTAAAAATAAATAAACAAATGTGTAAACAAGTCAAACATTTGAGAGAAATCATAAAAAATGCTCAAAAGAGCCACCGTTTTGCTCAAATCACATTTCTGCTCTTTCCAAATTTGGTCTTATAGCCTTTTTGATCTTTTCTGGATCATTACGTATCTTATTGCAGTCAACTTCGATTCGTTGTAGGAAAATATTTTTTTCAAAGATATTATTAGTTTCAATAAATCGTACATACGAGTGAATACTTAAGTGAAACAGTTCATATATTTAATTCATACAGCATCAATTTCTTATTGTTTTCTAGGCAAGAGTGAGGAACATATCATATTTTGACTATTATTGTGAAAACATTACCAAAAGACGTTTCTAAAATCGAGTTAGCTCCATTGTTGTCCTTTCTCCATGAATTTCCGAAATTTGATAATCTGAAATTGGTTGGTAGTAATGAAATTCTATCGAGATGAGGGTCTATTTTTCTCGAACTTTCAAATTTCATTTAGCTGCAGTAAAACAGTAAAAAGTTATCGAAATTTATCGACCCATATATTGAGAAAGCCGAAAAAGGGTCATGGAATGATCAAATCATACCAAGGATGAAGTCTGAAACCATTCATCGTTAAGTTCATGCCCCAAACCGTTCCATTTTCGCCGAAATAATTCTATTAGTAAGTTTGATCAATCGTCGTATAACGTGAACTTGATGTGGAGAGAAACCCAACTAATTTCAGTAATTAACACGTTAGTTGAGTGATTTCCGTACTGGAAGCCTTTATTTACCGGGCCGTTCCGCTTTTCATTGACGTAAAAGCGATATTCGTTATACATTTTCGAGATTCTTATCGAGATCCCTATTGATAGTTGGTTTTCGGAACATTCAATATGAGTTGAAGAATGTTCGAGTATGGTACGCTGGCGCTTTCATCCACGATCTCATAATTAAATTCGGATTCCGAATGAAAAATATGAAATGCGGTTTATTTTCAGTTCCGAACTCATTAGAGGCGAATAGAGATCATGCCAGTTCAATTGAGATTTCGAAATGAAAATGTCTTGTTCAAATTCAATACCGAAATCAGTTTTTTGAAATGCTTTTCCCATCAATGAATTACGGAAGATGAAAGCTTTTCCGGTTACGTATATTTCGAGCTTGAATTAATTATACTTATATTCCGTCTAATCTCTTTGAGTTGAAAACAAATCAGCTGTAATATTGTGTACCTATCTATAAAATTAATTACCCATGTATTTGATCTTCTTTTTTGACGAAATGTATTTTAAGTTATAAGAAGTTATGTGAATTTCATCCGAATTCTGATTTCCTGTTGTATATACCCCTTATTGGAAGTTTATTTCTTCCAAATTATTTTTATTTTATTTGAAAAACATTAAAATGAGCAGTATACAATAGTAATAGTAAAAATACAATTATCGATAAAGATTAAATACTTAATTCATTTCATCTACAAAATCAGTGTCAGACATGAATATGATAAATATCAAATGTAAACGTTCCGTTTACATGGAAAATAAGTTTTTTTTCTTACTTTTAGTACATCACTGTAGAGAGATTAACCAGAGATTTTATCTTCATTGTGAAAATAGAATCCGTCTGAAAAAAAACGAACAAACTAAGGAAGCACAGAAGATTTCTTATTTGAGGTGTCGCAATCGTTAATTGACTTATAGTTTCCTCCATGACTTCAAGATCATTATGTGAAAAATTTAGCTGTGGCTCATTTTATTTTCATATATACAATGTCAGTTTTAATAGAATATATTATCGACAGCTTAGTAGCTGTCTTATGAATTGGACCATCAATATCCCATGTACCTACTTTATGTAAATGAGTTGAATTAGTTTCTCGCCTCTGTCTACAATTATTCTCAGGCAATGGAAAACTCATTTCCATTAATAACAAAGTTTCGCAATCCCAGGAAAAAATATTACCACCTCCATCTACTTGGTATTTTCGAATGAGCCAAAAATGTTAAAAGATCCAATACATTCGAAGATAATCTGAAAAAACTCCCGAAAGTTCTAATTGCAAATGATCGCTATGCTACATTCAAATTTATGGTAATTGGTTCTCTTATCTGTTCCGTTTTTGCTGGAATTATCCCCTCAAGACTTACTCCACTTTTTGGAGAAGATGTT
This sequence comes from Aphidecta obliterata, assembly GCA_963966015.1. Taxonomy (NCBI): domain Eukaryota; kingdom Metazoa; phylum Arthropoda; class Insecta; order Coleoptera; family Coccinellidae; genus Aphidecta; species Aphidecta obliterata. Next base: position 13,851,923 of record OZ014429.1, on the reverse strand, counting down.
TTGTTATCGGATGGAAAACCTCCTTGAGTTATTGTTGTACAGTTTCAAAGGGAGGAACTTGTCAAAATAAACAATATATAATTTCTCAGGACAAATTGAGGAAATTTTTATTGTAGCAACGGTTTTTTCAGGAGTTTGAAAATAATCGAACTATTCGAATAATAGTCTCGGTTGTTCAAAAAATATCAAAAAAAAATTGAATGTTTTTTTTTCATTCCTGGAATTGCGAATGCAAAGCCTGCATTACTCTAGTTATTTCAAATTGAGGAGAAAAAGAAGATAACCCTAAAGAACTCTTTGTTCCAGAAAGGTTGAATACAACATTTCAGAAAGAAGAATATATTTTCCTTCGTAGAGATATATCTGAAAAAACTTAGGTATACGCAATGGAAATATGATCCACGGTCATATATATGTTTTCTCTCGACTTTTAGTATTCTCCAATAATTGCTAGGTCTCAACTAATCAAGGAATATTAGGTTGAAGGATATACAAAAAAAATTGGGTGCTTAAAATGTGTCTGGTTCATCAAATGATTTTTTTCGAATTTTGAGCACCGAAATCCTCAATTACTCGACATAAATATCATGAAATTTGGATTTGTATTACTAATCCTAAGAACCAGTTCTCGCAGTAGCGAGAGGCTATAATGCCACTACTCGAAATGGAAGAAATGAAGAAGAAAAGTTTGATTTTTGCACTCTCCAGCGTTTCCAATGCACTCATAGTAAAAATCTTTTCAGTTGCCGGAGGAAGGAGTCGCCTGCATCTGATTGATCTAGGAAACTCGGAAAGAAGCAAAGCAAGCGGAGGTATCCCCCTTTCAGGAGTAGGAAATATCCTTCTCGCAATATTCAACGGTCAGAAACATCTTCCCTACAAAGAGAATAAACTGACACACTTGTTGAAGGTAAGATTTTCTCATTCCCGTTGAAAGCTTCTCCGTTTCAATCGATTCCAAAGATATATTTTTCGAGTAATATTCAATGACCGAAACTGAAAACACATTTTCCTAGAACTTCCTTGGTTCACCCCTATGAACTTGTGGAAAAAAGTCCATTAAAAGGACTCACTTTTGATGTATATTAGTATTATGTCTTCTTCAGTTGTAAACGTGCACACAACTGTTGAGCATTGATAAACTTTCATTTTACGGTTTTGGTTTTGTTGAAACATAAATAACAAAATTGAAATGAAAGCAACCAATTGAAATTAGAGTTCTACCATATAAACAATTTTTATAAAACGTTCTAATTTCTTATCTTGAGTTTATTTCTCTGAATAATTGGAAGTTCAATAATTTTTGGTACTTGATATAAACGGTTATTATTGGATGCTACTCATGAAACAATAAAATATGTCCGTAAGAGTGGTGTTTAACGATCAGTCTGACATCAGTTCAGTCCTTCAGTCTGGCCAGAATAATGCGAAACTGAATATCCATTTTGAGTGAGAATCGTTTTATTAAGGTGTTTCAAAAAAAACCTGGAATAAAGCGTTTCCCACTCAAAATAGATATTCAGTTTCACATTATTCGGATCAAACTGATGGACTGAACTGATGTCAGACTGATCGTGTTACACACGTCTATGAAGTAATTAAATAGCAAGGAAGACTAAATCCTGCACGATTATTCAATATTCATGTTTTTTTCTCAGGATTGTTTGAGCTCTTTGACGTGCCATGCCGCCATGATTGTTCATGTTTCACCACGTGCTCAGAATTATTCGGATACTTTAACTACAGTACAACTTGCCTCAAGAATACATCGAATGAGGAGGAGAAGGATCAAATTCGTTTCATCGGCAGCAGGAAATGGATCTGGGGGGAGCTCAGGTAATTATTTTTTTCGAGTCGATTTCAGCAGTTTGAGGAGAACCGGACTGATTTCGAAACTCTGGATATCATAATAATAATAATAATCAGGCAATATCATTTCGAATCATTAGCAGGTTCGTGACTTTTCGGTTAGACCAGAAGTCAATTTTGAATTCGTCGTTTACCACTCATTTCAATCTTTTTTTGTCCTAAAACTTTTCAAAAAAGCTCTACAAGGGTGTTATTGGTTTTTGTGTGAGGCATCAACTTCTCAAAGTATCTTCAGTTCCGCAAAATATGCAATATTTCATCATTTTATAGAAATAATGAATTTCTCCATCGATATACTGAGGAAAAAGTGAGATAATTTCATTGCTAGTTTCCCTAGTGAATCAATAAAAATTGTCATCTCGAACACCCTTTTTTTTTTCAAAACCGAATTTCCATTTACTTGAGAATTTAGTAATAGTTTATCTTACATTTCATGTGTCTCGGATGAATCAAGACTACGATTTTCACTAATCGAGAGTTTTACAAAACCACTACACGTGATTCGCCATAACCATGGCTTCCTCATCTGAGATATACTAGATTTATTGTTGCACCTGCTCAGAATATATACACAATTTCTAAAGCGGAGAGGGAATTGATAAGTGTCGTTCAGCAGTTGTTTTTTGATTTCCATGTTGTCCAAAAGATTGAGTTTTATACCTTCACTTTCAATATGCAAAATGTCGTAATCATGCGCAAAGCAATGCTTTTCAGTCAATAAGTGCTGCGAAATTTGACTTTGTTTTTCCGTTGACGTTGTTCCTCAATTCTAATCAAAGCTTCTACTAGTTTGGCCGATGTGTAAACTTGTAAAACTTGTAGAATCTCCGCATTTCAGTTTATATACTCCCGATTTATCTGATAGATCCTTTCTATACGCGATATTGCTTCCATTTTGTTTTAAGAAGAATTAAACTTCTCTGGAATAGGTAATAATATTATAATTTTGTTTTTGGTTTTAGGGAATTTTCGAAGTGGGGGTTCAGCTTGTGTCGAATATATCTGATTACATTCTATGTTTGCTTATCTGAAAAGTTATTTCATGATTTGAGGCTTGCTCCGACCTCGAAAGCATGTTCCTAAATTTTCTCTTCATCTCGAAAGTAGTTGATTGCGATGTGATTATATTGAGAATTTCACGCCACATGCGAAAAAAATTAAAACTCGTAGAGCTCAAATAAGGAGTTTTTTGTGTGAAATGACTTGGTCAAACTGGAATCCCTGAAAAATAATACTTATTATGATATTATATAAGAAGGGTTAGATTCGAAATGGATCAGGCTCTAAATCTAATCACTTAAATAGGAAAATAGTAATTCCTGGAAACTATTTGAGTCAATGTAACAATTCCTCTCCTCTTTCCATAGGTGAAGAACCAACAAGAACAACGGGAACAAGTAGTGAGCCCGACCCATCAAGTAGCGATCTATCCGCCGATACTGTCATCTACGTTGGACCCGTCGACGACGCAACTGATGGCGAGCACCCCCCTGTATACATTCCGAGTTTAAATTCTGGAGATAATCGGTGTTCGATGAGTAAGGCACTCCGTGGCTCGAGTGCAGAACAAAGACCGTCCAAAAACGCAACAAGTTCAAAAGCCGATGAAAAGGTGTTTAGTCATCGTCCTTCCATTAAATCTACGTGCCAAAGTAATAAAACCTCACCAGGCCGTACAAGCTCCCCCAAATCTTCACCGAATAGGGTAGCGACTACGACGAAAAATAAACCTGAAGTCAAGCACCCAATAACCGGAGGGAGTGATGAACAGTGGATAGATGGACCCAGAATATCCAAGTCCAAAGTTGCTGAAGCGAGACATTACATCAAGGAGCCTTGTCATATCAAAAAAAGAGAAACATGGATAGATGGACCAATGCAACAACAGTCTTCACCTTCTACATCAGATAGGGCTGGATATGGTTATATGGACAGTCATAAGAAAAATATGATTCGAAAATGGGTAGAACACCAAACATCGCAAATTCAGAAGACGAGATATGGACATGGAAAAGTTCCAGATAAAACCCAGAAAGAACCAGTTAAGGAACTCACACAATTCAAAACATACGACGAAGAAATAGTGAAACCACTTGATACAAAACGACATGAAACCGTCGAAGAATCTGTTATTCGAACTGGTCTCAAACTAAATCCAGTTTCTAATGACTCGATTGCGGAATGTAGAGAAGATAGGGAAATTTCTAGACAAGAAGAAGATGATCCAGATGACGAAGAAGAAGCTGTAGAGATACCACCTGCACTCCCTCTTATACAACCACTCAGCAGCAGAGAAGTGTCACTGGAAAGTCTCGACATGCTTCTGAAAGAAAGAATGCTCTCAAATGCTGAATATAATAATTATCAAAACAGTTGTTACGAAGATCAGGTGGAAAGTGAAGAAGATGAAATTTTAGAGATAATCGAAGTCGAAGAACCACTTGAACCAGTCCCAACACAAGACAGTTGCCTTCAGGTAACTGAAGAAGACATTGCTTTATGTATGGGATATTCCGAAAATCCCCTACCTGAAGTAGATCAAGAAAATCCTTTAGACCACCCTCTAAGGATACTAAGTCAAGAAAATTTAACGGTTGTTTCAACTTTCACCGATTCGATGTCTGTTTACACTGATTTAGAAAGGATATTACCAAGGCATAGGTACGATTCCAGATACCGCACCTATGATAACGATGATTATGAAGATCCAGATGATTCCATTCAAAGGAATGGCAATTTAGATGAAACTACTAAAAAGAAATTCGATCAATTGGCCAAACTTCATGAACTTTTCACCAATAGATTAGCCAAAGCTAACGTAGCAAACTCAGAAACATATCAGAAGCAGAAGCAAAATCAAAAATCTCTCAGTAGATGTGAATCATTGACCTTCAACGAAATGCTTTATGGTGAAAATCAGGATAATAATAGTGTTTACAGCGAACCAGCTTACATACAGGAGAAATTTTGCGAGAATTGTAAAATTAATATGACCCGACCATCCACAGCTCAGAATTGGTACCTAGATCCTTTTTTATCCGCAAGCACGCAAGACCTCTCAATGGTACAAACTAAACCGCCCCAGATAGGGGGACGATTTCAAAGATATTGCCATAATAATTATTCCAATTTTCCAAGAGAAACCCTTGCTAATCTACGTCATCCTGATGGTGCTTCCAATCCGAATTTAAGAGAAGACTCTATCAGAGTACCAGGTAATGGGGCCTCATCAGAGAATGAAAGAAAGAAGAGTTTTCCGAACGACTCTATTGTTACTCAGCCTCTACCCCCACCCAATAGCCTTCCATCTGTTGAACGGATGAACAGGGCTGTCTTAAGCATAGAGTCTGGAATTACTTCTATTAAACTAACCCACAAGTCCGAGGGGTATGACAGTGGTCACGACTCGACTCCAAGAACTTCTAAGCATAGTCCAGCAGCAATTTCAAGGAGAGCTGAGAGCGGATATGACAGTGTTGTGAGAGATAGTGAAAGTTCAAGTATAGATTCTGAAACTAGTCGTATGTCACACAATGTTCACGGTAGAAGAGGTAAATGTAAGCACAAACACGAAAAATCCTTCTGTTCCTGGTTTCTTAACCCCTTCACCTGTAAATATATCGATGAACCTCCTGAAACACACTTCTAATTATTATAGTTACGTTGTGGTTTTTTTGTGATCTCAGGAAGGTGAAGGCTGTATTTGAGATTTCTGTCCATACCAAATACCATTTCCTTCAGATTTCCATTTTCACTAACAGAGCAGATATATTCGTTCATGATCATCTAATGCCGATTTAATGTTTTGGTAGAAGTTTATTGAAGCAAAGAACTTAGAAAAGCATTAATTTATAGCTGATTCCTCAAAGAAGAAAAAATTTCTTTTCGTTTTTCAACTCAACGAACAAAAATACAGACTTTTTTTTTCATTATTCTGAATCGTTAGGCAAATTGCATTCGTTATCAAAATTATTTCATTTGAACGGAAAGTCTGTTTACTTATCAAGTCAGTGAAGAAAAAAGTTTGAAAAAATAAATAGTACACGTTTATCCCAAAATTTGTTTTTAGAATAATAGCTCCTAAACTATATTGAAACTGTAGGAAAAAGACGATGAATATTTTATTGCCATGTTCGTAATCCTGTTCATTTAGTCGAGACCTGATGCTGAAATGTCAAGGTTATTGAATGTATCGAACAAAGTTCAAAATATTGACGAAGCAATGGATATATGGAAGTTCCAACGCCATGAAATAAAATTGCACGGAAAGAATGTTGTTTTATTAGTGAAGATGAAATCTGAATGTTAAGAATTTCGCTAGTATGGATATAGTGAATGACATGAAGAATTTCCAACATTTGTATGAACTTCTTCAGGAAGATTATGATGAGCTGCATGACTATTGTCGTTACCAAACTCTTGGGAAATTGAATTTCTTCTACCAGAAATTATCTTCCCAGCATATGAAATCAAATATTTTTCTAACCTGTAGCAAATCTTGTACTCAGAATTTATACTTATCGCGCTTTTTGATGTGGCAATAAGCAAAGATTCAATTGGAATTGATTCCTTGTTCAAATCACTCATTTGAATTTCAGTTTAAAATCCATCTTTTCATGACAAAAATTTTCATCAGTTTATGATCTATTCCAGATTATGATTCGTCGAATCGAACCTGAGTATACGTTGAAATGTGTCAAATTTTTCGAAACCTATTGGAGATTCCTCTGATAATTTCATATCAATATTATTGATGAATAATAAATATTTGTGTATATATTACCATTTTTCTGCATTCTTGCAAAAGAGAGACTGACAATTATATTTGAACTCCATCAGCATATCTGAAAGGAATTCTACTTTTTTTCGATAATGATAATCTGACTGCTCATTATTGACCATAGTTTTTCTTCATTACTGCCTTTTCACAATGAAAAATTCCAATCAACTGGTTCTTATGAATAGACGTCGAGCATCGAAGTAAAACTTTCGGTCTATTTTCTGATATATATTGAAGAAGCATCATTCAACATCGAATATACTGGTTCTATCTGCACTAATTTATAATTTCAGCATATCAAAAATTGTTTATGGGATCAAAAAATATCTTGCCAACACTTTTTCCTTTATAAGACTGTCTATTTTGATCTCCCTTCCATATTTTCTTATTTGAATTCTTCTATAGTTATCTACTTATCATCATCATTGATTTGTGATATCGTTATTTTACTCTAGGATAAGTATAATGCCTTCATTTTTTAATTCGAATTTGTACATTAGTGTATATTCATGTATTTATTTCGTTTTGAGGTTGTTATTGAAATGAATTATTTACGTTCATTTGTAAAATAGCTGTTAGATCTTATTGCAGTTGTACGAGTATTCAAATAAAATATTTATCAATACCATACTCTATTTTATTCTATCAAACATTGTTGTGGACTACAAGATCACTGTTGGGTGATCAATTAAGAATTCGGCGTGTTATGAGCTGTGAGAATACAATAAAAAACTCATAAAATATTTTTATGGGTTAGTAATAACAATTGTTGATGATATTCTGCCTACTGCAGATATCTGAAAAAATGTATTTGGAGAATGTAATATTGATTAATACCAGATTATATTCCTATGGTTCAAGTACGCCGGAGTAAATTTAACGTACCGAAGAAAATCTAAAAACTAGTGATGAACTTTGATGAACAAAATTTTTGAGAAACATGGAGTAATAAGACAGACCACAGGTCCTAAACCACGTCAAGTGTTTCAATATACAGTAGCATCATTAGGTGGGTATACTTTAATTTAACCTCATAAGGTTAAATTCAAATACTGTTGCAAACATTCTTACAATATATCAATATCTGGTGGGAAGAGGACGGGATACCTTTCCCTGGAAGATTAACTTTACAAGGTTTTACTAGGAATCGTCTTGAAACCAAATATTACGTTCTAATCAGAATGTCATTTTCGGGATATGAATGAAGGTCTACTTCACTCAGAATAGAATTTATTGCTATGAAAGGATACTACGCATTTCGGCAAGCTAACTTGTCATCATCAGGTATCCTAAAAATTATAAAAGCATTGCCGTGAAGTCAGGAGCTTTTGAGCGCTCGTTCATGCACCTTGTAGGTAGATTCGCATATTCCAGTTTTAAAAACAAATTGAAGAAATTTTTGGCAGCTGTCGAAGAAAATTTCAAACTAAGGCGAAACTCCAGACTTCACGTCATTGCTAAGTGTCCAATTTTGTTTTCGATAATTCGCTAGAATTTTCTACGGTAACTATGGTCTTGGTTATGCGATCTGGACAAAATTCCGCACCTAGTTTGAATACATTATTCTTCTTCTTATTGACTTATTTATCCCCAACGAAGTTGTCTCTCTCAGGACAACAATAAGCTGATTTGTGACTCTCTTGTACTGTCACATTTCATCCACTATCTCTAAGGATGCAGAATAGCTGCGTCCCGCACGACCTTTGGCCCATCAAAATGTTTGTCAAAAGATTTAATTCGATAGTAAAATTCCACTTACTTCACAATAACATCGTACATTGAAATTTAATTCGAAAAATTTTCTGTTGGACTAATCAATATTTGTATTTTTCCTTCATATTCAAATGAATAATTTCAAGAATTTTTCAGAAAAATATGGATTTTGAATAATTCATTCAAAATGATCAACAGTCCGAAAATAAATAAACAAATGAGTAAACAAGTCGAACATTTGAGAGAAATCATAAAAAATGCTCAAAAGAGCCACCGTTTTGCTCAACTCACATTTTTGTTCTTTTCAAATTAGGTCTTATAGCCTTTTTGATCATTTCTGAATCATTACGTATCTTATTGCAGTCAACTTCGATTCGTTGTGGGAAAATATTCTCACTTCCAATCCCAGAGCATATACCAAAGATTTCAAATATCCCCAAACGAAATAATCGATAGTATTGAGATCTGGTGATCTAGGGGGCCATACATGTGGTCCACCTCTGCCTATCCACATATTTGGAAAGTTCTGATTCAGAAAGTTCATAACAATAACTCTAAAATGAGGAGGAGTCCCATCATGCTAGGAATACATTCCTGTAAAATTTATGTCTTAATATCCCTAATAGCACAGGACGTCCTAGGGACGTACAATTTATGTCCAATTAACGTCGGAACGTCCATGGACTTGATATGTACGTCCTTTGGATGTTTGTTTTTGGACAGTATTAGGACGTCCTCTACATATATGTCCATTTTTGGTCCAATTAATGTACAATGTCCATACCGGATATCCAGTAGGTGTCCGTGATGGACATAATACGGACCATATAAAAAATAATATTTTCTATATTTTTTATGGACATATTATTTCCATACCGAATATCCAGTTGGTGTCCGTGATGGACATAATACGGGACCATATAAAAAATGTCCATACCGGATATCTCGTATGTGTCCGTGATGGACATTATACGGACCATATAAAAAATTTGTCCATACTGAATATTCAGTAGGTGTCCGTGAAGGACATAATACGGGACCATATGAGAAATATGTCCATACCAAATATCCAGTAGGTGTCCGTGATGGACATAATACGGACCATATAAAAATGTCCATACCAAATATCCATAAGATGTCCGTGATGGACATAAAACGGACCATATAAAAAATATGTCCGTACGGGATATCCAGTAGGTGTCCGTGACGGACATAATACGGACCATTCAAAAAATGTCCTTACCGGATATCCAGTAGAATTCCCGTGATGGACATAATACGGACCATATATAAAATATGTCCATACCGGATATTGAATAGGTGTCCGTGATGGACATAATACGGACCATATAAAATATGTCCATACCGGATATCCAGTAGATGTCCGTGATGAACATGATACGGACCATATGAAAAGTATGTCCATACCGGCCACATATCTAAAAGATGTCCGTGATGGACATAATACGGGTCCATATAGAAAAATTTGTCCATACCGAATAATAAATCGAAAATTCGCATTCCGTGGCGAATGTAACATTTACATTTCAGCTGGTCGAAATAAAACACGTTCTCAACGATAATATACCAAATATTTCTATTCTGGGATATTCGCACGGATTCAGAGATCGCGTAATAAATTTCTTTAGGGGTGGATGATTGTTATCTTACCACATCTGGTAATCTCGCAGGCAATGTATAAACAGTATTTGCTCGAAATATCGAGAATAGGAATAACGAACATATCATAGATTAATAATAATATTTTTATTATTAGTCTACTAATACTGACTACTCATAACTTCCTTTTGTTTTCAGTTTTTTTTCGATATTTTGAAAACTACATATTTCAATGAATGCAACGATTAGAATAGAAGTATATATTTGAAATTGAATAATCGATCATATAAGACAAGAAAAAAATGCAAAAAACACATTTTCGAGAAGTTGATTTTCACTCCCTGTATAAATAAAAGTGTTCGGGCTTCATGAATATTTTAGCTCAGTAGATAAAGTCGAACAGTATCATAATCCAAATTTTCAGATTTCAAATAGGTCAGTTTCTAAGGAACCGTCTAGTCGGCACTCGATTCTCGAAATTGGGACACCTTGTATACCAAATATTTCTATTCTGGGATAATTCACACGGATTCAGAGATCGCGTAATACATTTCTCGATAGGGGTGGATGATTGTTATTCTAAAACATCTGGTCATGTCGCAGGGCTTTCGGTTCGGGCGTACGGCGTTCCTACTAATCGAAAATGGAATGTGACTGTTCGACTGTTGCATTTGACTAGAAAAGTTTATGCGAAGTGTTTGTTTTATATTTTTATATTCAAAGTGTTTGTAGAATATCGTGGTTATATATTCAAAGTTTCGAATAGTTGGTAGAATATAGTGATGTTATATTCAATGTTCCAAACGTAATTTGTTCTGAGTCTTTTACTATAAAAACAAAGAAGTGAGTGATCATTGATCTTATTATTAGAATTTGAGGATTTCCTGAAAACGGAAGAAAACATGAAAAAATCAGTACGTAAGTTGTGCATTTTATTAATTGAGTTTTCCCGAAAAAATCTTCAGTATTGGTATTTAAGAGTTACTAACATAAAAATCTTGGCATTTAGGGATATCTGTAGTTTCTTTCTCAAGACTAACCAAGTTCGAAATATAAAAAATTTGCTATTTCAGTTTTGCCATTTTGGTTATATTGAAAGGAATGAATGAATTTACTATATTTGAGTTCTGTTCTAAATAATGAATCTGTATTTTCTTTTTGTACATGTCTTAATTTTGCGCGCTTGTTTTTAGGTTAAACGACTCTCCAAGGTGGGTGGTGATAGCCCTTATGAATTTTGCAGAAGGGCGATGGCTACACTTTTGACAAATAAATTGGCCAGTGAATACAGCTGGGTTGCCCTAATAAAAGAGCAAATATCTTCGAAAACCAATACAGCAGATCTTATTATAAGTAAGTATAGTAAATAGTAATATGTCTGAGAGTTTATAATGTTGTGGCCAGTGGCGGCTCGTCGGGTGAGGCAACTGAGGCGGCGCCTCATCTATTATTTCATCATTTTCCTCAGTCTCAGAGGAATTAAAAAAAAATAGAGAGCAATCACCAGAATTTCAAAATATTCATCAAAACAAATCAAAATCAACAATACTTTTATTCGGCGCCAATGCTCCACGGCCTCCTGAGTACTCAGAGGCGGCAATCTTAGCGCCTCTGTCCAGAGTAGGGATGGCTAACCGTACGCGGAACTGATCTTCGGATCAGGTCCGGCTGGTCGGACTAATGGACCTGATCCCTACTGACAATTCAAACAGATACGAGTACTAGTCCAGTCGATCGATATAGTCCGGATCGCGAAGCGTATGAGTACGGACTAGTACTCGTACCAGTTTGAGGGATCAGGTCCAATAGGTCCATTAGTCGGACTAATGGACCTGATCCCTCAAACTGGTACGGACTAATTTAGTCCGGCGTACGCTAGTACGCTCTTCTTTGAGTGTAGGACGGGGACAGATTACGGACTCGGACTCGTTGGGATCAGTGGAAACTGGACTAACTGTTCGGTTCGGATATTGGATTATGGATTGGATCGTAGATAAATGACGTTTTAGTCGCGGAATGATAGCGATATGATTTGTATGAAAAATTAAGTAATACTGAAATAGTAAATATTTTTTGAATGTTTTTTTGAAGGCTTTTCGAGTTTTTCCATTAATGGGTCCAATGAAAATGTGTTCAAATAATTCTTTTTTATCCGTATCAACCCTGTTTATAATTGAAAATTTCACTAAATTGACTTTATATTTTATCAACTGATGATAAGGGGACAAACACCAGTTAACATCAATGAACTTCATAAAGAAAATTCCATCATAATCGATAAGTTTGACATTTGCTGGTATATTTCCAGGAAAGTTTTTTTTTTATTTTTTTTCACTCTATATACTTCATTCGGGTCTTTCTTTGCTTGATCGAAAATTAACCCCACAAATATATATTTTTTTATTTATCATATGATTCTGAAGGAATTTGTTGAAAAGCACTAACTACTTGAGAACTGAACAAAAAAAATTGTAAGTTCAATTGTTTTTTCTTTTTGTTCGCGAAAGTTCCCAGTCTCGCAGACGGCACGTTACCAGTTGCGTTCCGAAATTTCACCTTAGCACTTGAAGGCTATCATTGTAACATAATTTTTCGACAAATCTGATAATTTTGGCAACCTAGTACCATAATTTAATAATTTCATTTCATTCATCTGGCAACGCTGGTCCCGCAGGTACCATTATCCATTCATTAGCGAAGCTTGCCAGTGCCAGTTCATAGGTATCAGTATCAGTATCAGGATCAGCGGACTCGGACTAGTCGGACTCGGACTGCTTTGGAAGCCGACCTGCGCAATAAGTCCGGACTAGAATCTGGACTGGAACTGATCTTTGGACTAGTTATTTCTCTGGACCGGATCAGGTCGGACCTGATCCCTGAAATTGTTGGGATCAGCCATCCCTAGTCCAGAGCTAATTCGAAGGGGACGAAGATATCCGAACGATGGCGAACGAACGATAGGTTTCGCTATTATTCGGATCCGAGAGGCGAATCTGAGATCGCCTCTGGGCGATCACCCGATTTGTTTATGATGTTATGGAACTTCTGGTCCACCTGTAACCTCGTTTGCTCATGCTCCTTTGAGTTTTTCCGAACATTAGATTATTATTTCCTTGAATAACCTGATTCTTCTTTCGTTGTGGTTTAATTGAGTGTGTTCGTGTAACGTGTTGATACCCGGTATGAATCCAGTGCTCGATTCAATAATGACGCCATAATAATAATGGTCAATTTTTTGAGGACATTATTGACAAATGCGCGGCTTTGAAAGATAAACGAATAAATTTGATTCATTAAAAGTGAACCTATAGCGCATTTGCAAAATTATAATCTTTCGTATTTTTTTTCTACAATAAATCCGATAATGAAAATTCTACTCCACATAGTATCCCTCTAAGTATCTTCTCATGAAAAAACCATCGTTATTATGCCACATGAAATTGCTGACCAATTATTTTTAGTCAACCACTATACATTTGTGAGGATAGTGCGGAAATTTCTGGAGACCTCGTAGCTCCAGCATTCTGTCATGACGACGCTTCGTCCGACAGATGACTAAGTATAAGCCCGCGAAAGGCGGTGGAAAAAAAAATTTATATATATAATTACGTTTTTGGAGCGAAAGCCGATCTTTTAAAAAGATTTATTAATTTACAACGGAAGATTATCCTATTCTAACAATAAGCTAGGAAGAAATGCACTGAATTAATTGAGGATATATTCGTCTTGAGACGTATTTATAACATTTCTTATCTCAAGTTAATTACGACAATCAGTATCGAACAATGGGACAAATATACACCCACACACGTGGCGTGATCAAAATGATGTCTCATCAAAATGTAACAAAGTAATATGAATGTTCGAATAAGAACAGATAAGGAGTTCATCTGCAATATACAGGGTTGGCATTATGTAATTCCTCCCCACCTTGAATAAAGGTATCACCTGTAGTAGGTGTAGCTTTACAAAAAATATCTTTTCTTAAATATTTCAAAATAAAATGAGTAATAATTAATAAAATGATTATTATAACAATAAGCAAAAATATAGATCTTGAAGGCTGGAGATTCCATTGGTCCAGGTCTTCTATCTTGATATCCGGGATGTCTTCATCTTTCCGGGATTCTTCATTTGTGGAATTTGGGTTGAATAAAGTTATCTTGGGTAGAATCACGTATTTTTCTTCATTGAATGTAGTAGTTGGGACGATTTCTTTTCTCGTGTTGCTCACAGCACATTTGGTTCGTAGAATTGTCATAGGAGGCACAAAATAATGTCTTGTTTGCTGAAGACATTTTTCTAAAACATTTTTATTTTCGATGGATAGGATATTTCCATCTTCTAATAATTTTAAATCTGGGGAAAGTACCGTTGTCGTTCTTGGACAGTTTTCGGTGTGGTTTTTCAAAATATTTCGAAGGCATGCTGGTGATTCAGCTAAGGTGTCTTGATCGCAGAGATAATCATCTTCCACTGGATGGCAAAATTTCGTTGACCATTTCAGGGTTTCTTCTTGTGAGAGTAAATAAGGATCGGTATATGGAAGGGATAAATTGTTTTGCGGTAGATAGTAAAACTTGTATAAATCATAACTTTCTTCGTATACCGTTGGGATTGATATTAAAAATAGTAATGCTTTCTTTTTGAAAATTACTTTCGTATGACATATCTGATAATAATCTTTCAGATGATGTAAAGGTATTATCGTCACATTTTTTATTAATTCAAGGAATTTTGAATAGGGTAAAATTGATTCATGTAAAAGATGTAATCTTGCAAAACTCACTGCGGTTGCAATTTCATCTAAAATATTCTTGATATCTTTAAGTTCAAATGTCAGGAGATGCATGTATTGAATTTCTTGTATTGCTGGAATAACTTGAAGCAATTTAAAGTTTTCTGACATTTTCTGAAATTTTTCAATATACTTATTTTTAAGGTCATTTACGACTGTTGCGATCTGTTTTTGATTTCTTATCAAAACTCTCTCATTTTTCTGAATACTATCAAAATAGTTTTTATATAATTCTTCTCTATTCCGATGATGAGGAACTATTCTGAATAAAAGTTAATTAATCCTCTTTTAATAATATTAATTGAATATGTTCATTTAAAACTTCTCCCATTTTTTATATCATTTGTGTGCTATTTAAAATTTAATGTGCGAGCAAAATTAGATTTTGACTTCATTTATTTCTCTTTGATAATTCGAAATTAATTCTTCGATTTTATTTAAATCTACGTGATATATCAATTGAAGATTTTTATGTGTGACATACGCTTTTCCTAATGCGATTGGTAATATGTTGCTTTCAATTGGAATGATATCCATACATGATACGATAATTATTTCGAATAATATCGCGAGGATGACGTATAGATCCATTATCTGCAACAAAATTTCGAACTAGTTTTTTCTTTGCTTAAGAATTTTCTTATGATAAATGTGTTTATTTTTATTATCCTGAATGCGTAAATTATCAATTTCACGAGCATTAACCTTTTTAAATGCTGGGTCCAATTTTCTCGTTATTGGATTTTTAATATAAGTAGGATTTTTATTTAAGGGATGACTTTCTTTTGCTGATCGCTTTTCATTCGTTTTTTCCAAACGCGCAATATTTTTCTCTTTATTCTTTTCTAATTGATTTGCAATCTCATTAAGATTGTCTATGTAATTTTCCACGTAATCTTGAACTTGTTCGTTATGTGTACGTTCAACTGGTAAAGAGTAATTTAAATCTGCTTTAATAATTTGCATAGGTGTCATTTCTAGACTTGAATGATTCGAATTATTATAACTTAATAAAGCTTGGGAAAGTCTGCTTGGAAAAGTTGAATTCCTACTTTCAATTGTTCGCAATTGTTCTATCAGTGTAGAATGAAATCTTTCTACTAATGCATTCGAATTGGGATTATAATTTGTAATATAATGAATTTCAATTTTATGGATTTTACAAAAATCTTGGACTACGCCATTTTTAAATTCTAATCCATTGTCACACGTTATTTTATTAGGAATGCCGTAATGGCTAAAATACATCAATAATTTATCTACAATTTCAATTCCTGTCTTTTGTAGAAGTGGGTAACATTGACCTAATCTTGAAAAAGAATCTATTATACTCAGACAATACGTTTGATTGAATCTTATTGTATCACAATAAATGTGAGTGAAAGGTTTCGATCCAATTGGGTTTGGTCTAAATTGTAACTCAATGGGAGTTCGTTCATATTTGCTTTTTTGACATATTTCACAAGAATTTATAAAGCTTTGAACATCTTTGTTCATGTTCGGCCAATAATATTTTCGTTTTAAACTAATTATATTTTCTCGTAAACCACGATGAATAGACTTTGTCTCGTGATACTGTTGAATTCGAAGAAGTTGTTCTTCTTTATCTTCAACATCTTCTACGTATGTTCTAGAAATTTTCAAATTTAACGTTTTATAATCAAATTTATTTTGTAAAATATTTATTAGAGGTTTCTCTAATTCGGGCGAAGCAAAATATAAAGTATACGACTTTTTTGGTTGAATATACTCTTTGACAAATTTGAATAAGTCAGTATCTATTGAGTTTATCATTACTCGAAATCTGAGTTTTTCTCCGAAAGGTTTAGTTTTCGTAACACTATAATTCGGGGATGATTTTAATATTATCTGCAAAGGGGCTGCATTTAAACTTCTTTCTGTATAGGGAAGTTCTAAAATAGGATTCTCAATGTTACTATGGACAGTTATATCGTCTGTCTCTAAATCAATAAAATCTTCGTTTTCATTATTATCATTATCATTATTATCATCGTCTGGATCCAATAGGGCCAAACATTCATCTAATTCTTCCGTAGTGATTTGATTTGCAATCGATAACAAATCATCTTCGATTCCGTTTATTTCAATATTTTCGTAATAATCTATGTCTGTGGCATTTGCCATTGAATCATTATCGATTCTGTTCGTTTCTTCGAACGTATTGATCTCTATCATTGGATCATTTTCAATTTCATCAGTATTTCCTCTGATATTCCGATTCGGTAAGGAATATACAATTATCTTTATATTAGATTCCGCAAAAATATATTTTATCATATTTGAAATAATATGCCAGTCTAATTTATCTAGACCGCATGCAATTCTAGGTAAAGCTAAGTATTTGTCATTATTATATTGACACAATTCTCTGAGATATAATATTGATTGAAAAACGGTTTCATATTTCGGTTTATGAAAATACGAATCTTTCGTGATTAAATAATAAATGTTTCGATCATTTATTTGGATCATTGCTACTTCTCCTAGTAGCTTATTTTGAGATTTTAAATTATCTATTTGACCAAATTTATTTTTAAATTGGAGTGCTACACCTCGGTCCATGTGAAAATCACGGGAAACGCAATGTGCTAACGCATAATTCTTTGGCGCTTTAAATAAATTACCTGTTTTTTCAATTATCTTAGGGGAATCTTTAATATTTTTCAATTCATAATTTTTTACAAAATCTTTATAAGTCAATTTATTATCTGACTCTATTATAATTCGGCTGAGAGCATCAGCATTATTAGTTGAACCTTTTTTATAACGAATTTCATAATCAAATTCTTCTAGTTTTATCCGCCAGCGCATAAGGCGGGAATTCGGTTCTTTTAATGAAAATAACCATATTAAGGGTTTGTGATCCGTATAAATAGTAAATCTCTTCCCATAGAGATAGGGGCGGAAATTTTTGCACGACCAGATCACGGCCAGTAACTCCTTCTCTATTGTGGAATAACGAGTCTCAGCTGGGTTAAGGGTTCTACTCGCAAATGCTATAGGAAGGTCGTTCGGAACTTCACCTTGAGATAAAACAGAGCCTATCGCGAAACCTGACGCATCAGTTGTGAGAACGAATGGCTTATCGAAATCGGGGTATCTCAATACAGGGTGATTCAATAAATTTCTTTTACATATTTCGAACGCTTCGATATATTTCGGATCATCAATATTAATTTTGGAATCTTTCTTCAAACATGAAGTTAATGGTTTCGTTATCTTTGCGAAATTAGGGATAAACTTTCTATAATATCCTACGAGTCCAAGAAATGATTTTATTTCTTTAGGAGTTTTAGGAATTGGGAATTTGCTGACTGCTCTTAATTTGTTCGGATTCGGTTTGATTCCTTCAGGGGTAATAATATGTCCTAAGAATTCAATTTCAGTTTTGAAAAAGTGACATTTATCTAATTGAATTTTCAAATTATCTGCTTTAAATGCTTCTAGAATATTATGGATATCTGCTAAGTGTTGTTCGATCGTATCGGAAAATACAACTATATCATCCATGTAAACGTAACAGATCTTTCCTATGTGATCTTTCAAAACATTATTCATTAATCTTTGGAAAGTTGCCGGAGCATTTTTAAGTCCAAATGGCATTCTCAAAAATTCATAATGACCATTTTCTACAGTAAAAGCTGTCTTTTCAATTGATTCTTCATCTAATTCGATTTGATGAAATCCGGATGCTAAGTCAAGGGTAGTAAAATATTTTTTATTTCCTAATTTATCTAGGATACTTTCAATCTGAGGAAGGGGATACCTATCATCAATAGTTTTATCATTTAATTTACGATAGTCAATTGCTATACGCCATTTCTTTTTTCCGGATAAATCCTCTTTTTTAGGAACAATTACAACTGGAAATGACCATGGAGATATACTCGGTCTGATAATTTTTTTATCTAACATGTCTTTAATTTGAGTCTGAACTTCTTCTCTATGAACTTCAGGGTATCTATAAATTTTACAATGAACAGGAACTTCGTCACTTGTTCGAATTTTATGTTTTATTTTGCTTGAAAAATTAAGGGCTTGACCCGGTAACTGTAAAACATCTTCATTAGTTTGAAGGATTTTCATTAGTTGGGTACTAATTTCTGGTTCTAAATGACTAAGGTCAATTGGAATATTTTGGGGTTTCTGACATACTTGTTGATAATAAAAGGGGATTTGAGAATATTCGTTAGTTAATAATTGATTTTTGAAATCTAAGTTAAGTCCATATTTATTCAAAAAATCTGCTCCTATAAGACCATCATAATTCTTATGGAACTTATATACGACAAAGGGATGAAAATCATCAATTTGAAATTCAGGGAATAAAGGTATTAAAACTTTTTCATTTGCAGTTTGTTTTTTGAAACATGCAGTTAGTGTCGTAGATTCATTAAAAATATTTTTAGGAAAATTATTATACGCGAATTTTGGATCAATAAGACAAACAGAGCATCCACTATCAATTAAAAGTTTACATTTAGGATTTTGGAATTGAATATAGGGAAGTTGGTTTGTGTTATCTAACGTATTATTTAAGTCAATGAGTCGTTCATGGCACGATCTCGAAAATTTTCATTTAAATATTTACTGGAATTATTACGTTCTGGATATGAACGTTCGTTAAAATCACGTTTTTCGAATCTCGGGTCTTTCGAAGTAGACGCAATATTAGTTAATTCTTCAATCCTTATATTTGGATTGGGTTGATTATTAAAATATTGTCTCTGAGGACTTTGTTGATATTGAGTAGAATAATTAGATCTCTTTTGGGGATAATTCCTTGTCTGAATCGACATTTTTTCAGGGGGAGATTGTATTCTTTGATTAGGATGAGGTTTGAAAACATTCTCGTTTTTACGTTCATTATTACCGAAGACTTGACGATTTGTCGGGAAATAAGTTTTCACATGTTTTTGTTGGAAATTAATCGGTTGAGATGGGAATCTCGGTTGGGGATTATTTGGATAAAAATTTCTTTGATTATTTTGACTAGATTGGGGAAAATTTGATTGATTATTATGAGGAAAACTTCTATAATTATCAGTTGGGAAGTTTGCTCGATTATTATTTGGGAAATTATTTTTATTAGTTTGAGGGACATTCCTTTGATTTTGTTGAGGAAAATTCCTCTGATTATTTTGATTTTTATAGTGCATATAGGGTTGTTGATAAAAATAATAATCTTGACGAATAAAATTTACTATATCGTCATAGTTCATAATTCCATGACCTCTAAGGGCTGTTCTTAATTCGGGGTTAATATTATAGAGCAGAACTCTAGTTGCTACTCGTGACGCAATATTTTTTTCTTGATCCTTTTCAAGAATCGGTAAATTAGACAATTCGACTTGCGAATCGTATTTATTTTTTAAATCTACTATTCTTTCGAGAAAATCTAAATCATTCTCATTACGTATTCTTTGGGCATTCTGGAGATCCCAAAACAAAACTGTGAGGCTTATTTTTTCCTCAAATCTTAACTTTAAAAATTCCTTCAAGTTAAACCAGTTATCTGTGATTCTCTCATTGGAACTTACGATTTCACTGGCATTTCCTACCAATTTACTCTTTATTATATCGATAATTGCTTCATTTAATAACGCGTCGGCAGATTGGAACCTATTATAAAATCTTTCGCAGTGATTTAAAAATCTTGCGAGATTCGCGGAATTACCATCAAATGGTACAATTGACTTTGAAAATAAATCAATTAATTTTAATCTATCGAACATATTTGGTTCTGGTGCGACTGCCATTTTATTCGTATTCGTATTCTTCCGGCCTTTGAAATGCTTTACGGAAGTAATCTTGAAAAATTATATTGTACTTAGAAAATAATTGTATTCGGTTTTTTATTTTATAAGAAACCTAGGAAAAACTCTGGTAATCGGTTTTTTGTATTAAGAAACCTAGGAAAAACTCTGGTAATCGGTTTTTTATAAGAAACCTAGAAAAAACTCACACAAGTTTTACGCTCAAAACCGTGGGAAAAGATTGAAGACTTTGGACCAGGGTCAGTGACTGGGAATTAAAAAAGTGTTTCTAGATAGGATTCTCACCACGTTGTTTTTCTGGAGTCGTTGTAGACGCTACCCACACAATCAGGGCTCCAAAACGGCTTTTCTCCTCGTTGTTGCTGGATTTGGCACCTTAACAGTTGAAACTGAAAGTTTTTGGAAGTTCTTAGCGCGGCGATAACTACGATTTCACGCTCGAAGTTTCGAAACACAGTTCTTCACGAAAACCGGCACAATCCCATAACCTCGTCGCCAATTACGTTTTTGGAGCGAAAGCCGATCTTTTAAAAAGATTTATTAATTTACAACGGAAGATTATCTTATTCTAACAATAAGCTAGGAAGAAATGCACTGAATTAATTGAGGATATATTCGTCTTGAGACGTATTTATAACATTTCTTATCTCAAGTTAATTACGACAATCAGTATCGAACAATGGGACAAATATACACCCACACACGTGGCGTGATCAAAATGATGTCTCATCAAAATGTAACAAAGTAATATGAATGTTCGAATAAGAACAGATAAGGAGTTCATCTGCAATATACAGGGTTGGCATTATGTAATTATATATATGTATAACGGTTGTTTTGGGGACATTTTTTGGCACCCATCGGTGGTTTCGAGGACTTTTGGTGCTTACGGGGACGGTCCTCATAAGATTTTATGTATATCGGTGCTTTTGAGGACGGTCCTCACAAGCACTTTATATCTAATGTAGGTTTTGGGGACAGTCCTCATAACATGGAATGGTGGTTTTGGGGACTCGAAATATTTTCACTTCATTTGGTGCGGAAATCGAGTGAAAGTCATTTTTGAGTATAACCGGGGTATTATTCATGGAGAAAAGAGGAAGGTATGATAAATTCTCCCAAAACATCAATCATCAATCGTCATTGATATGTTGTTGGAGTTTGCTTGGTGGCGGTGATATCTACATTAGGAATATTTTTCAACTGCATAGAGAAAAAAATGAGATGATAAAATTACCGTTCGTCATGGTCGGGTGCGGTTTGGTTAGTGTTATATCTTTCTTTCATGATCTACAGACATAATAGAAGACGTAATATTGCAATCGAAATTGCCGGTAGGACAGGTCGGGGGCGGTTGGGTTACGGTAACACTTAGTAAAAATCTCGACATTCTGGATATCTAAGGGGAAAAAATGTTATAATCTTTTCAGTTGAAATGCAAAGAACAGAACAGCAGGGGGCAGCCAAGGTCGAGGACGTGCGGGGGCGGTGATATCTGAAGTAGAAACGAAGAATTTCTTCTTGACCAGCAAAGATCTCTCAATGAGAGGTCAGGGGCGGTTGGATTTCGAAATTTTTTCAGTTGAAATCTCCTGATTAAACGATCATCGCATAATTTTGCACGAACGGCCATAATCATTCTCCACATAAATACGGAATATCAACTCAAGCAGATCATCAGTGTCCAAATTATAGGGAAAAAATATCAAAAAATTACAAAAATTCATAACTCCGGAGTGACTCGACTGGTTTCGCCTATTAACGAACTTATCCGGGATGTTTGGACCCTGCTTACGGATGGACGGATAGAATTGATTTGGACACAGACGATTTCATCCAACTTGGTCGTTTAAGACCATTTTTGGCCCAAAATTAAAGACATTGTGACAAAATGATAACATCATTGTTCATGGATAACCATCCCGCAATTCATGAATAGATTTTCTCCTTTTGCTTAATTCTCGTCGAAGGCCGGCGTAAAGTTAGGAAAAGATAACAAAATTCAATATGTTTCTATCTGAAGATCCAACTATGTATGCTCAAAACTGTTTTTGTTCCTGTAAAACCTGAGAGGTGGGGAATTTTTAATGGAAGATTCAGATTTTTTGCTCCGTAGTAAATTTTTTTTTCGATTGGACAATCCAGAATTTGTTCTCTCCACAATTATAAACTAATTTTTTTTTTAATATTATCAAAATATGTTTCCAATTATCAAAATTAAAGGGAATAGGTAGATGCGCTTCGTAATGATTAATGAGTCCGACGTGATCGTTTGAGATGATTTCGAAATGAAATTTGTAAATTATAAATTTACGCAATTTGATAGAGCTCCTGCTTCATTGATATAACTAATCTGCTTTAATCCCACATTGTTGTACGAAGATAACTTCAAAGTCCTCAAAGACACCATTACTCCTCTAGAATTTACACTTCTCAAATACATAATGTTCCTGATGAAGAGAACGATCATGAATAAAACGTTAACTAAACATAAGTTTACTGGAAATATATGAAACAGAGATTTGATTCAAATATTTCGCATATTTTATAAAAATAGCAGGCCGAATGGCAAAGGTACGTAATCATCATTATCTATCGACTTGATTATTCATTGTTATCTTATTTAATTGTGAGGGTTCATATTTCACATTTGAATAATCACAATTCACCCATCATGATAATATCAAAAAATATTTATCACATCAGTGATAGATTTTTTTTCGAATATTATCAAAATGTGTTTCCTATTATCAAAACTAAAGGGAATAGGTAGATGCGCTTCATAATGACTAATGAGTCCGACGTAATCGTTTCGAAATGAAATTCGTAAATTATAAATTTACGCAATTTGATAGAGCTCCCGCTTTCTTGAAATAACTAGTTTGCTTCAAACTCACATTGTTGTATCTCAAAGTCCCCATAGACACCATTACTCCTATAGGATTTGACACTTCTATGATGTACCTGATGAAGAGAGGGCTTAGAACGATCACGAATAAAACTTTAACCAATAGTAATAGTTAACTGGAAATATATGAAACAGAGATTTGATTCAAATATTCCGCGTATTTTATAAAAATAGTAGACCGAATGGCAAAGGTATGTAATCATTATTATCCATCGACTTGATTATTCATTGTTATGTAATGTTAAGGCCAAATCCATCAGTGGCTTTCGGATTCAAGTCAGAGATTTGATTCCGCGCAGCCAGGTTTCCGTCTCTCAATGAAGAATATTGTTTGCTTGAAGTTCATTTTCGGATTATATATTGTATGATTTTATGTTTTGTTTTTTGAGCGCTCGTACTACTTACACGAGGGCTATATCATTTCGTCACGATGTCTGTATTTTTCGAATTTTGAGCCGAAAATGGTCTCAATCGACTATGTTCGACTCACTGATGACGAATCCGTCGGAAAATTCGAGTCTGTCCGTCCGGCCGTCCGTCAGCACGATAACTCTCGAACGGATCAACCTAGAGATTTGAAATTTTCAGTGTAGGTTCAGATCCCGAATGCCTCGGTTAAGTTCGTTAATGGGCCAAATTCCACCATGGGTTCCGTAAATATGGCCGTTCAAAGTTTTGTTTCCCTGATTACTTCGAAACTACAGATTCGATCAAGTTGAAACTTTGCACTTAAATGAAGAATGAGGTGTTCAAGGTACATGTGAAATTTTGTCCAGATCGCATGACCAGAACCATAGAAACCATAGAAAATTTTAACTTTTGAACGGAAATGCCTAGGGACTTGAAATTTTCGGGATAGGTGTGGATCTCGAATGTCGTGATCACGTTCATCTATGAGCAACATTATACAAGGGGTTCTGTAAATACGGTCGTTTGAAATTTTGTTTTCTCGATAAATTCGAAACTACGGATTCGATCGAGATCAAATTTTGTATTTTAATCGAGAATGATATATTGAAGCAATATTTTGTCCAGATCGCATGACCAGAACCATAGAAACCATAGAAAATTGTAACTTTTGAACGGAAAGGCCTAGGAACTTGAAATTTTCAGGGTGGGTTTGGATCGCGAATATCGCGCTCACGTTCATCAATGAGCAAAATGAGACTAGGGGTTCCGTAAATATGGCCGTTCAAAATATTTTTTTCCAGATAGTTTCGGAACTACTGATCGGATTGGAATGAAATAATGCACCTAGCTGAGGAATAATGTATTCAAACTACGTGCAAAATTTTGTCCAGACCGCATCACCAAGACCATAGATACCGTAGAAAATTCTAGCGAATTATCGAAACAAAATTGATCAGCTGAAGCACTGACATGAAGTCTGGAGTTTCGCCTAAGTTTCTGAATTTTTTTGACAGCTGTCAAAAATTCCTTCAATTGGTTTCTAAAACTGGAAAATGCGAATCTACCTACAAGGTGCATGTACGAGCGCTCAAAAGCTCCTGCCTTCACGGCAGTGCTTTTCGTAATTTTTTTTTTTTTGAGTGAATGGAAATAACTTGTTCAATTTATAAGGTTTAGTATTGTCTTTTTGATAGGTAAAAGTGTAAGAGTAGCTTTTAGCTAAATTTTAACCTAATAAAGACGATTTATTATTATTATCTTATAGAACTGTGAGGTTTCATAATTCACCTTTCAATAATCAAAATTCACCCAACATAGTGTTCATAAAATTTTAAATGAAGCTGAACCTGGAATATCAAATAATAGTTATCACATCAGTGATAGATTTTGAGCGCACGTACTTATAACACGAAGGCTATATCATTTCGTCACGATGTCTGTAATTTTCGAATTTTGAGCCAAAAATGGTCTCAATGGACAGAGTTCCACTCACTGATGACTAATCCGTCGAAAAATTCGAGTCTGTCCGTCCGTCCTTATACACGAAAACTCTCGAACAGAACGACCTAGGGGTTCCGTAAAAATGGCCGTTTGAAATTTTGTTCTCCTGATTGCTTCGAAACCACTGATTCGATCGGGAGGAAATTTTGCACGGAGATGGAGTGTTCAAGCACAATGCAAAATTTTGTCTAGATCGCATGACCAGAACCATAGAAACCATAGAAAATTATAACTTTCGGAAGGAAAGACCTAAGGACTTGAAACTATTAGGGTTGGTTCGGATCGCGAATTTCGTAGTCACGTTCATGAATGAGCAAGATTAGACTAGGGGTTCCGTAAATATAGCATTTCAAAATATTTTTCTCTTGATAATTTCGAAACTGCTGATTGGATTGGATTGAAATTTCGCACATAGATGAAGAATAATGTATTCAAACCACGAGGGAAATTTTGTCCAGATCGCATCATCAAGACCTTAGATACCGTAGAAAATTCTAGCGAATAATTGAAAAAAAATCACCTGAAACACTGACGTGAAGTCTTAGTTTGAAAAATTTTTGAATTTGTTTCTGAAACTGGAAAATGCGAATCTATCTACAAGGTGAAAGAACGAACAGGGTCGAAAGAATATTGGAAAAGCGGCATTCGCCTTAAGTTTTTTTCACTAGTGCTAGAGCCTCTAGCACAAACGCGAATCTACGTACGAAACGTTCGGGAGCTATCCTTGCATTTGAGCATTTTATCAAACAGCATTATGTCGCACAATATCGTTTTTTGGGAAAAGATATGAAAAAACTATATTGCAAAGCCAATTCTTTCAGTGATAATGTTTGCTCTGCATACTAGGGTTTGAATTATTCCAACCACATGATACTGCGTTTTGAAGTACATACCATAATCGAAATCAGTTTTTTGATTCGAAATCTAGGATAATAAGTGTTACCCTTATCGATGATATCCAGGATGGAAAAGAGGATTTAGAATAAAAAGTGACAAAAAAATCGAGAAACGCACACATTGAGGCAAATTTCTGCATCCCAAATTAATAATTTCAGGAACTTAACGCGATTTATAATTTCTTAACTTGAAATTTCTAGATTGTGTAATAAATCTCATTTAAATTCTGTTAGGGTAAAATCGGTCTAGTGGATTCAGGTTTATTACATTTGAAATTTTTCCAAGAGAATTTCGATATTTCGGGAACTATTCGTCAGAATAAGCTGGAATTTGTTTGATGAATAATAAAGGTATCGACTCGATGGAATTTCCAAAAATAGCTCTATAGTTGTACCGTAAGAACAAAATGAAGATTGTCTGACTTCTTCCACCGTTAACACGCGCTTTTACCACAAAAGTTTACAGCTCTCTATTTGAAAAAATGCGTTTTGAAATATGAAGTTCTATGAATATAACACTTTTCGAGGAGATGTTTGAATTTCACATTCTTATAAAGGTGAGACAAAATGTGGTCTTATGTTGGTACACACTACATAATGGGCATCAAGCATCGATCAAAGTGACACCGGTAATACATCAAACTCAATTTTGTCCCGAAGAGGACAAAATGTCTTTTGATCAGCTGCTCATCAGTTTTATATCAACTGATTCCCCTTTTGGGAGATGGAGTGTTCAAGCACAATGCAAAATTTTGTCCAGATCGCATGACCAGAACCATAGAAACCATAGAAAATTATAACTTTCGGAAGGAAAGACCCAGTGGCGGATTAACCGGTACGCTTAGTACGCTTAAGCGTAGGGCCCCGAGGTCCACAGGGGCCCCCGATCGGAATCAACATTTCTTCAGAATGAAAATTCGTCTTGCGAGTGAATATGAATAATAATGAAGAATAACGTGTACATTTTCAGTTACACGAAACGCAACCAGACCTAGAGCAAAATTCAGCTGTCAGTAAAAAAATAACATCAAATCAAAGGTTCAGCATCCGCATGTTTTCTCCAATTATTCTTATCGACCTGCAATAAATTCCCGCAACGGTGGCAGTAAAGTTGTCGGCATCCCTTTGAAATATAGGTACATGCCACCGTTGATATTGGAGGGATGCAAGACGCTTGATTTGCATTTCTTAGTTTTAAATAATTGTCATATTGTCATATTCATTTATAACCCTAAGGAAGATAGGAATGGTGATGAACGAGTTTTATTCTTCGTTCTACTTGCTTTCATAGAAGATAGTATTGTGGTAAACTGAACAGTGTTGGTGTAAATGAACAATTTCTTTTCATCTTTGGACTTCTAATTCGAGTGATAACATATTCTTTCTGGACTATAAAAGGTAAGCTTTATTGTTTCAGTTTCATGTTTTTGAAATCCCATTCTTCCATATAGTTTTATTAATGCCAGGCTTCTCCGATTTCAAAAATAATTGTTCATTCTCCAATGAAGGAATTGTTTTCTAAGGGGGGAGAAATTTTCATAGAATCTTTCCACTATTCAGTTCTACTTTCTTCTAGATATTTACTATTCTAAAGAAACAAGTATTCGAAGCGTTACATTTTTAATATTCTGACTATTTTATAGCGTCTTGATCTCTACGAGAAACTAATTTTTGGCCGAATTTTCACGAACTTGATTTGGATTCAAATGATAAATTAGAAATAAAACAAATAATTTCGGTTTAAATATATGGATATTTTCGTTTAAATATTGATGATACCAACGGTTTCAATTTTTTTTCGGCCATCCTCCGATAGATTGATTTACTATAGGTACTAAATGGTCTATTCATTTCTCACCTTTCTTGTTATATATCAGTTAAGTTTCGAATATTGTGAGCTCATCGGTTCAGATTTTGATGGCAAATATAAATATTTCGGTTGTGTGATATTACTAACATTATGAAGTAGAAAATCAAAATTAATTATTTCTGTATCTCCACAGTAACTGTGCAACTGTTGCAGTAATATTTGTGCTACACGCCATGTCTGACCGACGTTATCTAAGCGACTGTCAAAAACGAAAGCTCAAGGAAAGTGAAGAGCAGCAGAAAACTATGCATGCAAAACTGACAGATTTTTTTGCTACCAAAGAATCCGAAGGGCTCATTGAAAATAAAAAAAAATAAATAATAAATTAATTGATGTATCTTATATTTTATCAATAAAATTTATGTTTATTTTAAAAAACAGAATACGGATTGAAAAAATTTTTTTTTGAGAAAGTAGAATAGGGGCCCCGAAAGTTTTCAAGCGTAGGGCCCCGGAAATCGTCGATCCGCCTCTGGAAAGACCTAAGGACTTGAAACTATTAGGGTTGGTTCGGATCGCGAATTTCGTAGTCACGTTCATGAATGAGCAAGATTAGACTAGGGGTTCCGTAAATATAGCATTTCAAAATATTTTTCTCTTGATAATTTCGAAACTGCTGATTGGATTGGATTGAAATTTCGCACATAGATGAAGAATAATGTATTCAAACCACGAGGGAAATTTTGTCCAGATCGCATCATCAAGACCTTAGATACCGTAGAAAATTCTAGCGAATAATTGAAAAAAAATCACCTGAAACACTGACGTGAAGTCTTAGTTTGAAAAATTTTTGAATTTGTTTCTGAAACTGGAAAATGCGAATCTACCTACAAGGTGAAAGAACGAACAGGGTCGAAAGAATATTGGAAAAGCGGCATTCGCCTTAAGTTTTTTTCACTAGTGCTAGAGCCTCTAGCACAAACGCGAATCTACGTACGAAACGTTCGGGAGCTATCCTTGCATTTGAGCATTTTATCAAACAGCATTATGTCGCACAATATCGTTTTTTGGGAAAAGATATGAAAAAACTATATTGCAAAGCCAATTCTTTCAGTGATAATGTTTGCTCTGCATACTAGGGTTTGAATTATTCCAACCACATGATACTGCGTTTTGAAGTACATACCATAATCGAAATCAGTTTTTTGATTCGAAATCTAGGATAATAAGTGTTACCCTCATCGATGATATCCAGGATGGAAAAGAGGATTTAGAATAAAAAGTGACAAAAAAATCGAGAAAAGCACACATTGAGGCAAATTTCTGCATCCCAAATTAATAATTTCAGGAACTTAACGCGATTTATAATTTCTTAACTTGAAATTTCTAGATTGTGTAATAAATCTCATTTAAATTCTGTTAGGGTAAAATCGGTCTAGTGGATTCAGGGTTATTACATTTGAAATTTTTCCAAGAGAATTTCGATATTTCGGGAACTATTCGTCAGAATAAGCTGGAATTTGTTTGATGAATAATAAAGGTATCGACTCGATGGAATATCCAAAAATAGTTACCTATAGTTAACTATAGTTGTACCGTAAGAACAAAATGAAGATTGTCTGACTTCTTCCACCGTTAACACGCGCTTTTACCACAAAAGTTTACAGCTCTCTATTTGAAAAAATGCGTTTTGAAATATGAAGTTCTATGAATATAACACTTTTCGAGAAGATGTTTGAATTTCACATTCTTATAAAGGTGAGACAAAATGTGGTCTTATGTTGGTACACACTACATAATGGGCATCAAGCATCGATCAAAGTGACACCGGTAATACATCAAACTCAATTTTGTCCCGAAGAGGACAAAATGTCTTTTGATCAGCTGCTCATCAGTTTTATATCAACTGATTCCCCTTTTGGGGATGATATATGGTAATCAGCAAAACACTCTACGTGGAACTAAGGAATATATAATATATGATATCCAACTGAATCACTTTTTCACGTTTCACTTCTTATGTTTCCAACAGACGATCAGATAATCCGTTCAGTTAATTTGTCTGAAAATCTCCAGATCACCCGAATCAAAACAATTCAAGCTTGTTTTAAAAAACTGATCGTTTTTATTTTCCCCGGTTGAATAGCTGCTCAATAATCATGAATTTTGTGGAATTACATTCGTTAATATTTATACATGTTTGAGCAGTGACCAACAAGTCATCTCCCGTACTACAACTAGCCCTTCTTAAAATGCAGCTGTGCATGTAGACGAAAAATATCGACCGCTAATTTGCTTGCTACAGTAAACCCTTCTGATCTTTCACCGAATTGCGTCGAATACCTAATACCATATGTCTGTCTAACTGTAGAAACGGTCGCCTATCATCATCGAGGAATTTCGTGTGAACTACGTATTTATTTCATTGAAAATATTCATTGATATTTTGAATTAACTTACTTCACAACTTTGTGTTAGATTCGGAACCAATTATTTTTAGCATATTGCATGATTGAAAATATAATAAATTTTTTTTTCAAGTAGTCTGACTCGACTTCAATTTTCTGTTTCATCACGTGGAGGGTGGAGAAGTAATTGAGCCGAAACAATTATCTGAAAAATCAAATCATTCGGGAACTTAATCAGTCGAAATGAATTACTATCAATCAGAAAAATCAAAACGAATATAATCGATGCAAATTCCATCGACTTGATGTTTGATTATATCTTATCCTCATAATTTTTGAGCGCTCGTACTACTTACACGAGGGCTATATCATTTCGTCACGATGTCTATATTTTTCGAATTTTGAGCCGAAAATGGTCTCAATCGACTATGTTCGACTCACTGATGACGAATCCGTCGGAAAATTCGAGTCTGTCTGTCCGGCCGTCCGTCCGTAAGCATGATAACTCTCGAACGGAACAACCTAAAGACTTGAAATTTTCAGTGTGGGTTCAGTTCCCAAATGCCTCGGTTGAGTTCGTTAATGGGCCAAATTCCACCAGGGGTTCCGTAAATATGGCCGTTCAAAGTTTTGTTCCACTGATTACTTGAAAACTACAGATTCGATCGAAATGAAATTTTGCACTCAAATGGAGAATGAGGTGTTCAAGCTACATGTGAAATTTTGTCCAGATCACATGACCACAACCATAGAAAACATAAAAAATGGTTACTTTTGAACGGAAATGCCTAGGGACTTGAAATTTTCAGGATAGGTGTGGATCTTGAATGTCGTGATCAGGTTCATCTATGAGCAAAATTATACCAGGGGTTCCGTAAATATGGTCGTTTGAAATTTAGTTTTCTTGATAATTTCAAAACAACAGATTCGATCGTGACGAAATTTTGTATACTAATGGAGAATGATATAATCAAGCTACATTTCTCCAGATCACATGACCAGAACCATAGAAACCATAGAAAATCATAACTTTCGAACGGAAAGGCCTAGGGACTTGAAATTTCCAGGATAGGTGTGGATCTGAAATGTCGCGTTCACGTTTATCAATGAGCAGAATTATACTATTTACGGAACCTCTGTAAATACGGTCGTTTGAAATTTTGGTTTCTCGATAATTTCGAAACTTCGGATTCGATCGAGATTAAATTTTGTATTTTAATCGAGAATGATATATAAAAACAATATTTTGTCCAGATCGCATTACCAGAACCATAGAAACCATAGAAAATTGTAACTTTTGAACGGAAAGGCCTAGGATCTCGCAATTTTCAGGGTGCGTTTGGATCGCGAATATCGCGGCCACGTTCATCAATGAGCAAAATTAGACTAGGGGTTCCGTAAATATGGCTGTTCAAAATATTTTTTTCCTGATAATTTCGAAATCACTGATTGGATTGGGATGAAATTTTGCACCAAGCTTAGGAATAATGAATTCAAACTACGTGCCAAATTTTGTCCAGATCGCATCGCCAAGACCATAGATACCGTAGAAAATTCTAGCGAATTATCGAAAAAAAATTGGTCACCTAAAGCACTGACATGAAGTCTGGAGTTTCGCCTAAGTTTCAGAATTTTTGTTACAGCTGTCGAAAAGTCCTTTAATTGATTTCTAAAACTGAAAATGCGAATCTACCTACAAGGTGCCTGTACGAGCGCTCTGAAGATCCTGCCTTCAGGGCAGTGCTTTTCGTAATTTTTTTATATCTTTCTATTATGCGATCCTCGCGAAATTTTGCACGAACCTGCGCGAGATTACTTCACATCTTAAAACCGAATTGATCGGATTAATAGATTTGAGAGATTTTTCGACTCCAAACCTACCGTGAAAAGTAATTTCACTCTGGGCGGCCGTGTGAAGTTTTGTAGAAGTTTTCAAAATGTTTTAGTTGGTTTATGTTACATTATGAGCGATAAATACGACATTTCTTATGTTCTCGCACTGTCCTTTTGACAGGAACCGGAAAATAACTCCTTGCTTTGATAAAGGCAATTTATACGGAACATGTTACCAGAGGATTTTAAATGAAGGATTCCAACCACAGGAGTGTTTCAAGACTTTTTTTAGCGCCCGTTTCACTTACACGAGGGCTATATCGTCGGTAAAATGACAAAGGGGCGTATCTGCAACTTTTGGTTTTTCAAGATATCCGCGATCAAAGTTCTCCGGTTTACTACAAATTACCTGATTGAAATTTTCAACGCCTTATCTACTATAATACCCTGTATTTGCTTCATTTCAGGACTAGATGGGTAATGTGACGCTCAAGAAGCTAGAGCAATGGTTTCCAAAGTGAAGCTAACTCAAAGAATCTAAATTTGCAGATTCGCCCCTTTGTCAATTTACCGACGATATCATTTCATCACGATGTCTGTATTTTTCGAATTTTGAGCCGAAAATGGTCTCAATCGACAACGTTCGACTTGAAATTTTCAGGGTAGGTTCGAATCTCGAATGCCGCGGTTAGGTTCGTTATTGGGCAGAATTCGACCAGGAGTCCCGTAAATATGGCCATCCAAAATTTTGTTCTCCTGATAACTTCGAAACTACTAATTCTATCGAGGTGAAGTTTTGTACTCAGATGAAGAATGAGGTGTTCTAGCAACATGCTGTCTAGATCGCATGACCAGAACCATAGAAACTCATAACTTTCGAACAGAAAGGCCTAGGGACTTGAGATTTTCAGGGTTAGATTAGATTTCGAATGTCGCGATCACGTTCATTTGAGCAAAATTTGACTAGGGGTTCCGAAAATATGATCGTTTAAAATTTAATTTTCTTCATAATTTCAAAACTACGGATTCGATCGGGGCGAAATTTTGTATTTTAATGGAGAATGATATATTAAAGCTATATTTTGTCCAGATCGCATGACCACAACCATAGAAACCATATAAAATCGTAACTTACGAACGGAAAGACCTAGGGACTTGAAATTTTCAGGATAGGTGTGGATCTCGAATGTCGCAGTCACGTTCATCGATGAGCCAAATTAGACTAGGGGTTCCGTAAATATGCTCGTATGATATTCAGTTTTCTTGATTATTTCAGAACTACGTGTTCGATCATGACGAAATCTTGTATTTAATTGAGAATGACATATTCAAGCTACATAGAAAATCACAACTTACGAACGGAAAGGCCTAGGGACTCGAAATTTTCAGGATAGGATAGGATAATTTTTTTCAATTGGTTTCTAAAACTCTAAAATGCGAATCTACCTAAAAGGTGTATGAACAATCGCAATTTTTCAAGAAAAGATTCCTGGCAGTGTTATTCCTCGTAGTGCTGATCACAATTGGCCATCGAGGTCTTGTGATTTAATACCTTAAGCCTTTTTTCTTCGGGGCCACGTGAAAGATGAGGTCTATGCCTATGCTCCACAATCGATTCAAGATCTTAAAAATGGAATTCGTAAAGTTATCGAGGACATACTGCCGAATGTGGCTGCAACCGTAGCTGTGGCGGTCATTTGGCTGAAAACTTTTTCCATTGTTGATGGCGTGCCTTCCTCTTTACAATTAAATAAACATACATTGATTTCTCTTGAAAAAAACTCTTTTCTTTCGATGAAAATGAACCTTTCATTGAAAACCCTTCATTTCATGCCAAGTTCCTATTGAAAGCAGCAACGGTCCCGAAAAACACCACTACATAAAAAAAAGTTGTTTCTTGAAGGAATGAGCCCTCCCGAAAAAAAACAGTATACATAGTTTATATATTTTATATATAAACTATGTATGCAGGAAAATTCCTACTATTCATTATAGGTATTGAAATAATCATGGTCCTCAAAAACACCATTACATGGAAAATTATGTTTTTTTTTAAAAAAAAAGGGGGTTGGAAAAAAAAACTCGGTATACATCAACCATATATAACCTCCCGGAGCAATGTATGCGGAAAAAAAAAAAGTCCCCAAAACCACCATTACACATAAATATATAGATTTATTCGACCGCCTATACAGACCCAAATCGATATACTCTACCGACTTTTCAGTCCAAAAGTGACGTTGTCAGACCCGGCTCCGGGTCTGGTAACGTTTGACCATATAATCTTGCTGAGGGAAGTGAGGGGATGCCAGGGGTAAATTTTTAGCCGGGTGTGAAAAATCGGTGAAACATCATAATAAATACAGAAAACTTCAGGGTTCGACCAGTGCGAGGGCGCCTCCGTCGACATCAACACGCTGTATATAATTGATATAGTCAATCAACTCCTCCAGTCCCTAAATATGACAACGCTGTAGATTGTATATAAACCTGAAATTCATACTTCCCACAGCTTATACAAACCCGGTATATAGAGCCGTCGTCAATAGAAACGTTTTTTTAATTGTCCTCATGCAGCTCGAAAATTGGATATTTCATCTTTCTGATATATAAATTTACAAACCATACTTTACGAAGCTTATACAAACCCGGTACAGGGAACCGTCTTCATGAGAAAAAGTGCTTTCGAGTCTACCGAAGGTAGTGGAAGAAGCATTGTGATCCCTTTTGGTCTCCGATTCCAAAATTTCCACTCGCAAAATGCATTTCAGACTATTATGAACAACTTTAGTTTCGTGCCTGTCTGTCAGTCTGTATGTTCGTTAATGGACAGGATAACATCAGGGTTCCGTAAATATAACCATTCGTAATTTTGTTCTCCCGATTACTTCGAAACTACTGATTCGATCAAAATGAAATTTTACACGAAAATGACGTGTTCAAGCTACATGCGAAATTTTATCCAGATCGTATAACCAGAACCATAGAAAACATAGAAAATTATAACTTTCGAACGAAAGGGACTCTGAATTTTCAGGATAGGTGTGGATCGCGAATGTCGCAGTTGCGTTTATCAGTGAGTAAAATCAGACTAGGAATTCCGTAAATATGGCCGTTTGAAATTTAGTTCCATGAACATTTCAAAACTACGGATGCAATCGTGACGAAATTTTGTATTTCAATGGAGCATAATATATACAAGCTACATTTTTTCCAGATCGCATAACCAGAACCATTTCAAATTCCAACGAATTATTGAATGAAAAATCCTTATATTTCCGTAACTGCTGATTTGGCATAATTGACAAAGAGCTGCTGTCATATAGACCAACTGCAGTATACAGGCCCGAGCTAACGGCAAATTGAACAATAACATTCCTATAAATAATGGTATTCGACAGGGTGACTCTCTAGTCCATTACTATTCACCATAGTAAGGGACGCAGCGGCGTAACTACACAGGTGCAAACCGGTGCAGGGGGGCCCCAAGCTCTGACCAGCACACCCCTTTTGAACTAGCTGAAAAAAACTCAATATTTTAAAATTTTCAAATAAGCTCTATGTGATCAATATAAAATATATAAATCAGCGCTCTACCAATTATAATTTATAATATAACGTAAATAGTATGTATTCAATCGATTTTTTCCATTAAAAAATTACTCACGTTACATTGAATTATTCGAAAATTCCATGAATGTTTCAACGCTTCCGTACTATGTCATCATTTCTTTTGTCCCTTCTCCCTTATATCAAAACAAGTATGTAGGTACTTTTTCGCCGCTCGTAGGGGTGTCATGAAAAACAGCTCGCTCTCCTTGCCACCCAGCCAGATTGAAATGCAAGTTTATTTTATATTTATCTCGTTCATCCGTACGAAATCCCTATTTCGTTGAAAAAATGCGAACAGAAGTTAAAAAACACTTCGATGAATTAGCTTCTGATCACAGATTTCGAAGAAGAGATGAGATATTCAGAATAAATCAATAAATATTGTCTACAAAGTATTAGATAGAATAACAATTGAAAGCACGTTTCGATGATATGATTTCAGTCAGTAAAATTTTCAATATTCTATCACCATCATTTTCACTAGATGTAGATGAAAAAACTAGTTAAAAGGTGTAACCAATTTCGAAATATATATTCTGAAATAATAGGCTCCAACTTTTAATTTCAATTCCTCAATATTTACCACCTATTTCGACCCGAATTAAATAAGGCATGGACAATTCACGAAGTTTGCATGAAAATAATTACGAAATACGGAATGCTGGAATGCGACCTAACAGAAGTATTGACAGCAATATTACTGTTCCATACAATTTCTGTCACCTCTGCAGAAGCTGAAAGATCATTCAGCAAACAAAAAATTATAAAAAATTATTTGAGAAATAGTATGGGACAAGCCCGACTGCGACATTTACCGCTATAATATCAATCGACAACGAAGCAGCATAAAGTCTAGATAGTCATTGATTCTTTCGCGAAAAATAAGGCTAGAAAGAAGTTGTAAATAAGTTAACCTTTGTTGTGAATCAAATGTATACATTGTTTTCAATGTTTGATTTTTATCCACAATTGAATATTTTATATGAATACATAAATTAACCTTTCGATTCAATTCGTTTCTAGAGAAAAACAAAATTTATCTTTGGTTTAGAGTCCAATTGAATAGATTCAACGCGTAATGCATGTAAAGCTGAAATGACAGGCAAGTCGTTTCACTATTCACCCTTATTAACACAAACTTTTATCGACATCTAACAGATATTTTCTGAATTTCAAATTTTTTCTAACATTTATTCTTGATCTTTTGGCGGAATAATTCATAATCTGCACATTTCATCGATCTATTGCAGTGCAAGTGATTCCCAAGTTTCCATTTATTGGATTGGTAGGTTTCGAATCACTGAGGTAATAAAATTTCAGAAATTTTTTTTTAACTTCGAATTCACGCAATAACGAAATACTGCGAGATTCTCGGATTATTAAGCTACACTGGAAGTTTCAAGCTTATTCTTTTTGAAATTTATCGTGTGAAAGGAAAGGTGAAAGGATTCGAATCCACTCGTTTGAGATCATTTCGACTCGATATTCGAAAATAACGGACATTCTGGCACAAGGGCGGATTTACGGGGGGAGTATAGGGGGTAATAACCCCTCATGAGTATCAAATTTACGCAACGTGATGCACAAAAAATATTGTATGCAATAAAAAATTTTATTTACGTATTTTTGTTTGTTTTATTTTGATTTTTTCTTGTATTTGAGTTTGAAAGAATGTGTATTTCGAAATTGATATAAATTAATTGAATGTTGTGAATCTGATTTATGGGTTCCCAATCGTTATTACCCCTTCCATGAAAAAAAGTTATATCCGCCCTTGTTCTGACAAATTGAATTATTTTTATTCCTCCAAAATGAGAATTGAGATTAATACAATGAAAATAAACACATTTCATGCAATAGCACGCTGGACAATTGGAAAAAGCGCAATATTCTCTTTCCTTTTTCAGTTCTTCACAATACTTATACAAATATAACAATAACGCCCCCGACGAGATCGATCCCAATGATCTGACAACACCGCTGGGATCGAAAAGGTTGGCCGTATATCTCTGCCCAGTATATGTGGGAATGAAAAGTCGGTGGAACGTTTCGGGTCTCAAAAATAGAGTCGAATATATAACTTTTTTGAATGGAAATTTTTGTTTCCCCTCTTTAGATGCCTGAGGAGTTATATTTTCAAACAGCTTATTTTTCATTTATATACTTGTGGAAAACACCCGGATCACATGGGTCTTCGGTAGCCTGCCAAGTATACCGGGACTGAATACGTCTGTTGGATAAATATATATATATATATATATATATATATATATGAATCCGTAGTGCGTTGTCACCTCCGTTAAGTTCATTGGGCGACCTGACCTCCGGGTGAAGGAGGTGTGCAATTGAAATATTTTTTGTCGGTATATGTAGAGGGGAAGCCAAATAATAAGGGTACCTAAAGAGGGGAAAATAATTCTTTGAAAAAAATTTTATTTGAATTGGTCAGATTTTGTCACCTCCGCATATATTTCGTAATGGTAGTGCGCTGTAACCTCCTGCAGGGTTGCCAGGTTTTCGGAGGACAGAAGGTGCAAGAGTTCGAAATAATCATATATGAAATACAGATGTTCTTTCGATTCACTCATGCGTCAATAATGAGAACAATTATAACATCTGCTGCCTTGATAAGGCCACTTCAAACATTTCGGAACAAGATGCTACGCTTGAAAACAAACAAAAACAGGTACAAACGGAACACGGAACTTCTAGATTGGGAAATACCAACCATAAGGGAGTATGCTGACAAAATATCATCAACATTTTATGGAAAACTGAATTATGTGAGTGATCTTACGAGGAATATTAGCAGAACCCGTTACCACAATCGAAACCCCAATGATAATACATACTCTGCCATACGAAAATCATCCGATTTAATTCCACAGAATTAAAATTTTTGATATTTATTCTTCAAAAACGATACTCCTCATCGAAGGCCCTCAACTTATCCATTTTCTAGAAAATAATTTTCAAGAATTTTGATATTTTATTGTTCCTGGAATTCAAGCAATTCAAACTAGATGTTCTAATAAAAACTGATATTTTCGATAAAAGTATCCCCCTCAAATAATAATAATAACGTTTATTCAGCAACTAAACGGTACATTGAGAGTACAAAATTATATATACTTTCTAACACATGAAATGCTAAATAAACAATGAAACCCACAAAGTATGGATACTGTACGTGGGAAGAAAAAAAAACATGTGTATTCTTAATAAATTCTACAACTAAAGAACTGAAAAACCTAAACTCGATGAAAAATGAACTACAAAATAATAAGAACATATCAACATGAATCAAAATGAAAAAAAAACCACAAATCTCAAACTTTCATAGCTATCAGGTCATGAACCAGGTGCCTATCCTTACTAAGGAGAAACTGTTTTAGACCCTTTTTAAAGGATCTCTGGGAATTTAGGCTCCTCAAGTCAGCCGGAAGGAAATTGAAAAATCTAGGTGCCAAATAGGAATGATTTCTTTGGGTAAATGCCCTCCTACAAAATGGTGTCCTGAAATTTCTTTGCCGTGTGAAGTGGCCATGACTCATTGGATCAAGAGTTGCTCTCCTTTCATACTGGCGAAGCACTACTGATCTGAAATAGTGTTGCCTTATATCCAATACCTCAGATTCCCGATACAGTAGGTTCGAGGAATACGTTTTTCTCCTGCAATATATGATCTTCAAAATTCTCTTCTGTATTATTTCTAACTTCTTGATGTACTTCTCGGGTGCGCTTCCCCATCCAATAATACCAATCGTAAATTTGAGCATCGCGGAAAAAACTCGATAACTTCGACTTGATTGAATTTGGTGGAATGAGATTTTGGCTGTGAATAATAGAATAACGGAAATGAATACTGTATTTATCATGATCAATCATAACTCTACTAGTGTTCAAAATGAGACAAAGCATTGACGACATATTAAACTATTATTTCGTACTCATTTCAATGGAACACCCAATATTTCTATATTCCAGAAAATCACCGAATTTCATTTCGTTAAATTCAGTATGATCATGGTTTGTATGAATTCACTAGATTCAGAGATGAAATATAAGCATATTGAAATTGTCTGATGAGATGAAGAAGTCACAATTGCCTTTCTTTCACATCGCATCATTCTCCTACCAAATATGCGATAAAACCCCTTTGAGATATGCCGCTTGTCCACATCTGCTTCGAAAGTACAAGGTTGCCATTTTTGGAGGCTACAGCGGACGAAGAGTCTCTCAGGGTTATTCTTCCATATATAGCTCGGCACACTAGCGCCAGTGATATACACTCGAACTAAAAGATTGTTCAGTACATAAATGGGGTGCGTTGTGACCTCAAAACGATTTTTTGATATGTTGATCCCTGAAGCATCCTGAATCCAACAAGCTAAAAAACAAGGCGAAACGTTGTCACCTCCGATTTCGGAGGTGACAACGTTATATATGAGGCGACAGCGTTAAATGAGTTACTGTTTTGGAGGTGGTATTGACACTTTATAACTATATATATATAACAGATTTATTTTATATAATCGCCTCACCACCTGAAGAGGTCACGAGCCGCCACTGGTTGTGGCAAGTTGGGTAGTAGAGGTTAATTTCAAGTATTTCAATATGAAAATTGAAGTGGATTACCTAAATCCGTTCGATGCGAGAGAGAGCGTATAGTGTATTGCCATAAGGGTTATAAAACTTCTGATATTGGCTGAAAATTATTATAATGAAGCAATTACGATTCATCAGAATTCACAAAGAACAATTTCATATGTTTTCTGTTCTTATAGTGGTTGCAAAAGTTGAATATTGTTTGACGTCTTTTCTCTATTTGATACATGATCAGAACCGTTTTCTGCAAGTTTTTGTGTACAATTTTTTATCGTACAATTTTTTGGATTTGATGCGAAAGACACTGATTGCAGATGTAGCTAATGTCTCTTTCATATTGGTCACATTCAACCAAAATAAACATAACAAGAATTTAAATATTGGTATATTTTTCTTTCAGGATCTGCTCGATTGAGTATCAAAACCAAAGACTCTTCAATAAAAGAGGTGGAAGAAGGTAGAAAAAAGTGTTAAGGAGAGCCAAAAAACGACTTGTGGCAGAGGAGAAGAGGTCTACTCAAAATAATTGATTTTTGATATAGATCATTATATTAAGATTTTTTTTTATCAAGAGAGTTATTTTCTTATTATATAGGTTATGTGAGGTTAGGTTAGGCTGTTTTTTGATGTTTTGAGATTATATTTCAATTTTTTTATATTTTTACATTCATTTTATTAATTTTGTTTTTTTTTTTTCATTAAAATATTTTAAAATATTTAGATGTTTGACCTACTCTTTTATTTCAAAGCATACGCTTTCTATACGCTATACGCTTTCTAAATCTAAGAGGTCGAGAATGAATAGTCAGGAGTCGAGAAAAGTTTCAATAATTTCATGTACAAAACATGTGAAAGTAAAATGTTGAAATGAAAATGTCACAATTAATAGGATGTTCTGTCAAATGTCCATAGTGATGTCTAGTTATAGTCCTGAGGGGATATATAGTGGATGTCCGCGGTGGACGTCTATAGTGATATCTAGTTATGGTCCTATGGGGATATCCAGTGGACGTCTCTCGGACGTCCAAAGTGATGTCTAGTTATGGTCCTAAAGGGATATCCACCGGATGTCCGCGGTGGACGTCCCTCGGACGTCTATAGTGATGTCTAGTTATAGTTTTATGGGGATATCTAGTGGACGTCCCTCAGACGTCCAAAGTGATATCTAGTTATGGTCCTAAGGGGATATCCACTGGAAGTCCGCGGTGGACGTCCCTCGGACGTTCATAGTGATGTCCAATTATGGTCCTTAGGGGACATCCATTGGATGTCCGCGGTGGACGTCCGAATTCAGTTCAAAGTTGGGACATTAGTGCGTCCCTCGGACGTCCACTGTACCAGAAAAGGACGTCCTATGGATGTCCATAAGGTCCGAAGTGGACGTCCTATGGATGTCCATAGGACTTCTTTGTGCTATTAGGGATTGTTGTAGCCTACTTGAATGAAAACTAGTGGGATTCAACACAAATTAATATACTGATATGTTGTTTGACTGTTCATGTATGGTTCCTGTGCCGATGAGCCATATTTCCGAGGGATGGAGTCTTCAATTTGAGGAATTTGTATCGATGGGCTAAATAAAATCCACATGCAGTCTTGTTTACTAATTTTTTTATTCATTTTTTTTCACCATTGATCATTTTGAATTAATTATTCAAAATCCATTTTTTTCCGAAGAATTCTTGAAATTATTTATTAGGATTTGAAAAAAAATACAAATATTTCATCAGTCCAACAGACAATTTTACGAATTCAATCTCAATGTACGACATTATCGTGAAGTAAGTGGAATTTTACTATCGAATTAAATCTTTCGACAAAAATTTTGATAGGTCAAACGTCGTGCGGGACACTGATATCTACTGATCCCCATCGAAAATTTTCTGCTCTTTCCGAATATTCTAATCAAATTCCAATATTCCTTCATACAGGGTATTTAATCTCAGCTTGCGAAAAGTCCCATATTTTATAATACGGACCTGGATTTTTCGTTCAATTCAAAAATGAATTGATTCATCCATGGAAGTTTGTTTCAAGTTCCAAATATCAATTGATTATACTGGATGGTTCAAAAGTTATAACCAATTGAAAATATTGGCAAATACATAAAACACCCTGTACCTCGGTTATCACATAAAGGTTTTTTGGACTCGTCTAGGGCAGCTCTACCTCAGGTTAACGTATGTACATTTACCAATGAAACACCCTGTATATGTATTATCAGATTTAAGGCTGTAACAGATTCCTTTGCAGGAAATCTGAAACTTAATGCCTATTGTTACCAAAAGTGTACCATTGTTGTAACAATCAGAAGGATATTATTATTATTTTATAAATATTTTGAACGGCCGTTTTTACGGAACACCTAATCTAATTGTTCTCATTGATGAATGGCACCGCGACATTCAAGATCTAAACCTACCCTGAAAATGTTCAAGTCCCTAGGCCTTTCTGGTCATGCGATCTGGACAAAATGTAGCTCGAATATATCATTCTCCATTAAAATACAAAATTTCGTCAAGATGGAATCCGTAGTTTTGAAATTATCAAGAAAACTAAATTTCAAACGACCATATTCACGGAACCCCCAGTCTGATCTTGCATGTAGCTCGAACACGTCATTCGCCATCTGATTGCAGAATTTCACCTCGATCGAATCGGTAGTTTCAAAGTCCTAATCAGGAGAACAAAATTTCGAACGGCCATATTTAAGGAACCCCTGGTCGAATTTTGTTGTCGTTCCGTTCCAGAGTTATCCTCTATACAAGGAAACCATGGCTCATCGAGTACTCCCTAGATTTAGAAAATTGCAAGTAACGTCACCATTCGAATGAGGAATGAGTTATAACCAAGTATTGAAGTACAACTTCAGTTTTCTACCTATTAATTCGAGATTCTGATAAATGAATCGGACGCGGGACGATCTAATAACCAACGCTCTTGTAAGTTGTAAGCAAGCGGAATTATAGTGAGTAAATGAATTTGGTCTACCACATCCATGCCAGCTATCCCTACCGTTTCGCAGATCTGAATTTATGGTTGATGATTTTCTGATAAAAATATCAATATCAATATACAGGGTGTTTCATTGGTAACTGTACACACGTTAACCTGAGGTAGAGCTACCCTAGACGAGTCCAAAAAACCCATATGTGATAGGTCTGATCAACTTCATAGCCGCGATACAGGGTGATTTATGTATTCATCAATATTTTCAATTGCTTATAACTTTTAAACCGTCCAGTATAATCAATTGATACTTGGAAGGTAAAACACACTTCCATAGATGAATCAACTCATTTTTGAATCGATCAGAAAATCCAGGTCCGTATCAGAAATATGGCACTTTTCGCAAGCTGAGATTCAACACCCTGTATGAGAGAATATTGGAATTTGATTGGAATATTCGGAAAGAGCAGAAAATTTTCGATGGGGATCAGTAGATTTCAGTGTCCCGCACGA
The DNA here is from genome assembly GCA_963966015.1 of Aphidecta obliterata. NCBI lineage: Eukaryota > Metazoa > Arthropoda > Insecta > Coleoptera > Coccinellidae > Aphidecta > Aphidecta obliterata. The sequence continues at coordinate 13,807,897 of OZ014429.1, read as the reverse complement.
CGTTTGACCCATCAAACATTTTGTCTAAAGATTCAATTCGATAGTGAAATTTCACTTACTTCAGAATAATGTCGTACATTGAGATTGAATTCGAAAAATTTTGGGTTGGACTGATGTAATCTTTGTATTTTTTTTATATTCTAATGAATAATTTCAAGAATTCTTCAGAAAAATATTGATTTTGATTAAGTCATGCAAAATGATCAACAGTCAGTTAATAAATAAACAAATGAGTAAACAAGTGAAACATTTGAAAAAAATCATAAAAGTTGCTCAAAAGTTCCACTGTTTTGCTCGATGTACATTCTTGCTCTTTTCAAATTACATCTTATAGCCTTTTTGATAATTTCTGGATCACTACGGATCTTATTGCAGGCAACTTCGATTCGTTGTAGGAGAATATCCTCACTTTCAATCTCAGGCGCATATTCTGAAGATTTCAAATAACCCTGAAATAAATAATCGATAGGATAAAAATCTGGTGATCTAGGGGGCCATGCATGCGGTCCACCTCTGCCTATCCACATATTTGGAATGTTCTGATCCAGAAAGTTCCTAACAAAAGCTCCAAAATGGAGGGAGCTCCATTATGGAAATACATTCTTGCAATGTTCGTACCGTCGAGTAGTACAGGCAGATGATTTCGAAAGAAATCCAAATAAATATCACCAGTAAAACGTCTTGGCAGAATGTGAGGCCAAATCAATCGATCATTATAAACTCCACACCATTAATTGAAAATTTGTACTGGGATTTCATGTGACTGACTGTGTGCATGGATTTCCTTCCGCCTATGAAGAGCCATATTTCCGAAAGATGGAGTCTTCAGTTTGAGGAATTTGCATCGATGGGCTGAATAAAATTCACATGCAGTCTTGTTTGCTTATTTGTTTAGTTATTTTTTCACCATTGATCATTTTGAATAAATTATTCAAAATCAATATTTTTCTGAAGAATTCTCGAAATTATTCATTAGAATATAAAAAAAATACAAATATTTTATCAGTCCAACCCAAAATTTTTGAATTCAATCTCAATGTACGACATTATTCTGAAGTAAGTGAAATTTCACTATCGAATTAAATCTTCAGACAAAGTGTTTGATGGGTCAAACGTCGTGCGGGACACTAAAATCTACTGTTGCTCATTGAAAATTTTCTGCTCTTTCCGAATATTCTAATCAAATTCCAATATTCCTTCATACAGGGGGTTGAATCTCAGCTTGCAAAAAGGGCCATATTCTTCTGATACGGACCTGGATTTTCTGATCAATTCAAAGATGACTCGATTCACCCATGGAAGTGTGTTTTACATTCCAAATATCAATCGATTATACTGAATAGTTCAAAAGTTATAAGCAATTGAAAATATTGATGAATACATAAATCACCCTGTATCTCGGCTATGAAGTTAATTAGACCTATCACATATAGGTTTTTTGGACTCGTCTAGGGTAGCTCTACCTCAGGTTAACGTATGTACATTTACCAATGAAACACCCTGTATGTTTCAAGCGCCAAAAAAAATTGTTAATGATTCTTTTCCATTCAATTTTTTGTCGAATAATCAAGAATATCATTCGAGACCATATTCTGCGCCGTTACGACTCCTCACTCGTTTGAATGAAAATCAAACAGGGTTGAATTTGATAGTTATATAAATGGAACAACCTATATTTGATTTTCATAAATATTTCGTCAAACTTCTCGCGACATTTTGAAGCCTTCTATTCAGAAGGTCAGAAAAGTTCTGTCGATAAACATCAATCAACTCAATCCATTTTAAATATTCACTAAAAACCGTAGGATTTCTCGACCTCTTCTTCTTTTTCTAGATAGTCTTCGGAAGTTTGGTAGAATCAATTCAAAGAGAAAATAATTCAAATAATCTTTCAATTCCGCCAATTCGAATTGAATCCAGAATAACATCCAGAAAATGTGAAATGGTATAAAATGAAACGGAGAAGTATTGCAAGATATTATGGTGAAAATAAGTTGAATGACGAATATCTATTGGTTTCAATTTGGTCCAATTTGGAATCATCCCATCTCTTCTCATTTGAATTATCTCATTTTCGACTAGATGCCCAATTACCGATGAAGCGAACACTTCATGTTAATTGATTAAATTATTCTTAGGTTTATTCTAAAATGAGGTTTACTCTCTCTAAAAGTTGAGCATTTTATGATTCTCCATAAATCGAAATTACCAACCCATACTTGGTGCTTTACTAGTTCAATTTCTGAGGAAGGTAATTTTGTATACCTGAATGAATGAGTATAGGTATAATGGAATGAGATGACCCAAATACAACAAATTTCACAATATGCTAGTTTCTTATGTTTAAATAAATCGTTCATTATGATGAAACATGAATGAAACGTTCACTTATATTCCATCCGAATATAAACTAAAAAGTTTCATTTCAGGAAGAGCACGAGTCACACTTCACTGTTTAAAATGTTTGGTGCCATCTATATGATGAATGTTTGGTTTAATAAATAAATCTTACAAAAAGTATATAATGTTCTCGCTTTTTCATATTCTATATTTTCCATTAGTACTCACTACACTCTGTATCTTGAAAATCCCTGTATGGATTATTATGAAAAGAATACAGTTTTATTGAATCGAGGGGCAGACAGGCGCTGAAATGAATTTCTATTTGTAATTGCGGAATTCATTCAAAACAAACTAGCTCTATCATTCATTCAAAACAAACCAGCTCAAATCTTTTCACTCCCTCTGCCAGGCGCGCTCCCACGAGCGAGGTACTGGGGGTAATTACGCACCCACAGGACAGAATTTTTAACACTCAATGTTTTTCCGAAAATACATTAAATAATAAACATATTTGGCAAAAACCAGCCAAAGTATTTTTCCACGACTCATTCACAAAAAATAAAAATTAAAATTATCTACGAAATTGTACGAGAGGATTTCTTGCTCTAATATTCTTTTATTCTTATTATCCTATACAGTAGGAAAACCATTAGGTACAGAATATGCGCTAAAAATAGATAAACATGATATGCAGGAAGCAGAATGGCAGCTTGTTCAGTGATGCTTGTCAAACAAATCTTAAATATATATTTGAAGAAAGTTATACAATCTCAACGCTATGTCGATTACGTATTGAATATTCTTCCCAAAATACGAGGTTCACTATCTCCCTTTATCGGAATGACTAATCCCACTCTATATAATTTGTAGGCAGAAAGACGAAAGTCGTTAGCCATTTGTGGGAGCAATAAATATATTTTCTTGTTCTATAATTTGTTTACCAACATCTTTTGACACTAAAATTCGAAATGAGATGATTAATGGAAACATATTTCACTTCAGAATCATCAGAATGGAATCGTTGTTTCAAGCGTGTGTCGATTTGGTCTTCTATATCATTTATTGACCAGCTTTAACTGATCCGCGTTATGAACTACTCGATTAAGCGTAACTGAGCGCCAAACTGCGCTCATACCAAAAAAATCATATCGAACCCACCCCCGGTTTGAAACAGTAGTACGACTGACTCAACATTCAAATTGACAGCGGAATAAAATTAATATGGGTGTGTGAAATGTCGTGGTGTGAAAAATCTCTATGATCCTTTTGAGGTGACGCTGTGATGGTAGCACTATTGCAAGACTTTCGAACCAAATATTATGAAAGGAAACACAGATTATGTGAATCAAAGCAGCCGTCATTGTGCCAATGTCATTTAATGGAGCCGACTTCAAGAGATGAAATCACAGATAACATATATCAAATTTCTCAACACCGAATCAGAAAATAGTATATTATTTCATAAGGAGGAGAAGTGTCACTTTTCCTCCGAATGGAATATGTTATTTTTTTTTCCAACGTTCTGAAATCCGAAGATCCACCTTCAGATTAGACTTATATCTAAGATCTTTATAATTGAGTGATCAATGCAGAATTTGCCTAGTTACGATTGTCATGCAAATTTAATTCTGATTTCGACAGACGTGAAATATAAAAATTGTTCGTAGTAACTAATTCATCGTTTACATAGCGACACTTTTCCCTCCGGCATACAGAAATGTTATTCATCGTTGACATAGCAACACATTTCCCTACGGCGGAGGAAAAGTAGAACTTTTCGATGATCCTGTCAGTCGCAATATGAAGTTGTTTCTGTAGGTTTGAGAAACAAATAATTTTCAAGGGGAACGGCTGCGAAGATGAATTTTTATATAACTCAATTTATCGATGCCTCATAATATCGCTTCTCCGGAAGAACAGAGACGCAACTGCAAATCAACTTTTCAGGAAACGAGTTTTGAAGAATGGATCTTACGGTAGGTACGCTGGATTGACGCGATACGAATCATCTTTATTATAATCGAAGGGACTTTCTATAAAGGGAATTTCATCTATTTGAGATTGTGGTACTTTTTTTCTTACTTCAAACAGTAATCAGAATTCATAACTCACAATTTCGCAGATTTGCACTTACGTCTTTGTTCTTCCGAAGAAGCGATATGTAGAATCAAAATTTCAGCCGAATATAGCGAATAGAATTTTTCTATTGTTCTAGTTGTATGATCCTAAAGCGTATTGATTTCGCGCGGTAGTCTCGCGCGGCAGCCTCGCGCGGCGGCCTCGCGAGGCATGCTTCGCAAAGTCGATACCTGCCTCGCGCTCGATGCTGCCTCAGGCTGAGCCAACGGAAGTCGATTTCTGGTCGTGCTCAAAGGCGCTTCGAGATTAATTACTCGCTGTGTTTGTACCGGTATACGTCGTTTTCTGCCGCGCTTGAGGCGAATCATCAAAATGGACAACGATAAGTGTATGTTTTTGATAGATTTATACAAAGAACATCCTTTACTGTGTCATACGCGTAAAATTTTTCACGGTATCTTCAACTGCTTCACATATCATATCATATCTCGCATTAGCCTATTTCCATACTGTAGTCAATTTTTGAATAGCTCTTTCAGCCGACAACACGACTTTCTCTTTCGTTTCGTCCTATCTGCTAAAATTCGATGTATCACAATATAAGAAAATGCCGCAACAGCTGTACGTGAAAATACCGGTGCCATGGTGGACTGCCTCGCACTGACTTATGGCTCGCTCTGCTTCGCGTGCTCGCCTCATCTCTCCAAAATTACCCATCGAGGCAGCCTCGCGAAGCATTCCTCGCGACGATGCCTCGCGAGGATGCGCCGCGCGCGAAATCGATACGTAGCTCAACGAAATAGCACTTGAAACTTCGCGTCATTATTTTACAACTGAATACAAGTCAATGGGATCGTGTTTGTCGAATGATCGAAAAAAAAAATTACGAAAAGCACTGCCGTGAAGGCAGGAGCTTTTGAGCGCTCGTACATGAACCTAGTAGGTAGATTCGCATTTTCCAGTTTTGGAAACCAATTGAGGACATTTTTGACAGCTGTCAAATAAATTTTCAAACTAAGGCGAAAATCCAGACTTCAAGTCAGTGCTTCAGGTGACCAATTTTTCTTTCGATAATTCGCTAGAATTTTCTATGGTATTTATGGTCTTAGTAATGCGATCTGGACAAAATTCCCCACGTAGTTTGAATATATTATTCTTCATCTGCGAAATTTCATTCCAATCCAATGATTAGTTTCGAAATTATCAGAAAAAATATAGTTTTGAACAGCTATATTTACGGAACCCCTAGACCGCGAAATTCGCGATCCTTACCTATCCTGAAAATTTCAAGTCCCTAGGCCTTTCCGTTCGAAAGTTATGATTTTCTATGGTTTCTATGATTCTGATCATGCGATCTGGAAAAAATGTAGCTCGAAAATATCATTCTCAATTTGAATACAAAATTTCTTCACGATCGAATCCATAGTTTTGAAATTATAAAGAAAACCAAACTTCAAACGGCCATATTTACGGAACCCCTAGTCTAATTTTGCTCATTGATGAACGTAACCGCGAAATTCGCGATCCGAACCTATCCTGAAAATTTCAAGTCCCTAGGCCTTTCCGTTCGAAAATTATGATTTTCTATGGTTTCTATGGTCCTGATCATGCGATCTGAAAAAAATTTAGCTCGAATACCTATATCATTCTCAATTCACATACAAAATTTCGTCACGATCAAATCCATAGTTTTGAAATTATGAGGAAAACTAAATTTCAAATGGCCATATTTACGGAACCCCTAGTCTAATTTTGCTCATTGATGAACGTGACCGCGACATTCGAGATCCACACCTATTCTGAAAATTTCAACTCCCTAGGCCTTTCCATTACAAAGTTATAATTTTCTATGGTTTCTATGGTTCTGGTCATGCTAGCTGGACAAAATTTTGCATGTGGTTTGAGCACGCAATTCGCCATCTGAGTGCAAAATTTCACCTCGACCGAATTAGTATTTTCGAATTAATCAGAAAAACAAAATTTCGAGTGGCCATATTTACGGAACCCCACGGCGAATTTTGCCCAATAACGAACTTAACTGCGGCATTCGAGATTCAAACCTACCCTGAAAATTTCAAGTTCCTAGGACATTTCGTTCGAGAGTTATCGTGTATACGGACGGACGGACGTATAGACTCGAATTTTCCGACGGATTCGTCATTAGTGAGTCGGACATAGTCGATTGAGACCATTTTCGGCTCAAAATTCGAAAAATACAGACATCGTGACGAAATGATATAGCCCTCGTGTAAGTTGTACGAGCGCTCAAAAATTAGATGGTTATATCTGCGGAATCATGTGCTCCGTTCGAGAAACATTCCGCGAATAACATTATTATTATACTCGCCTCAACAGTCCTTCCGAGCCCAAACTTCGAAACCTCTCTTACGTCTTCGAAACTCATTATTTACATGTGACGAGTATTTGGTCGAGACAGTGATCTCGGCCGAGTACTTGACCGTCCAAACACAAGGTACAGTACTCGACCAAGTGATCAGACGATTGAAATGAGCGAGCGAGTGAATAGAAACTGTTGCTGGGCCGAAAGGCTACCCCTGCTACCAAGATGTATTGTATTCGGCTTGTCGAAACCGGCTGTCGAGTGTTGTCTACCAAGTAGTTGTGAATTCGGTAGTTTGTTGCATTTGTTCATCAAATATTTAAGTATGAACCGTCATCGCCAAATGAAGCCAGTTTTTAAAGAATACTTGAATAAAATCATGCCGATGGTACTAGAATTAAGACCCATTCAGGTGGAAACAGTTTCTCGACTCGAATGTACGAATATCGATAGGATATAGAAAAACTCTCACCATGTAAACAATCACGTTTATAGCCTTCAACGGGGGCTGTTATGGCGGTTATTGCATGCAATAATCACGTACGATTTCTTGGACCAAAACGTGTGAGAAACTCACTCCATCTAAATGGGCCTTGATTAGAAGATGAGTTAAATACAGAAAAGAAGAAACGGATCTGGACAAGAAAGTGGATATCACGTCCACTTACTCACGGTTCTTCAGTTGGACTTCTCATAGAGCTGGAAAGCGAAGATATTACCGAATATAGATCATTTTTTCTGAGAACTGCACGGACTGTTTAGATAGGGGAGAGCGGGGCTGAAAGTGCCGGGGGTAAATTGTGCCGATGCTAATATCTCGAAATCAGAAATAGATTGATAAAAGATCGTATTGTATCGCGTATTGCCTAACCATCGAGCACACGTGGCTGCCATCTCAGTTGCGTCAGCAAAGCGGACCGAGAAGAAATACATGTAACTCATGTGAGGTTCATCCAGCAGCACGTCAGTAAATATTTCCGTTTCGATACTTTTTGGTCGCAAGCTAGCATTCTTCGTGCTGTTAATATGAAAGTTTCAGTGAAATGTGTGTTATTTATCGTAGTTTGTTATGCAGTGTAATTTCAATGATTTGAGCAGAGTGATTTTTATATGTTGGACAAAATATCACAATCTCATAAACGGGGTAAAATGTGCCGTTCATTTGGGGCTGGTTGTGCCGCGGCACAACCAACCCCTAAGTAGCCTATATTGTTCCATTATTTTTTGTTTGGCAGAATGAGGACGTATAAGCGAAAAACACAAAGGGGAACTACAAGGCAGGATCTTTTACAAAGGGTTGCTGATGCAGTCATCAAGGATGGACTCAAATTAAAAACAGCGCTTAAAAAGCGCTTCAATTCACTTCGGTCTTCTACCGAAAGAAGTACGACAACTTGCGTTCCAGTGTGCCGTGAAGTTCAATGTACAAAACATCCCACCATCTTGGCATAAATATATTATCATAAAATTGACGTCTTTTGAATTCTAAATTGATTTCCATTCATGTGAAACACCTAGCATTATCAACGGCACAACCGACCCCAGCTACGGCACAACTTGCCCCAAAGTGGGGTTGGTTGTGCCTTGTCGCCGCTGTATAAAAAAATCACTTTTTCTCAAAAACTGTTTGAAATGTCGAAAATCTGTAGTTTAATTCGTATTATGGACTAAATTTGGCTAAGGATATACCACTACTTCTAGATATAGTCCTTGTTTTATCTGAATCATATGAGGATTTGTAAAAATCGGCACTTTCAACCCCGCTCTCCCCTACATCTTGATAGAGGGAGTAGCCACTCGCCCAGCGAATCAAATGCGTCTAGACGCTGACTAGAAGAATAACGAGTGCTGAGCGCTTTCTCAAACTTGTTCAAATCAATCTAAAGCGGTTGATAGAACTAGGGTTGGAAGGATCCAAATCAATTGATTTGAGTACATGATTCAAATCGGGATTAAAATCACATAATTTTCTTCAATTCAAATCAAAAATTTTGAAAAGGTATGATTATAAAAACTTCAAATTTGAATCAATAGTTTATTGTATAAAACTTTTTTACCATGTAATCATGTAAATTATGTTTATTCTAGTTAATTGTAGCTCTCGTTAAAAAAAACTTTTGTGTTCGAAAAGACCTCTCATTTAAATCTACATTTTGTTCTGCATATAGCTCTATTTCCGGATTTTCCTTCAATTCTATGAGTCACATCCAGAAAGATTCTTCCTTCCTTTCCATATTTATGGAGCTTCAACATTGTTACACCATTTGCAAGTTTTCAGGTGATTTGCAGGACAGCATCATTCCTCCATCCGTAATTTTGAAATTATCAAGAAAACTAAATTTCAAGCGACCATATTTACGGAACCCCTTGTCTAATTTTGCTCATTGATGAACGTGACTGCTACATTCCAGATCCACACCTATCCTGGAAATTTCAAGTGCCTAGGCCTCTCGAAAATTTTATAATTTTCTATGGTTTCTTTGTTTCTGGTCATGCGATCTGGACAAAAAGTAGCTTGAATATATCACTCTCGATTATTATACAAAATTTCGTCACCATCGAATCCGTAATTATGAAATTATCAAGAAAACTGCATTTCAAACGACTATATTTACGGAACCCCTAGTCTAAACAAGTAGTTTGAAAATATTATTCTTCATATACATATGTGCAGAATTTCATTCTAACTCAATCAGTAATTTCGAAATTATCAGGAAAAATATATTTTGAACGGCCATATTTACGGAATGCCTAGTCTAATTTTGCTCATTGATAAACGTGACCGCGACATTCGAGATCTTAACCTTCCCAGAAAATTTCAAGTCCCTAGGCCATTCCGTTCGAAAATTATAATTTTTTTGGTTTCTATAGTTTTGGTCATGCGATACAAACCTACCCTGAAAATTTCAAGTTTCTTGGTCGTTCCGTTCGAGAGTTATCGTGTATACGGAGAGACGTCCGGACGGACACACCCGAATTTTTCGACGGATTCGTCATCAGTAGGTATTTTCGTCTCAAAATTCAGACATCGTAACGAAATGATATAGCCCTCGTGTAAGTAGAACGAGCGCTCAAAAACATTTGTATTATCAAAAGACCCAAATATTTATTGGTTATTATCAAACCAGAACCACGAATTTGAGGTCTCATATCTTGGATATGGATATAAATAACACCAAGTGATATCGGAAAATTATCAGAAGAAAAATTTTTTGTTACGCTCCTTCAATAGAACACAATATAGATACACATGGAAATTAAAAAAACATGGAAATGACAAATTATCCTCTCAGTCAGATTGCGACATCTCAAAAACGGACCACACAAACCAAAAGCCTTTGAAGACCTCATGTCCACATAATTAGAAACATGTGTGCATCTCGTAAAATTTTCGTCAGTGCGAACAGGGAATATAAAGAAGGGTTCACATTCGGAAGATTTAATTCCTTCCTGCTCACAGAACAGCGCTAAACACTATTTTTAACCAACATTCACTAATTAAGTCCACTGATAACTCAATCCATATTTATTCCGAGTGAACTATGGCCTTCTTTCGATAGAAGATCCCACAGTATTTGAATTTTGATAAACAGTATAACCGGCAGTTCGAGCTACAACATGGGGAAGTTACTGATCGCGTGGTGTATTTTCTGTCTGTTTAGTGGAAGTTTTGCGATTCCTGCAGCGTTATTGTATGATTACAATGTTAAAGATGCTTTTCGATTGCCGAAGGGTGATGATGTATCTTCAGCTCCGGTCAGTTTGAAAGTGCCTATTATATTCTTCGGAGAAGCCTATGATACGATATATGTAAGTCATCGTCCATATAAGCCATAATTGGTAAATATTTGCAAAATGCGTGTCCTCAAATTTTTTGTAGGTTGAATTATATGGACTGATTCCGAAATTGGAAATAAAGACAATTTTAATGCCAATTTCCTTTTCTGATTAGTAATGAATATAGTTCGCGAGTTTAAACATAAGTATTTGTAAAATTAATAACATTTCTACAGCTTTTCATTTGAATAGCATTATTGCAATGATTACTGTTTTCATAAAATAACCCACATAATTATATGAAGAAGTAATTTCATTAGGAGCTGGAAAAGCGGCCAAATTTTCTTTATAGATGTTAGCATCCCTGTAATTTTGAATGAAAGATTAATTCAACGCAGAATTATTTATTGGAACATCCAAATTGAATTGTCAGTTCTCTTACTACTGTCACTCGACTCCTCGTCGCCAAATAAAAATCCTCTGAGTTAATTGACTTTCGAAAGGACGGAAGTTTCATAACCAATCTTATAAGGTTCAATTGGTTTCAGCATTAATATTCGAAAGATGAATTAGAGTTTTTCAAGTCGATGTCATAAGTAATTTCAAATTAATCCTCATCAACATATTTATTTTCAATTGAATATACTAATTATTTATTATCAACGATGAATTCCTATCGTTGTCATTCCTCTGAAAAATTCAGCCATTCAAAAGAATCACTTATTTGAAAAATCGATCCACGTGGCACGTTTAGGATTTTTTAAAAGTTTTTCTTGATGCTGTTACTACTGATATTCCTTTCCTTCGCACAATGAAAATGACATTGTTTTGACCAAGGTGGACGGAAAATTCATGAAGAAAGAATTTCAAACAAATTTGAGTAATTGGTCCAATGCAGAAAATACGACTAGTTACATACCTACGTTTTTATTAAGATGAGAACTAGAGGTACCGGAATTAATCGATTGCAATAATCAAAACTGAAAAAAGCACTGATGTGAAGCTTTACCATGCTTGTTCAAACTCACCGACAGATACTTCATACAGGTACCGAACCCGCACATCGCTGCTTGGCTTCAATTAAGTTTTATCAATTCACCCCCGATTTCTGAAAAGCTGATCAAACTGTAGTTCAACTGACACATCATTCAACTTGTCAGCAATTTCAAAACAATTTTCATTCATGAAATGTTGTTTTGTTGACATATCAACTAGTTTATAAACCTCTTCATCACCAAATATCATGGAACGAACCACTGTTTCTGTTGGACTGAACCGGTCAGTGTGACAGATCATGTCATCTCATAAAATCAACACTTTAGGATATGGAATCACAGAGTTATATGGAATATATGAACTTTCTTTACACTAGATTATAATGGCGCAATTAATTATTCACGTTGAACCGTAATAAAGGTGAATTTTTATATAACCTATTTTATCGGTGCCTAAGATGTAGACACAAAATTTCTGCAAGATAGGTATTGTCTATTTTTCATGAACCTTCTTTTTGTTATTTCACAACTAACTGCGAAGTTTCGATTCGGTCGGATTAGCCCTAGATCGAATTATTGAGAAAACAAATGCAGACGCTATATCTACGAACAGATTCCAGCAGAATATAGCGAATATCTTCTGATATATCTTCAAGTTTTTGAAAATAATTTTTATTCATTGTTCTCGTTTTACGATCCCCACGAAATTCCTCAACCTTCTTGCCGTTATCTCGCAACTAACCACAATCCTTGAACTCGATGAGATCGGTATTTTCCAAATTATTTGAAATTATTTCAAAAAAAATCTAATGGCTATTTCTACGAAATACTGGGCAAATTTCGCCCATTTGAGAACTTGACCAGTACATTCAGACCTCAAACGAACCCTAAAAATTTCAGAAGTCTAAGCCTTTTCTTTCGAAATTAATCGTATTTACGGGAGGCAGGACGGACGGCCGGACGAACCGAATTGAATCCGATCTAAAATTTTTATCTTTGAGTCCAACCTCAAGATTTTGAAAATTACAGTCATCTAGGCAGGATGATAACAAGCGAGCAAAAACTACATCATTTGGAGTATTTTCTTCGCTTAGTTTGAATTTCAAACTACATACTTTATTTTATTTTTCTAGAATTATGGAAAAAATTTAAATTTTTTCTGGGTTCGACCGTTTTAGAATAAATTTTTCAATATGCATCTAACATACGGTTATTATTGTGTTATGATGCCTAACGGTGAGTTGACATCTGTCATTTATAGCTTGATATTTATGTTGACACTGATTTATGTAGAGGAAATGATGTTTTAGACAAATTTCATCAATGTCTGAAACATAAATTTTATCAATGTCTGAGACATAAATTTCGTCTAAATAAATCAGTATCTGAGACAAATACCAAGCAATTGATGATAGATGATAACGTATACCGTTAAAAGCGGTATCGTGAATTATTCAAATCCACTTTTTTCCGAGTATTTATAAAACAAATATAATGAATATTCTTCAGAAAGAAACTGTTGTTTTCGCTGGAAGCACAATAAAGAAAATATTTTTATCAGCTAATGGGCAGTTTTCATGGTTGTCCGAAAAATCGGCGAACTATGGAATGAAAAATTGATCACTTAAAATCGAAATTCAATATTGCGAAATATCTTGAGCAAGAACATCATGGTTGGATAGTTGGGAAATTATTTTACCCTTTTAGGGAGGAATAATAATTCTGAAGAGTTCCATACACTGGAATAACGCCTGAAATTTGACTAAGGCAAGAATGCTGCGGATATTGGCAGTTATTTGCCACAATACACGAGTTTTTACTAAATCATTCTAAGAAATGAAATCGATAGAAGAAGTTGAAGAAGCACTTATTGGGATGTGACAAAGAACTCGTTTATTATCAGAATTACTTCGGAAGATAAGAGATAAATTGATAACATAACTCATCTTGGACAAAATATCGAATATTATTATGAAACTATCTATAATTCTTGCCCCACTTAAATATGGCATGTTCTGTAATAATTGTGTTCTATGACAATTATGAATGAAACACGATAAAACTGAAAATTTCGATATCTATATGATAATTTTATTGGATAGGGCATAGGATATCCATCGATACATTTGTCACTAAATGGATAGTCAGGGGTTAAAGGCCACCATTTCAATCGGCTTTGTTTGAAAGGGAATAATGCGGTATTTCTAAGGTTATTGATCCATCTCAATTACGTCACAATTCAAACTTAGATCTGCTAGTAATTTCGACCCATTTTTAATTATGATCATTTCGTCAAACTGTTCGAACAAGTTTTTATTAAGTGTTCTAAAACTAAATGAACTAAGAAGTAAATGGAACCAATACTTTTGTTACATTATCCAAATTTTATATTACATAAAAGCTTGTCAGTCTGATTTCAGAAAAAAAAAATTGAAAAGCGCTGGCGTGGAGTCAGAAAGCTTTGCGCGCTTGCATACATTCGACGCTGGTTGCATTCAAGTCATCAAAGACCTGAAAGTCTAATCGTAGTTCAACTGAAACAATATTCAACTTGACAGCGATGTCGAATCAATTTACGTTTCCGAAATTTTGTTTAGTGAAAAATTAACTAACTAACCAATGAGTATAAAAAGAACCACAAATTATGTGAACCAAACCGGGTAGAGCAATTATATTTTATAAACTTGAAGAGATGGAATCACAGAATTAGTATAACATTTCTCAACGCCAGATCAGAAAAACCCTTTTTTGTGCTCTCGTTCTACTTACACGAGGGCTATATCATTTTGTGACGATGTCTGTTTTTTTTTCGAATTTTGAGACGAAAATGGTCTAAATCGACTCACTGATTAGGGATCCGTCGAAAATTCGAGTCTGTCCGTCCGGCCGTATACACGATAACTCTCGTACGGAACGACCTGGAAACTTCAAATTTTCAGGGTACTTTAGAATCTCGAATGCCGCAGTCCAGTTCGTTATTGGGCAAAATTCAACCAGGTGGTTATGAAGTGTAGCAAACATGATGACTTTTTATGATATTCAATTCGCAATCATTTTTTTTTTGTGGACAGATTGGACAGTGGAAACGAAGTGACGCGTATATAATGATTCTTTTATGTTAAATTTTAGCGTTATATGTATTATCAATTTTCTCTCCATAGATCAACAACAATGGATTACTCTCATTCCAAACAGAAATACCGAATTTCCTGAACTTGGAGTTCCCTTTGGACTACCCCTCCATCGCCCCCTTCTACTCCAACGTAGACACTACCAGCGCCGGAACGGTTTTTTATTATGAGACGGAAGAACCAGGTCTTCTTCAGAGGGCAACTGAAAATGTCCATGACCAATTCTTGGAATATGGTAACTTTCAAGCCACGAGCTTATTCATCGCAACATGGGAGGCTGTGGGATACCACGATAAAGGGTCGGATAAAGTTAATACCTATCAAGTTGTGATAGCAACCGACGGTGCGAATTCTTTCATCGAGTTCTTGTATCCAGAGAATGGTATACAATGGATACAAGGAACTGGAGATGAATCTGGTTTACCTGATGCAAGAGCGCAAGCTGGATTCGTTTCAGCAGAAGGAAAAGTATTCACTTTACCTGCTTCAGGAACGGAACAAGTTATTAATTTAGAGAAGTAAGTAAAGCATCAATAAAATAACACAACTAAATCTCAGCAATGTACAATATTCACTCATGATGTCGTCTTTTGAGCGCTCGTTCAACTTACACGAGGGCTATATCATTTCATCACGATGTCTGTATTTTTCGAAATTTGAGCCGAAAATGGTCAACAAGGTTCGACTCACTGATGACGAATCCGTCGACAAATTCGAGTCTGTCAAAAATGCAGTCAATTGGTTTCTAAAACTGAAAAATGCGAATCTACCTACAAGGTGGATGAACTGATAATTTTTTTGGCTGACAGTGGTTGGGCGTAGGCCATCGCAAGATTTCTGATTTTTGCATTGCAAATAATCGACCGATAAAAAATATTGTTTATTTACAGTGAAGAAATTGCAAAAATTGGTTTGTTATTGATGGAGTGTACGCACAAAGCAAGACTTTGCGGTTGTGAGTGAATGAAATGAAACCGAGAACAATAATTTCACGCAAATATTGAAGTATTTTGCATAAGGCCCTACACTTCTTTCAAACTTTGTTAACCCAGGAATTGAAAGAAAGGGAGAAATTACATTTGAGTATTCGAAATTTTCTCATTGGGTAAATTCAAAACAGTGTTTTTTTCAAGTTTTTTTTAATTCTATCAGGTGCATGCTCACAAGCTTCAAAGAATTAATCATCTGCATATTCAGTAATTTGTCTGAGAAGTATTGAAAATTCATCGAATGGATGAAATAAGAAATTTCATCCCTTAGTTTTTCGTGAAGAAACTGGTTTATGGAAGTTGACTAGTACAGATGTTTTTAGTTATCGCGCCTTCGAAGACGAGATGTGGGTTTGTTCTATTGCGAAAGTGGACGTCGTGTTAATTTTACTGCAATGACGGTAATGCATGTGTGACGTGTGTGTATAGAAAAACGTAGAGGAAGTTGTCAACCAATCAGACCATCAAAATAGGACCTTCTGAGAATTAGGTCTACGAGACCCTTCAGCTACTTCGCATCAAATTGCTGACCAGTTGTTCGGAGAAGAAAGTAGACCAGGTAGTATGCAAACACTACATAGCCGCATTTGAGTCGTTTACCAATGTCGTCAACATTTGAAATTGTGCAGGTAACGGCATCATCAAGCACTGCTGTGAAGTTACGATCTTTTGAGCGTGCGTTCATCCACCTATAGGTTGATTCGCATTTTCCAGTTTCAGAAACAAATTGAAGAAATGGTCTTTTGAAATTTCGTTTTCTTGATCATTTCAAAACTTCGAATTCGATCGTGACGTAATTCTGTATTGTAATGCAGAATGTACATATATTCAAGCTAAATTTTTTCTAGATCGCATGACCAGAACCATAGAAAATTATAACTTTCGAAAGGGAAGGCCTATGGACTTGAGATTTTCAGGGTAGGTTTAGATCTTGAATGTCGCGGTCACATTTATCAATGAGCAAAATTAGACTAGGGGTTCCGTAAATATCGCACCGTTAGTAATATAAAGGCACAGAACGAAAAGTAGTTTGTTGGGAATACGTGTCTAAAGATCCTAGATCTTCAACGAACGTTTTTGTATTAGAGTGAAATACTTTTTGGCACTGCTCACTGGATACACCCAATACTGCTTTTTGCGACGTTTCCTTGATGTGGCTGGTAGGGAATCCAATCCCGCACCAAAATCCCGCAAACCCGCGGGATTGAAATAATCAATCCCGCGGATCCGCAGGAATGCGGGATTGTTGACAATATATACTCAACCTATTAAACATGCTAATAAAAAGGTCTTATGCAATTAAAAACATACTATAGAAGTAGAATAAAAATTTATTTCATATACAGGTCAGGTCAGGTCAGGTCACATTGATTTTGGAAATATTTTCGGAGGAAAGATGGCATATCTAAGGTCCCATCTGTTAAATTCGATCTAAGCTTTTTCCAAATATATCCTGCGGCTGAAAACGGTTTTCAAATTCATGTTATGCTTCGTTTGTAAGTGGGTGTGGTAGAACTAGCACAGATTTCAATAATGCTAGGGCATAACTTACGTTTAGCTGTAAAACGATCTTCGGATTTCAAGAAATGATTCCAAACTGAACTTGAGCCTTAATTCCCTTTATAAACTACACTGACACTCATTTTAATGATTATTGGAGTATATTCGACGTAATACGAAATTTATTTAACGAAATTGTTTTCAGGCACTAGTTGGAGGCTTTGCACTTCCGCACGCACATAAACCGAAAATAAAAACTAACCTGTTAGTTGTTTACTTGAAGCTTTAAATATTTTCAATAGCCCAGCTGTGAGAATAATCACTCTGGGATTTCCCTCGGATTTGGACCCATCAGTAATAATATAACAGATGTCGGGCCTGATAGAAGTCCGTAATTTATGAGTGGTTTATTGCGTTCTGGGGCGTTTTAAAGATGTTTGTGCTTTTATTCGAATACGGAATTTCAATATTGAATCCCGCAGATCCCGCAAAGAAAATCCCGCAATTTTGACCCCGCAGAATTTACGAGGTATCCCGCATTTGCGGGATTGGATTCCCTAGTGGCTGGTTTTAGTAGCTACCACGCAATTAATTAGCCGCAAGTGCGCGCAAACATTTTCAAAATTGCGCAAATTGCGGTTGTCATTATTCAGTCGCGCGACAGTAAATCGCATGTGCGCAATACTTTTACGGCGCAAACACAAAGTACAATTAGACAAATAATATTGCTAGCCAAGATGTCACAACTGCAAGTAAAATTTGTTTTCGGAATTAATTCATTGCATTTTCTAATTAATAGTCGAACGCAATTTGTCGCATTTGTTTTTTTTTTCTATAGTTCCGGCTATTTCATTCCACAAACCATTACTTTTTCCTAGAACCCTTTCTTTTCTTTGACATCTTTCCACATATGTGGTTGTACTGCAACTAGCTGCTGATAAAATTAAATTGCTCATACAATATATTCGGGCTCGCGTTAAGGTGGGTTTAAACCAAACGAACAAAGAGCAAGAGCTAGAACAATAACATTCTTTGTTGATCTTTAAGTGTGAACGAAAGCTCGTTTTCAGCGTTTACACCAAAATATCTGCGAGCGAAAACGAGAACTAAGAGCTAGAACACTATAACGCTTTGAAGAGAGAGCTCCGGGAAGCGAGCGCGTCTTTAGGCCGATTTACATCAGACGAGCTGATGCTCATTCTAACCCCACTGTATCAAATTCTTTTTGAGCGCTCGTACTACTTACACGAGGGCTATATCATTTCGTCACGATGTCTGTATTTGTTTGTTTAAATTCATCTCCAGAGCGGTCTTCCATGCAGGATTCGAAATTATGGAAAATACAGGGAATTGCTTTGAAATTATACTCTCATAAATCGGTACATCTCACTATATTTTCATACGAAACTCGACATGTCATATCGTGACAAAATTCACGAAACAGTTTCTGTGAACCAAACTAGCTGTAGGTGTGTCATTCCATTAACTTCAAAAGATGAAGAATATTATTTCAAATTTCCTAACACTCAGAAAAACTCAATTTTAGCGGTAACTTTATCGATGCCCGATATTACGATACAAAATTTCAGCAGGATATGGCGAATAGTTTCTGAGATAGCGAAGTTTTGGAAATATTTTCGCGCTCGTTCTACTTACTCAAGGGCTATATCATTTCGTCACGATGTCTGTATTCTTCGAATTTTGAGCCGAAAATGGTATCAAACGACTATGTTCGACTCACTGATGACGAATCCGTCGGAAAATTCGAGTCTATACGTCCGTCCGTCCGTATACACGATAACTCTCGAACAAAATGTCCTAGGAACTTGAAATTTTCAGGGTAGGTTCGAATCTCAAATGCCGAGGTTGAGTTTGTTATTGGGCAAAATCCGCCTGAGGGTTCCGTAAATATGGCCGCTCGAAATTTTGTTTTCCTGATTACTTTGAAACAACAGATTCGATCGAGATGAAATTTTGCAGTCTAATGGAAAATGAGGTGTTCAAGCTACATGCAAAATTTTGTTCAGCTCGCATCACCAGAACTATATAAAATTGTAACTTTTGAACGGAAACGCCTAGGGACTTGAAATTTTCAGCATATATGTAGATCTCGATTGTCGTGATCACTTTCATCTATGAGCAAAATTATACAAGGGGTTCCGTGAATATGGTCGTTTGAAATTCAGTTTTCTTGATAATTTCCAAACTACAGATCCAATCGTGACGAAATTTTGTATACTGATGGAGAATGATATATTCAAGCTACATTTCTCTAGATCGCATGACCAGAACCGTAGAAACCATAGAAAATCATAACTTTCGAACGGAAAAGCCTAGGGACTTGAAATTTTCAGGATAGGTGCAGATCTGAAATGTGGCGTTCACGTTCATCAATGAGCAGAATTATACTAGCGGTTCCGTAAATACGGTCGTTTGAAATTTTGTTTTCTCGATAATTTTGAAACTACGGATTCGATCGAGATGAAATTTTGTATTTTAAACGAGAATGACTTATTAAAGCAACATTTTGTCCAGATCGCATGATCAGAACCATAGAAACCAGAAAATTATAACTTCCGAAGGAAAAGGCCTAGAAACTTGAAATTTTCAGGGTGGGTTTGGATCGCGAACTTCACGGTCACGTTCATCAATGAGCAAAATTAGACTAGGGGTTCCGTAAATATGGCCGTTCAAAATATTCTGTTCCTGATAATTTCGAAACTACCGATTTGATTGGAATGAAATTTTGCAACTAGCTGAGGAATAATGTATTCAAACTACGTGCGAAATTTTGTCCAGATCGCATCACCAAGACCATAGATACCGTAGAAAATTTTTGCGAATTATCGAAAAAAAAATTGGTCACCTAAAGCACTGACTTGAAGTCTTGATTATCGCCTTAGTTTGAAAATTTGTTTGACAGCTGTCAAAAATTTCCTCAATTGGTTTCCAAAACTGGAAAATGCGAATCTACCTACAAGGTGCATGTACGAGCGCTCAAAAGCTCCTGCCTTCACGGCAGTGCTTTTCGTAATTTTTGTTTAAACAGACTTGGAACATTCTTTCGTCATTCTATCAGTGTTCTAAAAGATTCTATAGAACATTTTAAGAATGCTCGATCGCTTAATGTAAACGGCACTAGAGCGCATGATCAGTTCCTTAGAGCGTTCTTTCGTGTTCAGACGCGCTCGCTTCCCGGAGCGGTCTCTTCAAAGCGTTCTAGTGTTCTAGCTCTTTGTTCTCGTTTTTGCTCGCAGATATTTTGGTGTATATATCGAGCTTTCGTTCACACTAAAAGAACAACAAAGAATGTTCTTGTTCTAGCTCTTGCTCTTTGTTTCGTTTAAACCCACCTCGAACACGAAAGAACGCTCTAAGGAACTGATTATGCGCTCTAGTGCCGTTTACATTAAGCGATCGAGCATTCTCAAAATGTTCTATATCTATAGAATCTTTTAGAACATTGATAGAATGACGAAAGAATGTTCCACGTCTGATTAAACTAGAAGAATTTGATAGAGTGGGGTTAGAATGAGCATTCGCTCGTCTGATGTAAATCGGCCTTTAGATTTTCTAGGTGGCGAGCCTCCTATCCACAACCGACCGTTATTGGCAATACAGGCTGGTTCGCATTAGGAGAGTATTTTAGTCGAGTAGCGAGTGATTTAGTAACTAAACGTGTCTGAACGATGAAAATTTAGTCGAGTAGTTAGGCAAGTAATTTAGTCGAGTCGATCCATTCTACTGTATTTTCAACGGGCGAGTAGCACCCCCACCACGCGTCCGAGATCACTGGCTTGCCGGCTCGCTACTCGCTACTCGACTAAAATACTCTCCTAATGCGAACTAGACTTACATTCTCTGGGTCGGCCAGCAGTTAAGACTGGTTCGCATTAGGAGAGTATTTTAGTCGAGTAGCGAGTGACTAAACTCGCTACTGCGAAAATCGTTCGCACTTTGCTTTTAGTACAGTTGACAGTTCACAAGTAAGGTTAGGTAGTAAGTGTTTTGCAAGATGAACAGCCTACAACGAATTAAAATAAACAAAGTGATTAAGCAAATCGTGTCGGCTATTTTAGAAGAGGTGGATGAGGAAATTTGTGTAATTAATGAGAAGAAGCTATGGGTACGAAAATGGATCGAAAGAAGAGAAAAACAAGGAGCTACTAATTGTCTTCTGAGAGAATTAGCATTGGAAGATCCTAAAGAATACTTCGATAGTTTCATAATGTCGAAAAGTTGTGTGCATTTTCTGTTAATGAACTGAACTTTTGGAGTGCTTTATTTTTTTTCAATTCCTGCGAGTAGGTCGATCTGAAAAGGAAAGGATTCCGTTAATTAAATCTACTTCTAAAAACAATGGTAGTAATAATAATAAAGAATGTATTGGATAATAATAAATATGCTTTTGAAATAAAATAAGGAAATTATGCAACTAACCTGATATTTTCAATTTTAATTTTTATTTCCCTTTCACCAAATCCAGAAATGTCCATTGTTTTTTCGATGTCCAAATATGCAGATTGTTTCGACTGCCTGTTTCAATACTGCGTGGACTTGATGTTCCACAAACATTCATGTTCCAGATACTTCGAAATGAATTTCAAAGTTGTATCTTCGCTCCAGTGGGACGTCATATTAGCGGCTACTGATAGAGGCTACTAATGAACTCTACTAATTTGGGTTCGCACTTGTTGAGCCGGCATGCCGGCAAGCCAGTGATCTCGGACGCGTGGTGGGGGTGCTACTCGCCCGTTGAAAATAGAGTAGAATGGATCGACTCGACTAAATTACTTGCCTAACTACTCGACTAAATTTTCATCGTTCAGACACGTTTAGTTACTACTCGCTACTCCACTAAAATACTCTCCTAATGCGAACCAGGCTTTAGGGCTAATCCAACCGCCAATTAATTGGAGCCTAGAGGTCGGTACTCGGGTTCATTTTATTGGTCACTTTTTTTGTCACTGTTTTTTTTTGCTTTAGGCAACCAGTGTTTAGGTGATGAAACCTAAATCAATCTGTATTTGACACCATTATTCAGCCTCAAAATTACTATTGTGAACAACAATTTCGAAAAGAGAAACCACGATTCGCACTGTTCCTCGTCTCGGCATCCACAAATGAGAAAGATTTGATCAAAAGATTGAAGGGCTGATTGAGGTTGATTGATGCGCATATCAATCGTTTGATCAAGCAGCTTGACTGTTTACAGCCGTTTGAAGGATTTGCCAAATATATTATTAAAATTTCTTGCAAATGTTTTTGGTTCATTCTGCATGTAAGGCTATCCCTTTGCCAAAAGATCAGTTTTGAGAAATTATTTTGAGTCACGGAATGTAAATATACTGTCTATAAACTCTTCTCATTGAAATTGTCTTGGGTTTCTTAACATGTTCAATGAGGAAGTGAAATATACACATTTCAAAGATGACTTAATCCTGATAAACATAAAATAACAAAATTTTCAGATGGTCAAATATGGATCTACTCGGTCAATGGACCTTCATGATACACGAAGTCGATATAGTGGAACCCGATCAGAATAATGCAAGTAGGTAACTTCTACAAAGTACTCAATTTGAAATGATGAATTCATTACGGATTTCAGAAAAACCAAGTAAAGTTCTTGGAAATTCATGTGCTTCGTCACCTACTTACTGTCATGTTCACGGAAAATGTATAGATTACGATGAAGGTTTATGCTGCGAATGTGATCCTGCATACTATGGTAATGGACGAGCTTGCATCAAAAAAGGTATGAAAATAAATATTCATTGGGATAAGCTACATATAAATATTAATGGAAAATAATTCAATATTATACTTTTCCTTTGTCTAATAGTTTCTTCCATTATATGTTCAATGGACTGTATATGAATCCATTTTTAACTAGCAAAATTGTGCACATATCGGTTGATTTGCATCTACTGGAATTATAAATATACATACCTGTTAGAATTATGTTTGAGAATGAGGTTCAATGACACACATACATAGGTATATAAACGAGATTGAATGCAAAAGCAGGGTAAGTGATAGTTCTTATGATTTGAAGAATTCCTATCGACTTATTGTTCAATGAGTTCAATGGTGAATTGTATAACTTCATAAAATATGTTGGTTCGGTAAATAAAAAAAATAATAAATACATTATAACGAACTAACGTCAATCTTCTTACTTAAAGGCGGTGAGATAAGCCAACTTTCATCCTTGGAATTCATTAAGATATCATTAAATATTCATCCCACAGGAGGAGTTACGCATTAGTTGATTAACCATTATTCCCACCAAGTGAAAATATTTGTTGCATTAGTTGGCAGCTGAAGAGTTTAGAGAATTAATTTAGTTAACCTTAACCTTAACTTAACCGCCTGAAAGATGCTGCTGTGCTAGCGAAAAATGTGTCGTGGAATTCAACCCAATGGAGTGAAGACCATATTATGTAGTTATTTTAGTTTGATTTAATTTCTGAAAATAGTTCTGAAAAACGTTTCACATAATGTGTACAATTTCAAGACAAAAAATATGAGAATAACATAGAAGAGAAAATTGCGATTGATTTAAGGTATGAAAAAGTATTGAAATGATATAATAACCACTGAAAGAGAAACGATTTTAGGAATAGACAAATCAGAATACTTATTAAGAAAATAGAACACTTCACAGTACACATTAAGAAAAGAAAATACGGTACTGAAGCCCAAAGAAGGAATTAAATAAGTATCAGAAAAATGAGATAGTACCTATAATAACAGAAAAAGAATAGATCAATCATAATGAAACTACAAACTTCTGATAGAATTAGCCGATACTTGATGGAAATCCATAATCAAACTTACAATAGAATAACTAATATAATTTCCACTACATTAGATTCAATTCCACGATACGTGTTTCGATGCAGACCATCATCTTCAGGTGGTAAAGGTATAACTGAATTAATTCTCTAAACTGTAAAACTACCCCTTAACTACCCTCCTTTCCACTAGGAGGGGGTAATGGTCGATCCTATGCGCAACTCTTTCTGCGGGATTAATATTTAATGATATCTTAATGACGCTTCCAAGGATGAAATTGTGCTTATTCTACCGTCATTGAGTGAAAAGATCCGTTGACGTTAGTTATTATTTTTTCTCCATTATTCAGAAGAAAGACAAAAAATTTCAATTTAAAAAAGATTCAATATTGGTGAATTGTTCAAGTCTACTTGATCGTTTAATAAGAAAACAGACGATTTTTGTTTATTCATCTCAAGGCTCTCCAAAAAACTCTCGATTTTGTACTTTTATTTTCCGTATGCAAAATTTCGAAGCCTTCTTCAAAAGCATGATTATTAATTTTAAGAGCTGAAACCTTATAATGTCGGTCTTTTTCAAGTTGCGTTGGATATACTAATAGACAGACTGTCTATAAATAGACAGACTGTTATCGAAAAAAAAATTCAAGAACACTTTGAAGGAAGCATACCCAAAGCAAATAACTTCAACAGATCTTCTCACTTAATGACGGTAAGACAAGCATTATTTCATCCTTGGAATCGTCAATAAAATATCATTAAATATTCTCTCGCACAAGGACTTGCGCATAGAATTGACCATTACCCCCACCTTGTGATATGATTAGTTTTGTATTAGTAGGTAGCTTTACAGTTTAGAGAATTAATTTAGTTATACCTTAACCACCTGAAGATGATGCTTTGCATCGAAACACGTGTCGTGGAATTTAACCCAATGTATTCGAAATCATATTAGTTATTATATTGTAAGTTTAATAGTAGAGATATTGACATATCCTTCAATATGGATAAATAAGATAAAATTATGAATGAGAATAAAAATAAATTTAAAAAATTCATCTCTCTGCTACTTTTGTCCTTGAACAAACTGAAAGATCAATTGAAACCAGAATATTCGAACATAAAAAATGCTCAACAATTCTGATTTGGCATATATATGCCAACAATTTAGTAACTGAAACTTCGGTTAATCTAAATTCTACTAGAAAGTAAGTATTGAAAATTAGCCATTTCAACAATTCCGTGCATTCACAGAACCAAAAAACTTCGAATTACCAAATCATAAAAACTGGTCTCCAACCCTTTTTCGCATTTTATCTCTATTATATAACTGTTTTTTTGTAGAAACATTACAGAATATATCAGTATTTTGCATTAGATAGTATTATATGAAGATCCGGTTGTTCATATTCCCATGGTCAACTCAGTAATAAATCAACACCTCCTCTTAACCCCTTAACGCCCATTCAACTAAGGGCCAATATTTCAACTAACTTTTATCATCTTTTCGTTGAAACCATGTAAATTTGTCAATAAACACAAAAAAAATTCATTCTAATTTTATCGAAAAAAGATACAAGGCTGTACTCAAATGAGTACAATGGGTATATGGTTAGATATTATGTTAGTTCTAAAAATGACGTATGGTATTTTTCAAAGCGAGTCTCTTTCCATGCAAAGAGTTGTATTGCACTTTTTGCAACACGATCTCACTCTTGCATAACAAATTGAAGATATTTGAGTTTGAATTGCTTCAATATACAAGCTCGTCAGCCAGGTGGGCCAAGAGGATGATGCGAACGAACACCTATAATTGTGGAATGGGTAGGATTTTGGGACATATTTATATTCTCTTAAAAATGATGTGATAAGCTTTTCAAAAATGATCGTTCGAAAAGTTATTCAGCTTTATTTCACTTTTCAATCGGTCGCTAGTCTGTTTCATTCAATATTTTCTTCACAGATGCACCACTAAGAGTAAATGGCAAAGTTACTGGAAAAATCAACGGTGAAAAACTAGGTAACTTAGACCTTCAATCTTACATAGTTATGGGGGATGCAAGAGCCTATACAGCAATATCCAAAATACCTGAATCGATTGGATCCGATATTCAATCACTCCAGATCTTAGGAAGTTCCATTGGCTATCTCTTCGCGAAGCCAATACGTGGCGCTATCAACGGCTACCAACTCACTGGAGGAGTATTTAACCATACAGCCCAGCTCTACTTCCAGGAAACCAACCAAAGTATTGCTATAATTCAAAAGTATCACGGACTCGATCTTTTTGACCAACTCAGGTTAGAAGCTAATATTCAAGGAGAAATACCAAATTTACCCGACGATGCCAAAGTTATTATTGATGAATACCAAGAGGAATACACTGTTACAGCACCTGGTATCATTCAATCATCCTCTAGTAGAAACTTCAAATATCAAGATGAGAATGGTACAGAAATTGTTCATCGTTACTCAGTGTATCAAAGTATTCAATTTGAAGAATGTAAATATCGAAACTCTTCATTTGGGACTTCATGGAAACTGAAGGTGGGAAAAAACTTCATCAGCTATGAAGCAAGAGAACAAATCATTCGTTTTGGATTAAGTAACAAAGTTACACCCATTGGAGGTGAGAAGCATAAATAGCATAACTACTTTAATGAAAAGTTTTTTGGGCACATTTCTAGCGTCTGCGGAAGTTCTACGTTCCAACTTTTCGGTCTGATGACTCGGATCGTCTTCGGGGCAGTTCTGACAAGAACTCTTATTCGTCAAATTCATTTTATTACGAAATAAAAATGATGAAAAACAGAGCTGCCCTGAAGGTGGTCCGAGAAATTTAGAAATTCCATATAATAGACGATATAAATACCCTAAATAACTTTTTATAACTCTGAGCCGATTTCTCTCTCAATAGATGCCCAATGCTCAATCAAAAACTTGTTCCAGATTATGATCCTTGTGAAGAGGGTCGATCAAAATGCCAAGAGAATAGCGTTTGTGTGGTGGACAACGATTCCTACCGATGTGCCTGCAAGCCAGGTTTCCAGTACCAATTGGGCGAATACGGTAACACCATTTGTGGGGACACTAATGAATGTGCTATCGGAATAGCAGACTGTGATTACAACGCCCAATGCACGAATCTAATAGGTAGTTACTCATGCCAGTGTAATCCAGGCTTTGAAGGAGATGGGAGGGTTTGTCTGAACGCAGTAACTTGTGCAAACGTAACTTGCAACGAAAATGCAGAATGTGTAGAATCTAACGGTTTGGCTTCATGCCGATGTGTATCAGGGTTCAGTGGGAATGGGCAAATATGTCAACCTAAAGTAGGACACAGCTGTCATATTTCTAACAATTGTTCACCCTATGGAATGTGTCAAATAGATCCCGCAACAGATGAATATAATTGCTTGTGTTTGCCCGGTTTTGAAGGTGATGGTTATAGATGTACACAAACAACAACATCAACTGAAGCTCAGATGAATACGGATGCGCCAAATACTACCACTACTTTCATTGAAGAGGAAATTTCAGCCGCTGCTCCTACTACAGGCGGAACTGAAGCTCAACCTGAATACACACCAACGGAATCAGTTATACAAACGACCACGGATAGAGTTCCGAAAAATTGTAACAACACCTCTTGTTGGTGCCCTGGTGGTTTTGTACTCGACGAGGAAACCCAGTATTGTGTTAGAATAGAAGATTCGAAGAATCCAGCTACAATACCTGCAAATGGTAAGAGTTTCAATCTTAGAACTGAAATATTTGAACAAAACTGCAAACTTATTACTTCGGAAGAAACTCATTCAGCAAATAATGAAGCTGAGTTTGTCGAGTTGATGCGGACGAATTTGAGACCAGGTCCTTTTAACGCGCTTGTCTCTATGAACAAGAGTGTTATCCTTTGGACCAAATGCTTGTAATTTTCGAATTTTTAGCCAAGAATGGTCTTAAACGATGAGGTTGGACTCACAGGTGCAGAGTTTGTGTTCAAATTCAATTCCGTCCGTCCGTAAACACGATAAATTTCGAAAGAGAAGACCTAGAGTTTTGAAATTTCAGGGTTACTTAGAGGTCTGAATGCGTCGTTTGAGTACGTAAATGGGCTAATATGCCGGAGGGTT
The DNA here is from genome assembly GCA_963966015.1 of Aphidecta obliterata. NCBI lineage: Eukaryota > Metazoa > Arthropoda > Insecta > Coleoptera > Coccinellidae > Aphidecta > Aphidecta obliterata. Next base: position 13,779,809 of record OZ014429.1, on the reverse strand, counting down.
TCTTAGAAATAACCATCTAATTTTGTTCCCCGACAATAAAAAAACCAGTCCGATTTGGGTGAATCTTCGCAATTAGTTGTAAGATAATGACACGAAGGTACATGTTAAATTTTGTGAGGATCGTATTACTAGAAGGATATAAAAATTAAAAAAACCACTGCCTTGAAGTCAGGAACTTTTGAGAGCTCGTTCATCCACCTTGTATGTAGATTCGCATTTTCTAGTTTTTGAAACAAATTGAAGAAATATTTGAAAGCTGTCAAAAAATTTCAAACCAAGGCGAAACTCCAGACTTCACGTCAGTGCTGAGTAACCAATTATGTTTTCGATAATTCGCTAGAATTTTCTATGGTCTTGGTGATGCGATCTGGACAAAATTTCGCACATTTGAATACACTATTCTTCATCTATGTGCAAAATTTCATTCCAATCCAATGAGTAGTTTCGAAATTATTGATATACGTGGCCGCGGCATTCGAAATCCACACCTTTCCTGAAAATTTCGTTTCTATAATTTTCTATGGTTTCTATGTTTCTGGACATGCGATCTGGAGAAATGTAGCTTGAATATGTATATATTTCTCTATTAGTATTCAAAATTTCGTCATGATCGAATCTGTAATTTTGAAATTATTTTGCATGTAGCTTGAAGACGTCGTTCTCCATCAGAGTGCAAACTTTCATCTCGATCGAATCTGTAGTTTGGAAGTCATCAGGAGAACAGAATCATATCCGCGGCATTTGGGAACTGAACCCACACTGAAAATTTCAAGTCTCTAGGTTGTTCCGTTCGAGAGTTATCCTGCTTACGGACGGCCAGACTAGAATTTTCCGACGGATTCGTCATCACTGAGTCAAACCTTTTCGATTGAGACCATTTTCGGCTCAAAATCCGAAAAATACAGACATCGTGACGAAATGATATAGCCCTCGTGTAAGTAGAACGAGCGCTCAAAAATATTTCCAAAACTTCGCTATCTCAGAAACTATTCGCAATAACCTGCTGAAATTTTGTGTCTAAATATCGGGAATCGATAAAGTTACTTCTCTGGTCATCAAGCTCGCAGAAGCTTCACGTTATCATTTTGCTGAAAATGTACAAATTCAGCTTTCTAGCTTTTCCACTCAAAAATAGAATTAGGTTTTTCTAAGTGTTAGGAAATTTAAAATAATATTCTTCATCTTTTGGAGTTTATAAAATGACATGAAATTATTATTCGCATACTAACAGCTCGTTTGGTTCACACAAACTGTTTCGTGAATTTTGTCACGATATGACATCTCGAGTTTCGTATGAAAATATCGATACATTTTTGCCAAAGTATCGATATAGTGACATGTACCAATTTATGATGAGTATAATTTCAAAGCAATTCCCTGTATTTCCCATAATTCCGAATCCTGTATGGAAGACCGATCTGGCGATTAATTCAAACAAACGCACAAAAGCTCCTGACTTCAAGTCTGGGATTTTCAGATTTCAAAATTGTTAAAATGGCCCCTTCATTTGCATTTGCGATCGTCATTTATCTCTTCACATTTTGTATCTTCAATTTTGATCTATAATGATCTATAACAGCCGGATTTCTTTATTTTCTACCATCATGAATAATGCTCATACGTTTAGTTTCAAATATTTCATTGCAAGAACTACCTTGTAAACCATGTAAACTGTTGACAGTGACATTTCATCTTGACTCTTCCTTCGCATTATAGTGACGTGCAATGAAGTAAATAACTGCAACGAAAATGCTGAATGCAAATTTGTACCAACAATTTCCTCATATTCATGTGTTTGCAACGATGGTTTCGAAGGAGATGGTTTCGTTTGCTCCGAGATGAAGGTTTCATGCCTTGTTGAGGACAACTGCGACGTTCATGCCACTTGTACTTATGATGAAACAATAGGTCGTTCAAAATGTGTCTGCATGAGTGGTTTTGAAGGAGATGGGTACACTTGTACACTTGGTGAGTTCTTCTTGAATATATTTCAATACAAACTTTTAACTTTGTCCATAGAAAAATGAATAAATACTTCCCCCAGAAGCTGTTTAGGATTGCTTGAAACGCTTTAATTGTTTTCAAATGAAACCAAGAAATTATATGAATATAATGAATGTTTATGTCAGCTCTTTTAGGTCTCTTTGATATTTCTCAGCAGTTCAGAGCAAGTAAGGAGATTTGGTCGTGTTCTATGTAGGCTTTGTTACTGTGTCCTTAGGCAGAGCATTGTTAATAAACACAGCAGAATTTTTAATCAATGACCCTACTGTGAATAGTGCAACAGAGTATATTATTTGCATAAATGTTTGAAAGGATGAACAAAGAGTTGCATTAAACTGTATTGCTATAATAACGATGCATTGAACCAATCTTCGATTTTCATTAGTTAAAACTAACGTTTGTGCTCCTATCGTCAATAAAGAAAAAAGAGAAAAGGAGTTCCAAATATACAGACTATCTTGTAAACCTTGTTCAATACTAAAACAAGTGATAGACAAGGCTATGACCGTTTAGAATATATAGGGTGTTTCATGAGTGGTTGACCATAGCCTAGTGGTGAATGCAGGTCATTCTGGCCTTTCAGGAAAGTTGCTTGTTTTGTATCCAAAGGCTATTAATTAAGGAGATACAGGGTGATTTATGGATTTTGGCCTGAATTCACGAAAGCCGTAACTTTGGAATCAGAGGTCCGATTTTAATCGAATTTCATGGGTTTATTCACTTCAGAAAGTCGTTTCTAATGGCTCACGAAATATCAATATTTTCAGGGCAGTACTCAGAATATCGAGGTTCATCTGTCATACCTCAAAATTTATATTTTTTACATCATTTAGAGAAATGTCGTTATTGCCATGAAAAAATACATAACTCAATCTAAGGAATCCAATTTTCACTTTGAATGGCACACTTGTTACAAGCAAGTAGCGATCGAACGAATTAATAGTTTATTTAATTCTTTTGAAATGCGGTCCTGAGTTCAGTCCTCTCTTGATAATATTTCTTGTCTTCTGCTGAAATTAGGAATTTTCTGACTTTCTTTCCAACTCCTTTGTATTCTAAACCCTCAGCAGTGTTGTAATTCGCTGCGTGAAGAAGTAATTAAAATTATGCATAATCAAGCTTTGAAATCTTTTGAAACTAGGTACATATTGAATTTAGGGACAAATGACGAACCTCTTGAAACATGTAATCAATGAGTGCATTCGATTTAAAACATAGAAATATTGACTGTGCCTCCAAACATAGCTGTCAAGTTCAAAGGTACTCCAATTTTCATTCAAAATTCGAGTATTCCGATATGATATTTGTGTACGGCTTTCGCAGTGGAAATTCAAGAGCAGCAGTGCGAGAATATCGTCACAGATTTCCAAACAGGAGAACACCCTGTAGCATAGCCCCCAAATTCCCCAGATATAACTCCTATGGATTATTTTCTGTGAGGTTATCTGAAAGGGAATGTATATGACGTTGAAATAACTTCATGAGAGCATTTGAGGCAGAGAATAGAAGAAGCTTGCACAGAATTAAAACGAAATCCCGATACGATAGATAAGAAGGGCAATAAATAATCTCATTTGGAGAGCTAGGAATTTTGTCGAAATTGGAAGGACTCCATTTCCAATTATGTATTATGGAATGAAATAAATAGGTCCAAATTTTTCGGAAAAAATTAAAAATATTAATATCTAGTTATGTGTGTTGTGAAGCAAATACACCAACGAATTACATTTTCTAAAAAATTTCACTTTAGTTAAAACGCTCTTAAGCTCTGAGGTTCAGAATCTCAACAAAAGACAGGAAATAAAAAAGAGGACTAAAATCAGGACCGCATTTCGAAAAAATTACATAAAATATTAATTCGTTCGATCGCTACTCGCTTGTAACAAGTGTGCCTTTCAAAGCGAAAATTGAATTATGTATTCTTTCATGGCAATAACGACATTTGTCTGAGTGATGTGAAAAATATAGATTTTGAGGCTAGAAAGATAAACCACGATATTCTGAGTACTGCCCTGAAAATATTGATATTTCGTGAGCCATTCGAAAGGGCTTTCTGAACTGAAAAAAAACTCATGAAATTTGATCAAAATCGGACCTCAGATTCCAAAGGTATGGCTATCGTAAATTCAGGTCGAAATCCATAAATCTCCTGAACTGATAGCTCAAGGATATAAAACAAGCAACTTTTCTGAAAGGCCTGGATGACCTGCATTCACCACTAGGCTATGGCCAACCACTTATGAAACTACCTGTATAAGTTCCACCTCTCATAGTTTTCGATGTAATGGGCATTTTCAAAATAACCAGAAAATCTCACCTCGGTTGTTTCGTTGCTCTGTCTCTCCAAAAATAGTTATAGTAAGTTTCATACCATTTAAGTATGGGCAAAATGAGCATTTCACGTAATACATGTACAAGTACATTTCAACATGATAATTGTTTTTTGAAACAATAATGTCAATATTCTGAAAAAATAGGTGTTATATAAATCAGGCATTCAACAATCAATTCTCAGAAAAATGTATCAACTTATGAAAGTTTGTTTCGCACGTCTGAAAGCACCACTCATTAGTAATCTTGAGCAGCAAATATATTTGAATAAGTCCTAATTTTTAGACCTGGGGCCTATTGCATCAAAATACTTTGCAAATTTTCACTTTGCACTGTCAAATTTGCATAGTGAAAATTAATTTTGTTACACAACATTTCTACCAACACTCTGTTTCTTTCATTTCTGCTTTTCACTTTGCACTTGACTTTTTACTCTTCACTTTTCAATTCTGAATGCTTCCCGCGCAATATAATTAATGCGAAAAATGCAAAATGCAAAGAGAAAAGTTGCAAAGTAGTTTGGTGCAATAGGCCCCTGGCCCCCATAAAAACGAGATGATATTCCAGTAACCAGTAATCATATTGTACAAGGTTTAGCAGACACCCTGTAAAGTCAATTTCAACAGCTATTATGTTTTTTCCGAACGAGCATTGACAAGAACATAAAAAAAATCGCATAGGGACGAACAATGCATAGGGTGTTCACTTCACAGTCACGCCTGAATTTATATCATTTATTGAAGGGAGCGGGAATGTGTGTACCCAACAGACAATAAAAATTATAACTTACCATCAAATTCATTGAAATCAACAAACAAAATTTTCAATTTTCCAGATAAATTTTAGATATAAAAAAAGCATTCTGGTATTGTTCTCAGAAATTCCTTTTGAAAACGATTATCGGTTATATGCAATTGGCCAAATTTTTCCCAAAATAAATAACCTCAAATTAAGGGGAGGCATTAAATTATAGGGCATTCTGACAAGAATCACATTTTAACTGTTTATTTTCAGCTATATGCGCAAGTAATGATGATTGTACAGCCACCGAAGAATGTCTTTACACCAATGCACATAGGTACGAATGTGTATGTAAGGAAGGTTATATAAGGGACTCCCAAAATCTATGTGTGGATGGTAGCAGTTCTTGTGGAGGTGGTACTTGTGTCGAAAATGCAGAATGCTTATATGATGGTACCTACGAAACTCATTACTGTAGTTGTAAAACTGGCTATGTTGGCGATGGTATAACTGAGTGCAAGTTAAAACCTATAGGTTGTAATATTCTGAACAACTGTGGTTTACATGGTGTTTGCGTATACCATGAAGACACCGAACTTCACATCTGCCAATGTCAAGTTGGGTTTTATGGAGATGGATTCATTTGCCATTTAGGTAAGTTCTTCTTCAGAATCTTTTCGCACATTGAGGCTTCAACTTATTATTTAATACAATGACAGAAACGAAGATGCATTAAAATATATTGTGATCATTGTGCATTTTGCAGGGCGATGCTTCTAAGAATGCCCATTAATGACATAAAAAAAGTAAAACTACTGTAAAGAGCCTTATTCTTTCGCTCGATCACCAAATAAATTCCAGCCCAAACTATGGCATCTTCTCCCAGATACGTATAAACTTGTTTTGAACCTGATCAGGTTGAACTTTGATGCAGGGTATCTACCATCTCTTACACTTTTTGAATCTATTATTGATATATTCTGTACCTACTCCCACGAATGTTCTTTTTGGCCTCAATTTGAGAACTTCTGAGCAAATAATCATGAAACTTCTATAGATGACCCGATTCCCGCTAGCTCTCAAACTTTTTGCTATGTGATTATCATCATATTTAAAGTTTTTTTCCATTTTGAATGCAGCCAGAAAATTGTTATCATTGTTTTATTGTTTATACATGTACTTCTGGCATAAATTATAAAACTTTTCTGCGAATCGAAAATAGGACGAGATCTAGAGTACCTACCTATGTACAGTACATTAACAATAATGAACGATGGTTCCACTCGTATGAGTTTTCGCACTATGTGTTAATTGGACATACGGCAAAAATCCAAGGAATTATTCCCTTCACTATTCAAAGAATAGTTCTTCTTTGTCAAGGTTGCTGGTCAACATTCAGACATTTGGAGATTCAATTTGCAGAAATTTTTCTCATGTCCAAATCGAGGGGTACTATATGATGGACTCATTCATGTGAGTTATCAAGTGCTCAAGTATTCGTTTCAAACCATTTTGACGTTTTGATGAAATCACGTCATGAACTGCATCATTTGAGTGTAGAATAACAGGTGGGAGCATAAATCCTGAAATTGGGAATCGGGAAGGTGCTCGCATATGGCCGACTCCTGTTTCCGTATGCAGTGGCGTAGTAGGGTAGAAACTTGATTTTCAATAATAACGAATGTCAGCATTGAGTATCAAAGTAGATATATTAAACTCATTGATGTCAGTTCAGTGTTCATAAATGAAAAAGGGAGATGAGGTCAGGTTGAAAGATTAGAGGAGACTTCATGCAGTCCAGAAAACAATTTCACATAATATAACACGACAATAATAGTAATTATTATTATTTCATAAGGAGGAAAAGTGTTCGTTTTCATGGCGAGCTTGTGTTTACCCGCCAAATGGAGTGAGGCGGGTATCTGAAAGCTAGCCATAAAAAGTCACTTCTTCTCCGAATGGAATATGTTATTTTTTTTTCAAACGCTTTGAAATTCATTAAAATCCGGAGATTAGATTTATATTTACGATCGTTATAATTGAGTGATCAATAGAAAGTTTGCCTAGTTACTGTTGTCTCGCAAAATTAATTTCGATAGTTAATTACATTTTTCCCTTCGGCGTACGGAAAGGTAATACATCTTTGACATAGCAACACCTTTCCCTCCGGCGGAGGGAAAGTAGAACTTTTCGATGATCCTGTCAGTCGAAATATGACGTTGCTTCTGTACGTTTGAAAGAAAATGCCATTTATTGTTTCCAAAAATCAGTAATATGAATTAAAATACAAGTAGAATGAATGGGCGATCATTGAACTTGTACTTGATTTTTGAAATGAATAAATGATCCACTTCAATTGTTGGAGTAGCATTTGGACGTAGTTGAACTAGGACTTTGGACGTTCGATCGAAACAATCTTCGGAAAAATGATGAGAGCACAAAGAACTAGTAGTTTTAGGGATAATTTCAAGTTTATTCACAAACTGAACCCATACTTCTTTCCCCTTTTTTCTTCTTTGGGGAATCTGGAATGAAGGAAAATATTAACGTGGAGAAATCAAGATAAAGTAAAAAACAATTGTTCACACAGTGATGGTTAATATAAATGTTTCATCATAATGTTACATTCAGGTTCACGTTATTCCCAATATTTTTTTTAGTGTAATACAATAAACTTATAATACGAAATAAATAATATAACCGAAAATAATCTCGACATTACTTATGTTACGCAAATGAATGCCACTTTGACAGCAATGCACACAAATTTTGAAAGAATAACTAACTGATGAGTCACACAAGGTTCTGAAATCTGGTCGTTTCCACTAGCAAGCTTTTTCGAATGGAAAGCCTGGTATGCTCCTTCCAGGTATTCTTTATTCTATAACTGCATCGATATTTTCGGGGACGGACACAGAAACTGGCCTTCTCTATCGTCTGGTACGCTCAAAATCGAGAATAGACTTGAATCTCTGAATAAAATGGTCACTTCTTGAAACTCTGGGTGTTTCTCGAAGAGATATATTGAGGTATCCGATAATTCGTGATGAATTTACATGGTTAATTTCGAGCAGAAATAATTCTATTCACTTCTCCCGATTTCCTAACGATTTTTGGAATATCGTGGTTTGAAGCTGTTCTAGGAACCCATTTCCAGAAAAGATTTCCTGTTTTCACATCCAAGAAAACCGTTGCATTTTCCTTGTGTACTGGAAGTATTTTTTGATATAAGTGATTTTGAATGACTTCCACATACCTTTTAAAGATATTTTTCAAAAGGTTGACTTCATAGCATCGAAGAGAATGGTCACATGAAAAACTTCCCAGGTGACCAGTTCCAAGATAAGATCGCAGATCATATACATAGTTGCGATGTGGCAGAAACGCTTCTATCCCATTCAGAGATAGCGTACGTCTACATCCCATAGAGAACGGCAACGTTTCAATAAGGGAGACATGAGACATACCACATATTATCAACTCTATTAATGATTAATGTTTAAATGTTTGTCATATGAAAATTAAGGATTTCTTTCAAAATGAATCTGTTTGGGATAGAATGTAGACGTGCGCTTTCCCTAACTAGGAACAAAGGCGTCTCAATTACCTCGCAGCTATGTATCTGCGCTCTTCTTGTGATATCTCTATCTTAGAATTGGTCAGTTTGGTTAACAAACATTTTAAACTTCTAGCAAATTTCATTCTCTTCAAGTTTCATAGAAGATTAAGGAAAAAATTGAATAGCTCGAAAGTGTTTGAGGTTTTTTGGGATCCACAGCATGCACACGGGACGGGGAAGGTCGAAAACTCGATCGTATTTTTCAATACATACAAAGTACTCATCAAAAATTAGAACTTCCCAACCTCTTCTAGGTTAATACCCTTCTTCTTTTTTGTATCTATTGCTCTTATATTTGCATTAATTTTGTCTTTTATTATATTTCCATATAATAATGAATAACAAGCGGCGACACAAGTCCATTTTTCTTCGAATTTCTAACATACTCAAGATAGTGATTATTTCATTATTCACAATACTTAATAACTCAGTTTCTTAATCCTTTGCAGAAGAGAACTGTCTCACTTCTCCAAGTATGTGTAATCCTAACGCAGCATGTGTTGCCGATGCAGATAGAAAATATAGTTGTCAATGCAACTATGGCTTCATAGGAAACGGAACATATTGTAGAAGAAATCCTACACATGAAGGGGGTTTTCTTTTACTGAATCAAGGTATGGCCACTTTGAGGATACCATTAGAGGACTCAAGAGAAAGATTTGGTAGAGCGGTTCAAGTGAAAGGCTCCCAAACTTCCGTTGGCCTAGACATAGATTGTTTCGAAGGAAAATTCTTTTGGAGTGATATAACAGGAAGGGCTATTCGAACAGCTTACTATAATGGAAGTGCAAAAGAAGACTTCATAACAGAAGGTTTGAAATTCAATTGAATAAATCGAAAAATAAAGCTTACAATTCATTTTTATTTCAGATATTGGATCTCCAGAAGGTATTGCAGTTGATTGGGTGTCTCGAAATATATATTGGACGGACTCAACAAAAGATACAATTGACGTAGCTAGTATAGACGGAAAAAGAAGAGTCACTCTGGTCAATACAGACCTCAAAAACCCCAGAGGAATTACAGTTCATCCCCAAAGAGGGTAAGTTCATTCGATACAGTTCGAAATACAAGAAGACATTGATTTAATCCCCTTTTTACAGAAAAATTTTCTGGACCGACTGGGATCGTGTACATCCCAAAATCGAATGGGCCAACGCAGATGGAAGCGAAAGGTCGATATTTTTCGAAGGAAAACAAATTTCTCTCCCAAATTCATTGGCCATCGATTATGACACCGAAGAATTATGTTTCGCAGATGCAGGAACGAAAAAAATAGAATGTATCCAAATTGATAACCGGCAAAAGAGGACGATAGCAACCAATTGCACCTATCCATTTGGAATAACAGTCAATGATCGTTATATTTTCTGGAGCGATTGGATAACGTGAGTGAAAGTTTTAGAGTGTATTGACGCACAGACAACAGATTAGAAAAACATGCTTAATGAATAATTAGTATGCAAGTATCGCAAACATCAGCATCAAAGGAATATTGGCATCTTGAAGTAATGAGAAGCTTTCGTTATCGTCTCGAATTTTCATAAGATCTGAAGAAAAGATAACTAGTTGATACAAAATATTCATCCATTTTATCATTATGTCATGCATAAAGTTTTCAATCTCATTTCATTTCACCTGAATAGTATTCCAAATATCTTTCAGCCTTTGTTTTAAAATTTTTTCACTATATGTATATATGGATATTAAAATGAGAAACAGGATCCGAAGTGAAGGTCCCATGATGAATATTCTCTATATTAGACCCCTCACACCGAGGAAATATCTCTATTGGGGTTTCTGAGTACTTTAGATGTTTCGTTATCAAGGGGAGTGTGAGCCAACGATTCAAGAAAGACAGACTCAAATTCGCTCATCTCGAGCAAACATGAATAACATTAGATCAGATGTCTTTAGAGTTAGCCACATAGCCTTAAGCCCAGCATGTTCCTTAGGAACAGGTATATTGTGCTCCCCTTCAACTATCAAATCTGATTTGCATCAGATGCATTCTTTCAATGAAGCTCTAGCACTCCTGCGATGGCTTTTCCACAAATCTAGGCTAGGTCTTCTAGCCTTTCAGTGGGGATAACACTTGGTTTGCACCGGCAAAGAATATGGAGGTCTTCTCGTATGCCTGGCAGAATCAGAATAAGGCTTGTTTTATCGGCCCATTGCTGGTCATGTGTTCGTTGAGCTGGCAATGTCATGTTAGCAGATCGACTTGGAACCCTGCAAAGATGACTTCGCTATACTTGGTCCGTTCATTTATGGCATCAGCGCAAGTTTGGAGTTAATCTCTGTTGTATTTAGTATAGCCGCAGTAGATGACAATAGAGCTGATAGTTCTACCTTTATCTACGTCTGCGATACGGAAGTGCATTTCTGCTTCTTTCGCTTGGAATACTGTGGTTTGATTTGTAAGGCACTCTTAGATCATAATCTTAGAGAGATCATAACCCTCGGTTAGTTCGCGTAGATTCCGACTTCGACCACTGTCACTTCCCCAGTTCGTGACACACATCCTTCTGCACTTTTCCCGCGCTTTCAAGGGCCATTTGAGGTTTTTGATGTAGGCGTTCCATGACAGTGTTTAATCGAAAATCACACCTAGGTTTTTGGCCTTCTTGACGATTGGAATTTCTGCCTTTCAGTGCTCGTTTTTTTTTTGGTGAATATGACGATTTCAGTCTATCTCCTTTCAAGATCTCTATCTAAAAGAAGTTTTCATGAACTTGAGTGGAACAATAAACATATAAACGAAAAAATGAAATATTCATTGTAAAATCTCCGATTGGTAGAAAAATTCGGCTTTCATTATTGAAAACCAAATTTTCTCTTTCTGATATATGAGATGAATAAGTTTCAAGTATTTTCCGAGTTTAAAAAAAATAACTGTTTTATAACAAGCTTAATTTATTTTCCAGAAAAAAAGTGGAAAGGGTTGACAAGCGCACATTCCAAAGACTGTCTCCATTGCCTTTTCCAATTGTTGGGGCTGGGAGACTATTCGAAATAGTTGCTGTGCCATTGAGATGCCCTCCTCTCCAAAATATCTGCCAGTACAGAGATCAGTGTCCTCCTGAGCACATTTGTTTACCAAATGGTCGGGGAAGCAAGAGTTGCACTTGCACTTACAAAGCTCATTCTCCTCTGGAAAAGCCCACTTGCACTCTGCCAGTAACACAAAAACAAGTAACAATATTCTGAAAAACAACAATGAATCATTCAGTTATATATTTATCATAACAAATAATCATATTGATCTATTCCATATTGTACGTTCAAAATGAACCTGTACGAGAACTATTTTCATTATTCGTATAATTCCCTTTTCGATTCTTGAGCATAATCTGTATATTATTTCCAAGGAAAAGTTCAAAGGCCGTTAGGTAACATTAATTTATATTTTTTACTGTATACATCAATTTTCATTATTAATCCCTTGTAAATTGTTGATTTATAGGTTGATCAATAAAAAGTTGAAGAAAAAAATTATACTGATATTTCAAATATGTTGATATAAAACGATCTTTTCCCTCAAATCTTATTATGAATCATTTTCCCTCATTCATTATAAGAAAAACAATTCAGCAAATTATAAGTTGATTCCGCTCGATGTTCTAGATTTGTTTCCATTTACCTCACGAACAAATTGAAGATCTGGTGAAAGACCAATTACATACACAAAAACACACCCCAGATAATGAAGGAAACTGTCAATATCCTTGAAGTAGGCCTCAAACAGAGCTATTTCAAAATTAATGACTGAATATTCGAAGAATTGAACAGTCTACCAATGGGTTCTCTTCTTGCAATTCTTTTGATGGAAATATTGATGATTAATCTGGAGGATTAAAATATTCTCCTGAGATAACATAACTGAGTGTAGTTTCTACTGAAATACAGGGACTCTTTTTGAGTTCTCAAACTAGTTTTGTAGTTCGACTCGGTTCACTACAGAAATGGAAAATAGACAGAGATCACTCAATTTTATAGATATTCTGCTAATTTTCCTTGAATATTAGCGACTAAAAACAGCTTCAACTTAAATATCATAGTGTAATGAAGTTTGATTTCTCCCTGTAGCCTGTAGACCCGCAACCGAAAATACATCGTCTCCCTTGCATCAAGCCGAGGGGGGCACCGGTCGTATTTTTGTTTTTTTCTTTCCAGCGCACCGAATTTTCGAACAGGTGCGGCGATTCTCCGTCCCTCGCCCCGCGGTAGATCATAAAATTCAGAAAGTGTCCCCGCAGTAATTATGTGAGTTGGAATTTCGAATCAAGTCGCGTGAATGCGTATGTGGCTTTTTATTTTTGAAAATAGTTTTTAGAGGGATTTTTTTTAATGCAATCGCCATGGCTGTTGAAGGTAAGGTACCTAGATCCCCGTATTTATAATCCCGTAGATAGATGACCGTACTCCGTTAGTTCGTTTTCGTTGATCTGTTTAGTATTTCAAGAGTTCAACTGAAAACCGAACCCCGTTGATCTAGCCTGGTTGGCACACATTCAGGCTCCGAAACTCGAAATTACCCGGTCTACCTATTTCGTATTTTCTGGCCTCCCGTTATTGTACATTTTACTATAATTTTCCTGGCATTCCCAACTGTATATAATTCCCATACTTAGTGTGTGAGTTTAGTATGAGTTATAGAAGTAATATATTTTCAGTTTGTTTTCTTGTTTCAATTTTCTTTCTGTTAAATATATGCCCTCCTGTATGTGATTACTGTAAATGATTCATAGATTTATTGTTGAAACTCGAATTTGAATATTCCTTATTATCGCTACCACCTCAGATAACCCGAACTCTGTCTCCGATTTTGCAGCTACCCTGGTGGGTTCGCTATTTCTTTCCCCTTTTGTAAGATAGCTGGCGCCCAAGAGAATAAGGGTGAATTTTGCCAAATTTCAGGGTCGTACCAAGATGGCGGAGAAAACCCCGTTACCATAGATTCATCAATTCCCGAGAATCCACATTATCACTATTATCATCTGTTTATCCACCCAATCAAGAGAAAGGAGAAATATTAGAGTATCAATTATATTCCACGAATAAGTGTTGAACTAATTAATAGACTCAATCAGAATGAAAATGAAACAATCTGTACCAATAAGAAACCAAGATTCACTTTTAGCCGATGACACACTAAAGATCACCTCGAATCTTAGCCAATGTCAAAGATCGATTAAAAATTGTGAGAACTAGTGTACTAGTGTACATGTGACAAACAATGTGATCAAATAGAAATTATACATAATGAGCTAAAGTAGAAAATATTTTAATTACTTCATCAAATATTATTCACAATGTCTAGATGGAGTTGGTTAGAGTAATAAACATGGCTAATCCGCCCTCTTTCACAATACCCGATCGCGTGTTTCACACAATTGTGTGTGTTTACGAATTCATTTTGAGAATTTATATTTAACACTGTCCTTACTTAGGAAAAACAAACGTTTCCTGAATCCATTTCGAGAATTAAATCTGAAAAAAAACTTGAATTTATTGTGTTTTACTACTTAATTCGACTCTTAGTAGATATTTCAAGAATAAATAGATCATTTCATTTTTTCTACCTCAATAGTAACTCTGTCTAAATTGGATACTTTTTGAGCGCTCGTACTACTTACACGAGGGCTATATCATTTCGTCACGATGTCTGTATTTTTCGAATTTTGAGCCGAAAATGGTCTCAATCGACTATGTTCGACTCACTGATGACGAATCCGTCGGAAAATTCGAGTCTGTCCGTCCATCCGGCCGTCCGTGAGCACGATAACCCCTCAAACGGATCAACCTAGAGACTTGAAATTTTCAGTGTAGGTTCAGATCGCAAATGCCTCGGTTAAGTTCGTTAATGGTCAGAATTCCACCAGGGGTTCCGTAAATATGGCCGTTCAAAATTTTGTTCTCCTGATTACTTCGAAACTACAGATTCGATCGAGATGAAATTTTGCACTCGAATGGAGAATAAGGTGTTCAAGCTACATGTGAAATTTTGTCCAGATCGCATGACCAGAACCATAGAAACAATAGAAAATCTTAACTTTTGAACGGAAACGCCTAGGGACTTGAAATTTTCAGGATAGGTGTGGATCACGTTCATCTATGAGCAAAATTATACTGGGGGTTCCGTAAATATGGTCGTTTGAAATTTAGTTTTCTTGATAATTTCAAAATTACAGATTCGATCGTGACGAAATTTTGTATACTAATGGATAATGATATATTCAAACTACATTTCTCCAGATCACATGACCAGAACCATTGAACCATAGAAAATCATAACTTTCAAACGGAAAGGCCTAGGGACTTGAAATTTTCAGGATAGGTGTGGATCTGAAATGTCGCGTTTACGTTCAACAATGAGCAGAATTATACTAGGGGTTCCGTAAATATGGTCGTTTGAAATTTTGTTTTCTCGATAATTTCGAAACTACGGATTCGATCGAGATGAAATTTTGTATTTTAATCGAGAATGATATATTAAAGCAATATTTTGCCCACATCGCATGACCAGAACCATAGAAACCATAGAAAATTGTAACTTTCGAACGGAAAGGCCTAGAAACTTGAAATTTTCAGGGTGGGTTTGGATCGCGAATATCGCGGTCACGTTCATCAATGAGCAAAATTAAACTAGGGGTTCCGTAAATATGGCCGTTCAAAATATTTTTTTCCTGATAGTTTCGAAACTACTGATCGGATTGGAATGAAATTTTGCACCTAGCTGAGGAATAATGTTTTCAAACTACGTGCTAAATTTTATCCAGATCGCATCACCAAGACTATAGATACCGTAGAAAATTCTAGCGAATTATCGAAATAAAATTGATCAGCTGAAGCACTGACAGGAAGTCTGGAATTTCGCCTAAGTTTCAGAAGTTTTTTGACAGCTGTCGAAAATTCCTTCAATTGATTTCCAAAACTGGAAGATGCGAATCCACCTACAAGGTGCATGTACGAGCGCTCAAAAGCTCCTGCCTTCACGGCAGTGCTTTTCGTAATTTTTATATATAATGGCTGGATAGTATGAATAATATCCACATTAATCACTCCCGCTGTAACTGTTACAAACAATGTGATTGAAGAGCAATTAAACATGGTTTCTACAGGATGTTCAGAAGTTAAGCGTAAAATGCAATTTTTTGTGCTACCATGTATCTCAACGTATCCATTCATCCTGTATATAACTTGATTATATCTCACAATTCGTAACGAAATGATAATTCTAGTCTACTGAATAGATCGTATGTAAAATTTCACTTCATTCATGTTTTCAAATCGTTGCGATATCACCAATAATGTAGAAGTTCACGTCATATGATGAAAATGGCCAATTTCCGTTCATGAGTCAAAAATGAAAAAGTTATCCGGTTTTCAGTTTCTATGGTTCTTCGAAAATAAAACCATTTCCTTCTAACTTCAGAAATTTCAGAGATACTAGTGTTTGACATCGAATTGGGGCTACCCTGTACAGGATAACCAACAATTTCCCGTATAATGGATCGG
The DNA here is from genome assembly GCA_963966015.1 of Aphidecta obliterata. NCBI lineage: Eukaryota > Metazoa > Arthropoda > Insecta > Coleoptera > Coccinellidae > Aphidecta > Aphidecta obliterata. The sequence continues at coordinate 13,763,593 of OZ014429.1, read as the reverse complement.
CTCTGATTGAAAACATCCCGCCACAGATGAAAATCAATTAAACCTTCTTAGAGCTTAATCGTAGATTTTTCCGATTGGAAATAAACCAACTCTACCACCAAAGGTTTGCTTTTGTTTCACTCGAATCTCATACTTCTTCATGGTAGGATACAGCTCGAATAATAATAATACCCGTTTTGACATTTACTCATTTTTTATCTTTTGAGTCTACATTTAATAATTACAACCACAAATTTCACAATTCTGAATAACCAGACTCTACACAAGGCTTTCATATATCACAATGAAATTATTCGATTTGAAATGGAAACAAAATCACATCACGTATTCAATGAGGATCACAATATAAAACACTTGTTCGGTTTTTCAAATCACTCACACGACTTACAATCCTAATTCACTACACAATAACATCCTTATGTTGCACAAAGAATATTAATCAACCTCAATGTGTTCGGACAATCGGTATATACAGGATGTTGATGGCCTAGATATCTGAAAAATAACAATAAATCAGAAGAGAAAAACGAAATACATAAGGCATCATGTTTCTTAAAGGTGGTCACATACTTCTCAGGGAAATATGTAATGTTTGATGGGAGGTGAAGAAGACGAATCGTAATTGCTCTTCTTTAGTAGTGAAAATGTTTAATAATACAGTTTTCTGCGATTGCTGCTAAAATCAACATGAAAACCATTTTAGAAGTCAATTTTTCCCTTAAAAAAAGGTTTCCATGTTTCTGTTATGAACATTATATGCACAGGGTTATTCAAAACGAATGTATTGAACTTTGGGAAGAGATTATGGACGTCATATATGAAGAAAACATTTTATATGAACTATCACGTCAGTCATTTTTAACACCCTAGTTCGCAAAACAAATCGCTCAACACTGGTTTGGGATGTTGTTTTGGTCCAACCCAGTAGTGTGGACCCAAATTTGCAGTTTGAGCAGATCTAAAGACCTATTCTAACTTCGTGGCAGTTATGATTTCTGAACAGTGCATCCTACAAAAATTGAACTGATTGATGCATTTACTCACAAAACTGAAAGTAGCTGAAGTTTTATAATTAGAAGAGAATCAAATTCATTGATATAGTTTCTATTGGAAAAAAAACATTCATATTAAGCATTCATATTTATAACTTGCACTAAAAAACGAAGGTTTCCGCAGGGAACATTCGACACATGATCAGATTAACAAGACACCGGAGCCGCTTTTCTGAATATTGAAAAGGAAAATTGGTGAAATGTGACAATATGGATATACAAGATGATGATGTGGAAGTTTTCAGCCAAACTGGCCAGATAAATACAATCATATTTGAACAGTAAAAAATTCAAAGTGGACATAGATTTACGAGGTCAACATCCAGAAAAATTGAAGCCGGAGTACCGCATGGATCGGTCCTAGGACCGTTGTTGTTCAACATATATATGTCAGACATATCAAATATGACACTTCTGTCTACTCCAGCAGAATTATAAAATCGATAACGAAATTCAGATGGACTTAGATCGACTCATGTGATATTTCAAGAAATGGAGGGTCAAGTTAAATACGAAGAAACTTACCACTTAATTCGGAAATCAGAAAGAAGACCAGGCAAAATATACCCGCGCCTAATTCCAAACAAAAACTGTCACTGAAAAACAAGATGAAGATGATCCAGACAGTGCTAATACTTAGCATAACGTACACAGGTGTCACCCGGTACAATGTTGAAAGTAACAGAAAGGAAGATCTACAAAGTATATTAAACAAAATATTAAGAACAGCAATAAGAGTCCAATGGTACGTCAGCAATAAACAAATCAGAGAAGGAAAATTTGAAAACTACGGAAGACATAACAGACAAAAAACGAAGAAGAGAATTGAAACGATGAAAGAACACAAAAACAAAGAGATAAGAAGAAAATTGTAGATACCAACCAGATCGACAAAGAAGAAGGCATATTTTTTGCGAATACTCCAATGATAGCACAGCAAATAGCCAAGCAAACGACAAGAGGACCTCTAAGTTAATAACGGAAATAAAAGGCCAAAACGAGATTGAAGCCGAATGGAAGTGAATTCCAGTTCTCATTCGAAAACCAACAAAGATCACCAATATCAGGAAAACGCACGAAGAAAACAATAGAAAAATTACAAAATGCGACAAGGAAATATGTATTAGATAGACTAATAAAAGCAAGCCAACAAAGCAATACATGTAACCCCATGGAACATCGAAATTTATCCTTTGCATCTGCAGACAGGTTTCGCCGTTTTACGGCTCGTCAGTACAGATCAGCTCAGGATAAACTCGACGTAGCAGACAGCTACCCAAACAACCTAACGCGATGACGGTCAGAGATTATTTCTCTACTCACGCCACCTGTCGGCCGAAGGAGCAACTGAATGCAGTGGTTTTCAATGATGTATCAGAATCAACTTTTCTTCATGAAGATTTTCAATATTAAAAAAAGGTTACTTCACACTTGAGCTAAATTTACGACCAACGTCATATGCGAATGCAAAAAAATTATATCGCACCCTTTTCTTTTCTGTTTCAGGCCATGCAGACCTTTTCATCAGAACTACATTTTTTTCATAAGACAAATAATAAAAACATGGACACACTGTTAATATTATATTTTTTTTAATATTATTATATTCACTACATCACTCATACAATTTTGATCAATTCCTGTTCTGTAGGGAGTGAGACTGTACGAAGATTCGTGGGAAATTCGAAAATATCTAATCTACTAACCTTCAATCAACCACCAGTTGATGCGTTGGAAGAATTACTAGACCTCCTTACAGGCGGGGGAGGTGGCGCTGGTCTGAACTTGATGGAAGGGGTAGCTGATGCGGCATTCACATAAAATTGCTCTTCACCGTCGCCTTCATCACCTGACGAAGGGGCCGGTGAGGGGGAGGGTGGTGACAGCACACGACAGTCGTCTTGATCCTGCAAGATTTGTCGAAAATCTTGAATCGATTCATTGAGCGACCATAGCTGCGAGAGGAGGGAAAGATCCAGCTGCCGAAGACTATACTGAAAACATTAAAAAACTCAGATGCAATTAGCTTCAACATAACGAACGCTAAGAATTAACCAAGTTCCGCAACTGGTAGTGTCCGGAATCCGGATAGAAGGTCCACGAAAGCTATAGTGCAAGCTGATGAACATATGAGCTCCAAAAACCTTGGACAACAAGCCATAAGTAGATTCTTCATGGCAGAAGAGTCAATCTCTTTATGCAAGTGTATATTGAATAGATATAAAACGATATTTGATAAAAATCCATAATTTAACTTATACTTAATATTATTTTCACTATCTAGGGTACGGAAAACTACTACAAGTGTTTCGATACAACAAACTGAAGATCTCAAGATGTTCCCGAATATGAAGGTAAATTGTGCCCTCGATTGAGAGTCAGACAATCAAAATTAAAAAATTAAACTTCTGAAATTTTTGATAGATCATGTTTATGCGCTTGTTTTATAATCAATTTTCGAATTTTGAGCCGCGAATGGTCTCAAACGATCAGGTTGGATTCACAGATGGGTATTTAATTCGTATTCAAATTCTTTCGAGAGAAAAGAAAGAGTCTTGAAATTTTCAGGGCGCCGAAGGGTTTCTTGATATGGCCATCTGAATTTTTTCAATAAATCTAAAAATTCCGATCCAATCGAATCAAAACTTCGTAGTTATTTATTAGATAACGACACGTAGGTTCATGTTAGAATCGTATCGAAAAAATTACGAAAAGCACTGCCGTGAAGGCAGGAGCTTTTGAGCGCTCGTACATGCACCTTGTAGGTAGATTCGCATTTTCCAGTTTTAGAAATCAATTGAAGAAATTTTTGACAGCTGTCAAAAAAATTCTGAAACTTAGGCGAAACTTCAGACTTCATGTCAGTGCTTTAGCTCATCAATTTTTTTTCGATAATTCGCTAGAATTTTTCACGGTATCTATGGTCTTGGTGATGCGATCCGGACAAAATTTTGCACGTAGTTTGAATACATTATTCCTCAGCTAGGTGCATAATTTCATTTCAATCCGATCAGTATTTTCGAAACTATCAGGAAAAAAATATTTTGAACGGCCATTTTTACGGAACCCCTAGTCTTATTTTTCTCATTGATGAACGTGACCGCGATATTCGCGATCCAAACCCACCCTGAAAATTTCAAGTTCCTAGGCCTTTCCGTTCAAAAGTTACAATTTTCTATGGTTTCTATGGTTCTGGTCATGCGATCTGGACAAAATATTGCTTCAATATATCATTCTCGATTAAAATACGAAATTTCATCTCGATCGAATCCGTAGTTTCGAATTTATCGAGAAAACAAAATTTCAAACGACCGTATTTACGGAACCCCTAGTATAATTTTGCTCATAGATGAACGTGATCACGACATTCGAGATCCACACCCATCCTGAAAATTTCAAGTCCCTAGGCGTTTCCGTTCAAAAGTTACAATTTTCTATGGTTCTGGTCATGCGATCTGGACAAAATTTCGCATGTAGCTTGAACACCTCATTTTACATTTGAGTACAAAATTTCATCTCAATCAAATCTGTAGTTTTCAAGTAATCAGGGAAACAAAACTTTGAACGGCCATATTTACGGAACCCCTGGTGGAATTTGGCCCATTAACGAACTCAACCGAGCCATTCGGGAACTGAACCCACACTGAAAATTTCAAGTCTCTAGGTTGTTCCGTTCGAGAGTTATCGTGCTTACGGCCGGACGGACGGACAGACTCGAATTTTTCGACGGATTCATCATCAGTGAGTCGAACATAGTCGATTGAGACCATTTTCGGCTCAAAATTCGAAAAATACAGACATCGTGACGAAATGATATAGCCCTCGTGTAAGTAGTACGAGCGCTCAATAATAAGTAATGAATAATTCGTGGTATCTGATTGTTTAAGTGTTTCCCCTAAAAAGATAGTCTGGCAAAGCCAGATACAGGTCCTTTGATTTTATTATGAAAGCGCAAAAAATTGGGCTCCTTACTTAACCTGAAATAAACTTTTACTGGAGGAGATTCAAGGGGATGATTATGAAATTGGCCCTCACCCTAATAGTTCATGAGTCATGACATTCCGCAATTGCAGAAGGTATTTTTTTATATTACATTTTTAATGAAATCTGAAGAGTAATCATTGTAATGTGAAAATATTTATATGCATTTGCGAAAAATCTGCCGCGTTTTCTATGTTATTTTGAACCAAAATAGAAAGAACAACTATATCACAATGACTCGAACCGTCACCAGAAGAAGTTCTTCGATTCGTTGAAGAAATCCATCTTGCATCTTGTTCTCTTCGATTGCCCAACTCCAACCTCCGACGATTTCTCGTCCGCTCTCGTCTCCTTCGATCTTGACCTATTACTTCATGCCTCGATGGTGCCCCGGAAACCTACGTCCTCCCACCTTCAGAGTACTGTTATTCGACTTCGGCCTTTTAAATTGCGGACGTTCCGACGTTCATGCATACTTCACAAAGGGTTCGAGTCAGCATGCTAATTCTCTCACAAAGTTCAAACCTATTTCGCTCGTTGAGTCACGATATAATATTCCAGATGTGTTCCACTATGAATTCTGATGGTTCCGAGAAGACTATATCGATTGATTTCATCAGACATAAAGTCGAAGTGTACTTGCACGGCTTCTGTTAGGTTCTTCGATTGTTGCATCAGAATTATTCCAATGGATGAAACAAGAACCTCATTATAAATTTCGGCTGTTTCTCATCCAAACCTAGGTAACCGTTTTGTTGTTCACTTAAGAGTAAACATTCAAGATATGGAAAGGAACGAGAAAAAAAACTGAACGAAAATCTTGCTATCCCGTCGAATATACTCAGCGAAATTACATAAAATTCAAGCCAGAAAAAAGTTGAAAAAGCACTGCCTTGAAGGAGCTTTTGAGCCCTCGTTCATCCACCTTGTAGGTAGATTCGCATTTTCCAGTTCAAGAAACTAATTGAAGAAATTTTGACAGCGGTCGAAAAATTACAGATTGTCAATCATGCCGAATCAGCTGTTACAGCAATATAAGGATTTATTATTCAATAATTCGTTGGAATTTAAAATGATTCTGGTTTTGAAATTATCAAGATCCGTCATAAAGTCCAAACGAACATATTTACGGAACCCCTGGTCGAATTTTGCCCGATAGCGAAATTAACCCCAGCATTTGAGATTCGAACCTACCCTGAAAATGTCTAGGTCGTTCCGTCGTTCGTTACGGACGGACAGACTTGATTTTGTTCGAATGCATTATTCTTCATCTATGTGCAAAATTTAATTTCAATCCAATCAGTAGTGTAGAAATCATCAGGAAAAAAATATTTCGAACGGCCATATTCACGGAACGCCTAGTCTAATTTTCATCATTGATAAATGTGACCCACTTCTATTCTGAAAATTTCGAGTCCCTAGGCCTTTCCGTTCGAAAGTTTGAGTAATTTTTTATGGTTTCTAAGGATCTGGTCATGCGATCTGTGATTCTTCGTATTACTGCATAATTTCATTCCGATCGAATCAGTTGTTTCGAAGTTATCAGGAAAACAGAATTTCGAATGGCGATATTCAAGAAACCTCTGGTGGAATTCTGCCCCATTTAACTGCGGAACTCGGGAACAGAACCCAAATTGAAAATTTCAAGTCTCTAGGTCGTTCCGTTCGAAACTTATCGTGCTTTTTTTTTTTTCTTCCAATCTTCTAGTAATACGATCCTAACGAAAGTTCACATTTTTTTACGATCAAATTTTATGAAATAAAAGAGAAAAATAATTGAAAACGCAGTCAAAAAAAATAAATTATTTTGTCATGAAATACACATCCCTGATGGATTTGAAAGCTATCTTGTACAACTCAGATGAAAACAAGAACGTTAGACAGCAAGACTGGAAGAAATAATGAAGTTGAATAGATAGTCTGCAAAAATCATAAGACTTAACTAATGATTCTATCATTCATGTTCTTTCAATGCCAAAAGAAAACGAAACAGCAATGACACAATTAAAAGAGGCAAGTACAGTGAATCACTGTCCATGATACCTTCAATTTTAAAAGTCGTAATATAATTGAACTTAATGTATTTTTCACTTCGCTAACGTTTTTAGTTACATCACTTTCTAACTTTTACTTTTCTTCACACTAGATTTGATCTTAACTCAATTGGAACTGTGCAAATAAATGCGTTTCAGATTATGGTCAGAAGCTATTTTACAAGTAGTGGAATAGCCGCTCTTCTTTTAGAAGGACTATCTGAAAGATGATGAAAATAATCCATTATATTCCGCTTTCATTGATAAACCATCGGTTAGAATCTATAAATACCTATTATGCTTGAGAATTTTATCGATATGATTTGATAGCTTCACAAACTCATATTTCATCATCTGAAATACGAATTCATGGAATAAGATAAAAAGCAGTGAATGAATAATGATTCTGAAATATTTTAACGCCACTTGCCCTGCAAGATGTGTACATCGTTACCGAAATATCCGGCAAAAAGGTCATATTTTTCAACACATATGTACATATCAACTAATATTTTTATGGGTTAAGGGTTGTTCAAGAGGATAATGTTACAGTGTTGAGTGACATTTCGTTTTGAAAAGGGGATTATTTCATACTTTTCAAAATCTTTCAGGTTAGGTTATATAGAGCGAATATATTTTCGTGAAATCCCGTTTTTAATGACGTCTAATACGTGCAATCCTACTTCAAAGATAATTTATGTTACTTTACAGTTATACAAAACCTGCCATTACCTTTTTAAATTTCTCGCGATCAGATTCAGTTGCGATAAACAGTTTCATTTTGATGAGACTTGTCAGTAGAAAGATCATATTAATGGGGTATTATTAATGTTAACGTGAGAAGATACTTATTGAAGAAATTCTTATAGTGGAAAATGGATTTCGCCACCATAAGATATCCGATTTTTTATAATTGAATTTCGCATTGACAATGCCTCCATTTTTTGCCGTTGAAGTATTATAAGGAATAAAAATAGCTTTCATCGTTAGAGTAAGTGAACTTGAATTTGAACAAAAGAGTTTCTGTGCACCCAAGTCGGTTGACCTCAACAGGCAATTATCATGGGAACACCCAACCCCATAAAATTTAAATGGTCATCGATTTAGAGTGATAAGTTAATTTTCATTATTCACTCTTGAGAGTGAAAATATCAGAAAATTTGATACAAGAACAATATATGAAAAATGACAAATAGGAATGATAATTACCTACTCTTCATTTACACTGTTATACAGTGTGTCCAATTAAGTCGGTACAATATGGAACACGTTTTTATTATTTGATTCATGAAAAATTATACTTCATGAAAAGTTCTACATGGTCTGAAACGAAAAATGCAATTATTGAATAACAATTTTTTGCATTCGTATTGGAGGTTTGTCAAAAAAATTGAAATTTTCTAAGGAGTGAGGAACCTTCTTTTTTCACAATATCGACAATAATTATTGAAAAAAGTCGAATCGAAAACTACGTTCAGATATCCAATAATATCGAACAACCATGAAAAAACGATATTGAATGATAAATTCAATTTTGTAATCATGAAACATTCATGGTATTGAGAAACCCTTCGGTTTATTGGTAAGTCATCCAAAATATAATGTCAATTGGTAGAAATACATAAAATACCAGTGCTAATACAGAGGAGACACAGAAATACAAAAACAAAATCTGTTTTCTCATAGTAGATGAATAATTTTGGATATCTGACCGTAGTATTCAATAAGAATCAACTTTCCAATAAATAAACAGAAATAATTTAATATTTGAAGTCATCTTGATGATTTTGATTCTTTTCACGAAGGAAAAAACAGAGAGACTTCCCCAAGGTACCCGAAACTTAAATTTGAAAAGCAGGCCTCGCGCGGCGAGGCTTACAAAATCATGGGTCATGTTCGTGATTCACAAACCAAGTCAAAGGTCAAGGCAACTTTAGGGCGCCGATTGCATTACTGAGGTCGGGAAGGTTTGAGCTTAATCGTCCGACTGCGTGCGACCAAAAGTCACACGTTGTTCGTTCCAAATGTGAAACCAGCCACACCTAAAGCTGCATGATTTCAGAAAAACATAAAATACTACAAGAAAAAACAAAATCCCTTCAGGGCCGTTAAAATACAATCTGCTGATGAAAGGTCAGATTTGAAAACAATGAACTATTGGTCGTCAGCTGTCGCACCCACGGAACCACCTGTTGGTCCTGTTGAATCAGAATGCACGAAGCGTAACAGGCAGCTGAATAATGAAACCACTAGTGGTAGTCTGAATGTGCCGACTACGAATAGCTATATCTTTCTATATTGAGGTATCTTCAAACCAATTGTTTACATGTAGGAAGTTGAGGTACATAGAAAATAAACAATTGAATTACAAGACTACCCGGTGATTACATTCGGTCGTGATAAAACACAAAAACTCGCTGCCAAGTATGTTCAACGAATTGCAGTACAGTACTTATTTAATTACCATTTTCCTTTTGACAGACGATCTAGCTAGACTAGGCAGACTTGGCTCGAAGTATTCAGATGATACAATTTGTATTAACGTAATTTATTATATGTTTCGTTTTGAAACTGAGTAAATGATTTAGGAGTTATGTTCCTGAAGGGTTCGAACAGTTCATTCATCTGCGCATATGTCTGCCCGAGTATTATAACTTCTGAACGAAATGAGATATCGACAGGTGATAAAGTCAATTCTCAAAGACGAAAAATGTTTAAACTTCTCAAATGCAGTACCAAACCTCAATAGTAGCCCATAGTTAAATTTTCCTTCTTCTTTCTTCCTTAATGCAGAAGAAATTTGTTTTCTCATTCAGCTTTCAACGTGGAAAAACGAATTCTTCAATTACCTGGATTATAATCTACCCCCACATAAGCTGGGATTACGAGAAACATTCTACAATACAGCAAATTCATTATGTCATTATGGCACCCGAGAACAAGGTTGTGTTCTGGATAAAGTTTGGTAGAATAAACTCTAACATCGATGACCAACGTATAAAATTGAAAAAAACCACTTGGTGAAATGTTGAGATGTACTTATTATATGAATTATTTTTTAAGGTAATTCATTCAGGAGAATTCTATCTCATGTTTTTGGGTTTATTGTATTGAGTTCAGATCAATACTTGATTTGGTTATTTTTCATTCTGATATTTTTTACCTGTCCTCGTACGATTGTGAACCACATTCACTGAAGACCATTTTTTTCTTATTATACTTTGCCACAGAAAATTTCCGTGAACATTACCTGTATTTGAAGTTTGGCAGGATTTCAGAGTTATGGATTTCAAGACTTCTTGATATTTGAAATTGAGTTTACTCAATTTCTGTTACTATGTAGTGGATCTCTGTGTGTTTTGTGATAGGGGGGTATCCTAAGCACATCTTCTGCGGGGTTGTAGTCAACTAGTCTTTTTAGCTCGTCATTTGGGTGTTGACTTTTTCAAACATCTTTTCGGCCTTCTTCTTCAGAAAATTTGTGACAGTTTCCTATTCTAAATCTCTGTGGATTTGTTGGTTTCTTACGAACCACGGCATATTCATTGCTGCTCTAAACAGTTTATTTACTGTTGCTTGAATCTTTTTTACCTGGCTATTGGCTGCATGGCCCGATGCCGCCAAACCATATATGTTAGTTGAGGTCTTGCAATTGACCTGATCATTCGTAGTTTCGTGCTCTGGTTCATTTGGCTCTTTCTTCCTAGCAGTGGGTAAAGTCTACTCATTGCTGAGTTTGTTTTATCCACTGCATATTTTATATGGTTTTTCCATGTAAGCCCTTTATCTAGTTTTACTCTTCTCTGTCTATTCTTAGGTTGGAATTCATCTCAAGTCTCCGCTTCTGCAGTAGAATAGATTGGTTTTTTTGCCATTTAATGAACCATTCTTCTAAATCTTCTGGTGCTTTTTGTAGTCTTCTGTATATGGCATCTGGTCGTCGATGTCTGAAGGCTATTCTCGTGTCGTCTGCATTAAGGGCTAGCAGATTTCTTGGGTTTTTAGGAAAATCGTAGATATAGAGGAGGATATTAGGGGTTGCTGTCATCACGCTCACCGGGTTGATACAAATTTATTGCAACGAATCCTATAATATGTCCCCCTACTAACCAAAGTTTACCTTTTTTTGCAGTTTTTCTGATTTTGTATGGGAGCCGAGAAAATAAGGGTGGTACCTTTTCAAATTGACACACCGTATGTGCAAGAGACTAAGTATTCAGGAGGAGACCTATCGTCAGTCATTTTCTAATTCAAGTGAAAAAAAAATGGAAAATGTTTTATCTATTCACCCTGTTCGATCCGGAAATCGACACTTTTTTATACGGAACAACGGAATTATATGGAATACAGCAAATTTACCCAACACAAGGTCAGAAAAACTCTATTTTCTTCACACATGGGACAGTTCTGAAGCTGATTTTTTGAGCGCTCGTACAACTTACACGAGGGCTATATCATTTCTTCACGATGTCTGTATTTTCAGAATTTTGAGCCGAAAATAGTCTCAATCGACTATGTTCGACTCACTGATGACGAATCCGTCGAAAAATTCGAGTCTGTCCGTCCGTCCGTTCCTCCGTATACACGATAACTCTCGAACGAAACGACCTAGGAACTTGAAATTTTCAGGGTAGGTTCGTTATTGGGCAAAACCCGCCAAGCGGTTCCGTAAATATGGGCGCTCGAAATTTTGGTCTCCTGATCACTTCGAAACTACCGATTCGATCGCATTGAAATTTTGCACTCAGATGAAGAATGACGTGTTCAAGCTACATAAAAAATTTTGTTCAGCTCGCATGACCAGAACCATAGAAACCATAGAAAATTATAACTTTGTAATGGAAAGGCCTAGGAACTTGAAATTTTCAGGATAGGTGTGGATCTTGAATGTCGCGGTAACGTTCATCAATGAGCAAAATTAGACTAGGGGTTCCGTAAATATGACCGTTCGAAATTCAGTTTTCTTGATGATTTCAAAACTATGGATTTGATCGTGACGAAAATTTGTATTTGAATTGGGAATGATATATTCAAGCTTAATTTTTTTTCAGATCACATGATCAAAACCATAGAAACCATAGAAAATCATAACTTTCGAACGAAAAGGCCTAGGGACTTGAAATTTTCAGGATAGGTTCGGATCGCGAATTTCGCGTTCCTATTCATCAATGAGCAAAATTAGACTAGGGGTTCCGTAAATATAGCCGTTCAAACTATTTTTTTCCTAATAATTTCGAAACTACTTGTTGGATTGCAATGAAATTTCGCACATAGATGAAAAATAATATATTTAAACTACGTGTGAAATTGTGTCCAGATCGCATTACCAATACCGTAGAAAATTCTAGCGAATTATCAAAAAAAAAATTGGTCACCTAAAGCACTGACTTCAAGTCTGGATTTTCGCCTAAGTTTCTCCTAAATTTGTTTGACAGCTGTCAAAAATTTCCTCAATTGGTTTCCAAAACAGGAAAATGCGAATCTACCTACAAGGTGCCTGTACGAGCGCTCAAAAGCTCCTGCCTTCACGGCAGTGCTTTTCGTAATTTTTATATAATTCATTTGATTCATACAACATAATGGATAGATTCTGAGATAGTAAAGTTTGAAATAAAAATTATTGTTTCTGTTATACGATTCCCCACGAAGTTTCACATGGAGCTTTGATTAGATCGAATCAATATTTTCTGAAGTATTCAAAAAAAAATTATTTAAATTGCTATAGGTATCTACGAAACCCTCTAGCGGATTTTGCCCATTCACGAACTTGTTGTTTGGACATAATGTTTTTTTGTTCTTGTGAAAGAACCTTAAGTTTGAATTCTTTGAGATAGAAGTAGGTGGTAATGTACGTCAAAATTGTCACAATTTTATAGTTCTTGACAGGGAAAGAATCGTTTCGTTTCAAGATTTCGCTTTGTACTATCGCGAAATTGGCCGCCGTTTAGTGCACTGTAATGACGGATAATGCGTCTGGACAGAAGAAGCGTAACTGTTCGACCGAGTCATACCATAGCGCGTCAAGATAGACGCTTTCTTTGACTACGGACCACTGTCGTTAACGTTTGAACTGGTGCAGAGAACGACAGCATTAGGAGGCCGAATGTCATAATGCCATATTTAGCGAAGATTCCCTCTAGGTATGCACGATGACCGTATATGGGTAAAAAGCCACCCTAGAGAGCAATACGTGATATTTGGTATGCTGTAGAGATGGACATACAGAGTTGGCCCAATTGAAGGTCCGATTGCTATACTTATACTAGGTAGACGAAAACTGAGTCGTTCATGGAGAAATTCATTGGCGAAAACCGCATATCTATCTATCACCGTTACGTAACTACCGGGTGTTTTTCGAAAATTCGCATTTTCGAAATTTTGCCTCATGCGTTGAATATTTCCTATTTCTATAAAAAAAAATTCTCGAAGCAAATTCACGTAGAATTCAATGTCGATAATTTGATTAGCTACATATAATTAAATTTTTTCGGATAAAATGTTGATGAAATTTCTTGCAAATGTTAGCGTTTCGTTCTTCATTATAAGACTACCACATTGTTAAAAAATTAGGTTAAAGAAATTATACCTTTTGAGTGCAACCCTCCTAATGTCACTAGGTATACATATCATAACCAAAATATCCGAATCAAATATAGAGGAAATGAATAGATTCTAGAGAATACTTCAATTATGATCAATGTTATCGGAATACTTGATGTTTTATTCGCATTTAAAATATTCAATTCAAGGATTCACGACCATCGAATTTTTGAACATTTCTAATTAAACGAAGGCTTCTAATATTCCTCATGTAGACTATGGGATCAATAAAAGGAGCAATATATTTGTGATATAATCATCTTCGTTGACACATATCAATCGAAGTAATAAACTTTATGTATGCCATAAAATACCATCATTGCACGAAACGAAGGTCTTAAATATATAAATTACGATATAGGGAAAATCACTTATTGAGTAATATGTCACAAGTACTTTTCAGCATAGACCAATTTTGTATAAGCAATAAATTGGTAATAGTGCGAGGTCAGTTGCGTACCTATCTTTCATTTCCTTTCGTTAAGTAGGTATACTTTATTTTTTTTCCAAAATACATTCTAAACGAATGTAAGATGTTCCAAAAAAATTCTTGAAGAACAAAGTTATCAGTCCTAAGGATCAAGTTTATTCACAGTTATAGTTATACAGGGTGTCTACTTTCAAGAAGGCCAAACTTCAAGAGAAGATCAAACATGTGATTTGCAATAAAAAATTTCATATAACGCATGGTCGAAATGTTGGCGGTTATTCTTCAATTCAACATTTCTTGATTTCACGAAATATTTCCATAAAATCAATTTTACTCCAGTTATCCTTACAGCCTCATCAAATTTGAGCACATATCTGGAAAAAAGCATTAAATTTTCTATCAAATAAAAATTTTTGTGCGCCAAAAAAATTCTTATTGCGGCGTGGTAAGGAGATGAATATCACGATTCTGAAGTGAACACAACCAGTCATATTTTTCCAATGTTTTTATCGATGAAAAATCATTCATTATGGACATGTTTTCTTTTCAGCAAAAACTACCCCATTAAGTGTGCTTTCGAATGACATATCAACGTCTGTACTTGCTGCTTGTCTTCTGCCCTAATAACATGGCTAACAAGATAGCAACGAATAAGTCGAAATATTTTAAACCTAAATTTGCTCTATTTTGAAGCTCTTTATGATTTGTTTGTTTGTTTATATCTGTTTGTTTGTTTATATCCCAACTCTCCTAGGTCTCAATTGAACTAACAGATGAAGAATTCGTGATCAAATTTGATTCTGTCCTGCTGGCTGCCCGTCTGTGAACACGATAACTTTCACAAGACGATACCTATGTTTTGAGAATTTCGGGATACGTTTGAGGTCTGAACGGCGCCGGTTGACCTCGTAAATGGGCGAAATCTGCCGAATAGTATCTTAGACATAGCTATCTGATTTGATTTTTCTCAATAATTCGAGAAATACCGTTTCGTATTGCTTTCTTGTGTATCTCAAGTAACAAAATTTTTTTGAAGCAACTAATATATTAATTAATATTTCCATTTCAAATTTCGCCCTCCCTAAAAATTTCAGTTATTTTGATCAATATTTTTCCTCTATAATGCCATCAGATACTCGCCATAGCCATATTCGTCTTGAAGGCGACTGCGACTCTATCGGAATTGAACCGTGAGAATTTTCATCAACGGCATTGAAACACATTAACAAGATTCCAATGTTTTTTGAATAATCAAGATGAATACTCAATGAGGATGAATTCGTTCCGAGTCAACCTGGCATATCATCACACAGGCCCCAATAAGTAAGTATAATAATCGAATTTTTTCTTCTTTCATGCGAAAAATTGATAAGGGTATACGAAAACAAAATAGACGTACAAAATAATGATGGTAGATTTCAAGAACAGTTATTCATCACGTTTATAATATCTAATAAGATATACTGTTGGAAACTGCAAAAAGCATGACTATAAGTACATAAGTACGTAAATTATAAACGGTTAAACGATTCTCCGTGTATTCCACTGGGAAGTGTCAGAATCTGAATTGAACTTTCCTCCTCAAACAATGCCAAAGATTTATTATTAGCAATAAAATACAGCAGGAGTTGTTTTTGGAGCCTCATATTTCATGAAAAAATGTTTTTTCGGCAACCGTCCGGGAAGTACTCACTTCCCAGACGCTTTTCCTTTGAGAAAGTAACAATTCCCGGCCTAGTCCGGAAAGTACGTACTTTCCGGACTCGCAATAAAGAAATGTGTCTCATTGATTTGTTATTCTACACGGTTGCCGAAAAATAGTGAACGCAACACGTCCAAAAACAGTTCTTTTCGGCAACCGTCCGGAAAGTACTCACTTCCCAGTCTATTTTCCTTCGAGAAAGTAACATTTCCCGGCCTAGTCCGGAAAGTACGTACTTTCCGGGCTAGGCCGGAAAGTACGTTTCCCGTAGCAACGAAATTACGACTGACACCTATTACGTTGTTATCATTGGCTAGGTGGGTCTGATTTTGATAAAAACAATTGATCATTACCATAGCAACGCAATACCAACATGAAATTAGTTGCCATTTTGATTTTTGAAAATTTGGAGTGTTTTTGGTCGCATTTATCGCAATAAAGAAATGTGTCTCATTGATTTGTTATTCTACACGATTGCCGAAAAAATAGTGTACGCAACACGTCCAAAAACAGTTTTTTTGGACTCGCTAACGCTCGTCCTAGAATTTTGTCTACTCGTCCAAAAAACAGTATTTTCCGGACTTGTTACGTAAATTACTATTTTGGACTCGCAGCCTTCCAGGACTTGCTAACGCTCGTCCTAGAATTTTGTCTACTCGTCCAAAAAAACAGTATTTTCCGGACTTGTTACGTAAATTACTATTTCCTACAACCGTGCCTAAATAACTACTTTCCCACGCTGTTTTCGTCTCCGAAAGTATAACTTTCCCGCACACTTTTCGGACAAGTAGATATTTGTTGAATTTGTAGATTATAATACCTTCAAAATGAGATCAATGTATCTGCTCTCTCATATAACTAGTTCATAAAAATAAATTAAGCAATTTTAACTATGTTAGCATAATTATTGATTCAATTTTTGAGCGCTCGTACAACTTAGACGAGGGCTATATCATTTCGTTACGATGTCTGTATTTTTCGAATTTTGAGCCGAAAATGGTCTCAAACGACTATGTTCACTCACTGATGACGAATCCGTCGGAAAATTCGAGTCTTTCTGTCCGTCCGTCCGTATACACGATAACTCTTGCACGTTCATCAATGAGCAAAATTAGACAAGGGGTTCCGTAAATATGGTCGTTCAAAATATTCTGTTCCTGATAATTTCGAAACTACCCATTTGATTGGAATGAAATTTTGCACCTAGCTGAGGAATAATGTATTCAAACTACGTGCGAAATTTTGTCCAGATCGCATCATCAAGACCATAGATACCGTAGAAAATTTTAGCGAATTATCGAAAAAAAAATTGGTCACCTAAAGCACTGACTTGAAGTCTGGATTATCGCCTTAGTTTGAAAATTTGTTTGACAGCTGTCAAAAATTTCCTCAATTGGTTTCCAAACTGGAAAATTCGAATCTACCTACAAGTTGCATGTACGAGCGCTCAAAAGCTCCTGCCTTCACGGCAGTGCTCTTCGTAATTTTTCATTTTGAAATGATCGAATTTTCAGAAATTATAAAGTTGACATCCTTCAAAAATTATCAATAGCATCCATAGATCTGAACTATTTCTATGTCATGGCCTACAATTTTCCATAGCAACTGGTTACTTACTCAATTGATTTGTCAAAACGAATAAATTTCAAGTTATTTACCCTTATTTAATTAATTTCTTTAGATATAAAAAGAAAAATCTAAAAAAAGGTACGAGAAACAATATGTCCATTTTTTGAACTGGTGCGAATGTAAGAATGTGAGAAGTTTTGAAGAGGAAGTACTTGTGGCGTACTTTATCTATCTCAATAGAGTACTTAAACCAAATACACTCTGATCACGCTATTCCATAAATGTTTATTGAAAATAAAATATTGATATAAGTAAGTTTTTTAAGTTAACCAATTACTTGAAATAGCAGAATACTGGTTTTCGATCAAAGAAAGCAAAAATTTTCACAAAAGAAGATATATTGTCAAGTTTATGTCAGCATCAGACGATGTTTACCTTATGATGAAACTGGCAGCAATTTTTGGTCTAGCCGGAGCTTGCCGCAGAGCGGAACTCCCTAATACCACCCTATATGATACTGAAGATGAAGGGTCCTCATAATAGTAAAAATTTCGGATTCCAAAAATCACACAGCAAGATCATTCGTGATTTCTGAAGAAATACATAATGGGATGTTTTTGAAACTCTATAAAACATAAGCAGATTTACGACCCCCAAGCACCCCCCATCGTCGTTTCTTCGTAAATTACCGATAGGGAAAATGCACAACTCAATGTGTAGGTATCAATAAATTTGGAAAAATACCAACCGAAATCGCAGCATATTTAGGTCTTCCTAATCCTGAACTTTATACAGGCCATAGTTTTAGACGTTCTTTAGCAACCTTCCTAGCAGAATTCTGATGAATCTCGATTCACCTTGGGTGCACATGATGGCCGAAGAAGGGTTAGACGACGCAGGGGGGAAAGACGTGAACCTTAGTTTGATATTGAGCGTCATGTACACCGGACCGACCGTAGGCGTTATGGTATGGGGTGCTATTGCACATGCAAGTAGGTCTTTATTCGAGGTAACATGACAGCACTGCGTTACCTTCAAGAAATAGTGTAGCCATATGTTCTCCCTTATCTTAACCGACTCGAGAATCCAATATTTCAACAAGATAATGTTCGACCTCATGTTGCCAGAGTTAATTTGAACTTTTTTGAAGCGACCCATGTGAATATTTTGCCATGGCCGCCCAGATCCCCCGATCTTTCGCCCATAGAGCATGTTTGGGACATCATGGGTAGAAGGCTTGGAGATTTAGCCCAGTCCCCACGCACTTTGTCTGCTCTGAGACATGAACTAGGTACAGGAAGCTTGGGATAGTATCCCTCAGGAAGAAATAGACCATCTTATTGCATCAATGCCAAGACGTGTTGGGGAGTGTATATATAATCGCGGTGGACAAACACATTATTAACAGATTTATTAAAAAAAATTGGAAACCCTTCGTTTTTTTTCTTCAAATTTCAATCATTTACTCCTTGCTTTACTATCTATGTTTACCGAAAAAAATTTAAATTTAAACAGCTCCTTCTGGGTGTTGCAATTTCTTTGTCATTCAGTATATATATGCGAGTTATATCCCGCATTTCTCTTACAAAAGTTAATTATGTTAGAATAAATGCTTGAATTCGTTTTTGAGCGCTCGTACTACTTACACGAGGGCTATATCATTTCGTCACGATGTCTGTATTTATCGAATTTTGAACTGAAAATGTGCTGTAAGCACGATAACTCTGGAACGGAATAACCTAGAGACTTGAAATTTTCAGTGTGGGTTCAGTTCACGAATGCCTCGGTTAAGTTCGTTAATGGGCC
This sequence comes from Aphidecta obliterata, assembly GCA_963966015.1. NCBI lineage: Eukaryota > Metazoa > Arthropoda > Insecta > Coleoptera > Coccinellidae > Aphidecta > Aphidecta obliterata. The sequence goes on along the minus strand of OZ014429.1, from coordinate 13,744,420 downwards.
AAATTCCACCAGGGGTTCCGTGAATATGGCCGTTCAAAGTGTTCTCCTGATACCTTAGAAACTACAGATTTGATCGAGATGAAATTTTGCAATCAAATGGAGAATGAGCTAGATGTGAAATTTTGTCCAGATCGTATGACCAGAACCATAGAAACCATAGAAAATTGTAACTTTTGGACGGAAACGCCTAAGGATTTTCAGGATATTCAGGAATTTTGTTTTTTTCTCGATAATTTCGAAACTACGGATTCGATCGAGATAAAATTTTGTATTTTAATCGAGAATGATATAGTGAAGCAACATTTTGTCCGGATCGCATGACCAGAACCATAGAAAATTATAACTTCCGAAGGGAAAATATGGCCGTTCAAAATATTTTTTTCCTGATAATTTCGAAACTACTGATTGGATTGGAATGAAATTTTACACCTAGCTGAAGAATAATGTATTCAAACTTCGTGCGAAATTTTATCCAGATCGCATCACCAAGACCATAGATACCGTAGGAAATTCTAGCGAATTATCGAAAAAAAATTAGTCAGCTGAAGCACTGACATGAAAATCTAGAGTTTCGCCTAAGTTTGAGAATTTTTTTGACACCTGTCGAAAATTCCCTCAATTGATTTCTAAAACTGTAGAATGCGAATCTACCTACAAGGTAGATGTACGAGCGCTCAAAAGCTCCTGACTTCACGGCAGTGCTTTTATACTTTTTTTATTTTTTAATACGGTTGTAGGAAAAATATTGTTCCTATCTCGAGCGGAAAGTATCTTCCCCGCACTCGACTGCTTGCCCGAACTTCGCCTTATAATTTTCACATAAGTTCTCATAAGTTGAAAGTAATCCGTTGGCCAATAAGTTATGGAAGTGAGGAAGGAACCAATATAGAACAGTGTGTTTTTAACAATTCAAGCGTGTTTGAGTAGATACTTTTCTAGGAAATCAACCGAATGATTGGTGACAAGTCGTGTTCCTTCGTTACCTTGAAGCAATGAATTTCAATGTACAATGAATTTCAATGAAGTCGAATTTACTCAATGAAAGTTTTCGAGTTCCTAAGCCAAAAGTGCAGTTACAAAAAATATTGATCTTATACGTAGGTTGCCTTTTATATTTCGGGATTAGAGAACAAGAACTAATACTAACCATCGAAAATCGATTCATTGTTCTTCGAAATATCCCCCATGAAGATCTTTACACTTCTTCATGCATTTGAACCAATTGTCGAAGCACGTTTGCCACTTTTTTTTAGGTATCTCCAAAACATGCATTCTGAACGCATGAACCGCTTCTGCATGTGTCGAAAAACGTTGACCTATCAGTTTATTTTTTACGTACTGGAATAAAAAGTAGTCATTAGGTGCCAAGTCAGGACTATACGGCGGATGACCTATCAAATCGACGTTTTGAGGGCTCAAAAATGCAGTTATTTGATGTGTTCGAGCTCGCATTGTCGTGGTGGAGAGTGATCCATCTTTGGCGGTTGGTTTTCCTCATTCCTCGGAAGACAACTGAAAAACAAATGGTTGTGTACCACTCATAATTGACTGTTCTGCGTTATTCTAGTGGTACGGTTGCGACATGTCCAGTTTTTCTTAAAAAACAGGTGACCATTTGCTTGGAAGTGCTTCTTGCCCGAACAAGTTTTGTGGGCTTTGGCTCATCTTGAAACACCCATACAGTCGACTGCTATTTACTTTCGGGCTAATACGCGTGAATCCACGATATGTCACCTGTCACGATCTCATAGACGTTTTTTGAGCATTTCTTGACCAATCGACACGAGCCTTTTTTTGAACGATTAGCAAATTTTGTGGGATCCAACGCGAACACTATTCTATACAAATATTCGAAAGTCCGTAAGCTTTTTTCTGGGTGGTTTAACCACAACTTGACTCTTGCTTAAGGAAAAAGACCGTGCTGTGTGGTGCAGATTTACACTAGATCGCTTCAACGTTGAATCGAAATTTGGTGTACATCATCAAGGTGATGAAACATGGGTAAACAGCTGATCCCGAAAAAAGGAACAATCGGGTGTTCGATAATGAGTCGGCTCTAACAAAAGTTGTTCGTGAAAAACGCCGAAACATAAATACGGTTGCCACTTCTTTTGGAATTACTAGACATGTTACCAATGTAGCTCTTGTTGATAGAGATGCTGTCAATTCAGAATGGTACACTCAGTTTGTTTGCCTCAGGTTCCCCAGAAGGTTCATGTCAAACTTTCAAGGATAAGAATCATTTTGCATCCAAAATTATAGATCATTCGCCGAATAATCCACACCTAGCACTTATGACTTCTCCTTTCGAGTTGTACGTAAAATGGATAAACTTTAGACAGAAAATTGGTTTCCAAGAATGGTTTCCGCTTTCGACTGTGCAGGTGAATACTTTGAAAAATCGCAAATTCATGTTTTTGTGAATAAACTGTGTTTAACTTTACGAGGCTCCGCAACAAGGGAACAGCACTTGTATTCGTAACTAATTCCAGCAGAAACGTACTTTCAACATAAAATTCCAATACTACCACGAAGGGAGGACGTTGAAAAATGTGGAATTTTCATCACATAATAAATTCTACCTAAGATCCATTGTTCCGATGAGAACCATGTTTCCAGCTCATCGAGACAAGATATAATTACGCATTACTGAGACGCAAATAAATCGATGATTAATGAAAGTAAAGGCAGAATAACAAATTATATTGTGGTATTTGTTCATGGTTTTATTCACTTTCCAAGGAACAGATTGAGCCAGTTTCTATCGATACAGATTTCATTTTCTCTAGATAATATACGTGACGACAATAATCCATGGTTTTGAAAATACAGCCGATGGCAATCAGCACGTTTCACTCTGGATCGTAATCCTATAATGTAGAAGAATCGACTATGATCGATTCGATTATCTCGCCACAAAGGAAAATTGAGCATATTCGAGACACCGCATCAGCATTAATCACTCAATTCATACACAGCCGTCTTTATAGATAGCCTGGAACGAAGTCTGGCATCGTCGCATCCGAACGTAAATGGTAGGTATACTAGTGCGGAGCGATAAACGCAATTATAGAATAAAGACGGCTGTGATTCATATAATGTTTCTCTGTTCATTGAATAAGGCAGAATGTGTTTATGTATTATATGAAATTTGTCAAGAAAATACCAGGAATTGAATTGATAATTCAAAACGCCAGGTTGAAGGATTGTCGATATCCATTTTTGCGCGCTTATTTCTATGAACAAAAGCGTTATCATTTTGTCCAAATTTTCGAATTTTTAGCAGAGAATATTGGAACGATTTGGTTGGACTAACTTATGAAGACTTCGTGGTCAGATTGAATAATGCTTGTCCGACCGGCACTATAAACGATTACTTTCGGAAGAAAAGGCCTAGAGTTTTGAAATTTTCAGGGTACGTTCGAGAGCTTAATGTGACAGTTAAGTTCATTGATGGGCGAAATCCGCCGAAGGGTTCCGTAGGTAAAGGCATCATATTTTCTCAATAGGTCGAAAATTACGGATTCGGTCGAGTTTGAACTGATTTCTTCAGTCTTGTGTCTATTGAACTGGCTGGAACTGATATCTCGCGCCTAACAACAAGGGGACGTGTGGCATGGTTTTCATAGATTCAGCATTCAGCAGATATTTCCGCTTGTTCTTTAGGTAAACTCTTATTGACGTTCTCAAAGTCTATTCTGTTTGATAAATGGGTCTCAAAATTTCAGACTTCTCCTAGCACTATTCGATGAATTCTGGTGAAGAAGAAATAATTATTTAGAAGAAAACCTCTACAATACGTACGAATTCCTTCTAAGAGACATCAGATGACAATAATTTTTAATTTGAAACAATGAATATTTCAGTTTGGATTTCCTTTATGAACTGGCCGAAGGGCCCCTGAATTTCAATCAAAGTAAACATTATGTTCTTGGAAAATATTTCATTCCAAATTCAAAAAAAATTACGAAAAGCACTGCCGTGAAGTCAGGAGCTTTTGAGCGCTCGTAAATCCACCTTGTAGGTAGATTCGCATTTTCCAGTTTTAGAAACCAATTGAAGGAATTTTCGACAGCTGTCGAAAAAGTTCTCCAGACTTCATGTCAGTGCTTCAGCTGACCATTTTTTTTTTCGATAATTCGTTAGAATTTTCTACGGTATCTATAGTCTTGGTTATGCGATCTGGACAAAATTTCGCAAGTAGTTTGAATACATTATTCTTCATTTTTCTGCAAAATTTCATTCCAACCCAATGGGTAGTTTGGAAATTATCAGGAAAAAAAACGGCCATATTTACGGAACCCCTAGTCGAATTTTGCTCATTGATGAACGAGACCGCAACATTCGCGATCCGAACCTACCCTGAAAATTTCAAGTTTCTAGGACTATCCTTTCGAAAGTTATGATTTTCTATGGTTTCTATGGTTCTGGTCATGCGATCTGGAGAAATGTAGCTTGAATATATCATTTTTCATCAGTATACAGAATTTCGTCACGATCGAATCTGTAGTTTTGAAATCATCAAGAAAACTTAATTTCAAACGACCATATTTACGGAAGCCCTACTATAATATTGCTCATAGATAAACGTCATCACGACATTCGAGATCCACACCAATCCTGGAAATTTTAAGTCCCTAGGCATTTCCGTTCAAAAGTTACATTTTTGTATGGTTTCTATGGTTCTGGTCATGCGATCTGGACAAAATTTCACATGTAGCCTGAACACCTCATTCTCCATTTGTCCAAATTTGTAGTTTCCAAGTGATCAGGAAAATAAAACTTTGAACAACCATATTTACGGAACCCCTGGTGGAATTCTGCCCATTAACGAACTTAACCGAGGCATTTGGGATCTGAACCTACACTAAAAATTTCAAGTCTCTAGGTTGTTTCGTTCGAGAGTTATCGTGCATAAGGCCGGACGGACAGACTCGAATTTTCCGACGGATTCGTCATCAGTGAGTCGAACATAGTCGATTGAGACAATTTCGGCTCAAAATTCGAAAAATACAGATATTGTGACGAAATGATATAGCCCTCGTGTAAGTAGTACGAGCGCTCAAAAAGTTGGTTCTGAATAATTCTCCGTCGAGAAATTGACAATTTCTCGAATCCTGACATAAAAGAATGCAATAATTATTTAATCGCCTTCGGTGAAAAGGAATATGTATTTTAATGATCTTCATTAATATAGGTAAATGATATCTCAGCATTGGACTTCCTTGAAAGTTTGGATAATTCCATGTGAAAGCATTCCACGATGTTTTTCGTTTTCAAACCCGAATTCACATGTTTGAACTGCCCTCGAATATTCCTTGAGTTTGATAATTCGACAATAAAACAATGATTAAATTAAAATACTTTTGTTGTACCGGTTTATACTATCGTAATCACCATCGTAATCGTACGTGAGATTTGAGAACATTTTTGCAAGCTCAAAAACGAAGTAATTTTCTTTGAAAAATATACTGAAAACTTTTCACTAGTAATACCACTAGAGGTTAAATTATCCGGATTTAATTTGACCTCGTGAGGTATTCGGTAAGAAAATTACACTCATGTGAACAAAACAAAATTTGATTGTCAAAAAGAATATTTTGTCATTATAAACGCCAAAAAAATTTCCAGTATAATTTGCTGTTGGGTACCCACGAGGAAAAAATTATAAAATTCTTCCGTTGCGATGGTGATCTGTCAGAAATACACGTTCTGATTGGATAAAAATCACATGTGTGGAATTTTCAAGGTTATATTTATGTTATATTTCTATGATCAAATTGATCAGTTGTTTTTTGTTACCTGAAATAAAGCTTCGACCAGGCGTACAAGTCCTGCTTCGATGTCGAAAAGTCCTGAGGCGAGCTAGGTAATTTTTGTACCACGGTAACCTATCATAGCTCCAGGCTATCATTGTGAACGAATCATATAATTCGAAATGTACATAGGTAGGTTTTTACAGAATCGAATATTGTTCACAACAACTCCTATACTCCTAATTCCTAATACCTAGTTGATCAAATTTCTGGATATTTATCGAAAACAAATGAACATCTTACTTAACCGCTTACTTCTGGGTGGCTCAATGATCATCGAGTACCTAGTTATTTTGTAAATAAGTTGAAATATTTGTTAGAATCAGAATACGTGAAAACAAAACTTTTCTTGTGCAATGTTTTGTTTTCATGAACTTTTATTCTACGAGTGATGTTACACGATCAGTCTGACATCAGTTCAGTCCGTTAGGCTGATCAGGTTAATGTAAAACTGAATAATCTATTTTGAGTGGAAAACGTTTTATTCCACGTTTTTTGAAACTGTTTGAATTATCGTGTTTCAAAAAAAAGTGGAATAAAACCACTCAAAATAGATGTTCAGTTTCAGATTATTCCGATCAGACTGACGGACTGAACTGATCTCAGACTGATCGTATAACACACGTCTACCAAATATTTCCACTTATCTATGGTACAGTTTCAGAAAAAGCGGACGGACGATTGATGAAATGGATAATTTCATTAAATTTCAAGATTTCCGTAACCAAAACTTGAACTATGAAAATTTCAGGTAGAATGTAAGGTTTATGATAGGAAATGATAAACTCAAAACCTGCGAAGAAATAGTAATACATCAGAAATGAATACAAAATAGTGTTATTTATCCGAGTCGACGAAGATCCAAGATACCAAAGTCGTTCCTCGGTCAGAACTATGAGCAACACCGTGATCTGCGTAGTCGAGAGAAGCGTAGGTATGGAGTAATTGGTCTAGGTTGATTGACCTTATTATTTGGTAACATCCATCCGCAAAGTACGCGAACCGTCTTCGGTTCAGCAACGCAAAGATCGACCGAAGGTCTTAACTTAATGGACGTTCACTGCCTTCGGATGTAGGTTAGAAGGTTCATTCGGTTATTCGGAAGAGCATTTTTTGTTTACTGGAATGGAAATCGGGCAACGGAGTGCGAAGGATGATTAATTCATGAGGAGAATGTCTCGCCAATACTAGATCGATTTTGAAGCTTATTGCTCCACCCTTTGAAGTGCAATTCAACAAGAGTATGATATATTCCCTAAGTTCATGAAGAAAAGGTCCCATCAATTTTTTTCTTGCTTTAGATCGTTGAAACTTCATTACAATTTTATACCCTGGCCACTAATCAGTACTTATCTAATTTTTTCATATTGTAAAATCTCTTGGGAATAATAAAAGTTATTTACTCAATTGAAACCAAATACATAACTCAACCCTGAATAAAGTTTCAAATCAAGTTCAATTAACTAAACTATTAACAAAATTATTTGACATTTGATATAAGGACACTGAAGATTATTAAACGCACCACAGTTTCTTTCAACCAAACTAGCCTAGTGTGACAAACAATGTCATTTAATTTTCATCACTTCAAATGATCGAATCACAGAAATATATTTATTTATTTATTTATAAATTTATTCACAAGGAGCACAAACAGGTAACCCAATACCCAAAACAGTGTTCACAAATTAAAAATACAAAAAATTAACAAAAGTGCCTTATTTCTAATACCTAATATATATACCTATTAACAAGTTGACAATTGGAAGAGAAAAAATAACAGATATAGAGCCAGAGGTGAGGCAGTTCAACAGCGGGATAGAAAATACCTTTTGAGTGAATTTTTCAAGGTTTTTTCGCTTTGGAAAAATACATCGATTTGATCTTTTAGAATATTGCAGTGACGTAGCATCCTGGAAATTGGGGAATTTTTTGCGCTGTTGGAGTGCGCTAGGGGTAAATAGAAGGTTTCAGACCACCTAGATCTTCGAATTGGCGCATGCAAGTTAATCAACCCAGTGATGTCTTGAGAGTCCACACGATATTATCATATTTCTCAACACTAGATCAGAAAAACAGCATTTTCATTTCACGTGGAACAGCTGTAAATCAGAAATTCTATTGAACTCATTTTATTAACGCCCCATAAGTAGACACAAATTTTCCAGAATGTTTTTTTTTTGCTGGTTTTATTAGAAAATAAACCAGCTACTTTTTTTGAGGTCCTGTTGTTTTTTTCTATGTTAGACGATATTATAATCCTTTGAGAAATTAAAATAATATTTATTGATAATTCAGATAATTTCCGTCAGTTTCAAAACATATATTTACATAACGAATAGTAAAATTGAAATCTACAAAAACAAGCATATCTATCGACATTTTGATTAATACCTACTACATTTAGAAAATAATGAATTATTTCATGGATTCTTAGTTTTTTGATTGAAACTGCTCTGGGTCATACACACAATAGATACATATTTCGAAAGTTCCCAGAACCGTACTCAGGAAAAATTTTGAATAATAGCAAAAACAAGTTCGAAACCTCAGTAAGCGATTGAAAGAGTAATATCATCTTATCCGGAATTGAAAAGGATTTTGTCAAGAAAACAACAGGGTCGTATCGAAAGAAAACAAACTTATGGTGACCCTTAAACCGAGACATCGGATTAAAAGTGGCAAAATAAATTTATTTTGGAATTCCCAACAAAAATTAATAATTTTTGCAAAATTCCGGGTTTTTCGGGATATCGTCGGAAATACCAGGAATTGTGAAATTTTCGAAACGGTTCGGTCTAAAAAACAGAACACTGATCCGTATCCCTTACTATTTCCTAGATCCTAATATTGAGGATGGAATTCTCTTGCACAGAGTGTAGAGTGACCAAGTCATCATATTGTTTTACATCTGAATAATGTGAATGTAGAAAAGGGATTGATAATTCGCGAAAAGCATTAATGCTTTTGGGCTATTGTTTCTGTGTACTAGACCGGCCTTCAGTGTTCATTAACACTATGACAAATAGTGTCATTTTATTTTTATAAACTTCAAAAGATGGAATCAACGAATTAGTATTGAATTTATCAGGAAATCCCAATTTCTTATCACATGGGAAAGCTTTTTACATAGCTGTCTTTATCCAAGCCTTACATGTTCAAATTTCAGCCAGATAAGATGAACAGTTTCTGAAATTTTTTTTTAATCTTTTATGGATTCGATCCGTTCAAAATTACACACGAACCTTCATGTCGTTATCTTACAACTATCATCATAGTTTCAATTCAATCATATCGGTTTTTTTTTCGAGTTATTGAGAAAAGAATTCAGATGGCTATATCTACGGAACACTTCGGCGGATTTCGCCGATTACCTAACTCAACCGGTTGATTCAGGCCTCTAACTTCCCTTCAAAATTCAAAAACTCTAGGCCACTTCGAAAGGTATCGTGGTTACGGATGGTCGGAACGATATAATTGAATTTGAACACGAATTCCACCTAATTGTTTGAGATCATTTTCGGCTCAAATTTGGGAAATTTCAGACATTTGGGCTAAATTGTTCGTGGAAACAAGGGCGCAAAAAACGGATCATACTGGCAGCTCGCCCGTCAGACCTTTTGGTTTTTGAACTGGAATTACTGGCAGACCCTGTATGTTTTTCGCTTTAATTAGTCAAACAAGTTCGAGAAATCCCAGTAGGTTGTTATTTAGACGTTTTTCGTAGTAGTCAGGAAATTCATTGATGCTTTGATTGAGAACAATTAGACAGTATGAAATCAAGTATACCTCCTTGAAGGCGTTTCAGATAACAATTGATTGATCTCGATTGATATTCCAAAGGTTGAGTTCAAGCAACCAACTAGTTACTGAATCAAGAAATGTCCGTTAGATATACATACCTACCTAATAAATCGAGTCAATTGGAAGTTATCTCCATGAAATGAGAATTTGTGAGGAGAAGTGGCACAATTGATCAGAAGAAAGATTATTCGAGTCGACAAAAATAATGAGAATTTCGCAAGATTGTTTTTTCGAACTAGAGCGGAAACGCAGTTCTTTCGTACCACGATTAGATTACAGCAGTGTTTTCTTTGAAGGCTATTATCGTTCTGCCTAAATGTCTGTAACTTTCAAATTTTGATTCAAGTTTGGTCTCAAAAGATTAGATTGTATTCACAGATGAAATTCAATTCTGTCCGTCCGTAAATACGATTACTTTCGAAAGAAAGGACCTGCAGCTTTGAAATTTTCAGGGTACTTACGAGGTCTGAATGCGACGATTGCTTTCGTTAATGCCGAAAATTCAGTATAAGCAGAGGAATGTGAACGGGACCGCACACATTTCTTTGTTGATACAAAATCACCTATGAAAAACCTCAGCAAAACCGGAGCAGTGCATTAATCAATTTTTACTGATTTTTTTGTACAAAATTAGTTGGATGGTACAATTATGAACGTATTTTTTTCATTTACTCGTCATATATCAGATGAAAGAAGCGTTTCTAAGAATAATCAAGTTCAATATTGTATTGCAAAAATAATTCCTGAAAAATCATGTTCTTAAATTCGTATGAAATATTTACTGAATCACGAACAAATAATGAGAAATGAAACAGCAAATGATAAAATGTTGAATTATTTCTCTACAATTTGGAAATAAGAAAAGGGTAATTGACGTGATTTCGAAATTGGTTCCCCTGATTAATCTCCGTTCGAATATGACAGGAACACCAGAAAAAATTGTTAAACACGCTTCACAACCATATGTTCCAAAATCCATAACCCGTTCTAGGGCTCTCCAAGGACTACACGTGAATTCAGTGACGAATCAATGATAAAATTCCAAGTCAATATCCACATTTCGATTTTACCTCCAACAAAACAATTTGAAAAAAAATGATTCGAATTTGAACCGAATGGCAAAAACCTTATATTTAATGGTCCCAAATCGATCGCATGATTCAAGTGGCGTTATTCAAGAATGAGTCAAGGAACTAAGGCCCTTCTCGGCTTCAAACTATTGAACTAGGATGTTTATCCAAGTAGTTGAGCACTCGATGCCTCTATTCACTGGTTATGATCTGTGTTCTATCATACGTGGCCGTAGTATACTAGCGCGTTCGGCTCGTGATCTTTCGATCGAAAGATCCCGGGTTCGAATCCTCCGGTTCCACCATTCACTGTTGTTAAAAAATTAACAGTGGCATAAGGACACAGTAACAAGGCCTACACAGAACACAACGTATCTCCTAACTCGCACAAGCTCTGAGCTTACGAGGGGTATCACAGAGATCTAGGAGAGTCGAGATATAAACATTAAACATCTAGTACAGAACGATCTTTTGAAACAAAAATGCAAATACAGTATAGTATAGTAATAACCTTGGTGGAATATTTAGAAATATGCCTTCATCTTTCGAGCTGAAGGAAATGGATGTCTGTCTTAATAATACTCATTCCAGAAAGGATTTACGCTCTTGATTCATTGAACAGGAACTCCGATTCTTGTTACACAATCCGCCTGCTCGAATGATCAACTGTTTATTTTCTTGTTTTTACGTCTAGGAACAACATTAAATTACAACTCTACGCGTACTTCCTAGTAGACATTAGATCTTGCTGTGCGTGGTTGATCAATCCGTAGTAATAGCCATAAATCTCGGAAATTGGAACCCGGGAAGACTTTTTCATATTATGATGGTAGGTCTTCGTTGAGCTCAAATAACCGGAAATTTGAAATCCATCAACTGGGTTTTTATGGTATGGAATAGATTAATCTGAGAACATAATGCATGGGTCTTAAACGGTGCAAAGATGGTGGTCTGGAGGTAGTTCAATGAATATCAGAAAAGGTTTGAGTCATATAATAAAGAGGCATCCAGGGGTGACGCCTTGATGTCAGTACTGTAATATGCACCTGTATGACTACTTTCGAACCGACATAAGCCATTCCGTTGTAGTAGAAGGTAGGGCAAATATAAATATGGACGTTTGAACCATTCAAGCTCTTTTTGAAAAAAGGGTTCTATTATCAGCCAAATTAATAAATTCAAAGATCAATGAAAAATTCGAGGAAATGTTTCTGTTATTAACAAACCAAAAAAAGATTTACGAGTTGCGTTGTTCTGTGTAACACGTTCACAAATAAATCAATCAGTTTCTTCATGCTGAAATATTCTTCATTAAATACCAATAGATATGCATAAAACCGCATGAATAACTGTTGTCATTTTTTTTCCATGTACGATCAGTCACATAATGGAATATTGGTCATATTTTATGATGAAATTTTGAGTTGAATATTTTTTCCCAAAAAAATGATAACACTTATCCATTCGGTTTTTTGCATATCTATTGGTTTTTTAATGAAGAATATTTTACTATGAAGGAATCATAAAGAGCTTCAAAATAGAGTAAATTTAGGTTTCGAATATTTCGACTTTTTCGTTGTTATCTTGTTAGCCATGATATTATGGCAGTAGACAAGCAGCAAACACGAAAGTTGGTATGTGATTCGAAAGCACACTTCATATTTTTTGCTGAAAAGAAAACATGTCCATAATTGATAATTTTCCATCGATAAACCCATTGAAGAAATGTGATTGATCTGGTTCAATTCAGAATCGTGATATTCATCTACATACTACGCCCGCAATAATGATTTTTTGGCACACAGAAATTCCTATCTTGTAGAAAATTTGATGCCGTTTCCAGTTATGTGGTCAAATTTGATGAGGCTTCAAGGATAACTGAAGTATAATTGATTTTATGGAAAAACTTGAGATATTTCGTGAAATCAAGAAATGTTAAATTGAAGAATAACTGTCAACATTTCGACCATGTGTTATATGACATTCTTCGTTGCAAATCACATGTATGATCTCCCCTTGAAGTTTGGCCCTTTTAAAGGTAGACACCAATAGTAATAGACCAATATCAAAAATACCCAATATTTTGTTCAATTAATCTCTTATTATATTTGAAAACTAGAGCTATTTTCCAACACAATATGTCGTTTGAAAAAAAAAAATCAACAAATTTAGTATTGAGTTAGATAAATTGAACTGGATTTTTTGCATGCAAGTGCATATTCCACAGTATCATCAGGTTCGAAAATGCAATGAATTACGTTAATGGTCTATTCTATCCTTCGCAGGTTATATTACAGGTAATAGCTCTCTTTCAAGCCAATAACCTCCAGCGAAATACTCTAAAACATCGTTTAAACGATCTTTCCCACAGGTGCATTATGAACAGTTACCTATTTTTAATAAAAACTCGCAAAACAAAGGGGAAATCTCTTTGCCGACCATTATAACGCGGAATAGAACTAGACGAGCTGAATTTTTTCATCTTATTAAGACTGTTAGGTCATGAGCTTATGAAACGTTGTCAATTTTCGATTATACGAATAATCCCCTGTGAAATAATCCCATGGTGGTTATAATGTGATATTTTATTACGTAGTTTGAAGTGAATAACCTTGAAGGTCGACTAGGTCCAGTGTTCCCGTGTCCAATTTCACAGGGAAATATGAAGCACGGGCAACTTGATTCGTCACATAAAATGATTTCGAGTATCATTAAGAAAATTCAACAATTGAAGGTGCTAAGTGCATAATACGCTCAGAAACTCAACTGAGTTTGTGAAGTTCTTCCTTTTTCTCAGCAAAAGTACTTTTCAGCATTAGGAGCGAAATATAATATCCATATTTTTGCATAATACCTCATTGATCTGTTATTTCAAGGAAGTCAGTCTTCATAGAATGCGATAAAAAAAACGCTGCAAACACAAAGATTTAATATTTCCATTTTGAATTTAATCATCGTATGTTGTATAAATTTTGAGCAGTTTTTCAATGAGGGATTATATATATGTTCATGTATCAGTTTGGCCACAAAATTTCTACCTCTTTCAGACAAGTATGTTCATGACATGCCGGACCACGAAAAGTACATGGATTTGTCAAATTCTCAAAAAGGTACAAATTTGCTACAATTCCGTCATGATTTGTTCAAGATTGTGGAAAACAACATAGTTAGATTTGTCGGATTTACGAATGAAAGTGTAATATCGCTTGAGAACAGAAGACTGAAGGATTTAGTGGGCACTATAATGTATTTAGTATGCACTATAATATACTAGATCTGAAAGATATCATGAGATTGAGAATTCCCTGCAACCAGACTGCAACAGTTCCTCGAAATACCTACTACAATGACGTTGAATCACTATCACCAGTCATAAAAATGGAAAAAACATCGAATTATTTTTCCATCAATCTAATCTTAGCTTTATGCCCTGTCACCCAAACAATAGTGGTCTACAAGGTTCTACAATGTTCTGTATGTACATTTTCGAAATGAATGGACCCACTACTTGTACTTATGTGTGTTCTTTTGTTCCTTTTTTTGGGAGTTATAAGGTTTTATTAGCTAATTATTAACTACGTCGCATATCTGTAAATAAGAAAATTGTTCTACATTATTAAAATCTGTTGAGGAAAAATAAATAGATAATGTTGTAACAGATGACAGCAACGAATTTTTTACAACATTTCTAATATTCTTCGATATTCATGGGATTTTTGATGAATTGTGAGAGCTTATGTTTATGACATGTTGATGTAATCTTGAAGGATATAATGAGGTTCCTTTTGAATCAATTTAGATTATGTACAAGTTTAGAAAATGATGTAGTTGTAATACTTTTCATTCTTGAAAAAGCACAGTGCAACCTGTGATTTTGTTCGTTTGACTATACATCATGCGATTGTTAAAGATCAAATTGAGCGTTTATTTAAAATCGTCCTCGCTATTCCATTGGTAGCTACTTAGCACGCGATATAGGTCGTGAACCTTCGCTAGAGTTCTGCCCAAGATTTCATGGGTTTGGTTTAATAATAATGTTCATAAAGACAGCATATGGTTGATGAATGAATTATATAATGTTATGTAGCGAATTAAATGAAGTCGTGCAGAGAGTAATTTTCTCAAATAACATGAGCATTGCATACTCCAGAAAATAATATGTTGAAGTTCAGTTGATATCCAATAGAAATTCAATAGGTTATTTCTATTTGTTAAGCTTTTACCTCTCTCGGTCGAATTCAAATCATCGTTAATTCGATATTGTTATGTAAAACAACATATTCGAAATTTTCTTCGACATAGCCGGTAAGAACACAACAATCTTTTTTTTATATAGGGTGTTGTCGTTATCCTGCCTCAAGATATGTTAACTCTTATTCAACCATTCAGTCAATAATGGAGTTATAAAATACTAAGAATTTACTAAATTAACTAAGACTACGATTTCAACTACTTGAGAGTTTCATAAAACTACTACACGTGTTTCACCATTACAATGAATTCTTCAGTTGAGATATACTGAAGAAGCCATGGTAATGGTGAAACACGTGTAGTGTTTTTGTGAAACTCTCAAGTCATGAGAACGGTATAGGCTAAGTTAATAAGAATACTAAGTAAATTATGGATTTTCATCAAGTATCGACCACATAAATTAAATAGAAGTCATTGTAGTTCGTCCTTTGAAATCTGAGGATAAGTAAACAGAAATAGGAGAATTCTGGTGGAAGTTACTTGTTTTCAGGGGCATTACTTTTTCTTGGTTAAAGCTCTGCGTTTCTTTGAATATACCAATTTTAATTTGCAAAGTCTATGCTTTTTTTCATAGATCTACAAATTGGAAACTAATATCTGCTGAAGTAGGTCGAATTACAACGAATATATTACGATATAGTAAAAACAGGGTTTTACAAAAATTAAGATAGATATTAAATGTGAACGGAGCCTGAACTTAAATTGTTTTTGGAGGTTAGTTTTTTGTTTTGACATCTTCAGTCATTTATAAATTGAAGCATGGAAACGTTGAGCATTAGCCAACGTGTTGAAGTAATTAATAGTAGTGTTCTTTCGTACTGATTCAACTGATGGAACTTATGTGATTTAAGTGAAAGTGATTTTGCAATCAGAACACATTCATTCACTTAAAGTCCGAAATAATGCGCTCACTTCCATGTATATAAATACTATTGCCTATTACGAAAATGGACGTTCAAACAAAAGTGCAATCAGCGCCCTTCGTAATTTTTTAGGCCCACATAATCGACCAACCGCGAGTGCTATTGAAAATATTGTGAATAAATTCCAACTGTGTCAGATATTGCGTTGTGCAGAAAGTTCAGCCGAAAACATTGCTGCCGAGAAGAAGAATGTGACGGAAGATCCAAACAACTCTGTTTGACATAGAGCGTCATGTTAAACAATTTGTTGTGCCCCAAATTGTCCACGTCATCGAACCATCTAGCAACTCAAAGGCTAGATTTAGATTTAATGGGGCATTAATGAGATTGAGGAGCAAGTATAAGGAGGTGTTACGATCCGTCTTATTGTAACATCCTTTATAACCTACGTACAACTCAACTCATATCTGCTTAGGAACAACCTGAGTGCTGCAACTGCATTCATGTTATTATTAACCAAAAACCTTTTTTCGCGTGGTTCAAACCTATTTCGGAAACATTTCGTAATGGACGTCACCAGTTCGTGTATCGCTAAAATGCCATGATTTCAAAACGGTGACGTCATCAAAGAAATGTCAATGTTGTTAATTCAATTTCGCAGTTCGAAAGTTCGAAGTATGCCAAAACTTGTTCCCAAACCTGACTAAATCATTTCAAACTATTTGATGCGTGACGTCAACAGTTCGATACGAAAATACGAATATTTCAAAATGGACGAAATAGTTTCGAAAAATCATCGCGCGAAAAGTCGTCGGCAATCAACCGCACCAACATAATAAAGTCAACAATGAAATAGATGAGAGGTCGTCGCTTTGGGTGCATAATGCACGATTCAACTATTCGTGACCCGAGAAGGAAAACGCCCAACATTTACCAGGAATAGAAGGGTTATTTTTTTGCATCTCTGAATTAAACACACCTAGTATAAATCTTCAGTTTCTTAACCTTTATCGCAGACGACATGCCAGCTTCACGCCAGCGCATTTCTCGCGTCTCTCGACGTCGCAATTAAACCTTGTTTGATTTCCTAATTAAAAGTCTCTCACTTGTTCGGAAAATTTATGGGATTTTCTTGAAACCCCAAAATACTCATTTATTCCATTGGACTTTTAAACTATATCAATTTTACATGAAAAAACCTGAAGAAAATAATATGATTTCTATGAACTTGTTCTCTTAGTTGAATGACTTTACCATGTGAATTTTGAATTTCAAATTCTCATATGTTGGTACATGTCTACCCTTTTTACTTCATATAAGACATTTTTAAACGTTATTTGGCGCTATTTTTCATCAAGAAAGAACTCTATAAATCGAATATTCTTTTCTGCAAAACTCTTACCCAAATAGTTCAGAGCTACGAGAGTTTAAATTCAATTTGCGGGTTCGAATATTTTCCAAAAACTGCGGCTATTCAATGAAATCTAAAGATGAATAAAAAAGGTGTCAAAATAGGTCTTCGTGTAAAATACAGCGGTTTTCGAATTCTTCGGAAAATCAATTAGTTCCTAAGTGGTTTCAGCCCAGGGAAGTGGAAAATTTGATTAATTCCAAAGAAAATATATAAAAAAATTACGAAAAGCACTGCCGTGAAGGCAGGAGCTTTTGAGCGCTCGTACATGCAACTTGTAGGTAGATTCGCATTTTCCAGTTTTAGAAACCAATTGAAGGAATTTTTGACAGCTGTCAAAAAAATTCTGAAACTTAGGCGAAACTCCAGACTTCATGTCGCTGCTTCAGCTGATCAATTTTGTTTCGATAATTCGCTAGAATTTTCTACGGTATCTATGGTCTTGGTGATGCGGTCTGGACAACATTTTGCACGTACTTTGAATACATTATTCCTCAGCTAGATGCATAATTTCATTCCAATCCGATCAGTGGTTCCGAAACTATCTGGAAAAAAATATTTTGAACGGCCATATTTACGGAACCCCTAGTCTCATTTTGCTTATTGATGAACGTGACCGCGATATTCGCGATCCAAACCCACCCTGAAAATTTCAAGTTCCTAGGCCTTTCCGTTCAAAAGTTACAATTTTCTATGGTTTCTATGGTTCTGGTCATGCGATCTGGACAAAATATTGCTTCAATATATCATTCTCGATTAAAATACAAAATTTCATCTCGATCGAATCCGAAGTTTCGAATTTATCGAGAAAACAAAATTTCAAACGACCGTATTTACGGAACCCCTTGTATAATGTTGCTCATAGATGAACGTGATCACGACATTCGAGATCCACACCTATCCTGAAAATTTCAAGTCCCTAGGCATTTCCGTTCAAAAGTTACAATTTTCTATGGTTTCTATGGTTCTGGTCATGCGATCTGGACAAAATTTCGCATGTAGCTGAAACACCTCATTTTCCATCTGAGTGCAAAATTTCATCTCGATCGAATCTGTAGTTTTCAAGTAATCAGGGAAACAAAACTTTGAACGGCCATATTTACGGAACCCCTGGTGGAATTTGGCCCATTAACGAACTTAACCGAGGCATTTGGGATCTGAACCTACACTGAAAATTTCAAGTCTCTAGGTTGATCCGTTCGAGAGTTATCGTGCTTACGGCCGGACGGACGGCCGGACGGACGGACAGACTCGAATTTTCCGACGGATTCGTCATCAGTGAGTCGAACATAGTCGATTGAGACCATTTTCGGCTCAAAATTCGAAAAATACAGACATCGTGACGAAATGATATAGCCCTCGTGTAGGTAGTACGAGCGCTCAAAAACAGAAACAATACTTCTCTGTTCCGAAAAAATTTCATGGGTAAGTTGATACTAGGAGAAATACTTGATAGGTGTTGATTGAAGAATATGGAACACAAGAAGGGTAGATATAGCAATAAAATAATTTCATTCGAAGTATCCGCTTCAACTTTTAACAGTATTTTAAGAAAGACAACTTTGGAGAAATGGCACATAAAAAAATTATGAAAAGCACTGCCGTGAAGGCAGGAGCTTGTTCTGGAAACAAATTAAAAATATTTTTGACAGCTGTCAAAAAAATTTCAAACTGAGGCGAGACTCCAGACTTCACGTCAGTGCGTTAGGTGACAAATATTTTTTTTTCGATTCTTCGCTATAATTTTCTACGGTATCCATGGTTTCGGTAATGCGATCTGGACAAAATTCGAACGTAGTTTGAGTACCTTATTCTTCATCTATGTGCGAAATTTCATTACAATCCAATCAGCTTCAGGAAAAAAATATTTTGAACGGCCATATTTACGGAACCCATAGTCAATTTCCGTTAATTACGGTCGTTACCGCGACATTCACGATCCAAACCTAACCTGAAAATTTCAAGCCCCTAGGTCTTTCCGTTCGAAAGTTATAATTTTCCATGGTTTCTATAGTTCAAGTCATGCGATCTGGGAAAAATGTAGCTTGAATATATCATTCTCCATCAAAATACAAAATTTCGTCACGATCGAATCCGTAGTTTTGAAATTATCAAGAAAACTAAATTTCAAACGACCATATTTACGGCACCCCTAGTCTAATTTTGCTCATTGATGAACGTGACCGCGACATTCGAGATCCACACCTATCCTGAAAATTTCAAGGCCCTAGGCCTTGCCGTTCGAAAGTTATAATTTTCTATGGTTTCCATGGTTCTGGTCATGCGATCTAGTCAAAATATCACCTCGATCGAAAAAGTAGTTTCGAAGTAATCAGGAGAACAAAATTTCGAACGGCCCGATAACGAACTTAACCTCGGCATTCTAGATTCGAACCTACCCTGAAAATTTCAAGTTTCTAGATCATTCCGTTCGAGGGTTATGGTGTATACGGACAGACTAGAATTTTCCGACGGATTCTTCATCAGAGAGTCCAACTCTGTCGATTGAGACCATTTTCGGCTCAAAATTCGGAAAATACAGACATCGTGACAAAATGATATAGCCCTCGTGTAAGTAGTAAGAGCGCTCAAAAATGTTGAGATGAGGAGAATATGGTACTGCGGAAAAATAAGTTCAAGTAAAAAAAAATTAATATAGAAACTTGACATCAATGAAACGAGATGGAATTGTTAGTCCGTTTATTCGTAATCAGGGGCATTGTACCTTTATTAGAAATAGAGAATACATAGACCAGACTGTGCTCTCATATGGGGGAAGCATTTATGGCTTGGTTCCGCCTCGGACACAGAATCTTCAGGAAATTTCCAACTTGTCCAATGGAATAACGACACCCACCAGTGACCACATCAATACAGTAAATAAACTTATTCAGTCAATAATGCTCAGAAGACCAGTGGACTACGAGTCCACAGAGGATACATAAAGGATGACATTCATCGTGCGTGAGTTAACACTAACCATGGAATAACAATCTTGAAACTGGGAATATTATTAGCTTTAGGCATCTCACAAACCAACGCGATAACTTCGCGGAGGATTTGTGACCGAAATTCTCGGCGAATATTCGTTCAAAAACCATCGCAATCGAAACGACCAAAACTAAACTGGTCTATTAGGCGCCATAGAAACAGTAAAATGCATATCGGATGCTGTGCGAATATTCGCAAGCGGCGCGGATTATTCGCGTTGGTTTGTGAGATGCCTTATTGGGGAAGAAGACTTCGTGCGTTCGTTGATGACAATAGTAGCAATTTCAAAACGTTGACTTCCACAAGGATCGGTTTTGTCTCCCCTCATTTTTGAGCGCTGAATTATGTATTTATTTATTGCAAAAACGGCATTTCTCTAAGTGATGTAAAAATAATAGATTTTGAGGCTTGGAAGATAAACCACCATATTCTGAGTACTACCCTGAAAATATTGTTATTGCGTGAACCATTTGGAAGGAATTTTTGAAGTGAACAAACCCATGATATTTGATCAAAATCGGACCTCAGATTCCAAGAATATGGCTATCGTAAATTCAGGTCGAAATTCATGAATAACCTAATAGCCTTGGAACACGAAACAATCAACTTTTCTGGAAGGCCTGGATGACCTGCATTCCCCACTAGGCTATGGCCAACTACTCATGAAACACCCTGTATAACTTCCCTCATCTAGTATTAAGTCATAATGTTAATAGGATATCCCATTATATTCATGGCATAAGATATTGCCCAGACGCCCGACGCCCTTTCCACCTGATTTTATCTGGGGATTATGGCGTTTTGCAATGTATTAACGCAACCGAGCTGTGGAAGAAGCAGGTGAGTGTAACAACTCAGAGAAATGATTCAATAATGTTTTTTTTTTCATGATTCTACTCAGATGAAGTGAAGGACGGAAAGAATTGCAATGTGAAGGGAATCTACTCGACAAAGATACCACAATTCTAATAGAATTAGCCGATTTTTGATGGAAATCCATAATCAAACTTACAATAGAATAACATTTCCACTACATTGGGTTGAATTCTACTGTGGAATTCAACCCAATGTAGTAGTATAATATTAGTTATTCTTTTGTAAAATAAAAAACACAGTTAATGCACAAATGTTTGAAAACATTTCAATAGGCACCCATTTTCTTTTTCGATAAAAGAAAGATTTCATATTGTCTAGGCAAATTTTCTTGTTATTTCATGACTCGCTAACGAGCGGAAAGGCTTTGTTGTAGGGAATATTCTATTATCTTCAATCATGTTAATACACACTCCGGGTTGAATCCAAAAATCCGTCCGCCTACCTGAAGGTTTCGAAAAACTTCGGAAGCATACTGCATAGATCTCTCTCTATTTCTAGAATCGGATTCATCAATGATGGACTGAGAATAATACGGGTTAATATAGAAAAAAAATCATTGCCGAAAAGCATTCGAGACATATGAAAATAAGAATCAGAACGTCTTACTATGATAGGCTTACAAAATATTCCTTAAAATTCAAGACACTATAAACAAAACTTGATCTGTTATGTTGGTTACTCATCAACCCAACGAAGTCTAACAAGGAACGCTCGCTAAACGTAGTTTCCGTTATTGGACGACAAGGCGATCACCAGCGATTGCTGTTTTTTTTCTTGGAGGGTATGAAAGAGGGTGAATCTTCATAGAGACCCAGTTATGCCCAGAAGTGCCAGTTGTTTACTGACTAAACACCCTCCTACACTGGAGATTGAAAGTTTCCGGCCAAAAGTCTATAAACCAGTTATGTCATGATCATTATTAACCCTCACAGGCCTCACACGATAAAGCGAGTAGAGATTCGTATTTTCTCTATCTTTATATATAAAAATTACGAAAAGCACTGCCGTGAAGTCAGGAGCTTTTGAGCGCTCGTACATCCACCTTGTAAGTAGATTCGCATTTTCCAGTTTTAGAAATCAATAGAAGGAATTTTAGACAGCTGTCAAAAAAATTCTGAAACTTAGGCGAAACTCCAGACTTCATGCCAGTGCTTCAGCAGACCAATTTTTTCTCGATACTTCGCTAGAATTTTCTACGGTATCTATGGTCTTGGTGATGCAATCTGTACAAAATTTCGCACGTAGTTTTTATTTCCCAGCTAGATGCAAAATTTCATTCCGATCCAATCAGTAGTTTCGGAACTATCAGTGAAAAAATATTTTGAACGGCCATATTTACTGAACCCCTAGCCTAATTTTGCTCATTGATGAACGTGACCGCAATAGTCGCGATCCAAACCCACCCTGAAAATTTCAAGTTCCTAGGCCTTTCCGTTCAAAAGTTACAATTTTCTATGGTTTCTATGGTTCTGGTAATGCGATCTGGACAAAATATTGATTTAATATATCATTCTCGATTAAAATACAAAATTTCATCTCGATCGAATCCGTAGTTTCGAAATTATCGAGAAAACAGAATTTCAAACGACCGTATTTACGGAACCCCTAGTATAATTCTGCTCATTGATGAAGGGGAACGCGACATTTCAGATCCACACCTATCCTGAAAATTTCAAGTCCCTTGGCCTTTTCGTTTGAAGGTTATGATTTTCTATGGTTCTGGTCATGTGATCTGGAGAAATGTAGCTTGAATATATCATTGTCCATTAGTATACAAAATTTCGTCACAATCGAATCTGTAGTTTTGAAATTATCAAGAAAACTAGATTTCAAACGACCATATTTTCGGAACCCCTAGTATAATTTTGCTCATAGATGAACTGGATCACGACATTCGAGATCCACACCTATCCTGAAAATTTCAAGTCCCTAGGCGTTTCTGTTCAAAAGTTACAATTTTCTATAGTTTCTATGGTTCTGGTCATGCGTCGGACGGCCGGGCGGACAGACTCGAATTTTCCGACGGATTCGTCATCAGTGAGTCGAACATAGTCGATTGAGATCATTTTCGGCTCAAAATTCGAAAAATACAGACATCGTGACGAAATGATATAGCCCTCGTGTAATAGTACGAGCAATCAAAAATTACGTGTCACGTTGTTTGTCCAGGATGAACTAATATCATACTGAACCGATTTTAATCAAATTTTGCACACTGTGTGCAATTTGATCCAACTTAAAAGATAGCAAAGTAAATATCTCAATTTATAGTTGCAATATTTTCTTATTGAAAATTATTTTTTTACGAAGACTGATAATTATCCACGCGGCAATACGGATCTCAAATCGACGACATCTCGTCCCCACTACATCCGATCTGTCGACCATAGCGATAACATGCGAGGAGTGATGCCAAGTTTGTGGGTCTTTCCCAAAACTGAAGAAATTTGGAACTGTTCGAAAACTGGGGAATAACTTTTGAAAAATCAAGGTTAGGGCTAAGGCAGGGTGAGGTTACGGTTAGGTTAGGGTTAATAGTAATTCTACTGGCTTGAATAGTTTACTACAATATAATTAGACGTAGACCTTAGCTACAGCAACTCGTGGCCGAGTCTGCTAGTATCTTATAATGCAGATGAGGTACTTCGCTTCTTTTATTAATGAAATTAAACTATTATCCATTTTGCCGGAAGAGTTCATAAAGTTGATGCAATTCCCATAATTGTATTCCAGGTAAGTTCTGCTTTTATGAATTCATCTTATGCGGAGAACACATCAGCACACATCGGCAATAAGAGAGCTTGGACTTACTGTATTCAGGAGTAGACTGAGGAAAATGTTAGTAAGCAAGGCGTATTACAGTGTCCATGAATACCTATGTGATGCTGATTTGCAGGTTTAAAATATAAATCTGTTCTCAATAGGTGAGATAACTATGCTTCATCATTTTCATATTCCTTAAATGTATTGTACTTTTTTGTTTGTTTTCTTTCTATTGACGTGCCCATACATATGTATATCGAAGGGGGTTGAATAAATCATTATATTCACATCATTGATTATGAACACATTCTGAAAACTTTCGAGTAAAATTGTTGAAGTTGAGCTTACTTGCTCGAAGTGTAAATTGTTCGAGCCATTCCTTAATACGAACATAGAGTAATAGAATATTATATTAATCAAAGGTTTGTGTATTGTGTTTCGCTGAATTACATTCGTAACACTTCTTGAAGCCATTGGTTATGTGAGTTATCACGAAACGAATTATATTTTATATTGAAAGATTGAATCGACCAGCAGAGGCGGAAGATGTAGAATATTGAATTCAATGATCTTCGCATATTTGGTTGACAAATTTTGAAAAACCTTTCTAGGGTGTTTTTTATTTTAATAGTGTTAACAAGTTCATGAAATTTCAACTAGAACTTTTCCTAATTTTATTTACGCATCCAGTGCTAGCAAAACAACAATTTTATTCGAAAAGAAGATGGTAGATGAGCATATTAATAAAGATCAAAGTGTAGTTTTCTGTTTTCGTTTTATTGATTATATTATGTATATGCCTTGATGGATTCAATAGTCTTCTCTCAGCTTAGGTCAGAATTTTTTTATTAGATATAATGTATATACATAACCTGTCGCCAATCGTATTTTTTTTTCATTGAGTGTAGATGCAATTTTGTTTTCGTGCGCTTGTTTCTTTGAACAATTTTTTTAGGTTGTAATTTTCGAATTTTGGATCTTGAATGCTTTCAAACGATTAGGTTGAACTCGCATATAAAGAATTCGTGGTAGTGGGTAATTCAATTCGGTCCGTACGTCCGGCGGCCGTAAATACGATAATTTTCGAAAGAAAAGACCTAGAGATAAAAACCGCCGAAGGCTTTCGTAGATATAGCCATTCAATATTTATTTTCTCACTAGCAGGCCCGGCCACGCGTTGCTGTGGCTAAGGTATACGTTGGATTATTATTAACCCTAACCTAACGTTAACCTAACCCAACCCTCACCCTTACCATAACCCTTACCTTTATTCTCAGCCTTATTTGGATCTCAAAAGAATTTTCATATCCGTAAGTAGGTATATGTTATGATCAATGTGTGAGATGTTCGATATAGAAAAAAAATACCTCAAAAGTTGGATTGAAACCTCCACCCTCAATTATGTTTGAACCAAATGATGTCATATAATGTTTAGATAGAGGTTCTTGTCCTGAAAGTAACGAATTCAAAGGTTCGGGTGGCGTTGTCAGTTGTTGCAATTTGATTTTCATCTAGAATGATTTTTCAAACAACATAATCTTGGGGGTTCGTTCTGATATCTCAGAGCATTGCAGTATTTCCAAAAGACACCAATATATTGCTAGCATAATCGAATGTGGGATCATATCTAAATGCCAAACTCCCAAAGTTGATCATTTCATTGGATTCTATATTTTGTTGTACCTCGCCTGAGATCGATAATATCGATTCTTCTGGAGCTGGGGCAGATTTTGATTGAGAACCTCTCATTCTCTTTGCTCATTGTCTCGATCATTACGAACACGCCCAAAACACAACGATATATATCAAACACAGTGATAAACTTCTGAGCAATCTCTAGAAACACGATAAACTTCACTCACACAAGTGTCAAAATTCTCATGAAATATAAGTAATCTATGATTGTTCGCATTGGTCGGAGGAAAAAAGAAAGCCTTTTTTTCTTTTCCGTACGGTTTTTCCGGGAATATTTCGTTGTATACAGTTTTTCGTGATAATAATGAACACAACTGAAAAAGAATTATGAAATTTGGTGCAGTCGTTTGAACGTGATGCTTTTACATACATAAACCATAGATCCTCTTTTATTAATATAGATATACTTATTCGAAAAAGAACCTATCTTTTTCTGAAAACATCGTATCTCGAAAACGAAGCAAATTAGAATTCATGATTATGGGATTAAACAATCTTGATTTCTGCTGAAGAATCTATCCTGAGCGTTTTCTGGTGCAAGCCTGGGTCACCTTGTAGGGAGGCGAAAAACATAAATTTGTTTCGATTTAGATATTGTTTCGACTGAATTATCGAATAATGGAGTGTCGACGAAGAAACTGAATCCGAATCCAGACCCTGTCAATCTTTTGTTATTCTTAGTTAATGTATTATGTTCAATAAAATGAAATTAAATAAATGAGCGTAGACCAATGTCACGTGCTCTCGTTGACTTTCGTTCGACTAGTGGGTATCCAGCATTAGACTTTTGAGTCAAAAAAGAGATATCAACTTACCATTTCTCGCTTCAAAATAGCAAGTTGGGCATCTAAGTTCATAGACTTCCTTCCATGTCCGATGGACGATGAATCAGAAGCTCCGTTTACACTATTATAATGATGGAACCCTAGATGACCTGATCCGAATGACGAAAGCGCCCCTTGGTGACTTCTCATAGATGAGGATCGAGCAGGGGTTGTAGGATTAGAATAATTTTCATCAAGATTGAAGCCGCTCAGGCTTTTCGGGAGTGGTGGCAGGCCATGAAGAGAAGACATTGTCTTTAACCTGAAAAAAGTTATGAAAATGTACTATTCATCATTCCAAAAATGACGAGGTTTTCCACTAATATAATAATAATAATAATAATAACTTTATTACCCAACAGAAAACTTTCCAGTAACAGGGTAACATCTTACATTAACTCGATTATAAATATATGTGTATACCCTTAAAAACAAAACTAAATAGCCGGAACTACAATAGAGAAAAAAACATAAAAGACTAGGTACTGAAAATAATCCAATTTCAACTCTATTTGCACATTCCCAAAACCGATACACAGGCGCCCGTTGAAGAATGTTCACCCTAGATAGCAGGAATGGGCAGTCAATCTTTCAACTTAAGAGTTTCCGAGCGAACCTCGCGCACTGCTGAACCTGACGTTTCAAGTATAGTTGAGTTGAGAGCGTGAAGATCAGCACCAAGCTTAGGATTTATGCCTGTTTTTCAGTATACAACATTTTTCAGGTCAGATGCGTTGCATAAATTGGGAACCAAATCAAGTTAGTGTACCCAATTCACTGAGAATTCTCAAAGCACTGATCATCGAACTCAGAACAGAAATCCCAAAGATTCACAAGCAGATGCGCACAGTTCCCCGATAACTCAGCTCGTGAACCAAACAGGGAAGCTAGGCTTTGCTGATAAGTAAGTCGTTCTAGGAACAAGTTCATCCAAGATCCCAAAAAGTTTGGTGTAAAATAAATCCAGAGCTTCATTAACACTCCTAAATTCTTCAATAATGACCCGATTATAGAACTGATTGAAACCAACAAAAAGGGTAATCAGCCCCCCCCAAAGTTATAGCGTGTATTATTTTTCTTTGGAAAATTCACTTGGCGCTCGGGAGATTCCAGAGATAAGAGCATACTCAATGCCGAATGGTATGGATTCTCAGAAACGAAAGGGAAATCAGAACGAGTTATCGACCCCTCAATATTATTACTCGCCAGAGCCAAGTCCAGCAGGCCGCGATCCTCGTTGCGAACAGAGTTGAACTATCACAAACCCAGGAGACTGTCACAAACCCAGGGAACAGAAGTTCCTCAAAATAAAAGAATTGGGACCACCGCTAGCATCAGCTAAGTCGGGACAATTGAAGTCACCAACAAATAACACAGTCTCCCCTGAGAAACTCAACACCAATGAAGTTGTAAAAGTCTCGAGCTGGAAAACAGCTATATCAGGTGGAATATAAACTACACACACAACAAAAGGAAATGGCTCAGTAAAACGACACAAAACCACATCTATCAACTGGACACGATCAGGCAAAATTGCTCCATCTATAATACTGAAAGCTGCATTGCCAGAAGCTGCAAGCAGAATTCCACCGCCACGAGATTTATCAACCCTACCAAACTGTCTATCACATCTTATCACTTTATATCCCGGCGGAAACAATTCACCATCGAAAATCGAGTCCCCAAGCTATGTTTCTGTTATACATATTGAATCATATGTATATTCACATGCCGGTTTGAAAAATGGTAATAACTTGTTGAGTCCTCTAGAATTTGGATAATAAATAGTATCATATCATAATTGGACCAATTCCTTTGGCGGAAAATTCTGAGTTAATGAAACTCACGATGAATCTGGAAGAAGAAATTCATTGCATATGTGCAATAATGAATAATTTCAAGGAAATTTACATAGTTTGACGTTTATCTTCTACATTCGTGAAGAAAAAAATTTCCGTTGCAGGAGGATTCCTTTGAAACCAAACGACCCTCATTCAAAACTATCCACACTGGATTAACTGTCCAGAAAACGTCAACCTATGTGAATTTTCTTGAAATCATTCATTATTGCACATATGAAATGAATTTTTTTTTTCGGATTCGTAGTTCTGTATTCCTACTAAATCATATATATCTCAACTCATTCCCAACAGATATTTGAGCATAATATCTAAAAAAAAAAGTTTAAGATCCCATAAGGGTCGAAACGAAGTACGCGCAGGTAAGTCATGATGGAGCCGGTTGAAAGAAATAAAAAAACGCCTCCAAACGAGGATTTCCCTCATTAAAGAAAAGGAGGAAAACAATGTTTCGTTGGATACTTTTTCGGTCATAAATCGAATTTTAAAAGTAGAAGGATAGGTAGGTACCAGTTTTTTGTCATTATCTCTCAGTGTTTTCTAGCTTAGATCGGCCGGAGACGATGACAGGAGAATTTTTTATTCAATTGAGACTGGCGCTTTGATTGATAGCGACTATTTTTCCTGAATATACCAAGTCCGATCCCAGTTAAACATAATTTTTCTTTAATGAAAAATAGTTCTTTATTTAACAGTTCAGATATTTTGTACATTCCTTATCGATCGAATGAAGTGATGAGGAATCAGTTCAATAAAACTTTGTGTAAAATTGACAGCATTTTTTTCCCAAATTTTATTCAATAATATTTTAGGATTCTCTTTTGTTCAGGACTAATAATATAATATTTTATTGTCGATTATCCATCAAAACAAATGCAAAGTTTGACAAATTGATTCTATTTCTGACATATATTATGTTGTTCACTAACAACTATACTATAATTTTAAGAATTTTTTAGTAAGTACAACTTTGGAAATAGTACATTCAAGTTCTTTGCTATACAATCTACAAGTAACTGTTGAGGAAATATTAATAAATGATGATGATAAATTTCAAATCCACATAAAGGTGAGGTTCAGACAGTGTGAATTGCGAACCTCAAAAATAAAAAACATTAAATTCAAATTCGGATTAAGTCAGCAAAGATTTCGATATATTCCTTTATAACATCAAATCAAAAATAACTAATTTATTGAGTGATGTTTGGTCATTGAAACTCAATATGGACAAATATATAAAAAAATATCCATTCGGATTTCGCCTATTTACAAAGTCAACGCATTCTGGCCAAGAACGTACCCTAAAAATTTCAAAACACTAGGCCTTTTTTTCGAAAATTAACGGAGGGCCGGCCGACGGAAGGACATAATCGAATTTGACCACTAATTCTTCATGTGTGTGTCAAAACTGATCGTTTAAGACGATTCTCGGCTCAAACGTCGAAACTTACAGACATTTGGGCAAAATGATGATGCTCTTGTTCATACAGAACAGAAACAAGCGCGCAAAAAGGAAGGCGCTAATACCGCGGACTGCTGAATTATAACAATTCCCTTAATCGTTACCTACTTATGAAAATCCAATAGCGCTAACTTTTCACACGAGTGATTCCAAGAATTTATAATTAGAAATGAAGGTAAACTAAAACAATCATCACTATTAGAAATCATTACTCACCAATTCTGCTCCGCCAAGAAAGCCAAGAACGATCCCGATACATAAACAAAATGAAACTGAAACAATCACATTCCCATTTTTAACAATTGGCCAGAACATTCGTAGGTGTGCATAAATAAAGAAGAAAAGAAAGTAGAATTGATACTTGCTGAAGAGTCCGACGAGAATCCACCGCATCAAAAATACAATTTCCAGACCTGCTCACAGACCTGCTGTTATCCGATTTGTATCATTATCAATAAGTAGGTATAGAAAACGTATTTCCTTTCGGTGCAATATTCTCGATTCCAGTGTATCGAAAGAAAATGGAGGGTGTCAAGAGAATGGTCAGATAGATACGCGGTTGGAGGGATGCTGAAATATTGTATCACTCTAGAAGGCATCTATGTTGGAAAAAAAAATGATCTTGCGTTCCCAGAGTCGGACCAAAAAACGTTCTAAAACAGTCGTTCCAGACTAGAAGTAAAAGTTTTCAGAATCGAATATAGAATTACCAGCAACGAGTCCCACGGCTGTCGCAGATATCAGGTTGGTTACGCATTATACCTATTCGGTGGCATTTGATATCGTAGTATTCAATTTTATTCTTTGAACGCCGGACAGGCAGATAAACAGACTCTAATTGAGCGCTCGTACGACTTACACGAGGGCTATATCATTTCGTCACGATTTCTATATTTTTCGAATTTTGAGCCAAAATGGTCTCTATCGATAAAGTTCGACTCACTGATGAAGAATCCGTTAAAAAATTCGAGTCTGTCCGTCCGTCCGGCCGTATACACGACAACTCTCGAACGGAACTACCTAGAAACTTGAAATTTTCAGGATAGGTTCGAATCTCAAATGCCGCGGTTGAATTCGTTATTGGGCAAAATTCGACCAGGGGTTCCGTAAGTATGGGCGTTCAAAATTTTCTTCTCCTGGTTACTTTGAAAATACTGTTTCGATCGAGGTGAAATTTTGACTCAGATGAAAAACGACGTGTTCAAGCTACACGCAGAATGTTGTCCAGATGGCATGACCAGAACCATAGAATCCATAGAATAGTACTACTCCGTAATTCAAAATTTACTACGTCTTCAGTGAGAATGAGATAAGCCAAATTTCCACTTGAGGGATATTGCCAGTAAAACGAACTGTTATCTCAATATTGTGGTAGCCCAAACTCGAAGATTGAAAGTACAGGATGCCGTCCAAGAACCTATATCGATGATTTGTGGAACACTTCAATATTTTTTTATGATAAAATTTGTATATTTATCGTGATACACGAAATAAATATTTGTTTAGCTTCATTAAAACACATAATTAGGAGTTCCTGGTACTCCAGAAGCAAAATCGGTGAATTAAACTATGTATGTAACTCTTTTCTTGAAAAGTAGGAAACGCCACATAGTTAATTGAGACCTTACGTCCTTCGAGCTCGAAATTCGATCCTCGGTGGAGCCCGAGATGTTGCGGTTAAATATCCTTATGAAAAGTTTCGCGGCAACTTTTCATGTTTTTCGACCTTTTTCGAACGTTATTTTCGTACGTTTGGAATTCGAAATAGGGGACGTTTCGGGTACCGTCGAAAAGACTTTTTCTCGAAACGCGAGGGCATCTTAATTGTTGTAGAGATTGTGCCTGGCTAACTTTGATCGGATTTTTGATGAAATGAGTCTTATTTTGTGTAACATACAGAAAAACGGTTTTCTCAAAAACGAAGCGAGATACGAAAAAATCTCGAGGGTCAAAAAATTCGTATTTTCATGTGCTAAATCCCAGGTGGAATAAAAATATAGAAAAACATAATAGTGGCGTACAATGATATTAATCATATAACACTTGTGAGACGCCACTATTATTAATTCTTGTGATATCCAAAGAAGGCCCCCAAATAAGCATGGCAATTTTCATCAACATCAGACGAATCGTTTTTGAGCAATTCATAAAAAAATTTTTTTTTTTACAAACATTGACGGTATCTCTAAAACGAAGCAAGTTAGGAAACATGATTCTAGAAATACATTTGTTTATTTTTCTCGAAAAACCTATCCAGAACGTTTGACGTTTTGACCTTGGGTCAGAGTTGAGAAAATTCATATTTTTTTGAAAAGAATTTAAAACCATAATTTGTTTTTGTCGATTTTATCCATTGAAGGAAAAGATGAAACAGAAATAGAATATAATTTCCTATTCCATGTAGACATTTTACTTAAATTCATAATTTTCAATTACTGCTTGAAAATGAATTACTATTTCAGGGACTCCCATAAACGTCCACCTGACGTGAAGTCAAGAGCTTTTGCGCGCTTGTGTGAATTCAAGAGCTTTTGCGCGCTTGTGTGAATTCAAGAGCTTTTGCGCGCTTGTGTGAATTCATTAGCAGAGCGGTCACCCACAAGGTACGCTGCCTGGCTTCAAGTATCATCAAAGTAACCCCTAGTTTATAAAAGACTGATCAAACCGTAGTTTAATTGACGCAACATTCAACTTAACATCGATGTCAACTCAATTTGGGTTTCTGAAATATTGTTCAGTGGAAACTAATCTTACTAATCTATGATTATTTGGATTTGACATGAGGTCACTCTAGCGAAACTATCGAACCATCTATGTCGAACCAAATCATTGGCATGCTCTCTGCTGGTGATGGTTCAATATTGATATTGAATTTCTTCAGAAATTGTTCAAATATAAACCGACTCTATGTTATGTTTTAATAGATATATTGCCTTGGTCATGAGCCTAGTGACAATCTGTTTGATCACCGACTTGATGAATAAAATAAAAGGATATGAAAAATGATTTCCTTCCAGGTGTAAAAATTCATAAATGTTTTGTTATAACCACTATCATAACCTTACACTGTCGAAGAACAGTTTTTCTTTTATTAGTTTTTTGTCCCTAGTGAATTCACAATTCAGGCATCATCATAATTTTATAGAACTTTCTCAATTCTCAGACATCCACAACATCCATGACCTAGCCGGGATTCGAACCCAGTACCTACGGAACCCTAGCCACTGTGTAGTCCACCAGACCACCGGGGCAGTCCCAAAGAACAGTTGAAAACGAAAAATATTCATTATACAATAACTAAAAAGAATTTCATTGAGCAAGAGTTAATAACATACACGAAAACATGTTATCGATTTCTTTTTAATCATTGCAAAACCCAAATCATCTACTCATAGGTAAATGCAAACTTAATTTATGAACGACGTCGTCTAACAAACGATATGAAACCAATTTTTTAGATCGGAATCAATCGAAGCACTAACTGTGTTGAGGTAAGAAATGCGGAAATATTCCAGCATGTTATCTAATAATAAACGCATTCCGCCAGTTCTTTTGACATCACTGGACTGTTGAGCATTCGTGTTGAAGAGTCAAGCTACACGTTAGTATCTTGACATTTAAATGAGTGTATTTTCACTCGATCGAATATTTAAGCTCATGGGTGAAGTTTATCTTAACAGTCCTTATTAGTATTTACGGAGAGTGAGCTACGACATTACATTTTTATTTCAACATTTCTATCAGGACATGATAAATCAATCCTCGGCTCATACAAATTTCGGAAATGTTCGCCATACATGCGAATAGTGGAGAAATGTATGCTCATTCTATCTTAAAAAATCAAAGTGCAACGTGATTCGCACAAGCATCAAAGCTGTGCGTAAATTGACAAAAATGTGTGGGGTATTTTTAATTCACTTAGTACCCATCACCGATTATTGTATATCACAAATATCTCGAAAAAGGAATATCTTATTTCAATTCCTAAAATTAAACATTGGCAAAAATAATTGAACAGTTACTGAAACGTGAACAATTAACAGTGATCGGCCTACAAACTTCGAGATTCACACATGAGTTTCAAAGAAAATTTACCAACAAAAACGCTGCATATTTCAAACAAAGGTTTATTTTTTCGACTTCTCCAAGTTGCCCAAAAAAACATTTATACATATTTCATAACTCACGAATCATTGGGGATGAAGCTTTCCGTTACGTTATTTTCGATTAGTTCATAACAATAAATATTTTGAATTTCATCAATTATTTTCGTATTGTTTTTCAACAATAATGTTTTTACTTTGCTACCACACATTTTATACCTTTGACGCAAATGCTCGGATTCCCGAGCAAGAAGGGTCACTCCCAGAAAGCAACTGATTTTTGTACCAAATTTCATCCAGTTATCTGAATAGTTTCCGTGAAGAGCTATGTACGGCATACTGATGGACTTTTGAAAAGATTTTTTAATTCTA
Source organism: Aphidecta obliterata (assembly GCA_963966015.1). Lineage (NCBI taxonomy): Eukaryota > Metazoa > Arthropoda > Insecta > Coleoptera > Coccinellidae > Aphidecta > Aphidecta obliterata. The sequence continues at coordinate 13,710,260 of OZ014429.1, read as the reverse complement.
GACAAAATTTTCAGGTGGTTGAACCAATATTCTTCCCGAACGATTCCAAATATTTATAGCTGGTAAACTAATATGGCGAATACGTCAATTCATCCAGCAGAAACCGATATTCAAAATACTCGAAACTAAACTCAAAGAGTTTCATGAACAATATAGTTCACTGAAAAAACCTTACAATGATTGCTGCCACGGGTAAATGCTTCAACCATATTTTTTGTAAGAAAAGTTATTTTCATCGAGTGGATTCCCAAACTTCTCAAAACATCCAAATAACAATTTTTCAACCAGATTGATTTCTCTCAAAAACAGAAGTTCAATTCATCGGTTGGAAAAGAAATGTGTAGTGAAAGTGAACATAAAATGATAAAACCCATGTTTTATACCTACTGTCGCATCCATTTCCGAAGACATCTACTCAATGAGCAACAATTATATAGCAGACAGTTTCTTCTATAAGCGAGCACATAAAAGTTAATCAATCAAAAACTTCGAAGGAATTATGTCTATTGAAAGACGTTATTTGAATAGCCATTTCGAACATGATTTGTTCCAATTTAATTTCGCTTTCTAGAACTCATTCTTAAACATGTAGGTATAAGACGTATGTAACGAAGAAAATATTTCTACTCCAATTCATGACGAAAAAGAACTGCTATGATTGAAAGTTATTTTCATTAGCAACTCAAGAATCTCTTCTCTTCATTCATTGACTGGATATAGAAAGGTGCGAGTAGGTTCAGGGGTGCATTCATCAATTCTATGAATATCTAATGATAAATTTAATTGCAAAAAACAAAACTCAACACGCGAAAATTCCGAGAACACACTGCAGCCCTCAAAATGCCTTATATCCATTCTACTGCCAGATTGGCGAAGATAAACACAATTGTTTCAGAGTTTTGTCAATCTAAAATTTCCAGAATTCCCAAAATTCGTAGAAGCCCTGATGCCCTAGCAAATGTATGTCAAAAACGAGCCGAAAAATTCGAAAAGCACTGTCGTGCAGTCAGGAGCTTTTAAGCGCTCGTTCATCCACCTTGTACCTATGTCGATTCGCATTTTACAGTTTTAGAAACCAATTGAAGAAACTTTTGGTAACTGTCAAAAAAAAATTTCAAACTGAGGTGGAACTCCAGACTGCACGTCAGTGCTTTAGGTGACCAATTTTTTTTTCTATAATTCGCTAAGATCTTGTACGGTATCTATGGTCTTGGTAATGCGATCTGGACAATTTCGCATGTAGTTTGAATACATTATTCATCATCTATGTGCAGAATGTCATTTCAATCCAATCAGTAGTTTCGAAATTATAAAGAAAGAAATATTTTGAACGGCCATATTTACGGAACCCCAGTCTAGTTTTGCTCATTGATAAACGTGACCGCGACATTCGAGATCTACACGAATCCTGAAAATTTGAAGCCCCTAGGCATTTCCATTACAAAGTTATAATTTTCTAAGGTTTCCATAGTTCCGGTCATGCGATCTAGACAAATTCTGCATTTAGCTTGAACACATTCTCCATCTGAGTGTAAAATTTCATCTCGATCGAATCAGTAGTTTCGAAGTTATAAGCAGAACAAAATTTCGAACGACCATATTTACGGAACCCTTAGTCTAATTTTACCCAATAACGAACTCAACCGTGGCATTCGAGATTCGAACCTACCCTGAAAATTTCAAGTTTCTAGGTAGTTCCGTTCGAGAGTTATCGTGTGTCGATACTAGGTCAAATGCAAAACCTGCTTAACGTAAAGAACTACAAATTAAGATCAATTCAACTCTTATCCTTAACATGACCAACAAATACTAAAAGTTACTCACGATGCATAAGAAATCTACAACCGCAGAATTCACCAAAGCAAGACCGCAAGTTGGAATGAGTTTCAAGTGAGATGGCTAAGAAAATGTTGGGTGCGAATAATACTGAAATAATTTTCACTGCATTATATTGAACCTTCAGTTTCGGTTTTTCTTATTGAGATAACTAAACCAAATTCAGAACATAATGAAATAATCCCAGAGAATATGAAGCTCTACAAAGAACCAGAAATGGAGTCAAGAGGGCACAATATCATTCGAGCTGGTGACGAAATAGCATGTCGGTACAACATCATCTCGAAAATATTTTGATAATTTGTTCAATAATATAATAAGCGTTCATATGTCCGTATCGCCACTTCCCTGCTTCGGCCGGCAACCCCCCCCCCCCCCTACTCGACGGCGTTCCTAGGGCCGGTTTAGATCATGTTCGCACGTATTTCCTACCTATTTCGCAATATTCTAACGAAAAATCAAGAATACCTTCTTTCAAAATCTGTTTTGTAAATTAAAATCGGACAACTTCCGACGCATCCAGTCCTTCCGCAAAATAGTGCCTAAAATAATTCAAATCGCAATCACGCAAAATAGTTATTTTCCTAACAAGTGCGGAAAGTGATACTTTCCCGTCAAGCAGTCGAGTGCGGATAAGGCACTTTCCACAAAGCGTAAATGAAACTCTTAATAATAATATTTGCGTGCGGAAAAAACCCCTACTATTCCTTTTGTCAATGCGTGTGTAATACTTTCAAAACACTAGTAGGAAGACTTTTTTTACGCATATGCTTGCCGAAAAGGAAAGCAGGGGATTTTTCCGCACGCAAATAATGATGGGTAGCGTCAATCATGCAATTTTGACATGTCTATGAGCTGAGCGCACAAAAAATAATTTCTAATAACGTCAATTTCAAGACGAAAATTTTTGCTTACATCAGTATCAAGTCGAACACTGTGTTTTCATTTAAGCTAGTAGGAGAAATATTGTTCCTAACTCATGTGAAAAGTACCTTTTCCGCACTCGACTGCTTGACCGAACGACGCGGAGCGATCAGCGGAATTGTCGGCGCGGTTGCTACGAGGGGCAACTTTGGCGTTGCCGCTGACGTCATACAGTGGAAGTGCTTGCTTCCCATCTACATAGATGAATAAATATACCTTCCTTTATCTATGCCCATCTACTGCTATTTGTATTCGATTATCATCTTCTGCACATGCGCTGGTAGTGGCGATACGGACACGTTGACGCTTACCATTACACGTAATGCTCGGGCACCGTTCGACCCGATTCATGGGGGATCGGTTTTTCTAGCGCGCACAAAGGCGCTCGCAGTAGTCGTTTGGACGGTTATTCGTACAGTTGTGATTTCAAGATGAGGACTCACACATAACCTTCCTATTTCTTGTTCGTAGCAACTTACTGGAACAGCCAGCGAAGAAGGATTCCGAGCCGTCCAAACTACCTCCTCTAAATTACGCGTAATATTATACTCCGTTCAAGAATTATTGACATCTCGGGAGGCTGTGGAAAATCGAAATTGAGTTGGTAATAGACTACTCAGTAATATTTTGGGTTGTTTAATTCAGGTTGGTATAGGAAAAACCCTAACTCATAGAGACCTTGGTCTGTTGATTGATAAATGAGAAGAATTTCAGAATTCTGCCAGTACCTACCATTCAAAGAATTTTGGTGAAAAAAGAAGGCAAGTCATAACAGTCTGGAATTAGCAGTGGAAGAAAACCTGTACATTACGATTATTCTTCAAAGCGATATTGATTTACAATACAATTGAAACCAAAGAATATTTCATTATAGATTTCCTTCTTAAACTGGCCAAAGAGCACCTGGATTTCAATCAAAGCCAACATTATGTAATATCTTGAACAAGAAAGTTGATTCTGAATAATTAATAATTGTTATGATCTGTCAAGAAATTCTCAATTTGTTCTCCCTCTTCATTGATTTTAATTCAAATCTATGAGACATGATTCCCCAACATGAGAACCATAAAGCGTTCCTCGAAGACCTGAGGTTTTAAACAATGAATTAATGAAATTTTGATCTTCATTAATGAAAATAAAAAAGAAGAATAACTATTGTTACATTGAGAAAAATGCCCTTCAATGGTATAATTATGTTATTTTATCCAAATCACTTCACTTGTGAAGGGAAACATAGTTTTTGCTAAGGTTTCTATCTGTATTATACGTAGATGTATGGTTTCCCATTCACTTTCCCTATATTTATCTTGAGATTGGAAACGTGCCATATTGTTCACTTATCAGAGGCATTCTGAATAATTGTAATATTTCTCATTAATAATAACACTTTCATAGAAGTTTAAATTAATTCATGACATGGATCGTTTCAATAAATACAAATAAAAAGTGAGTTCTTATAGTATTAATGTTTATATCCCCTTCATCAAATAATTCACAAATTGGTTGGAGTTACAGTACAATTATTGTCGTATCAAGATTCTTCATATACTAGATATATCATTTGATTTCTATTTCTGTCTTATTATATATTACTTTTTCACCGATCCATTCACTTGGACGCGTGTAATGCGAAAGCATTCCACGATTTTTTTTTTCGTCATCAAACCTGAATTCCCATGTTTGAACAGCAGTCGAATATTCGACTGAGCGAGTTCGATAATTTGTCGATACAACAATGATTAAATTGAAATACTGTTAGTATACAAGCATCGTAATCGTATGTGAGATTAAAAAAAATTTTTTGCAAGAACAGTTACTTTTTGTAACCAGAAAAAAAGCCTCGACTGGACGTTCAAGGCCTGCTTCGATGTCAATAATTCTTGAATGGAGTATACACGTTACACCCGTCTGGCCCCGGCTTAACGCTTTTGTTCATAGAAACAAGCGAGCAAAAATGCCGTACTAGCATTCTTTAACGGATGACCCAACTTTTCTTACCCGATAACCGTTTTTGCGCGTTGAAGGGGGTTATCATTTTGTCCCAATTTCTGTAATTTTCGAATTCGAGCCGAGAATGGTTCATAACGATTAGGATTAACTAACCGATGAAGGAAGCGTGGTCAAATTAAATAATGTTCATCCGGCCGTCCGTATGTCCGTCTGCAAACACGATAATTTTTGGAAGAAAATGCCTAGAGTTTTGAAATTTTCAGGGTGAGTTCGCGCGCCAATTGATTTCCTAAACGGGCCACCAGAGTTTCATAGATACATATAGCCATCTAGCCATCATAATTACGTTAACAAGCTGATGAAATTCTCTTCTACCGACACTTTTTCGTATTCAGAAAGGATTATTAAACGTACAAATCATGGGATTCCCTAGGCAGAGCGTGTTGATCATCCATTTATACAATGTCATTCAGAACACATCATTAGACCTTGATGAACTTGTACTTGTTGATACTATGGAAGCAACTCGGCCACAATATCGTTTCGGAACAATATAGAAAAAAGTTTTCGCAGAACCGATCGAAGTGGTACTTTATCGCGTACCGAATAAGTTTTGGTGAATCCATGAATGGACTTGAAGGCGTTCACCTTCGAAAACTTGATCTCATAATAACCAACAGGTGGATATGACGAATCAATTGGATGCCGAAGAAAACATTGCGAATTTTTATGAATTTGACCTGGAAGCAATCGGGGTTATGATAAAAACTACTACAATTATCCAATTATGTTTAATAATTATAATTTATTGTATAAGCCTCGTTCGTAGACGGCCGTGAAGACAGCGGCTAAACTTGGCAGACCAAATCTCCGGAAATACCCGATCGACCAGTGGCGTGCCGAAAAAATATTTTCTATGTACTATTACGATAATTATAAGTTCTTTTTCGGGACTAATGGAAATAATACATTAATTATTTACCAAGATAACATGTAACATGAAATATAAATGGAAATTATTTATAATGGTAAATAATAGAAGAAATGTTGAGCCGAGTGGCCGATTCTTACACAGCTCGACATTTGAAAAATTCTTTTCACATAAAAGCCGTGGTTCTAGCATCACCAGATTTTCACAGGATGTTTCTTATTGCAATACTAGTATTTCGTGAAAAAATGGTTGACTTCTCTTGGGATTCAGGGGTTGAAATTTCAACCCTTAAATTTGAAAAATTCTTTTCATATAGAAGCCTTCGTTCTAGCATCACCAGATTTTCACCCTATGTTTCTTATTGCAATATAAGTATTTCGTGAAAAAATGGTTGACTTCTCTTGGGATCCAGGGGATGAAATTTCAACCCTTAAATTTCAAAAATTTGTTTTATATAGAAGCTTTCGTTCTAGCATCACCAGATTTTCACAGTCTGTTTCTTATTGCAATATTAGTCTTTCGTGAAAAAATGGTTGACTTCTCTTGGGATCCAGGGGTTGAAATTTCAACCCTTAAATTTAAAAAATTCTTTTCATATAGAAGCCTTCGTTCTAGCATCACCAGATTTTCAACCTATGTTTCTTATTGCAATATAAGTATTTCGTGAAAAAATGGTTGACTTCTCTTGGGATCCAGGGGTTGAAATTTCAACCCTTAAATTTCAAAAATTTGTTATATATAGAAGCTTTCGTTCTAGCATCACCAGCTTTTCACAGGATGTTTCTTATTGCAATACTAGTATTTCGTGAAAAAATGGTTGACTTCTCTTGGGATCCAGGGGTTGAAATTTCAACCCTTAAATTTAAAAAATTCTTTTCATATAGAAGCCTTCGTTCTAGCATCACCAGATTTTCACCCTATGTTTCTTATTGCAATATAAGTATTTCGTGAAAAAATGGTTGACTTCTCTTGGGATCCAGGGGTTGAAATTTCAACCCTTAAATTTCAAAAATTTGTTTTATATAGAAGCTTTCGTTCTAGCATCACCAGATTTTCACAGGCTGTTTCTTATTGCAATATTAGTCTTTCGTGAAAAAATGGTTGACTTCTCTTGGGATCCAGGGGTTGAAATTTCAACCCTTAAACTTCAAAAATTAATTTTATATAGAAGCCTTCGTTCTAGCATCACCATATTTTCACAGGATGTTTCTTATTGCATTACTAGTATTTCGTGAAAAAATGGTTGACTTCTCTTGGGATCCAGGGGTTGAAATTTCAACCCTTAAACTTCAAAAATTAATTTTATATAGAAGCTTTCGTTCTAGCATCACCAGATTTTCACAGGCTGTTTCTTATTGCAATATTAGTCTTTCGTGAAAAAATGGTTGATTTCTCTTGGGATCCAGGGGTTGAAATTTCAACCCTTCAACTTCAAAAATTAATTTTGTATAGAAGCCGCCGTTCTAGCATCACCATATTTTCACAGGATGTTTCTAATTGCAATACTAGTATTTCGTGAAAAAACGGTTGACTTCTCTTGGGATCCAGGGGTTGAAATTTCAACCCTTAAACTTCAAAAATTAATTTTATATAGAAGCCTTCGTTCTAGCATCACCATATTTTCACAGGATGTTTCTTATTGCAATACTAGTATTTCGAGAAAAAATGGTTGACTTCTCTTGAGATCCAGGGGTTGAAATTTCAACCCTTAAACTTCAAAAATAAATTTTATATAGAAGCCTTCGTTCTAGCATCCCCAGATTTTCACAGGATGTTTCTTATTGCAATACTAGTATTTCGTGAAAAAATAGTTGACTTCTCTTGGGATCCAGGGGTTGAATTTTCAACCCTTGAATTTAAAAAATTCTTTTCATGTAGAAGCCTTCGTTCTAGCATCACCAGATTTTCACAGGATGTTTCTTATTGCAATATAAGTATTTCGTGAAAAAATGGTTGACTTCTCTTGGGATCCAGGGGATGAAATTTCAACCCTTAAATTTCAAAAATTTGTTTTATATAGAAGCTTTCGTTCTAGCATCACCAGATTTTCACCCTATGTTTCTTATTGCAATATAAGTATTTCGTGAAAAAATGGTTGACTTCTCTTGGGATCCAGGGGTTGAACTTTCAACCCTTAAATTTCAAAAATTTGTTTCATATAGAAGCCTTCGTTCTAGCATCACCAGATTTTTACCCTATGTTTCTCATTGCAATATAAGTATTTCGTGAAAAAATGGTTGACTTCTCTTGGGATCCAGGGGTTGAAATTTCAACCCTTGAACTTCAGAAATTAATTTCATATAGAAGCCTTCGTTCTAGCATCACCAGCTTTTCACAGGATGTTTCTTATTGCAATACTAGTATTTCGTGAAAAAATGGTTGACTTCTCTTGGGATCCAGGGGTTGAAATTTCAACCCTTAAATTTCAAAAATTTGTTTTATATAGAAGCTTTCGTATGATAAAGTTTTTTGTCTTATAAGTTGTTCTCCGAATATTGTTTTTTCGATTCCTCTAACCTGCCCGCTTAATTTTTTCGTATGGTGAAAGTCCCGGGAAGTACTATATACATCAGAATCTACTCTTCTGGAAGCGGTATAGATGATAATTTTCGATTTTTGCATTGCTGGTGTACACAATTGGCAGTTACAACAACAGTAAAAGTGCTTTTCCGTTTTTTTTTATAACGAATTACTAGTTGACATGTCTTATTTACAAAATCTTCCCTCTCGACCCCTGGATCAACCATTTTTTCACGAAATACTTTTATTGCAATCAGAAACATCCTGTGAAATCATGGTGATGCTAGAACGGCGGCTTCTATATAAAATTAATTTTTGCAGTTTAAGGGTTGAAATTTCAACCCCTGGATCCCAAGAGAAGTCAACCATTTTTTCACGAAATACTAGTATTGCAATAAGAAACATCCTGTGAAAATCTGGTGATGCTAGAACGAAGGCTTCTATATAAAACTAATTTTTGAAATTTAAGGGTTGAAATTTCAACCCCTGTATCCCAAGAGAAGTCAACCATTTTTTCAGGAAATACTAGTATTGCAATAAGAAACAGCCTGTGAAAATCTGGTGATGCTAGAACGAAAGCTTCTATTTAAAACAAATTTTTGAAATGTAAGGGTTGAAATTTCAACCCCTGGATCCCAAGAGAAGTCAACCATTTTTTCACGAAATACTAGTATTGCAATGAGAAACATCCTGTGAAAATCTGGTGATGCTAGAACGAAGGCTTCTATATAAAACTAATTTTTGAAATTTAAGGGTTGAAATTTCAACCCCTGGCTCCCAAGAGAAGTCAACCATTTTTTCACGAAATACTAGTATTGCAATAAGAAACATCCTGTGAAAATATGGTGATGCTAGAACGAAGGCTTCTATATAAAATTAATTTTTGAAGTTTAAGGGTTGAAATTTCAACCCTTGGATCCCAAGAGAAGTCAACCATTTTTTCAGGAAATACTAGTATTGCAATAAGAAACAGCCTGTGAAAATCTGGTGATGCTAGAACGAAAGCTTCTATTCAAAACAAATTTTTGAAATGTAGGGGTTGAAATTTCAACCCCTGGATCCCAAGAGAAGTCAACCATTTTTTCAGGAAATACTAGTATTGCAATAAGAAACATCCTGTGAAAATATGGTGATGCTAGAACGAAGGCTTCTATATGAAAAGAATTTTTTAAATGTGGGGGTTGAAATTTCAACCCCTGGATCCCAAGAGAAGTCAACCATTTTTTCACGAAATACTAGTATTGCAATAAGAAACATCCTGTGAAAATCTGGTGATGCTATGACAACGGCTTCTATATAAAACAAATTTTTGAAATTTAAGGGTTGAAATTTCAACCCCTGGATCCCAAGAGAAGTCAACCATTTTTTCACGAAATACTTATATTGCAATAAGAAGCATAGGGTGAAAATCTGGTGATGCTAGAACGAAGGCTTCTATATGAAAAGAATTTTTTAAATTTAAGGGTTGAAATTTCAACCCCTGGATCCCAAGAGAAGTCAACCATTTTTTCACGAAATACTAGTATTGCAATAAGAAACATCCTGTGAAAATCTGGTGATGCTAGAACCACGGCTTCTATGTGAAAAGAATTTTTCAAATGTCGAGCTGTGTAAGAATCGGCCACTCGGCTTAACATTTCTTCTATTATTTACCATTATAAATAATTTCCATTTATAGTTCATGTTACATGTTATCTTGGTAAATAATTAATGTATTATTTCCATTAGTCCCGAAAAAGAACTTATAATTATCGTAATAGTACATAGAAATATTTTTTCGGCACGCCACTGGTCGATCGGGTATTTCCGGAGATTTGGTCTGCCAAGTTTAGCCGCTGTCTTCACGGCCGTCGTTCGTAGGTACTTTTCACATCGTGAATTTCGAGTTCAATTAATATCTCATTTCCTGAGCATCAGTACAATGAATATCACTCAGCTGTTTAAAATACTCACTCACACTACTACACATTTTCCGTTATGGGCTACCGAAGATATCAAAAGATACGAATCGTAAGAATGATTGGAAGATGTAGAAAGGAATTACCGATGATAGTCATCGAGGAAAAACGAAGATACAAATCATTATATGATATTAATAAATTCATGGAAATGTAAGAATTAAGAAGAAAAAAGATTATCTAACGTCACCGTTGCCAAGAATATGTACAAGTGCAACGGAATTGTACTGCCGAATTTGGCTGCCTAAAATGTAGTGAAAATCACTCCACACACGCTCATCCAGCGAATGCCCGAAAAAAACAATTCAAAAATTACCACAGAAAATAAGACAATGGCGGATAGAACATATCAACGCAGAACCATTGAAATAAATGAAGAGAAGAAGAAGAGAAAGGGAAGGAAGAAAAATTGAAAAAAAAATTCAAGGGAAAAATAAAAATCAAACCACACAGTTGGAAATAGAATAACAAAAACCAACTGGGGAACAGACAAACAGAATCGCAGCAAGAATCAGACAAATAGTCGAAAATTCTGTAAACCGAAACAATAACACAAACAAGAAACACACATAAAGAAAAAACAATAATCAAACAAGTGAAAAATAAACAAGGCACGAACCGAAAATCAAAAACAAGAAGACTATAGGAGAACGAATATCAACAAGTTTTCAATAATTTCATACAATTGCAACGGAATTAGTACGGAAAAAGACGAACTAGACGCAATAATCTAGGAAACAACCCGGACATCATACTTTTACGAGAGACTATGTTGAAAGAATACGAGGAATTCAAAATACGGAATGAAATATCATAAAAAAGAAAAAGAAAAAATAAACTAGCAGCCATGGCCGTGCCAGACATGGTGCTGCCTTCATTAGCTCATGCTCTCAAAAATAGAAGTAGTAGGCATTGAAACAATGGAAGAATACAATATACATCCCACCAGGTGATGAACTAAAGGAAGAAGATCTAGGTGTAATAACGAAATGGAAAGGAAATAATATCAGCGGGAGATATAAACTCAAAGAATAGAGGATTGGACTAAAATGTTAAACATACAAGGGAGAGAGCTTTCAGCAAACGTTCAGAAAAAAGAAAATTACAAATAATTGGATACTGGCTACTGATTTCATTCAATTATCCGAGAGAAGCTTTGGACGATTCTGAAGGTTTATGATTAGAAATTTTGTTTCCTCAAAGAAGTAACGTACCTTACTACCTACTGTCTAAATGTTTTTTTTTTAATGAAACTACCAGGATACTCATAATTTGCAAGTATTTTTAAGAACAAACTATACAAAAACACCATGTAGGTATGATAGAATTTGCCTGTGCGCTCATCACATTTCTCAAACTACTGAAACCAAAATCCCACACGCATCAGGATATTTCTATTCGAATGATGAAATCCAAAGATATTTTTAGAAGAATAATATATGTGCAAATAAATATGATTACTGTTGAAATAAAGAATTGTGACAGACTCATTTCCAGAATGGCTGAATTATTATCCAAAACAAGAATTGATAACAAATACCTAATAATTTGAAGTACCAGTTTGAAAACGAAAGAGAATTCCTGGAATCAATCATTTTGAATATTCGCTACCCAAATTTTCAAATTTTGGTGCATAGTTAATGAATAATATTGTTACAAATAAAAATTTCACATCCATCGAAAATTTTTCTCAATTAAGATATGATCAATCGTTTCACAATAATAATGGAAGGGGTGATTATTTTATGGTTGTGCATTACTTTACTGTTATTTCCGTTCGAAATTTTGTTCTCCTGACCACTTCGAAACTACTGACTCGATCGAGATTAAATTATAACTTTCGAACGAAAAGGCCTAGGGACTTGAAATTTTCAGGATAGGTATGTCGCGGATGTTCATAAATGAGCAAAATTAAACTAGGGGGTTCCTTAAATATGGTCGTTTGAAATTATGTCTTCTTAATAATTTCAGAACTACGGATTCTATCGTGACGAAATTTTTTATTTTAATGGAGAATGATATATTCAAGCTACATTTTATCCAGATCGCATTATCAGAACCATTTTAAATTCAAACGAATTATTGAATAGAAAATCCTCATATTTCTGTAACAGCTGATTCGGCATAATTGATTAAGAACCAGTCATTTGTTTGACAGCTGTAAAAAATGTCTTCAATTGGTTTCTAAAAAGAGAAAATGTGAATCTTCCTACAAGGTGGATGAACGAGCGCCCAAAAGCCCCTGACTTCACGGCAGTGCTTTCCAAATTTTAAATTATGAAATATAAGAAAGAAATGAAGATTGAACACATTAGAATGCTGCGTGAAGACAGCCCAAGGAAGGTATAATTTTGTTCTGATTACTTCTGTTCAATCAGATGACCCGAAATGAACTGACATCATTGGAAATCTGCTGAATATAATATACATTAGATACAAGATACGTTGCGCGTAGTGTGATCGACGTTCGATACCTTTACAAGAAACTGTAAAATAACCTACCCATAAGAACTAAGGGTTTCTCCGCATGCCAAATATTTTCAACTAAATTAATGTAACATGCAGGCAGAACTACCATGCAACTACAAAAAGAGCAATTCAATACATTTATTATTTCGAAAAATCTAGTAATTGCCATACGGAGAAATATGTGCGAGTGATAACCATAAATATATATATAAAAATCCATAAATCAATCATTGAAAGGTCAACCGGCAACCACACCTGCTGCATTCACAACATCAATGTGCTCATGAACGAGCATACATGAATAAAAATCAACGATCGAACAGGTGAATATTTTCAAAGAATGAAACGGTGATGTAGGAATTTGATCGATTCTCTCACATACCTTCTCTCTTCATCGAATATTGTGCTATTGCAATTGGAATTCTCAAATGGTGTGTTAGAAAGTCGAATAAATATAATTGATAAGATAACTCTCTCTCCCACAACTATTCCGCCACAAAAGTACGCGTTCAAGTTTGCATCACCTGGGTTGATGCACATTTAAATAACAAAATAGTTAAATGGTCATCACCTTGAGATGAAGCGACCTTATTTAGTTTATCAGTGAAGCTCGTCTAATTAGCTCCCAGGCAAATTTGGCACTTTCTCAATGATGAAATCCGCAACTACCACTACATCCTTGCCTCCAACTATGCCGTTTCTAAAAAAGTTGAACTTCTTGAAACGAATGTTTTTTTTTTAATTTCAAATAGTCTTAAAGCCCCTGAGATTTTCCTAACACTTATTTTTTAGTATCTGGGATGGCTTTAAGGTAGTTAATTCCTCACTTCTACAAGTCTCTGTCGAAATCATATTTTGCGTTGGCTAGCGATGGCGAGGCATTCCGACAACAGCTGACCCGAAGTTTCTTCTTCCTCCCCACAGAATCTACACTCGTCGTTTTCTGTAAGACCCATTCTCATGCCACAGAAAGGTTTAACGATAGCACAGAAAGGTACCGGAAAGTGCGTTGGACTCTTCATTTCCTTTGATTTCCGAGTGACCAGGAACCTAGACTGAACAGACCTTGCCTATTTCGTTGAGTTTTCTTCGGCACTCCAAAACCATCTGAGAATCGATGATGGAATGATAGATGACAAAGTGTATCGCGAGATCACATTCCTGATAGTTTCTTCTTAGGCTCATGTCCACAAATCTTTTTATTGTAAGTATTTGTGCCCGAAAGACGCTTGGAGAGCAGCCTAACGATAGTGAGCGTTTGGGGCCAGCACCGAATACCGAATACTCTAGCGCCAGTCCCCATCGTAGTTTTAGAACCATCTGTGTACCATTTGACGGTATTCTTTTCTATTCAACATCGTAGGTTTTCTCGAGGCTGGTATTCCTTATCATCTCTTCACTCTACAGGTCCGCTTATGAGATGTATTTGATCACAGAGGGCCAGGCTCTCTGCTTCTCAATTCCTTAATTGCCGGTACCTTCCCTGGATTGTCTTAGGATGGCCTCATGGGCTTATCAATCTATCAAAAGATGGAGAGCTGTGCGATCTGTAATGATTTCCAATGCTCTAGTTGGGCACGTTGTCATAGCTCCAGTGATACAAACTCAGGCAAACCTTCGTATTCTATCGAGAGTCCCCATCGTACTGTTCTGACTTGAGTTGGCATGCCAGACTATTGCCCATTAGTTGTTATCGGTCTCACAATCATGACGTTAATCCATCGCAGTATTTTTGGGTTACATCCCCAAGTCTAACAAGCCAGACTTCTGCACGCCATCATGCTTCTGTTGCTTTGCCAACACCTCAATATGCTTGTTGCACAGAAGCTTGCTATATCTAGGGTTATTCCCAGATATTTTACTTCAGACTTCCACTCTATGATGTCTCCATTCAGAGAGAGAGGGATCCATGGCAGGAAGTTTTCCGAGTAAATGGGATTACGGTGGTCTTGGTTGGGTTGCTGTTTAGCTCCACTGACCAGCACCATTGTTCGATAATATTACTCCTCCTTGAGGTATTACGCTAGTGTCTTTGACAGAGGTTATTCGAGTGCCCACCTGGGTCTCAGCTATTCTCGTCTTCAACATCTCATACATCCATTTGATAATGGTTTTATTCACCCCTGGTCTTTTAGTGACGTTTTGACCGACACATGTGTTGTGTTGTCAAAAGACCCAGATATGTCCAGGAATGCACACATTGCGATTTCTTTGTTATTCAGAGTACCCTGGATGCTCGGTCAGCTGATATAGAGCAGCCTCTGTTGCCCTGTAAGCATGCTGACATTCTCCAGATTCTCCGTTCTTATGTAGTTATCCCCTACTTTCTCCATCGTTTTTAGTAGAAACGATATTAAGCAAATGGGCCTGAATCCAGCGTAGGACGTAGGGCGTTATACGCCTCATCTGAAACGGCACTTATGGCCCATTCTTACCGTTGTCTTGTAAATATTTTGTTAGCAAATAGCAAATAACCGTGACAGAAATTCGAAGGAATTTAGCGTTTTCCGACAGGAATAATTTCCATTTAAATCTGACGAATGTCAGGAAAAAATCAAAAAGGTGTTGAAAAAATTATAAAAGCACTTCCGTGAAGTCAGGAGCTTTTGAGCGCTCGTACATCCACCTTGTAGTTAGATTCGCAATCTCCAGTTTTAGAAATCAATTGAAGAAATTTTCGACAGCTCTCCAAACCTACCCTGAAAATTTCAAGTTCCTAGGCATTTCCCTTCGGAAGTTATAATTTTCTATGGTTCTGGTCATGTGATCTGGACAAAATGTTGCTTCAATATATCATTCTCGATTGAAATACAAAATTTTATCTCGATCGAATCCGTAGTTTTGAAACTATCAAGAAAACAAAATTTCAAACGACCGTATTTACTGAACCCCTAGTATAATACTGCTCATTGATAAACGTGAACGCGAAATTTCAAATCCACTCCTATCCTGAAATTTTCAAGTCCCTATGCCTTTCCGTTCGAAAGTTATGATTTTCTATGGTTTCTGTAGTTCTGGTCATGTATATAGTAGTATAATTTTGCTCATAGATGAACGTGATCACGACATTCGAGATCCACACCTATCCTGAAAATTTCAAGTCCCTAGGCGTTTCCGTTCAAAAGTTACAATTTTCTACGGTTTCTATGGTTCTGGTCATGCGATCTGGACAAAATTTCGCATGTAGCTTGAAGACCTCAATCTCCATTTAAACGCAAAATTTCATCTCGATAAAATCTGTAGTTGCCAAGTAATAAGGAGAACAAAACTTTGAACGGCCATATTTACGGAACCCCTGGTGGAATTTGGCCCATTAACGAACTCAACCGAGGCATTCGGGAACTGAACCCACACTGAAAATTTCAAGTCTCTAAGTTGTTCCGTTCGAGAGTTATCGTGCTTACGGCACATTTTCAGCTCAAAATTCGATAAATATCGTGACGAAATGATATAGCCCTCGTGTAAGTAGTACGAGCGCTCAAAAAGTATAGAAAAATAATTCGAAAATCATTTGGTTGTATGGGTTTTGGGTTTCATTCCGTGAAATTTTTGTATTGGCAAATTGTTTGTTTTACTAATCTTCCGTTTTATTCTATTATTCATCAAATGTCTGGGATACATATGAAGCTCTGGAGGACGAAGAACGAAGTCCCCGGGTTTTCCGTACGGAAGCCATCTGCATCGAAAGGGAAAAGAATTCGCCAAAATTGGTAATCGACCGAAAGTCTGTTTGGGTACCTTTCTCAAAGATAAAGCTACAACCGTGAACCGAATTCTGTCAAATTAATTTGTTGTTATTTTGTTGGAATTTCAGTAAATTCCTTTAGCATTCGATAAAGCCTATTCGACTGGAAAGAAGAATTTTAAAGGATATCAGCTTAACAAATATTCAGTATGTTCGTTTTGGTTCTGACTCATTAGATTATTCAATTGGAAATATAAAATATTGCCATGCATGAGAGATAGACAATTATTGGTGAAATATCGTAAATTTCACAACTTTTATATTCGGGAAATATTCCAACGAATTACAAATCAGGCTCTTTCTCCGAAATATGACACAGACAGTTATGAAAAATTATCGGTAATTTCGAGGCAATTATTGTTCGATCCAGAATCACAGCTGAAACAATATATGACTTCGTCGCATAGGCTGAATTTGCTGGATGGCATTATATGTTGCTTTTGAGGGCATTAGTTCTTCGCGGTTTGTTCGCATAAACCTTTGAGATTGCCCCGAAGAGAGAAGTCTAAAATGTATAGGCGTTAAATCGTACGATCCCGGTGGTCGATCCAGGTAGTCATCACTCGAGATAACACATGGCTTTGTCTATGGATGTTCATCTAGAGTTCCCAAGTCATTTGATTGCATACGGGTGCAGACGTAAATCCAAATTCATAATTCGCCAAGTTTAAGTCGCGAAAATTCAAATTCTTGTCAACGGCGAGAAATTGACTGCCTCGGGGTTTTCCGAACTTTCACGCTCTACAGTGACGAGGATGCCATTCGGTTCTGACTGGTTGTCAGAGAATCGAACAGATTCTCTGACAACCAGTTGACATGACCAAACGCCGAAAAGTCTACTCGGCAGGACTGTTGTGGCGTAGTAAAAATATGTAGGTACACTAATTTTGGCAATAAAATTTTAATGATTTGCACGTTTTTTTCAACTGATATGCTTCAAAAATATGCCCCCTACAACTCCACGAATTTCTGGCGTCCTTATTGAAAGACCCTTCACAAATAGAACTGAATACCATAGTCTATAGTTTATAGTTAGGAAGGGGTTACGTTCCACTGCGACCTCAAGGTCTATTGTGCCCCCCATCAGAGCCGTATTCGCAAATGCGCTACCTACAGCTCGCCCTCCAGCTCCAGAGCTCCAATGAACTCCAGTATCTGAGAGGGCTTCAAGGAGGTTAGATCCTCATTCCTCCTGTAATTCTCTTGTCCAAGACATTCTTTGCTCTGGTTTGCAATGGCGAGGCATTCTGTAACCAGGTGAACAGGAGTCTCCTCCTCTTCACCACAGAATCTACACTCGTCTGTTTCTGTCAAGCTCATTCTCATCATATGCTTCCTAAGGCGACAATGTCCTGTGAGGAAGCCAGTGAGTAGACGTAACTTGTTCTTACTGAGATCCAAATACTTTTTGGATCTTGAACTTCCATAGTTCCGAATGAACCTTTTGGAGTGGTCCATTCCTGGAAGGTTCCTCCAGAGTGCTTCTCTTTCGGTCTCTTCCTTCTCCAGAAACTCTTTCTTATAGGTGTGTTTACCTTACTGAATACCATACTGATTCCTAAAATAATTTTGATTGATCTAAACGAGAGAATATATTATAATAAAAGACACATTGGAAAATAAGAATAGATTCATATGGATGCAAATAAAACCTCTATAATTTCCATTAAAGGAATTCAATTTTTCGGTATATTGGAAATTTCAATATTTGCTGATTGAATGAATAACTAATAATAATTTTCAGCGAAAGTGAATCGCACCATTTCATCAGTGAATTTCGATAGGGTACAATTCAATGCAGATAAAATAATTGAAGGAAGCGTAGAAATCATTCCCACGCAAATAACCCTCTCAAAATGAATTTTCATGAAGGATATCCTATTCAGAACATCATTCAATCATAAATTCATCTGCACTTCATGCCTCGATGATTGAAATTAAATACAAATGATAAATCATATTAAAATTCCATAGAGATCGACATCTTTTGTGATTTCCTTTCTACGAAGATAGTAGTGAATTGCAACAACGAAAGTCAACTTGAATAATTGAAACAAAGCTACAATTAATAACAAGTCTTAATAATGACGACAAAATCAAGTGCTTACTAACATCCGACATAATCGTTGAGAGATAACAGAAGAATAAACAAAGAAAAAATTACATACAAATCCGCAATTAAACAAATATCTCTAGTTAGATTGTAACATCCACAATTTTTGTTACGTTATGCTTATTGAATTGAATGACGAAATAGTTCCCACAATTAAATTCTTGTTACTTAACGCAGTTCATCAGGAGATGAATTAAATTTTTTAATTGAGGCAAAAATTACGATTGCGTACTTTTCCTACGGTCATATAACCAGTTTTCTGGTTCATTAGATTAGTGATGCAAGTGACTCGTTTGAAGATCAAAGTTCATTTCGAACTGAATCTCGAATCAAATTTGTTTAAAATTTTCCATTTCTGTAGAAATATTCAAGAAGCAACTTTTCACGCAGTATTCAATGACGTTAATTAAATTTTCCGCAAGCCGCTTTTTCATCATATATCGGAATGAAAATACTTCTTTAAATAGGGCACCCCGAATATTTTTTGTAATGTCAAACGCTATCGAAAAATTCAGAATTATACAGGGTGTTCCATTTCAAAAATATATCACACCGATATCTGATGGATATATCGGTTTGCGGAAAATGAATTTAACGTAATTGAATTATACGTAAAAAATTCCTGGATTCCTGGAAGTCCACGAGTCCAAAAAAACTTTTTTTGGACGTGTTGCGTACACTATTTTTTCGGAAACCGTGTAGAATAACAAATCAATGAGACACATTTCTTTATTATATTTCTTTGTAGAACAAAATTTCGAACTTTCAAAAATCCAAATGTCCAATTGAATATCCTGAGAAGTGTAGATACTATGAGGAAAAAATTCCAACTTTAACACCCTGTATCTCGAAAACAAAACATTTGCGATCCCATGTTTATGGGACTTCTTTTCTTAAAATTACTTAAGGAATCTGCCCTCTTCGTTTGTTCCTCTAATTTAGGAACATCCTGTATAGACAGTTAAAAGCCAGAACCAACGAGTAGATAGTTTACTTGAAACTATGATTACACGCGGCTAGTTTACTAGCTTACAATCCAAAACGCCAGCGATTAGCGTGTAAAGTAGCCCAGATTTCAACTTAACTCGCAGAGTGTTTACAATCTGCTTGTTGGCTAGTGAACATGATTACACCGGGCGAGTTCACTAGCAGCTTCTAAATTCGCTCACTAGAAGCTTGTGAACTCGCTCCATGTAATCGACCTCTTAAGAAAATTAGCAACCCATTTATTCGCTGCCAAAGAGCGATTTAAAACTGCTTACTGCTTTTCTCATTGGTTATTGCACTGTGAGATACCAGTGATACCATCTATAGAAAATAAGCATAACCTTTATAGAAAGAAGACTCGCGATGCTGGCTGCAAAAAGCCAACACCCGAGAAATCAGACTCGGACTCCGGTGAGACTCCAGACTTACTGAGGCACCAATTGGTAGCGTAATGGTTACGCACAAAAGGTGGTCGCGTTGCAGAAATTCTCCCTCAAGGTCAAACGACCACCTCTAATTCAATCTAATCTAATCTAACGGGTCATCTTGTATAAATGTATGTGATGCAGGCTCTGACTTTCTATTTCATATCAACCAGTACTCAGGAACACTAAACTGAAGTTATTATTACGGAAGCAGTTCCAGATAATACAGATGTGCACGATTTTTTCTTCGATGGCAGGTCAGGAAACTTAGTCGTGACTTCGGAAGCTACCGGCTTTTTCGTTTCAGCTATGTTGAGCAAGATTCCCACGGCCTTAGCCATGAAAGTCAATAAGAACTCATACCACCCCAAACTGAAAGTTTTAGGGTACTATCGGGCAAAATTTCGAATAGTTCATACAAAGATTGATTATTTGAACGTCACTTCGCTTATCTACATGTAGAGAGAGTTTCTAAATATTATTTACATACCTAGTAGGTAATAATTTTGCGGCTCATTTCGCGACTGAAAATTTCCATGACTATTCATTAGGCCCGCGAACGCTTCTGTACTGATCTGATCGTTGTTGAAAATTCAATTTTTTTTTTAGTTTTTTCATAGCTCCTGCAGTTTTTGAGATATTCAATTCAATTGGAGTACCAGTGACGCTGAAGGGCTCACATAATTGGCTATGAAATGGTCGTAGGAATCTTCGGAGACACATATTATTTCGGAGGTCATGACTCTTCTGCTGGTAGATTCTTTATTGAGCGCTCGTACTACTTACACGAGGGCTATATCATTTCGTCACGATGTCTGTATTTTTCGAATTTTGAGCCGAAAATGGTCTCAATCGACTATGTTCGACTCACTGATGACGAATCCGTCGGAAAATTCGAGTCTGTCCGTCCGGCCGTCCGTCCGGCCGTCCGGCCGTCCGTCAGCACGATAACTCTCGAACGGATCAACCTAGAGACTTGAAATTTTCAGTGTAGGTTCAGATCCCGAATGCCGCGGTTAAGTTCGTTATTGGGCAAAATTCGCCCAGGGGTTCCGTAAATATGGCCGTTCAAAGTTTTGTTTCCCTGATTACTTGAAAACTACAGATTCGATCGAGATGAAATTTTGCACTCAGATGGAAAATGAGGTGTTTTAGCTACATGCGAAATTTTGTCCAGAACGCATGACCAGAACCATAGAAACCATAGAAAATTTGAACTTTTGAACGGAAATGCCTAGGGACTTGAAATTTTCAGGATAGGTGTGGATCTCGAATGTCGTGATCACGTTCATCTATGAGCAACATTATACAAGGGGTTCCGTAAATACGGTCGTTTGAAATTTTGTTTTCTCCATAAATTCGAAACTATGGATTTGATCGTGACGAAATTTTGTATTTAAATCAAGAATGATATATTCGAGCTACATTGTTTCCAGATCGCATGATCAGAACCATAGAAACCATAGAAAATCATAACTTTTGAACGGAAAGGCCTAGGGACTTGAAATTTTCAGGATAGGTTCGGATCGCGAATTTCGCGATCACTATCATCAATGAGCAAAATTAGACTAGGGGTTCCGTAAATATAGCCGTTCAAACTATATTTTTCCTGATAATTTCGAAAATACTTATTGGATTGAAATGAAATTTTGCTCATATATGAAGAATAATGTATTCAAACTACGTGAGAAATTTTGTCCAGATCGCATTGCCAAGACCATAGATACCGTAGGAAATACTAGCGAGTTATCGAACAAAAAAAATGGTCACCAAAGCACAGACGTGAAGTCTGGATTTTCGCGTTAGTTTGAAATTTTATTTGACAGCTGTCAAAATCTTTCCAATTGGTTTTTAAAACTGGAGCATGCAAATCTACCTGCAAGGTGCATGTACGAGCGCTCAAAAGCTCCTGCCTTCACGGCAGTGCTTTTCGTAATTTTTTTTCCATATTCAGCTAATGCCTGAAATCGTTCGTTTCGCGAGAAATGGGGAAAGTTTTTCGTCGACTTCCAATATCTCGGATTCGGCGAATGCGATCGATTCAGGTGAAGTGAAAAAGTTTCAACATCTCAGCCAAACGAATTTTTCCATATTCAGCTAATGCCTGAAATCGTTCGTTTCGCGAGAAATGGGGAAAGTTTTTCGTCGACTTCCAATATCTCGGATTCGGCGAATGCGATCGATTCAGGTGTAGTGAAAAAGTTTCAACATCTCAGCCAAACGAATTTTTCCATATTCAGCTAATGCCTGAAATCGTTCGTTTCGCGAGAAATGGGGAAAGTTTTTCGTCGACTTCCAATATCTCGGATTCGGCGAATGCGATCGATTCAGGTGTAGTGAAAAAGTTTCAACATCTCAGCCAAACGAATTTTTCCATATTCAGCTAATGCCTGAAATCGTTCGTTTCGCGAGAAATGGGGAAAGTTTTTCGTCGACTTCCAATATCTCGGATTCGGCGAATGCGATCGATTCAGGTGAAGTGAAAAAGTTTCAACATCTCAGTTAAACGAATTTTTCCATATTCAGCTAATGCCTGAAATCGTTCGTTTCGCGAGAAATGGGGAAAGTTTTTCGTCGACTTCCAATATCTCGGATTCGGCGAATGCGATCGATTCAGGTGTAGTGAAAAAGTTTCAACATCTCAGCCAAACGAATTTTTCCATATTCAGCTAATGCCTGAAATCGTTCGTTTCGCGAGAAATGGGGAGAGTTTTTCGTCGACTTCCAATATCTCGGATTCGGCGAATGCGATCGATTCAGGTGAAGTGAAAAAATTTCAACATCTCAGCCAAACGAATTTTTCCATATTCACCTAATGCCTGAAATCGTTAGTTTCGCGAGAAATGGGGAAAGTTTTTCGTCGACTTCCAATATCTCGGATTCGGCGAATGCGATCGATTCAGGTGTAGTGAAAAAGTTTCAACATCTCAGCCAAACGAATTTTTCCATATTCAGCTAATGCCTGAAATCGTTCGTTTCGCGAGAAATGGGGAAAGTTTTTCGTCGACTTCCAATATCTCGGATTCGGCGAATGCGATCGATTCAGGTGTAGTGAAAAAGTTTCAACATCTCAGCCAAACGAATTTTTCCATATTCAGCTAATGCCTGAAATCGTTCGTTTCGCGAGAAATGGGGAAAGTTTTTCGTCGACTTCCAATATCTCGGATTCGGCGAATGCGATCGATTCAGGTGTAGTGAAAAAGTTTCAACATCTCAGCCAAACGAATTTTTCCATATTCAGCTAATGCCTGAAATCGTTCGTTTCGCGAGAAATGGGGAAAGTTTTTCGTCGACTTCCAATATCTCGGATTCGGCGAATGCGATCGATTCAGGTGTAGTGAAAAAGTTTCAACATCTCAGCCAAACGAATTTTTGAGCGCTCGTACTACTTACACGAGGGCTATATCATTTCGTCACGATGTCTGTATTTTTCGAATTTTGAGCCGAAAATGGTCTCAATCGACTATGTTCGACTCACTGATGACGAATCCGTCGGAAAATTCGAGTCTGTCCGTCCGGCCGTCCGGCCGTCCGTCAGCACGATAACTCTCGAACGGATCAACCTAGAGACTTGAAATTTTCAGTGTAGGTTCAGATCCCGAATGCCGCGGTTAAGTTCGTTATTGGGCAAAATTCGCCCAGGGGTTCCGTAAATATGGCCGTTCAAAGTTTTGTTTCCCTGATTACTTGAAAACTACAGATTCGATCGAGATGAAATTTTGCACTCAGATGGAAAATGAGGTGTTTTAGCTACATGCGAAATTTTGTCCAGAACGCATGACCAGAACCATAGAAACCATAGAAAATTTGAACTTTTGAACGGAAATGCCTAGGGACTTGAAATTTTCAGGATAGGTGTGGATCTCGAATGTCGTGATCACGTTCATCTATGAGCAACATTATACAAGGGGTTCCGTAAATACGGTCGTTTGAAATTTTGTTTTCTCCATAAATTCGAAACTATGGATTTGATCGTGACGAAATTTTGTATTTAAATCAAGAATGATATATTCGAGCTACATTGTTTCCAGATCGCATGATCAGAACCATAGAAACCATAGAAAATCATAACTTTTGAACGGAAAGGCCTAGGGACTTGAAATTTTCAGGATAGGTTCGGATCGCGAATTTCGCGATCACTATCATCAATGAGCAAAATTAGACTAGGGGTTCCGTAAATATAGCCGTTCAAACTATATTTTTCCTGATAATTTCGAAAATACTTATTGGATTGAAATGAAATTTTGCTCATATATGAAGAATAATGTATTCAAACTACGTGAGAAATTTTGTCCAGATCGCATTGCCAAGACCATAGATACCGTAGGAAATACTAGCGAGTTATCGAACAAAAAAAATGGTCACCAAAGCACAGACGTGAAGTCTGGATTTTCGCGTTAGTTTGAAATTTTATTTGACAGCTGTCAAAATCTTTCCAATTGGTTTTTAAAACTGGAGCATGCAAATCTACCTGCAAGGTGCATGTACGAGCGCTCAAAAGCTCCTGCCTTCACGGCAGTGCTTTTCGTAATTTTTTTTCCATATTCAGCTAATGCCTGAAATCGTTCGTTTCGCGAGAAATGGGGAAAGTTTTTCGTCGACTTCCAATATCTCGGATTCGGCGAATGCGATCGATTCAGGTGAAGTGAAAAAGTTTCAACATCTCAGCCAAACGAATTTTTCCATATTCAGCTAATGCCTGAAATCGTTCGTTTCGCGAGAAATGGGGAAAGTTTTTCGTCGACTTCCAATATCTCGGATTCGGCGAATGCGATCGATTCAGGTGTAGTGAAAAAGTTTCAACATCTCAGCCAAACGAATTTTTCCATATTCAGCTAATGCCTGAAATCGTTCGTTTCGCGAGAAATGGGGAAAGTTTTTCGTCGACTTCCAATATCTCGGATTCGGCGAATGCGATCGATTCAGGTGTAGTGAAAAAGTTTCAACATCTCAGCCAAACGAATTTTTCCATATTCAGCTAATGCCTGAAATCGTTCGTTTCGCGAGAAATGGGGAAAGTTTTTCGTCGACTTCCAATATCTCGGATTCGGCGAATGCGATCGATTCAGGTGAAGTGAAAAAGTTTCAACATCTCAGTTAAACGAATTTTTCCATATTCAGCTAATGCCTGAAATCGTTCGTTTCGCGAGAAATGGGGAAAGTTTTTCGTCGACTTCCAATATCTCGGATTCGGCGAATGCGATCGATTCAGGTGTAGTGAAAAAGTTTCAACATCTCAGCCAAACGAATTTTTCCATATTCAGCTAATGCCTGAAATCGTTCGTTTCGCGAGAAATGGGGAGAGTTTTTCGTCGACTTCCAATATCTCGGATTCGGCGAATGCGATCGATTCAGGTGAAGTGAAAAAATTTCAACATCTCAGCCAAACGAATTTTTCCATATTCACCTAATGCCTGAAATCGTTAGTTTCGCGAGAAATGGGGAAAGTTTTTCGTCGACTTCCAATATCTCGGATTCGGCGAATGCGATCGATTCAGGTGTAGTGAAAAAGTTTCAACATCTCAGCCAAACGAATTTTTCCATATTCAGCTAATGCCTGAAATCGTTCGTTTCGCGAGAAATGGGGAAAGTTTTTCGTCGACTTCCAATATCTCGGATTCGGCGAATGCGATCGATTCAGGTGTAGTGAAAAAGTTTCAACATCTCAGCCAAACGAATTTTTCCATATTCAGCTAATGCCTGAAATCGTTCGTTTCGCGAGAAATGGGGAAAGTTTTTCGTCGACTTCCAATATCTCGGATTCGGCGAATGCGATCGATTCAGGTGTAGTGAAAAAGTTTCAACATCTCAGCCAAACGAATTTTTGAGCGCTCGTACTACTTACACGAGGGCTATATCATTTCGTCACGATGTCTGTATTTTTCGAATTTTGAGCCGAAAATGGTCTCAATCGACTATGTTCGACTCACTGATGACGAATCCGTCGGAAAATTCGAGTCTGTCCGTCCGGCCGTCCGGCCGTCCGTCAGCACGATAACTCTCGAACGGATCAACCTAGAGACTTGAAATTTTCAGTGTAGGTTCAGATCCCGAATGCCGCGGTTAAGTTCGTTATTGGGCAAAATTCGCCCAGGGGTTCCGTAAATATGGCCGTTCAAAGTTTTGTTTCCCTGATTACTTGAAAACTACAGATTCGATCGAGATGAAATTTTGCACTCAGATGGAAAATGAGGTGTTTTAGCTACATGCGAAATTTTGTCCAGAACGCATGACCAGAACCATAGAAACCATAGAAAATTTGAACTTTTGAACGGAAATGCCTAGGGACTTGAAATTTTCAGGATAGGTGTGGATCTCGAATGTCGTGATCACGTTCATCTATGAGCAACATTATACAAGGGGTTCCGTAAATACGGTCGTTTGAAATTTTGTTTTCTCCATAAATTCGAAACTATGGATTTGATCGTGACGAAATTTTGTATTTAAATCAAGAATGATATATTCGAGCTACATTGTTTCCAGATCGCATGATCAGAACCATAGAAACCATAGAAAATCATAACTTTTGAACGGAAAGGCCTAGGGACTTGAAATTTTCAGGATAGGTTCGGATCGCGAATTTCGCGATCACTATCATCAATGAGCAAAATTAGACTAGGGGTTCCGTAAATATAGCCGTTCAAACTATATTTTTCCTGATAATTTCGAAAATACTTATTGGATTGAAATGAAATTTTGCTCATATATGAAGAATAATGTATTCAAACTACGTGAGAAATTTTGTCCAGATCGCATTGCCAAGACCATAGATACCGTAGGAAATACTAGCGAGTTATCGAACAAAAAAAATGGTCACCAAAGCACAGACGTGAAGTCTGGATTTTCGCGTTAGTTTGAAATTTTATTTGACAGCTGTCAAAATCTTTCCAATTGGTTTTTAAAACTGGAGCATGCAAATCTACCTGCAAGGTGCATGTACGAGCGCTCAAAAGCTCCTGCCTTCACGGCAGTGCTTTTCGTAATTTTTACGAAAAGAGTTCGATGTTTTGTTACAAATCTTTTTGTTCTAAACTTTATTTGGATGATTAATTTGGTTGACAGATTGGAGGTCAGGTTATTGGAACAAAAATTAGGGAAAGCACAGCCGTGAAGGCAGGAGCTTTTGAGCGCTCGTACATGGACCTTGTAGTTAGATTCGCATTCTCCAGTTTTAGAAACCAATTGGAAAGATTTTGACAGTTGTCAAAAAAATTTCAAACTAACACGTCAGTGCTTTGGTGACCATTTTTGAGCGCTCGTACTACTTACACGAGGGCTATATCATTTCGTCACGATGTCTGTATTTTTCGAATTTTGAGCCGAAAATGGTCTCAATCGACTATGTTCGACTCACTGATGACGAATCCGTCGAAAAATTCGAGTCTGTCCGTCTGTCCGTCCGGCCGTATACACGATAACTCTCGAACGGAATGTCCTAGAAACTTGAAATTTTCAGGGTAGGTTCGAATCTCGAATGCCGCGGTTAAGTTCGTTATTGGGCAAAATTCGCCGATGGGTTCCGTGAATATGGCCGCTCGAAATTTTGTTTTCCTGATTAATTTGAAACTACAGATTCGATCGAGATGAAATTTTGCACTCTAATGGAAAATGAGGTGTTCAAGCTACATGCAAAATTTTTTCCAGCTCGCATCTCCAGAACCATAGAAACCATAGAAAATTGTAAATTTTGAACGGAAACGCCTAGGGACTTGAAATTTTCAGGATAGGTGTGGATCTCGATTGTCGTGATCACTTTCATCTATGAGCAAAATTGTACTAGGGGTTCCGTAAATATGGTCGTTTGAAATTTAGCTTTCTTGATAAATTCCAAACTACAGATTCGATCGTGACGAAATTCTGTATACTAATGGAGAATGATATATTCAAGCTACATTTCTCTAGACCGCATGACCAGAACCATAGAAACCATAGAAAATTATAACTTCCGAAGGGAAAGGCCTAGGAACTTGAAATTTTCAGGGTGGGTTTGGATCGCGAATTTCACGGTCACGTTCATCAATGAGCAAAACTAGACTAGGGGTTCCGTAAATATGGCCGTTCAATATATTTTTTTCCTGCTAATTTCGAAACTAACGATTTGATTGAAATGAAATTTTGCACCTAGCTGAGGAATAATGTATTCAAACTACGTGCGAAATTTTGTCCAGATCGCATCACCAAGACCATAGATACCGTAGAAAATTTTAGGGAATTATCGAAAAAAAAAAATTGGTCACCTAAAGTACTGCCTTGAAGTCTGGATTATCGCCTTAGTTTGAAAAATTTGTTCGACAGCGTCAAAAATTTCCTCAATTGGTTTCCAAAACTGAAAAATGCGAATCTACCTACAAGGTGCATGTACGAGCGCTGAAAAGCTCCTGCCTTCACGGCAGTGCTTTTCGTAATTTTTTTTTTTCGATAATTCGCTAGAATTTTCTACGGTATCTATGGTCTTGGTAATGCAATCTGGACAAAATTTCTCACGTAGTTTGAATACATTATTCTTCATATTTTTGCGAAATTTCATTCCAATCCAAAAAGTAGCTTCGAAATTATTAGAAAAAAAATAGTTTGAACGGCTATATTTACGGAACCCCTAGTCTAATTTTGCTCATTGATGAACGTGACCGCGACATTCGCGATCCAAACCCACCCTGAAAATTTCAAGTTCCTAGGCCTTTCCCTTCGGAAGATATAATTTTCTATGGTTTCTATGGTTCTGGTCATGCGATCTGGACAAAAAGTTGCTTTGATATATCAATCTCGATTGAAATACAAAATTTTATCTCGATCGAATCCGTAGTTTCGAAATTATCGAGAAAACAAAATTTCAAACGACCGTATTCATGGAACCCCTAGTATTATTCTGCTCATTGATGAACGTGAACGCGACATTGCAGATCCACACCTATCCTGAAAATTTCAAGTCCTTAGGCCTTTCCGTTCGAAAGTTATGATTTTCTATGGTTTCTATGGTTCTGGTCATGCGATCTAGAGAAATGTAGCTTGAATATATCATTCTCCATTAGTATACAGAATTTCGTCACGATCGAATCTGTATTTTGGAAATCATCAAGAAAACTAAATTTCAAACGACCATATTTACGGAACCCCTAGTATAATTTTGCTCATAGATGAAAGTGATCACGACAATCGAGATCCACACCTATCCTGAAAATTTCAAGTCCCTAGGCGTTACCGTTCAAAAGTTATAATGTTCTATGGTTTCTATGGTTCTGGAAATGCGAGCTGAACAAAATTTTGCATGTAGCTTGAACACCTCATTTTCCATTAGAGTGCAAAATTTCATCTCGATCGAATCTGTAGTTTCAAAGTAATCAGGAAAACAAAATTTCAAGCGGCCATATTTACGGAACCCCTCGGCGAATTTTGCCCAATAATGAACTTAACCGCGGCATTCGAGATTCGAACCTACCCTGAAAATTTCAAGTTTCTAGAACATTCCGTTCGAGAGTTATCGTGCTTACGGCCGGCCGGACGGCCGGCCGGACAGACTCGAATTTTTCGACGGATTCGTCATCAGTGAGTCGAACATAGTCGTTTGAGACCATTTTCGGCTCAAAATTCGAAAAATACAGACATCGTGACGAAATGATATAGCCCTCGTGTAAGTAGTACGAGCGCTCAAAAACCACTTTCTTAAACCATCGTCGACATGTTTAGATTTTATTCAAAAATGTTCTTGAGGGCTCTAAATTGAAATACAGAATTTTGATTACTAACATATATCTTAAAAATAAACAAGGGGACATGACGATCATAAAATAAATAATTACATAAACAGCAGCAGATTACAATTCACAAAACATAGTCAGAATCGAACAATAAGAGAACATTCTTTTTATTAGGTACATATATAGGTATTTAGCTAATTATCAAATGAGGGAAACAGACAGCTACTTACAGTCTTATCGTGGATTTATTGTCAGAAACATGAAATATTTGGAATAAATACACTTTCAAATATTTCATGTTTCTGACAATAAATCCACGATAAAACTGTAGCTGTCTGTTTCCCTCATTTGATATTTAGCTAAATACCTATGAACCTAATGGAAAAATTTTTTTTCTCATTCTGAATATGTTTTGTGAATTGTAATCCGGTGCTGTTTATGTATTTATTTATTTTATGATCGTGATTTCCCCTTGTTTATTTCTAAGACATATATTAGTAATCAAAATTCTGTATTTCAATTCAGAGCCCTGAAGAAGATTTTTGAATAAAATCGAAACATGTCGGCGATGGTTTAAGAAAGTTGTTTTTTTTACATTAACCTGACCTTCAACCTGTCAACCAAATTAATCATTCGATAACAAAGGTCTCAACCAACAACTCATTTTATTTGGATACTCTCTTGTATTTAAATATGAGCTTAATATGTATCTCAAACACTTCGAATATGAGAAATATGTAGATATGGCTGACCAATTTTCAGAAACTCGCAAATTTGATTTTTTTCAAAATGTTATCATCTTCTACTTTTAACCAAAATAAAACAAATTGCGCTGTACCTGAACGCACCTTCGTCTGCGTATAAGACATGATGAATAAGAAGATTGTTATAATTACGTAATTCAAAGGATAACAATCCATCTTCAGAATAAGGTTATCATAAAAGTGTGAACAAATTACTAATTAAGAACCAACGTCTGTACTTATCACCACATAAAAAAAAATAATGAGGTCCAACGAGTTGAATTAAATAAACGATCTGATAATTATCGAGACTTGTTCATGAATCCAACTTGACTCACTCCATGACTCGAACTCCAACTGTATGAAGCATATTGAATTAAATATTCCATTCTGAATACACAATCGAGCCAGGAGAGATTATCATCGAGTTGGGGTGATGGAAAGAAAATAAAATTCAGCCCGATTTTTGTTCCACGAATTCGGAAACCAAAATACTCAATGGGTTATTATTTCTACTTCACTCGGTTGTTTTATCGGAAATTTCACTAACTATCCAACTCATTAATAAAAATGGTTGCATATCCGGAAGAAAAGTACTTCGCGCTTGCGAGTAGACATAACTATCCACCATATGCTCTCCAATACACTGAACGTTCAATTGCTCCCGATGAATATTCAAAATTTCATAACTTGCGAACCATTAGGAGTAGAGCTTTGCGGAATTTTTCTTCACGACGAATATATGTCGGTCGTTCCACAATTGTTCATTTTCAAAGTCAAATAACCTGCACTCATTACAAAGTTACGTCGGTTTGTTTCTATGAAAATAGAATGCATATTTCCTGTATTCTGCATCAAAACGTAGTATTTTGCTTCCGGAAAATGGAAGCTTTGATAAAAAGATTTATATTCACTCAATAATATTACGACAACAAAATGAAAGGATCATTATACCAATGCAAAATGCGCAATATCTGCAGACATCAGGAAATTTCATCAAAATCTATAAGTATACTATAAGGAAAGGGCTTTTTGAGTTTTTTGTGTTAGATGGCCTCCACAATTACCCAAGCACAGCCATTATTGCGGTGAATTCTCGACAATTATTCGAATAATTATTGGAAAAGGTTTCGTTGCTTTTTGTGCAAATGGCTCTGCTTACCTTTTCGGGGTTACAATTTCCTTACGAACAAACCGATGTTTTTTTAATTCAAAGTTATTTCTAATCGGACATATTGAACTCCGTTAGCTCGGATATAAACTAAGATATAAAAAATTATAAAAGCACTGCCGTGAAGTCGGGAGCTTTTGAGCGCTCGTTCTAGCCCCTTGTAGGTAGATTCGCATTTTCCAATTTTAGAAACCAATTGAAGGAATTTTTGAGAGCTATCAAAAAAAAATTTAAACTAAAGCGAAACTTCAGACTTCACGTCAGTGCTAAGTGACCAATTTTGTTTTCGATAATTTGCTAGAATTTTCAACGGTACTATGGTCTTGGGGATGCGATCTGGAAAAAATTTCGCAAGTAGTTTGAATACATTATTCTTCATCTATGTGCGTAATTTCATTCCAATCCAATCTGCAAATTTATAAGGAAAAAAATATTTTGAACAGCCATATTTACGGAAGAATAATATACGGCTGTTTATCTGAATTGATCGAATTCATGTATCCCAGATACCAATGAAATCCATCATTTGCAGTCGTAGACCGGTTTCAGATCTCATCAGTACGATTAGCAAAATGATAAATAAATGTATTTATCATTTTGCTTCTATGGTTCTGATCATGCGACCCGGTAAAGATGTAGCTCGAATATATCATTCTCAATTCGAATACAAAATTTCGTCACGATTAAATCCATAGTTTTGAAATGATCAAGAAAACTGAATATCAAACGACCATATTCACGGAACCCCTAGTCTAATTTTGCTCATTGATGAACTTGACCGCAACATTCGAGATCCTCACCTATCCCGAAAATTTCAAGTCCCTAGGCCTTTTCATTACAAAGTTATAATTTCCTATGGTTTTGGTCATGCGAGCTGGACAAAATTTTGCATGTAGCTTGCGTAATTCTCCAACTGAGTGCAAAATTTCACTGCGATCGAATTTGTTTCGAAGTTATCAGGCAAACGAGCCATATTTACGGAACTCCTGGGCGAATTTTGCCCAATAACGAACTTAACGGCGGCATTCGAGATTCAAACCTACCCGGAAAATTTCAAGTTTCTAGGGCATTCCGTTCGAGAGTTATCGTGTATACAGCCGGACGGACGGACAGACTCGAATTTTTCGACGTATTCGTCATCAGTGAGTCGAACATAGTTGTTTGAGACCATTTTCGGCTCAAAATTCGAAAAATATAGACTTCGTGACGAAATGATATAGCCCTCGTGTAAGTAGTACGAGCGCTCAAAAAGAAAATTATGAAAGTTTAGTTTTTCAAATACTATATTGAAATTGCACTCCTTGTTCTCTACACTTTTACGCTCTTTTGATTTCGACGGATAATTTCATCCCTATATTTCGTTTATTGTGTCATTTGGTAGGAAAATATTCAATTTTGACATTATTTGGAAGTACATGGAATATAATATCTTTTTTCCGGCACATATTCAAATGCGAATGCGGAATGTACGCAGATTTTGAGAATATTGTAATATGTATAAGTATATGTGGTTTCATGGAACATTATCAAGATTTTTTTTTACTTTGAAGTCACATACAGGTTGAAATGTAATTCACCTCTGTGATGATGTATTATGCTTATTTTTTGAGAAATAAAATAATTTATTATTATTATTATTATTAAATAAATTAGCCTCGTAGTTTTTTCGAAAACCCCTGTATAGGCAATATTCTTGGTCAAATAAAGAACAGCAGTTAAAGAAATGAATAGAGCTTGGAAGGTGTCATTTCAAGGACAACCTTTATATATTCACATAAATAAAAAATTTCAATTCAACTAAGACTCGAGAACTTCTACTTCCCCATGAGTTTTCATACGATATGATGGGATTAAGGTTATATGATTTACACTATTTACAGAATGTTCGTTGCACATATGAGACGAAATTGCATTCACTGTCATATCAACAGAAGATTTGACCTTCAAAGGCCATAAAATTATACTCGAAGTAACTCGCACTTAACATTATGTAAGTTGAGGAATTTTCCATACCTGTCATAATCCAATGTCGCTCCTTTCCCTAAGTTAACAATATTTATATGATAATTCTTCATGTTTTCCTCGTTATCACATTCCTCACTTTTGACACTATCGTAAATATCCAACGAAGGTTTTCTCTGCCTCTTCATTATTTTCTCTTGTTCCATTCGCATTGATTCCAATTCCTCAATCAGAAACTCGGCGTTTTTTTTATCGTCGAACTTAACACTTTTCTTCTCCATTGTGGAGGAATTACTTTTATCGGAAGAAAGGTCGATTTTTTCAATCTCAGTCGGCGAGTTTCCTTTCGACTCAATTTTCGCGCAATCACCGCTCTCTATAATCAACACAGTTGGACCATTCGTTTCAACGTTGCATGTTGAGTCATATTTGTTGTCACAACCGTTTATCGTAATTGTCGTACTATCAGATATCACCTTCGTCGTCGAAGTTGTTTGACACGACATTTTCGTGGTTTCCTCTCCGTTCGAAGCTTCCAGAACACTGGCGAACATCTCGTCTATCAACTTGTTAACGTGGTTCTTGTCTTTCAGTATACCGTCCCATTTTTCGTCGAAACTGTTGCGTCTTTCTAGATCCTCAACGTCTACGGGATACCCCAAGGTCCCAGTTGGGGACACCGAGAGTTTTTCCATACTTCGGTAAGCTTTCGATTGGTTTTGAAGGGTAGGAGTATTTTCGTTTGGAATAATACACGTAACAATTTGGGAGTTTACAGTTACTTCATTCGTAGGGCTTCCACCTTCAGATTGGGTTATCTTTATGGTATTTTCCTTCGGTTGTAAGTCGCAAGAGTTCAATATATTCTTCGAAATTATAGTAACGTCGTTTTCTTTCGTTTCCACGAGTTCACTTAGAACCTTGATGTTAGACAGCTGCTCACAGTTATTCACGTAGGAATTATTTATGGTCACTTTTTTATTGAACGAGTCCTTTCTCACTAACACGTTGTTGTTCGCACTTTTCATGTTGGACGATTGGAAAATAAGAGTTCTCGAGTTCGATTTCAGTTCATCGGAAATAGACCTTTCGTAAGCCGTTGGTCTTTTCAAGAGAAAATTCACAGTCGACTGAGACCTAGACAGGTCAGTTGGAGGCGGTGGTGCAGATCTGACCGGAATCGTGTTGGTATCTTCCGGTGTTCTCCTTCTTTTAGCAAGCGCTTCCGCAACGATGGTTTTCGATGGTCGTGGTGGAACAGGTGGCGGAGGTTTGGTCATTTTGGTCACTGAGCTGGAACGCATAGTGATCATCTTATTTACACTCTGCAAATTAGAAAGGGTTTATCTTGTTGGACGTTATTCATCGTGGAATGCTTTTCATAACTAGTATAGGTCAATTCACGTTTTCGTCAATTCCGGATTTTAGGTTCATCGCATGAGAGTGAGTAAATGACACAAAATAACTCAATTTACTTGGAAAAAGTTATAAAAACGGACGTTTTCACCGAATCACAAAATGTCGTACAATAAACAATGTTCCTTCTTCTGAAAACACTGTCAAACGGCCCAACAAATAGGATCCAGTTATTTCTTCATTAGAAAGAGGCACTTGAAGAAGAATCGATGTCTTTGATAGTCCCTGACACTAAATAACATACAGGTGAAATCGCACTAGCTGTCATTCAAAATTGTCGAACTGAACCTGTTATAAACGAAAATCGCACATAAATGCACGCGGTAAAACGTTCGCAGTCGGACTGAACGTGGAATCGACAGCGGCACCGAGTGAGTACAGAGGACAGGAAATAATAACTGAGTGTGCTTGGAGAGCCGATAGCGATTCCACAGGTGAGAGAGGGGATCCGCATGGTGACGTAACAGAAGTCCTGTTTGAAATGGAATTTGGATCTTAATCACTGGGGGCTGGAAATAGGCAAAACTTTGATAACTACCTTGATTGTTTTCGTGCGACATTAATTGATTTTGATTCTTCAAAGGATATTTGGATACTGGTTCAATGATACGGAACAGGATGAATTAAAGAATTTATTCTTAGTAAGATATTATCACTTAATTCTTAGTATCAATTTCGATACAGATTAGAAAAAAATTAATCGTACAACTCATTGTAATTAGTGCGGTGGAGCTGTAGTAACCATTGACAATACCATGATCTTCTAATTGAAGAGATTAATTGCAGACTTTGGCAACTATATTTAGGTCCAGAAACTTGAAAATGAGATATTTACCTAATTGAAATTCATCAGAACTAACAAATGAATATAGTGAAATTATGAATTCCATATTCGATAGTTACTAACTGAAAACATAAAATACGTCTCGGTTATTAAACTATAGTCGAATTGATGTTATCAATACATCAACATTCCAGAATTTCTGGATGATAAGTGGAATAAATACGAAGTGACCTTAAATATCCCAGTGGCGTCAATAATGGAGCGAATCAAAAGAATATTACTATGCTGACCATGAACGATAAATTAATACAATTGAAATATTCTTATGTCAGTAGAACAACGAATAAAGTTGTAAGTTATAAATCGTTCAAGTGGATTCGATAAAACTTCTGATTGTGGAAGAACTTAACTACATGTTGTCAATCAAATACGATGAATGTGTTCGAAAAAAATTCAACTGAAAAGGTAATCTGAAAAAACTCTGTTTAGAAAATTGGTTCATATAAGGGTTTTTCAACTTTTAGCGGTGTAGTTCAATATCTTCACAGAAGGACCGACATATGTATTTCTGTAGAAGATTGAAATATATCATAGAATTTATTTTTCTTCTTTCGACTATCGTAACCATTCATAAAACCCAGTTATCAAATAGTTTATTAATTTTTCTTCCACAGAATGCTTCGATTCAATGAAAAGTTATATGTGCTATTTCCATCGGCCATGTAATTTATACTTTCCGACGTAGCGGTCTGAGAGCTGATTTTCGCCAGATTCATTTTATTATAAAATAAATATGAATTGATTCTTGATACCGTTGGACATAGGTACCTAATCAAAATTGTTCAAATTTTTCACGTTAGGTTTTATGAGGAATATATGAAATGAAACAGGCTCTCTTAAAGCAATGTTGATGAAAGTGATAAAATATATTGTTTGCTGTACGAGATACAATATAAGTCACATTTTGTTTTAATGTTTCCAATAGTCAACCTTTGGAACCATAGAGCAAATACAATTTCTAACCCATCCGGAAATATTCTCAATTTCAACGCTCCGAGGTTCTATATAATATTCAGATATATTAAACCAAAACGAGGTATAGTAGGCTTTGGAAAGTATGACTCTGCTTTTACCACATACATTTTTGCACATTTGATTCTATGTTTTTCTATTCAAAACACAGATGAATTACAATGAAGCTCTACTTTACTCCTTCCGATTCAAAAAATGAAAAAAACACAACATTATTGAATTTCTGAATTTTTTTTTTATTGTAGAAAATCAAAACGTGAATAGTCCGGTGTATCAGACAACAACAGAATTTGGTCCTCACCGGTAATGAGTTGATGGCTATATTCAGTGCGAAGACGAAATCGAACGGATTGTGGGAGTGATTGCGGCTATTTTTTTAATTACCTACAGTGTGAATCGAATGCCGCTAGTTGAATGAGCCATGTTCTGGGTTAATTCTATTCAATTTGTATGTTAAATCGCGGGAAGAAAGAAGTCTCCGGAGTGTTTCAGTCATTCAATTCCCCGAAATATATTTCTCTCACAATTTTTATGAATGATAATTTTCAAGGCAACTTCTTATCTGCCTATGCAAATGACCACATAGTATTATAAAGCCCTTTCGCCAAATACATATTCAACCAATTTGTTAAGCAACATTTATTTCAAATCGTCATCTATTTTCGGTCGGAGTTAGCAAGAACCTTTTCTATCTCCGTACCTGCTAAAATCCAAAAATGATCAGGTACCGGAATACGGTTTCTTAGATGAGATATGCACGTTAACGTTGAAGTAAGTTTTAATCATATGACAAAATGTATTCTCCAATCTCTGATTGATAATGGAAACCGGATGAATATTTAGTTTTTCTTCTTTTTAGATTTGTTCCAGAACAATGTGAGGAATTAGATTCTACTTTTTCACTGGACATCTCGACGAGATACAAACAAAAATTATGAAAAGCACTAACGTGTAGTCAGGTGCTTTTGAGCGCTCGTACATCCACCTACTTTAGAAAAAAAATTCGACAGTTGTCAAAAAAATTACAGCAGCTCTTTATCAATTATGCTGAATATGTGGTTACAGGAAAATATTTTTTCGAGAATTCACAAGAATCTTCCACGGTTTCTATGGTCATTCTATGGTTCGCACGAAGTTCAAATACATTATTCTTCAACTATGTGCGGAATTTCATTCCGATCGAATCAGTTGTTTCGAAATTATCCGGAAGAAAATATTTTGAACGGCCATATTTACGGAATCCCTAGACAAATTTTGCTAATTGATTAATGTAACCTCGACATTCGAAATCCGAACCTAGCCTGAAAATTTCAGGTCTCTAGGTGTTTCCGTTCGGAAGTTATAATTTTCTATGGTTCCTGTGGATCTGGTCAAGCAATCTGGATGAAATTTTGCATGTGGTCTCTATCTGAGTGCGAAATATCATCTCGATCGAAAAAGTAGTAGGTACCGAAGTAATCAGGAGAACAAAATTTCGAACGACCATATTTACGGAACTTCTGGTTGTATTTTGCCCAATAACGAACTTAACCGCGGAATTCGAGATATCCTGAAAATTTCAAGTTTCTAGGTCGTTCTGTTCGAGAGTTATCGTGTATACGAACGGCCGGACGGACGGACAGACAAATTTTTCGAAGGATTCGTCATCACCTTGTTATCGTGCTTTCGACCGGATGGACTGACTCGAATTTTCCGACGGATTCGTTATCAGTGAGTCGAACCTTGTCGATTGAGACCATTTTCAGCTGAAAACTCTGAAAATACAGACATCGTGAAGAAATGATATAGCCCTCATGTAAGCAGAACGAGCGCTCAAAAACACCTTCATATCATGCATACCTATTTCCTTTTTAGGATTCACTTCCGATTTCCGAGAAATGTTGTGCTCAATCTTTTTGAGCGCTCCTTCTACTTACACGAGGGCTATATCATTTCGTCACGATGTCTGTATTTCTCGAATTTTTGAGCCGAAAATGGTCTCAAACGACTATGCTCGACTCACTGATGACGAATCTGTCGGAAATTTCGAGTCAGTCCGTCCGACCGAAAGCACGATAACTCTCGAACGAAACAATCTAGAGACTTGAAACTTTTAATGTGGGTTCAGTTCCCAAATGCCGCGGTTCGTTAATGGGCAGTATTCCACCAGGGGGGCCGTTTGAGATGTTGTTCTCCGGATTACTTCGAAACAACAGATTCGATCGAGATGAAATTTTGCACTCAAATGGAGAATGACGTTTTCAAGCTACATGCAAAATTTTGTCTTGATCGTATGACCAGATCGCATAGAAACTATAGAAAATTATAACTTTCGAACGGAAAGGCCTAAGGACTTGAAATTTCCAGAATAGGTGTGGATCTCGGTCACGTTTTTCAATGAGCAAAATTAGACTAGGGGTTCGAAATCATAACTTTCGAACGGAAAGGCCTAGGAACTTGAAATTTTCAGGATAGGTTTGGATCGCGTATTTCGCGGTCACCTCCACAATGAGCAAAATCAGACTAGGGTTTCCGTAAATATAGCCGTTCAAACAATTTTTTTCCTGATAATTTCGAAACTATTTATTGGATTGGAATGAAATTTCGCACATAGATGAAGAATAATGTATTCAGACTACGTGGGAAATTTTTTCTAGATCGCATCACCAAGACCATAGATACTGTAGAAAATTCTAGCGAATTATCGAAAAAAAAAATTACGAAAAGCACTGCCGTGAAGGCAGGAGCTTTCGAGCGCTCGTACATGCACCTTGTAGGTAGATTCGCATTTTCCAGTTTTGGAAACCAATTGAGAATATTTTTGCCAGCTGTCAAACGAATTTTCGAACTAAGGCGAAAATCCTGACTTCAAGTCAGTGCTTCAGGTTTCTTTTTTTCGATAATTCGCTAGAATATTCTATGGTATCTATGGTCTTGGTAATGCGATCTGGACAAAATTTCCCACGCAGTTTGAATATGTTAATCTTCACCTATGTGCGAAATTTCATTCCAATCCAATGATGAGTTTCGAAATTATCAGAAAAAAAATAGTTTTGAACAGCTATATTTACAGAACCCCTAGTCGAATTTTGCTCATTGATGAACGTGACCGCGAAATTCGCGATCCTAACCTATCCTGAAAATTTCATGTCCCTAGGCCTTTCCGTTCGAAAGTTATGATTTTTTATGGTTTCTATGGTTCTGATCATGCGATCTGGAAAAAATGTAGCTCGAAAA
Organism: Aphidecta obliterata; assembly: GCA_963966015.1. Taxonomy (NCBI): domain Eukaryota; kingdom Metazoa; phylum Arthropoda; class Insecta; order Coleoptera; family Coccinellidae; genus Aphidecta; species Aphidecta obliterata. Next base: position 13,670,383 of record OZ014429.1, on the reverse strand, counting down.
TATCATTCTCAATTCGAATACAAAATTTCTTCACGGTCGAATCCATAGTTTTGAAATTATCAAGAAAACCAAATTTCGAACGGCCATATTTACGGAACCCCTGGACTAATTTTGCTAATTGATGAACGTGACCGCGAAATTCGCGATCCTAACCTATCCTGAAAATTTCAAGTCCCTAGGCCTTTCCGTTCGAAAGTTATGATTTTCTATGGTTTCCATGGTCCTGATCATGCGATCTGGAAAAAATATAGCTCGAATATATCATTCTCAATTTACATACAAAATTTCGTCACGATCAAATCCATAGTTTTGAAATTATGAAAAAAACTGAATTTGAAACGGCCATATTTACAGAACCCCTAGTCTAATTTTGCTCATTGATGAACGTGACCATGACATTCGAGATCCACACCTATCCTGAAAATTTCAAGTCCCTAGGCCTTTCCATTACAAAGTTATGATTTTCTATGGTTTCTATGGTTCTGATCATGCTAGCTGGACAAAATTTTGCATGTAGTTTGAGCACGCAATTCTCCATCTGCGTGCGAAATTAGACCTCGATCGAATTAGTAGTTTCGAATTAATCAGAAAAACAAAATTTCGAGCGGCCATATTTACGGAACTGCTCGGCGAATTTTGCCCAATAACGAACTCAACCGCGGCATTCGAGATTCGAACCCTGAAAATTTCAAGTTTCTAGGGCATTTCGTTCGAGAGTTATCGTGTATACGGCCGGACGGACAGACTCGAATTTTCCGACGGATTCGTCATCAGTGAGTCGAACTTAGTCGATTGAGACCATTTTCGGCTCAAAATTCGAAAAATACAGACATCGTGACGAAATGATAAAGCCCTCGTGTAAGTAGTACGAGCGCTCAAAAATTGGTCACCTAAAGCACTGACGTGAAGTCTGGATTTTTGCCTCAGTTTGAAATTTATTTTGACAACTGTCAAAATCTTTATAATTGATTTCTTAAATTGGAAATGCGAATCTACCTACAAGGTTGACAAACGAGCCCTCAAAAGCTCCTTCCTGACTTAACGGCAGTGCTTTTCATCATTTTTGAGCGCTCGTACTACTTACACGAGGGCTATATCATTTCGCCACGATGTCTGTATTTTTCGAATTTTGAGTCTCAAACGACTATGTTCGACTCACTTATGACGAATCCGTCGGAAAATTCGAGTCTGTCCGTCCGTACGGCCGTCCGTATACACGATAACTCTCGAACGGAATGTCCTAGAAACTTGAAATTTTCAGGGTAGGTTCGAATCTCGAATGCCGAGGTTAAGTTCGTTATTGGGCAAAATCCGCCTTAGGGTTCCTTAAATATGGTCGCTCGAAATTTTGTTTTCCTGATTACTTTGAAACTACAGATTCGATCAAGATGAAATTTTGCACTCTAATGGAAAATGAGGTGTTCAAGCTACATGTTCAGCTCGCATCACCAGAACCATAGAAACCATAGAAAATTGTAAATTTTGAACGGAAACGCCTAGGGACTTGAAATTTTCAGGGTAGGTGTGGATCTCGATTGTCGTGATCACTTTCATCTGGGAGCAAAATTATACTAGGGGTTCCGTAAATATGGTCGTTTGAAATTTAGTTTTCTTGATCATTTCGAAACTACAGATTCGATCGTGACGAAATTTTGTATACTTATGGAGAATGATATATTCAAGCCACATTTCTCTAGATCGCCTGACCAGAACCATAGAAAATCATAACTTTCGAACGGAAAGGCCTAGGGACTTGAAATTTTCAGGATAGGTGTAGATCTGAAATGTGGCGGTCACGTTTATCATTGAGCAGAATTATACTAGGGGTTCCGTAAATACGGTCGTTTGAAATTTTGTTTTCTCGATAATTTCAAAACTACGGATTCGATCGAGATAAAATTTTGTATTTTAAACGAGAATGACATATTAAAGCAACATTTTGTCCAGATCGCATGACTAGAACCATAGAAACCATAGAAATTTATAACTTCCGAAGGAAAAGGCCTAGGAACTTGAAATTTTCAGGGTTGGTTTGGATCGCGAATTTAAATATGGCCGTTCAAAATATTCTGTTCCTGATAATTTCGAAACTACCGATTTTATTGGAATGAAATTTTGCACCTAGCTGAGGAATAATGTATTCAAACTACGTGCGAAATTTTGTCCAGATCGCATCACCAAGACCATAGATAGCGTAGAAAATTTTAGCGAATTATCGAAAAAAAAATTGGTCACCTAAAGCACTGACTTGAAGTCTGGATTATCGCCTTAGTTTGAAAATTTGTTTGACAGCTGTCAAAAATTTCCTCAATTGGTTTCCAAAACTGGAAAATACGAATCTACCTACAAGGTGCATGTACGAGCGCTCAAAAGCTCCTGACTTCACGGCAGTGCTTTTCGTAATTTTTTTGTCTTATTTACCTACCTATTTCAGCTACTTTCAACTCAAACTAAAAATGCCGTCTACCGTCTACCACCTTAACTGTTATTTGGTCAATGTTTTGCCTATTTGATAGCAAGTGTTATACCTTTTTGAATAGCTAAAGACACATAGAAGTTTTTGAATTTATTTGCAGAATACGTTCCATGAAGTTTTTTCCAAAAGGAGCGCTCCAAAGTTGAAAACACTTAGTGAAAATTCTTTAATTCTAACCGTTGTCGAGCAGTCTTATTAGGTTAGGTTAGATTCAAAATTCTTTAATTCTATCCGTTGTCGAGCAGTCTTAGTAGGTTCAGGTTTTGTCAAACATTTTTATTAATTGACATGCCCTATAACTAGATACATCAAAAAAATTACGAAAAGCACTGCCGTGAAGGCAGGAGCAATGGGATTGATACCCATACAATCATATGAGGAAAATTAAGAAAATTTTCATTTCCATTCATCTGGTATATCAGGTTGGGAAGTGGAGGCATCTTCCTTTCGAGGCTCTGAAACTTTTGTGGACAGAATCAAGACTCTACTCTCATTCGTTCAATCCATGCAGAGTACTCTAGGTTTTGCAGAGATAGATGGGAGGCTCTTGAGCGATCTCTATATAATTTGGAAACTCTTAAGTTAACAATCAGCAATAATGTTTTCACAAGTTTGCTCCTAGTATAATTTTGCTCATAGATGAACGTGATCACGACATTCGAGATCCACACCTATCCTGAAAATTTCAAGTCCCTAGGCGTTTCCGTTCAAAAGTTACAATTTTCTATGGTTTCTATGGTTCTGGTGATGTGATCTGGACAAAATTTCACATGTAGCTTGAACACCTCATTCTCCATTAGAGTGCAATATTTCATCTCAATTAAATCTGTAGTTTCGAAGTAATCAGGTGTGCACAGGGGCGGATCGACGATTTCCGGGGCCCATAACAGATACAAGTTTTCACATCTGTAAGCTTTCATTGATAACGTCTTTCTGTATTCGCTTCTACAACTAGAATGAAGGTGTGCACAGGGGCGGATCGACGATTTCCGGGGCCCAACGCTTGAAAAATTTCGGGGCCCCCACCATTTTTGACCTGAATTCGGTTTTTTCAAAATAAACATAAATTTCATTGATAAAATATAGGATACATCAATTCAAATAAAACAAATGAATTGAAATCAACACAATGTAAACGACTTAAAAAAGTATATCAGGTACATAATAGAAATCAATATTTCTTTTTCCAAAAAAACAAATTAACATAAACAAATTATTGGAAAATGAAAAATAATATGAAATGCCGAAAAACTAAGTAAGTAAAATTTTTTCCTTATTTTCATGTCTGCAAATTCTTTTATTGCAGCCTCATAATCCAGACTCTTCGTTATATCACTTTAAATCGAAAGTATTCCTAAGAACTGCGGTCTGTTTTCCTTCATAACTGTTCTATATTTATTTTTTATTATGGATAAATTGGAAAATGAACCCTCTGCTTCGCAACTCGTTATTGGCAATGTTAAAAATAACTTCAAAACTATATATAAGTTCGAAAAAACTTCTATCATTCCCTCATCATAGATTATTTCCAACATCTGCGAACAACACGTTTTTTTCCAAATTTTAAGAGTTTTAGATATTCTTTGAACTGAGATGCTTCACTGATAATTCCTTCATCAAGATCGTCTTCATAATTCTCCAAGAGCGCTTTGAAACTGTAGGTTCAGTTCAAGCTACATGTGAAATTTTGTCCAGATCGCATGACCAGAACCATAGAAAATTGTTTCTTTTGAACGGAAACGCCTAGGGACTTGAAATTTTCAGGATAGGTGTGGATCTCGAATGTCGTGATGACGTTTATCTATGAGCAAAATTATACTAGGGATTCCGTAAATAAGGTCGTTTGAAATCTAGTTTTCTTGATAATTTCAAAACTACAGATTCGATCGTGATGAAATTTTGTATACTAATGAAGAATAATATATTCAAGCTACATTTCTCCAAGCCACATGACCAGAACCATAGAAAACATAGAAAATCATAACTTTCGAACGGAAAGGGCTAGGGACTTGAAATTTTCAGAATAGGTGTGGATCTGAAATGTCGCGTTCACGTTTATCAATGAGCAGAATTATTCTAGGGGTTCCGTGAATTCGGTCGTTTGAAATTTTGTTTTCTCGATAATTTCTAAACTACGGATTCGATCGAGATAAAATTTTGTATTTTAATCGAAAATGACATATTAAAGCAACATTTTGTCCAGATCGCATGACCAGAACAATAGTAACCATAGAAAATTATAACTTCCGAATGGAAAGGCCTAGAAACTTGAAATTTTCAGGATAGGTTTGGATCGCGTATTTCGCGGTCACCTCCACAATGAGCAAAATCAGACTAGGGTTTCCGTAAATATAGCCGTTCAAACAATTTTTTTCCTGATAATTTCGAAACTATTTATTGGATCGCGAATATCGCGGTCACAGTAAAATTGGACTAGGGGTTCCGTGAATATGGCGTTCAAAATATTTTGTTCCTGATAGTTTCGAAAGTATTGATTGGATTGGAATGACATTTTGCACCTAGCTGAGGAATGATGTATTTAAACTACGTGCGAAATTTTGTCCAGATCGCATCACCAAGACCATAGATACCGTGGAAAATTCTAGCGAATTATCGAAAAAAAAATTGGTTAGCTGAAGCACTGACATGAAGTCTGGTGTTTCGCCTAAGTTTCAGAATTTTTGTGACAGCTGTCGAAAATTCCTCCAATTGATTTTTAAAACTGGAAAATGCGAATCTACCTACAAGGTAGATGTACGAGCGCACAAAAGCTCCTGACTTCACGGCAGTGCTTTTCGTAATTTTTTTTCTAATGCGTTTATTGGACGCACTCTGGGAGTATTCTTGTTCAATATCATAATTACTTATTTCTTTAGCTTGTGCCTCTATCTGGCCAGTTTGTGAATCAGTTTTTGTCCGTATTTCCTCTAAAAATGACTAAAGATTCCAATGAATAGTATCCACATTGCAAATCCAAATAAGGTGTTTGAAGTTTGGAAGAAACTTTCTCGAAGCGTTCTAGAATTGTTTCCCAAATAACTGTAAGCATAGCGTATTCTAAGTTGATTGGCTTTTTGAATATATTTTTGGCTTCATTTCTACAATCTGTTTTCTCTGTTTCATCCATGTAAATATGCTTCAAAGCCTTTAAATTCAAAATATCATTATACCCAAACTTCAAAACTAAGAAATGCAAAACAAGTGTCTTGGATCCCTCCAATATCGACGGTGGCATGTACCTATATTTCAAAGGGATGCCGACAACTTTACTGGCACCGTTGCGGGAATTTATTGCAGGCCGATAAGAATAATTGGAAACATGCTGATGCTGAACCTTTGATTTGATGTTATTCTTTTACTGGCCGCTGAATTTTGCTCTAGGTCTGGTTGCGTTTCGTGTGACTGAAAATTTACACGTTATTCTTCATTATTATTCATATTCACTTGCAGGACGAATTTTCATTCTGAAGAAATTTCGATTCCGATCGGGGGCCCTGTTGACCTCGGGGCCCTACGCTTAAGCGTACTAAGCGTACCGGTTAATCCGCCACTGGGTGTGCATTTTTAATGAATACTCCTCGAGCAAGAACGGAACCATGCCAATGATTCAACTCGGAAATAAGAATTTCGGATATTTACTATTGATGATATTTCTAACAAAATCGTATTCAGAGCTGAAAATCATTACGCGCATGATTTTTTCTATGTAGCGCCATTTTCTATCAGAGTTTGAGTGGTGAAGCAAATTGTGCCTGCTCTCAATTTGAACTTTCCCCCCTATACTTATACAGGGTAACTTAGTATTCACTAATTAACTTAGTCTAAGATTTTCACTAATTAACAGTTTAACAAAACCACTACACGTGTTTCGCCATGCCATGACTTCATCATTTTTCCGACGACTCTTGTGCTTAATTTACCGAGATATTTCGATTTGTAGTGAATTTGAGGGTCTCGGAAAAAACTAGATAACCCAAGACCATTTTGTTAGTTTATGTGTGAAATGCACTTCCTTATGTCATTACAGAGAGATGGAACTTTGGACATAAACAACTGGAGTCAATAATTAGCGCCGGAAATAGGAGTAGTTTTCCTGTTTGTGAAAGAGAAACATAAACTAAGTACAAGCACGAACTGTGTGCTGGGTATGGGATATGCAATGAAAACGTTAAGCTATTATTAATTATCAGAGAATTTTACATCTATATCGAACGTATCAATCTACGATTTATTCTTATTCAGTGGAATACTTACTTCAGCAAAAAATGTATGGTTCGATGAAGTAACGTATAACGATCGAATGAAATCTTCGTAGGTAGCGTATCCGGCACATAGCGTGCATGAGAGAAAGGAAAAATACCACTGCACACATTTTCTGTAAATATATCTAGAGAACCTGATCGGGTCGTATCGGTACACACAGGCCGACAGGCGACAACCGACCAGGATGAAGATATAGGGGGCTGATATAAAAAGTTGTGTCTGCAACTTTGGAGGGTTTCATTACTCAAACGCCTGCCAGTTTTTGGTAATTGCGATACGTCGGAAAAAAACGCGAGCATCAAGTTCCTCAACCAAACCAAATACAATTGAAAAAAAGTATCGTTCATCAAAAATTCTACCGACTCGTTAAATTTTCATAGAAATTTGGGATGATATCCTAATAAAACCCATTGTGTTTATTCAAGACATGAAAACATATAAGCTTCGAGAGATCATTTTATTGAAGATCTAGCTCATTATGGATATTATGGATACCCTAGATTTCGGAAATTTTCTGCAATTTAATGGTTTTAAGAATACCAACGATAGAGTACTTGACTTGATTTTCTGCAACAAAAGTGTAATCTCTGGTCTTTATGTGTCAAGGTGCCCACTGGTCCCAGTTGATGTTCACCATGTTCCTTTTGAAGTAACTATATCCTACCCTAACCTGTCGAGATCGGTTGGAAGCGTGAATAAGAGGGTCTTGAACTTCAGGAGGGCTGATTATTCAGGAGTAAATGAAGATCTCACGAATACAGATTGGAATGACTTATTTTCCTCTGAACCCGAGGTCGATGCCATGACTGATTCATTCTACAGAGTAATCAATGACTTGGTTCGAATCCATATTCCAACTACTAAAGTGAATAACAAATTTCCAGCATATTTTTCCAAACACACTATAGCCGAAGTAAATAAGAAAAATAGACTCCATAAAATTTGGAAGAGGAGTTGTACTGTTGCCGATTACAATCTTTTCAGTGAGGTCAGGAATTCTGCTAAAAACTTGATTGCTTCAGACTATAAATCATACATAGAGTCGATCGAAAAAAACATTCCACTGAACACCTAGAAGTTTTGGAATTTAGTTTCCATCAAATCTAATAATAATGATAAGCTGCCCTTCTCTATGTCTTTGGATGACAGGACTGCTTCTGGTGGCCAAGATGTCTCCGAGTTGTTTGCATCTTACTTCGGGAGTGTATACCAGCCTCTCGAGCAGAAGCCTCTATCTCCAGAATTCAAGTTGAGACCCAGCTGCGGAAGTTTAAGCTCGATTCACTTCACCGAGGACGACGTGCTGGAGGCGTTACTCGGCTTAGACCCGAACAAGTCAGCAGGACCTGATGGAATTCCATCCTTCTTTGTCAAATCTTCGGCGTTGGGACTATCAACCCCTCTCTACTTGATTTTTCGTGGTCTATGGATGCCGGAATTTTTCCCGAAATATGGAAGTCGTCATTGTTGATTCCAGTTTATAAGGATGGTGATCGTAATTCTGTTCGGAAATATAGACCCATATCTAAATTGAATATATTCAGCAAAGTATTCGAGGTCCTTATATATAAGCATGTTTTTGGTTCATAAAAAACTCCCTCAATATCGAACAACATGGGTTTTTTGCTGGAAGGTCCGTTGAGTCTAATTTGATTACTTACTCGGAGTACATACTGAATGCTCTAGATAGGAGGTTTCAAGTTGACTCAGTTTATGTCGATCTGAGCAAGGGATTTGATAAGCTCTGTCACAATATTCTGGAGCTTTCATCCATTGGCATCCATGGTGATCTCCTGTCATGGTTTGCGTCTTACTGGTCCCATAGAGTGCAGGTCGTGTCTATTTCTGGCTTCAAATCACGAGCAATCATAGCCACTTCAGGTATCCCTCAGGGCTCCCATTTGGGCCCTCTTCTGTTTTTAATTCACATTTATGATTTGATGTTTATATTTAAGTTTGTCATGTTCCTCTTATATGCAGACGACATTAAATTTTTCTCATCCATCAAGAGTTTATTGGACTGCTTACTCTTTCAAAAGGACTTGAACTCATTTGTTGAATACTGTAAATCATAAAGCTTCTTCTTAATTTTACCAAGTCTCAATCTATAACGTTCACAAGAAATCTCAATATCTTCGATTTCAACTACAAACTTGGCGACCACACTTTATGTAGGGTGTCGTCTGTTAGAGACTTGGGCATTTTATTTGATTCTAAGATGACTTTCGAAGAACACATCTCCAATACAGTGAGTAAATGTAAGAGGCTAATGGGTTTCATAATAAGAACCTGCAAATCCTTCAAATCCACTGAACCACTTTTCAGCCTTTTTTATGCCTACATTTTCAGCCGTCTGAGTTTTGGAAGTTGTATCTGGAATCCCCAGTACAATGTTTACAAAAATCGTCTCGAGCATGTTCAAAATAAATTTATTAGATATATCGAATACAAAGCCACGAACATCTACCCTTTAGGGGACATTCTACCCCTAAGGAATAAATATTCTTTGAAATCTTTGGAAACATCTAGGACTCACAGGGATTTAGTATTTCTCTTTAAAATCATACGGGGTTTCATAGATTCCCCGGATCTTCTTGGCCAGTTGAAATTCCATATTCCGACATTTTTTTCGAGGGAGCAACCTCTCTTCAGAGTCCATAATTACAGGACCAGTTTAGGAGGGAACACTCCGTTATGCACGATGTGTCGGATGTATAATTTACATGCACGAGATATTGACATTTTCAACTGTTCCTTGGATAGTTTCAAAAACAGTTTGAAGAAATACTATAGGTAGTTTTCTCATTGTACATGTATTTTGGATTTATTTCTGTCATATGTACATATGTGTAAATAAATAAATGTAAATAAAATTATCTGCTAAACACTATTAGAAGAAACAGTATGCAGATTATTTTCTCCTAATGAATATACGCTGAAAATTATTGAAGGAAGGTTATAACTTTCGGCTATTTCGTCAATCTTTTCATGTGTGACATGTGAAATTTTGTGAATTCATGAAAATAGAAATAAGCATTAGTACGTATCCATGTTTTTTTTTCGAAATTACTTGTGAAGTGATTGGACCATGGTTTATAAACGAGAGATTCTAACATGAAGCTTACCTCATGGACAATGTACACGGAGACGCATCAGCAAAGATATTCAGGAATTTTATTGTGAGCATTCTTAAAGTGGAGTTTTTTTATTATGTCTTTCGATGTATGAACCGCAGAGTCGGCAGAGTTGTGAATGGGTATGCTGAAGAAAAGTCAATTTAAGAGGTAGTTCTATCACTCAGACTGAACACACCGTCCCAAAGAAAATAGAACGTCAAAGAATACACTGACTGAAGAATTCTTTAATTTCAGCTTTATTATTCTACTTCATAAATGCCTATATCCCAATACAAAACAATGTTTTTTTCATTCTTATCATTAGGAAAACGGGAAGAACTAATTGAGTACCCTAGTGGACGTAATGAAACAGTAAGCGATTTCAGTGATGAATCGGCTTTATATATACAGTTCGATTTTTCAATTGAATTCTCTGATATACCTACCACGAAATATGTTCGACTGAAAAGTTAATATCGAATACATCAGCATGGGGTATAATAACACTACAATCGCAAAGGAATCGAAGTCTGCAGGGTACCAGTATTCATGTTTTATCGGCGATAGGACTCACAGGAGACTTTACTTGCCCTAAGTTGGAGAAATGTAAGCAAGGAAAATAGAGAAATTATTCTCCAATCTATCATAACAATAAGAGTTCAAAAAATGTTTAGCTTCTCGAGTTGAAACGGCCATTATAAGTAGTAATATGGAACATCCAAAATGTTGAAAACAACTAAAAATTCCATCCATAATATCGGCTCACGTTCTCAATTCAATGTCTTAAATGGAAAATAATTTCCTACAACAAAGAAAAGTGAGTACCAGATAGAGTCTCATCTCTATAATAGGATTCATCAAACATTTTTGACCTCTTGAAAACGCTATAAGGGTTTCCACTCATCAATCAATCAATCAATTGTAACTTTTAGCCTTTATAACGCCAGATAAGAAAGAGCATGTATTTTCACTTCTGTATATGTTTTATGAATTCGAAAGATAAACGGGTGGTGAATTGGCGGATGCGCCGGTCTAGAATATTTGCTTGACTCGTCATCTTGCTTTATTTCGGCGATTCATATTCAGGACAACGATACTCACATTTCCAATTGAACACGTATTTGTAAAAATGTGTAATCGAAGGAAACCAAGGATAAAGTTAATTTTTATGTATTATATAATTCTTCTGTACTTGATACAACGGAATGAGAAGTACGGATCTCTTTCTCCGACATCGATACTCCATCGATAGTCTCGAAGTATTCGTCTTGATACGTAACAATTAGCACTACAGTTGCCGTGGACTTGGTCGGTTATCGTTTTTCAGACTTTCGTGAATTTGTTGAAAAAAGTCGCATATTTATAGTAATATTGAACTTGTTGAAATGATTTTGGTTTATGGTGACGGCAAGCAGAATGTCACCGCAGCAAGCCGATTGTAAAAAGAAAGATATCCGTTGAGAAATCTTCCCAATCTTCCCAGTCTCCATTGTTGAGAAAAGAATTTAGTAAGACACCTCATTGAAAGTGCTAGTGAAGTTATTCGAGTACAAAGTTATATTATTGTTATTATTATTGCCGCATGTATAGACCAGGCAATAGAGCAGATAAAGGGTCATTGTGTGACAAAAATCGTAGAAGAAAACCGCGAATGTGGGGGTACGTGGGGTGGTCCGTGGATGTAAAGTGATATGTTTTCGACTCGCAAATATGATTACTTTTCTTGTAATTGCGAAGAAAAACCTAAAAAAACGGTGTTTTTTGAGCGCTCGTACTACTTACACGAGGGCTATATCATTTCGTCACGATGTCTGTATTTTTCGAATGTTGTGCCGAAAATGGTCTCAATCGACTATGTTCGACTCACTGATGACGAATCCGTCGGAAAATTCGAGTCTGTCCGTCCGTCCGTAAGCACGATAACTCTCGAACGGATCAACCTAGAGACTCGAAATTTTCAGTGTAGGTTCAGATCCCAAATGCCTCGGTTGAGTTCGTTAATGGGCAGAATTCCACCAGGGGTTCCGTAAATATGGCCGTACAGATTTGATCGAGATAAAATTTTGTACTCAAATGAAAAATGAGCGGTTCAAGCGACATGTGAAATTTTGTCCAGATCGCATGACCATAACCATAGAAACCATAGAAAATTGTAACTTTTGAACGGAAACGCCTTGGGACTTGAAATTTTCAGGATAGGTGTGGATCTCGAATGTCGTGATCACTTTCATCTATGAGCAGAATTATACTAGGGGTTCCGTAAATATGGTCGTTTCAAGTTTAGTTTTCTTGATAATTTAAAAACTACAGATTCGATCGATATGAAATTTTATATTTTAATCGAGAATGATATATTGAAGCAATATTTTGTCTAGACCGCATGACCAGAACCATAGAAACCATAAAAAATTGTAACTTTTGAACGGAAAGGCCTAGGAACTTGAAATTTTCAGGGTGGGTTTGGATCGCGAATATCGCGGTCACGGTCATCAATGAGCAAAATTAGACTAGGAGTTCCGTAAATATGGCCGTTCAAAATATTTTTTTCCTGATAGTTTCGAAACCTCTGATCGGATTGGAATGAAATTATGCACCTAGCTGAGGAATAATGTATTCAAACTTGTCCAGATCGCATCACAAAAACCATAGATACCGTAGAAAATTCTAGCGATTTATCGAAAAAAAATTGATCAGCTGAAGCTCTGGAGTTTTGCCTAAGTGTCAGAATTTTTTTGACAGCTGTCGCTGTCGAAAATTCCTTCAATTGGATTCTAAAACTGGAAAATGCGAATCTACCTACCAGGTGCATGTACGAGCGCTCAAAAGCTCCTGCCGTCTCGGCAGTGCTTTTCGTAATTTTTTAGTTTTTTGCTTGTAAAATCTGAACCAATAGAGCGTTGCTGATATTTTCAACAGACGAATTGTAGAGAATGAAAAGACGAAGAAAAAAATTACGGAAAGCACTGCCGCGAATGCAGGAAATTTTGAGCGCTCGTACATGCACCTTGTAGGTAGATTCGCATTTTCCAGTTTTGAAAATCAATTGAAGGAATTTTTGACAGCTGTCAAAAAAATTCCGAAACTTGGGCGAAACTCCAGACTTCATGTAAGTGCTGCAGCTGATCAATTTTTTTTCGATAATTCGCTAGAATTTTCTACGGTATCTATGGTCCTGGTGGTGCGATCTGGACAAAATTTGCACGTAGTTTGAATACATTATTCCTCAGCTAGGTGCAAAATTTCACTCCAATCCAACCAGTTGTTTCGAAAATAGCAGAAAAAAAATATTTTGAACGGCCATATTCACGGAAATACTAGTCTAATTTTGCTCATTGATGAACGTGACCGCGATATTCGCGATCCAAACCCACCCTGAAAATTTCAAGTTCCTAGGCTTTTCCGTTCAAAAGTTACAATTTTCTATGGTTTCTATGGTTCTGGTCATGCGATCTGGACAAAATATTGTTTTAATTTATCCATTCTCGATTAAAATACAAAATTTCATCTCTATCGAATCCGTAGTTTCGAAATTATCGAGAAAACCAAATTTCAAACGACCGTATTTACGGAACCCCTTGTATAATTCTGCTCATTGATGAACGTGAACGCGACATTTCAGATCCACACCTATCCTGAAAATTTCAAGTCCCTAGGCCTTTCCGTTCGAAAGTTATGATTTTCTATGGTTTCTATGGTTCTGGTCATGTGATCTGGAGAAATGTAGCTTGAATATATCATTCTCCATTAGTATACAAAATTTCGTCACGATCGAATCTGTAGTTTCAAAATTATCAAGAAAACTAAATTTCAAACGACCATATTTACGAAACCCCTAGTATAACTTTGCTCATAGATGAACGTGATCACGACATTCGAGATCCCCACCTATCCTGAAAATTTCAAGTCCCTAGGCGTTTCCGTTCAAAAGTTACAATTTTCTATGGTTTCTATGGTTCTGGTCATGCGATCTGGACAAAATTTCACATTTAGCTTGAACACCTCATTCTTCATTTGAGTGCAGAATTTCATTTCAATCAAATCAGTAGTTTTCAAGTAATCAGGGGAACAAAACTTTGAACGGCCATATTTACGGAACCCCTGGTGGAATTTGGCCCATTAACGAACTCAACCGAGGCATTCGGGAACTGAACCCACACTGAAAATTTCAAGTCTGTAGGTTGTTCCGTTCTAGAGTTATCGTGCTCACGGACGGACGGACGGCCGGACGGACAGACTCGAATTTTCCGACGGATTCGTCATCAGTGAGTCGAACATAGTCGATTGAGACCATTTTCGGCTCAAAATTCGAAAAATACAGACATCGGGACGAAATGATATAGCCCTCGTGTAATTAGTACGAGCGCTCAATGAGTGCTAGTGAAACTCAATCGGGTCATCATTACCGGAGAGAAACCGAAAAAACCGTAAAAATCAGCGTTTTTTCAAAACTTCATAACTCGGCCAATTATGAAGTTGTAGCTCTGGCTTTCCGAATGGAAGTAGTGGTTAATAGGTACTTTAAGTGTGCACAACCCGGACGTTGTCGGATAAATCGTTTTTGCGTAATTGCGATTTGAATTATTTAAGGCACTATTTTCCGGAAGAGCTGGATGCGTCGAAAGTTGTCCAATTTTAATTCTTAAAACGGATTTTGAAAGTAGAAATATAGTAGGTACCTACTACAAAACTTCAATCTCGATTTTTCGTTAAAATGTTTCGAAATAGGTCAAAAATACGTGGAAACATGACCAAAACCGGCTCAGTGCTCTATCTGGGACGGATAGTGCAGGTAGCCGGCCGACGCGAGGAAACGAAAAACGCGCTGAGGCTGGGCGCGAATATTTACATTTATACCCCCACTACCTGACTGCAACCAAGCGTTCGGCTGATTTTGGTCATGTTTGCACGTTTTTTTCACCTATTTTGCAACATTTTAACGGAAAATCGAGATTGTCATTTTGTATTACTATACTTTTACTTTCAAAATTCGTTTTGTAAATGAAAATCGGTCAGCTTCCGACGCATCCAGCTCTTCCGGAAAATAGTGCCTCAAATAATTCAAATAGCAATTACGCAAAAACTATCTATTCGACAACGTATTGTGCACACTCAAAGTACCTATTAGCCACTACTTTCATCAGGAAAACCAGCGCTACAACTTTGAAATTGGCCGAGTTATGGAGTTTTAAAAAAACGCTGATTTTAACGGTTTTTCCGGCTTTCCTCCGGTAATGATAAACCGATTGCATTTCACTAGCACTCATTTTCTTCGTCTTTCCATTCTCTACAATTCGTCTGTTGAAAGTATCAGCACCGCTCCCGTTGGTTCGGATTCTACAAGCAAAAAACTAAAAAAAACACCGTTTTTTTTTGTGTTTCTTCGCTATTACAAGAAAAGTAATCATATTTGCGAGTCGAAAACATATCACTGAACATCCACGGACCACCTCACGTAACCCCCCACTCGCGGTTTTCTTCTACGATTTTTGTCACGAAAAAATCTCTGTTGCCTGGTCTAGTAGTCGTCATTCATTATTACGCTCGGCACGTCACCACTTTAAACAACTAATTTTACAAAAAATCACCTATTGATATTTGGACTTTGGGGAATAAGATTGTGTTTTGGTCGGGTTATAAAAGTTCAGGATTTTTACACAAGTTTTTAATCTGAGTTATTCCACTAAACACCGATACGCTTCGGTGCTTTTCGAACAACTCTAAAACTTCTTGTTTTGGACTACGCCTACGCTTAAAAGAATTTTTATTTTAACACTGAATATTTCCTTACTTTATAATGAATGCGTTTCTGCACCATAGGTATACAGGGTGTTTAATTGGGAAACGAATCCCCTGATTGGAATCCTGTAGATCATTATGTATGGGAGCACCTAAAATCTCTAGTATATTCTCCTGAGACTAATACTCGGGATCAGCTTTTTACAAAAATACAAGAAGCTAGCAGGAAAATGAAGCCAATCGTTTCGGGATATTCTCAAACGAGCACGGAAATGTATAGACCAAAACGGAGGGCATTTCGAGCAGTATGAAAACGGCCTAATTCGTCTCAATTATTTCACTAAAACATTCAATAACAATATCAAAGCAATACAGTTTTGATTAATTATCAAGATTCATATTGCTTGAATATTGTTATTGAATGTGATGAATTGATATGTACATACAGATCGTTAATTTTTACCTACCTGGAAAATACACAACGGGTTGTTATGTCGCTATTAAAAGGATAACCAATATATTCAATAATAATTTAGTGATTTTGAAATAATTATGGATTCAAATTTGGATAATATTTCATTGTAAGTCACTCAATACCACTCTCTGGTATTCACGTTCTTAAAAACTACACTTTCGGGTTAAAAATTTTTGAGTAAAACTGTCTGCGCAAAACTGTGAAACAGACGTTTCAGTTAGGTTTTCGAATATGTATGTGAATTGATTTTCAAAATTTCGATATACAGGGTGTTTTTTCAAGGATACAATTGCCCCATAATTTTTTGTTAACCCGGACCTAGATTTTCCTTGTGGTTATTGAGTGTTTCATTCGTGCTTCAAATAAAAAAAAATAAAAAACATGTGTGCCAAATATAAAGAAAATATACCGGGTGGTTCGTTTGTTATGACCTCAAGAAGAAAAGAGCAAAATTCATAAAATATCCTGTATCTCGGTTACAAAGACAGTCCTTTGTAGCCGCTTTCTCAGTCGGCACTTTACTCATCGAACCCCCAGAAACGTTTCGAAAGCAGTTAACCCGTTTTCAAGTACGTATACACGACCGGTTAGGCGCTGGTCTCCCCGAAACGCGACGGACGACCTACGCGGATCCACCCCCGTCAATTTCCGAATTATATGTTCGGGAAACCACGGGCACGGTCTCCCTCAACCGTCGCGTGTGACCGTGCCCGTGGTTTCCCGAACACATCATTTGGAGGTTTACGGCGGTGGATCCGCGTAAGTCGTCGGTCGGGGGTGTTCATGGAGACCAGCGCCTTAGGCGCTGGTCTCCTCGAAACCCGACGGAAGACCTACGCAGAGCCGCCCCAGTCAATTTCCGAATTATATGTTCGGGAAACCACGAGCACGGTCTCTCTGAACCGTCGCGTGCGACGTCCAGAACCGTTCAGAAGTTTACGGCGGTGGCTACGCTTAAATCGTCGCGTGCAGCGGTTCGGGGAGACCAGCGCCTTAGCAGTTTGCCCGCGAAGTCTATCCCGATTATAATTGACACAAAGAATTCTCTTCGCTACAAATGTCATTTAGTCCCACATTGAGCTTTTCCAAGTCTTCCAACCATGCACCTTTCGTCACATACAAGGGCCTGAAAATTGTACCAGTATGTTCCCTTCAAATTACTTTTGTTACTTCTGGTGCGTCGCGATCTTCGATTTTTCACCACCGAAAAGTAAATGTACCATATCCGCTTTTCTATTGGCTTATCTTCAGTGCGCACGAACAACTAAATCCGTCGAATCATTTCGCACCCTCACTTTCAGTGTTTACATAAACGTCGCGGGAATTTCGGCCGACGAAGCCAAACTACATTCTTCCCGAATATCCCCAGCACTCACTGATTTCGTTGGACTACCCAATCGCGATTTCGAACGATTTTCTTCGCTCAAACACATTATGTCTGAATGCTGTTCACCGCATATCGCGCATTGAACTTTTGATTGGCAACAGTTCCTTGTATTCCCACCTTTCAAACACTTGAAACAGACGCGTTTTACCATCGCGGCTTTTCGCTTTTCAGAAGACGACATTTTCTTCGCTTTGAAGCATCGCGCAATCTGTGGTTGGTCTTCCCGCAAAATATACAGGTGACCGTCTTTTCTCCTGCAGAAATCTGAGCGGCAGAAGATAACGTACTAAGGCCAATTAATAATCTGACTCAACAAGAGTTTCCATTGTTTCCGGTGGAACTTTGGACTGAGGCAATGATAGAACCATATATTTATGCTGATGATACGAATATCATTGTATCATCCAAATATATTGAAAACGTCGTTATGAACTAAATGAGATCTTTGTCATTGATCCAGAACTGATGCGCCATAAATAGCCTCGTTCTCAACAACGATAAAACAAAAATCTTTATTTTCTCGAATAGTCGATCAAAATTAAACCCCCCTTCATGGTATCACTTTCAGTTCTGGATTAGTGCAGACAATTTCTCAAACATAACTCCTTGGATTATATATTGATTGCCACTGGACAGTACATTGTGAATTACTAATAAACAAGCTTAGTTATACGATTTATATGCAGAGGGCTTCGGTTGATCAGGTTGACAATAAGACATTTAGGTACATTTAAGAATAATAACATACTAACCATGACAGGTCCCATTATTTTTCCATAAAAACCAACACTACTTTCTCGAATTCAAAAATAAGAATGCTACACGAAGAATAAATGATAATTTTTCCCCTTCATAAATATTTTATTACAGAACAGAGCGTTCTATATACATATGAGCATAAGGTTATTCAACTTTTTGCCTAAGGTCATTAAACATATCGGGGAATGAAAAGTTTTCAGGAAATAGTTATTTTCCTAAAAAGCGATACTTTCCCGCGAAAGACAGGCAGTCAGGCATTGCGGAAAAGGCACTTTCCACATGAGTTAGGAACAATATTTTTCCTACTAGCCGAGAAGAAACACTTTCACGGATAGTCTTCGTCTTGATACAGACGTTTTTCGTCTTGAAACCGACGTTACTAGAAATAATTTTTTGTGCGCTCAGCTCATAGAGCCATGTCAAAATTTTATGTTTGACGTTACTCTTCAATATTTGCGTGCGGAAAAGTGCTACTTTCCAAACGTCAATGCGTGTGGAAAGTAATACTTTCAAAACGCACAACGCTAGTAACATAGTAGGAAAACATTTTTTCCAATTATTGTCAAGTATGAACCATATATACAATACTTGAATTCAAAAATTATTGTAATGAGTTATAGGTGAATATGTGTATATGAATGGTCCTTTTGTAGAGGCTTTTCACTTGTTGTGTTCATTTTATATTTCAAAATTGACTCGTTTCCTCGTATTTTGATTCAGAATACGAGTGTATGAATGTCAATGATTTGGGAAGTAAAGATTATTCCCTATGCCTAAAAAACTCCAAAATAAATATAATACAATAATAAAAACAGAAAACGGATTGTTCTAATTTTATTGTTGATACCTGCGTTCTGTAGCACTGCCTATTTTAGCATTCGCGAGCCGCTACAGTTCAGGTCGAAACTCATAAAGAAACCATATGGCTCATTTATTTATAGCTAGATCAAGTGAGATCTTTCATCATGGAGAATATCTCCCCATAACTCAACTCTAGAGGAGATAGCACACACTGTGAAAAATAATTTACAGTTCAAATGAAAATTCAGGATTAGTACAAATTCAAGACTGGCTAAATTGACCTGTAGCGAAGCCGATAGTCACAACTGTTATCAATTATCAACTTTCCACAATGAAAATAAAATTTCAGGCTTTATTGAAAAATTACGAAAAGCACTGCCGTGAAGGTAGGAGCTTTTGAGCGCTCGTACATCCACCTTGTAGATAGATTCGCAATCTCCAGTTTTAGAAATCGATTGAAGGTATTTTCGACAGCTGTCAAGAAAATTCTCCAACTTGGGCAAAACTCCAGACTTCAAGTCAGTGTTTTAGGCGACCAATTTTTTTGTCGAAAATTCGCTAGAATTTTCTATGGTATCTATGGTCTTTCTGATGCGATCTGGACAAAAACGTAGTTTGAATACATTATTCTTCAGCTAGATGTAAAATTTCATTCCAATCCAATCGGTAGTTTCGAAATTATCAGGAAAAAATTATTTTGAACGGCCATATATATTTTCGGAACCCCTTGTCCAATTTTGCTCGTGACCGCGACATTCGTGATCCGAACCTACCCTGAAAATATCGAGTTCCTAGGCCTTTCTCTTCGGAAGTTATAATTTTCTATGGTTTCTATGGTTCTGGTCATGCGATCTGGACAAAATGTTGCTTCATTATATCATTCTCGATCGGACTACAAAATTTTATCTCGAACGAATCAGTAGTTTCGAAATTATCGAGAAAACAAAATTTCAAACGACCTTATTTACAGAACTTCTAGTAGAATTCTGCTCATTGATAAACGTGAACGCGACATTTCAAATCAACAACTATTCTGAAAATTTCAAGTCCATAGGCCATTCCGTACGAAAGTTAGGATTTTCTATGGTTTCTATGGTTCTGGTCATGCGATCTGGAGAAATGTAGCTTGAATATATCATTCTACATTAGTATACAAAATTTCGTCACGATCGAATCTGTAGTTTTGAAATTATCAGAAAACTAAATTTCAAACGACCATATTTACGGAACTCCTAGTCTAATTTTGCTCATTTATAAACGCGACCACCACATTCGAGATCCACACTTATTCCAGAAATTTCAAGTCCCTAGGCCTTTCCATTAAAAAGTTATAATTTTCTATGGTTTCTATGGTTCTGGTCATGTGAGCTGGACAAAATTTTGCACGTAGCTCGAAAACGTCATTATCCATCTGGGTGCAAAATTTCATCTCGATCGAATCTGTGGTTTCGGAGTAATAAGGAAAACAAAATTTTGAGCGGCCATATTTACGGAACCCCTGGTGGAATTTGGCCCATTAACGAACTTAACCGAGGCATTCGGGAACTGAACCCACACTGAAAATTTCAAGTCTCTAGGTTGTTTCGTTCGAGAGTTATCGTGCTTACGGCACATTTTCAGCTTAAAATTCGATAAATACAGACATCTTGACGAAATGATATAGCCCTCGTGTAAGTAGTACGAGCGCTCAAAAACACGACCAATTTCAAATCATATTTTAATTCGAAAAGAAGATTACCAAGACTCAAACATAATTTATTCAATAAATGGTGTACAGATGAGAAAAACAATGGTAACTAACTTAATGTAATGAATGAAAATTCATATTGATTTGAATAAAAAAACGTTTCGTAATGAAAATATTATGTGAGTACGTTTTCCTTTTTGGCTAGAAATTATTGTCAGTCTCCTCATGCACCAGTAGTCGTCAGAAAATAAAATTAGACTAATTCTCCAAAATGTCTCCCCCTGGTACAACCACCTGTGTCATCAAACAGGCTTTGAAACACAGTAACAGACACCTAATGAAAGAAATCTTAATTTAAATATTATAATAGAAACTCAAAGATTCTTTTGTCAATAAACCCTATTATTTTGGTCGGACAAGTAAATGTATTAAACTATCTACTACATTTGTTAATTGAAACTATTAACTCACAAAAACATGTTACTAAAAATATTAGTGGTTTCGGAGAATTACAGACGATGGAAAATTGCTAGGCGTCTACTCCTTCTAAAATATTGTTTCTCCTACTAGAAAGAGAATTCCTGGACATTTTAACCCAGCGCAAAGAATGCCTTCGGCCATGGAATAGTAGATGATGAATCATCTAAAGTTGTATTCTAGCTAATTTTTAGGTTAGAGTTTATAGGTTTTATGAACCTCAACTCTGTTCAATATTAATAATAATATCCTCTCTGAGGCCATTTCAGCTGCTAGCGTTCATTTGAACTCTAGAACTGAATGGGAAGCTGTAGCACGCGATATACTTCGACCTGCTCAAGAAAGGGGACACAAATGATTACACGTCGAAACGCACTACAAAATTACCAACTCAGCAAATAATAATACGCTGAAGAGGAAACATCTTTGCTTTTTTCTATTAGTTCAAGAACAAATTAATACCACACTGAAATAGGGGAAGATGAAATATAACAATAAAATACTACATTATTATTTAGAATATTAGAACATAATAAGTGGTTGTTTGCGCTTTATGCAAAACAGAAATCCCTAGTCAAAAAAATCTGTTACCATTATCGTAAGCGTCCACATATATGCGCATCGGACGGATCGTAATATTCTTTGTATAGAAACTTAGAGCGTCTACAGATTCGCACCGTACGGATCTCACTAATCGGATCACCTTCAATGTCTGTTGCTCCGATGGGCAACTTTTTCGATGCGTGCCGATTACGTCATACGGAATGGACGTGCTTGCACCGCATCTACTGCTATGCGTATTCGATTATCGTCTTGTGCACATGCGCTGGTAGTTGCGAACGCTGCCGATCCATTTGATGCAATGCGTCCGATCCGTCCAATGCAGACATATGGACGCAGTGTGAGAAGTTAATCCATTTTATGCCATCCGACCGATGCGAACATGTGGACGCTTACCTTTACGCACTAACGACTAACCGATAGCCGTACCATTCCGCCAGTAAATGAGGTACTTAAAATTTCAGGTTGACATTGAACGAATTCAGCTGTTTGTAAACCGAAACCGGATTAAGATCAGTGTTCCAGTGTTGCCCTGTGGCCCAATTCTTGACGGCAATAGAATAGAACGTTCACCGGGGCGGGGATCGTTGCTCGATTCTACTCTATCGCTGCTCCCCACTATCGATAATCCGTATTCTCGAGCATGAAGGAAGGAGCATAAATGAAGGGAAACAACCCGCAGCTTGCCAAATTTCTTGGCCAATCGGGAAATTTGAGTCCTATGTATCACATTATTTTCATAGGTACAGTCATTCTAAGTGATATGTTTCGAAAAGTGAAAACTTCACGAAAAAACTAATGAAATATTCTTGATCTACGGCATCGAATTAATAAATGAAATGATTTTGGTGAACACCGTAGGAAATAAAATTATGAAAATCATTGCCGTGAAGTTAGGAGCTTTTGAGCGCTCATTCATTCACCTTGTAGGTAGATTCGCATTTTCCAGATTTGGAAACCAATTATTGAAGAAATTGACAGCTGTGAAAAAAATGACAGCAGCTTTTTGTTAATTATGCCGAATCAGCTGTTACAGAAATATAAGGATTTTTTATTCCATAATTCGTTGGAATTTAAAATGGTTCTGGTTATGCGAATATATCATTCTCCATAAAATTTGGGCGGTTTTCTGTTCTGATCACTGGCGACGCCTTCCTGGTGGAAAACGCAACCGAGTGGCTTGACTGTCAAAATCGCCATTATTCATTCACCAAGAGAGTCAATCGTCGTATGTTTTGAGAAAGTTTAGTAGAAAAACGAAACTTCTGATTTTTATCTACCGAAAATTATTTTTCATCCTAACTTTACCAAACTTTCGGTATTGACTACGAAGGCGTAGATTGAAAATATGTAATTCGTTTTTTTTTAATTCACTTTTTGGATTGTGGGCATATGAAAATTTCGAAAAATAGGTTTCCGCGAAAAAATTCGTAATTTCCTTATTTACGTAGTTCAAATTAATATTTTTGCATCTGTAATGGATCATAGAAAGATAAAAAAAAAATTATGAAAAGCACTGCCGTGAAGTCAGGAACTTTTTGGCGCTCGTTCATCCACCCTGTAGGTAGATTCGCATTTTCCAGTTTTAGAAACAAAAACCGCGACATTCGCGAGCCAAACCTACCCTGAAAATTTCAAGTCCCTAGGCCTTTCCGTTCGAAAGTTATAATTTTCTAGGGTTTCTATGGTTCTGGTCATGCGATCTGGAAAAAATGTATCTTTAATATATCATTCTCCATTAAAATACAAAATTTCGTCACGATTGAATCCGTAGTTTTGAAATTATCGAGAAAACTAAATTTCAAACGACCATATATACGGAATCCCTACTCTTATTCTGCTCAAAGATAAACGTGACCACCAAGATCCACACCTATCCTGAAAATTTCAAGTCCCTAGGCCTTTCCGTTCGAAAGTTTTAATTTTCTATGGTTTCTATGTATCGGGTCATGCGATCTGGAAAAAATGTAGCTTGAATATATCATTCTTCATTAGTATACAAAATTTCGTCACGATCGAATCCGGTCGTCCAAACGACCATATTTATGGAACCCCTAGTTTTATTTTGCTCATTGATAAACGTGACCGTGACATTCGAGATCCACACCGACCATTCCTATGGCTGTTCGAAATCTTGTTCTCCTGATTACTTCGAAACTACTGATTCGATCGGGATGAAATTTTGCACTCAGATGGAGAATGACGTGTTCAAGCTACATGCTATAATATACAAGTTTATTCAAATATTGAACTTGTTGATATGATTTTAATTTATGGTGTATCCAAACAGAATGCCAGTGCAGAGATCCTGGTTGTGTGAAAGAATCCCGGGGAGCACATGTTGGAAGGCCAGTAACATCTCAAATGACAGAAATCGAGGATCGGATTGTGGAAAAAGTTGAGGAACAACCAACAGTTAGAAAAAGATCCATAGCTAGTGAGCCACACCAAAGTTTGAAAGACATTAAGACAATGGCACTCCAACCAGAAGATCATCTTCGAAGAGAAGAATTCTGCCTGTGGCTTTTGAATAACCAAAATTTAACAACATCTATTCTGTTTACTGGAGAAGCCACTTTCATAAGAAATGGAGGTAACAATTTTCACAATACTCAAGTATGGTCAACAGAAAACCCTCAAGCTGCCACAAGAACAGGTTTTCAGCAAAGATTTTCCTCGAATGTCTGGATCAGACTAGTATGTGGTATGCTTATTGGGCCATTCTTTCTACCACCACGACCGTCAGGGGAAGACTCTCTATTTTCTCCAGAACAATTTGCCAGTTTAATTAGAAGATGTTTCTCTCGATAGTTGGCAGTGCATGTTACTGGATGGAGCTCCCCCCCCATAAATCTTTCGTTATCCATATTTAAATTCAATGCAGAAGGCAGGAAAACATCCAAATCAGTAGCTAGTCACACCAAATGATCAAACTGATTTGATCGCTGCACTTGTTCAGACAGATTCTTGATAATTTGTTAGAGTCAGTACAAAGTACATACTTACCAACTTGATTAATGTATCATGAGTTGAAAAAAAGACGTCAAGAGTGCTACAGAAATCTCTCAACCTTCTGAAAGTAGAGCTTAAGCTGACTGAACATAAACCTCCATTTTCAAAGTTGCCAGATTTCCATAGTAGTCCCGACTCCATTCTCCCCAACGCACAATATCACCATATTTTGTGAGCACCATGATATTGAATTGAAAAAATGAGAGTTACTGAAACCTTTCTTACTTGAATGAGCATTTTTTTTAGGATACTTAATTTCTATAAAAAGTAACTCACCTAATTATCTGTTATTGAATTTCCACTCTTGTCTGCACATAGGACACTGCTGATTGACAGGTTGAGACTGTAGCCACTTCACAATACAATGCATATGAAAACAATGAGAGCATTCTCCCCAAACTAAAGGGCAATCGTCACCAGGTTTCTTACAGTCAGGACAACAACCATCGAACTGCATACGACAAATTCCACAGTTCTCATCGTTTGCAATCCATTTCCAGGAAGCTACGCCTTTCCAGCCTATAACCAAGAAAAAATATATAAACCATTTTCACGCATTTTAATGAAAGAATCATATTTCAACAGCGACAAGGTCGCTGTATTGGAATACACTGATTTGGTTTAATTCTAGTTGAAAAGTTGTAGTTTTCGATGAAGTATCAACATGGGTATCTAGTCTTGAATTTCACCTTGATACTTCGTCCAGACTATCTCATTTGGGGGTTGAAGAATTAAATATATGATGATAGTGATATTTGTTCAAAATGAAAGGATTACAAATGTCTTGTTTGGCGAAACAAAACATTTATAACATGGATATTCCTTGAATTAGTGTCTAGATTCCTGAAATGCACTGAAACATTCTATAAGTTTCAAAATGAGGCGATTCGTGTTCGGTTCGCTCGAACCCTTGAAAAAACAAATCAATCAAAAAGCAGTCTGGAAATCAAAGAAGCTATTTGGTATTCCAGACAAAGAAGTATCATATTATCAGGATATATTTTCAGAATTTTCTTGCTAGCACAAAGTATGCTCTCCAAATTTTTATATGCAGTAACAATGTTCAAAAATATACTTGGAACAATTCTTGATGAAAAATTCTCGACAAAAAAATTAAAGATAATTATGGACGATAAAAACCTTTGAATCTCCCTGGAAATCTTACAATAAAAAAGCTACCATTACAAGAAATATCAATTTCATATCAAACAGTGATCAAAGATGAAACGAAAATAAAAACAAAATACATACATGACATTGTATCACTGAAATCTACTACACCATTTTGGTACACAATACTTTTCAATCCCTCACTGTTCATCAGTAACTCCTGATATTCATACATTGTGAACTTTACATAATTTAACAATATGCTGAATGCAGAATTTATACAGAAAATTAATAGAGGAAATAAAACCCAACAAAAATGGAATATTCCTTAGAAAGCGAATTTTGGATACCTCTGAAAATACCCAGTACTCTTGGAAGAGGAACATTCACTGACGACAACACAACACCCGAGATACAGAGTCCAGAATTATTCAAAATAATTTCCAGCCATTAAACGGTGTTAAATAAAAACATCTAAATGGATTTTCAAGAAGGGAACAAATTCGGAAGGTGGGTATCAAGGAATAAAATACTTGTTATAAGTGAAATTCAATACCTGTTCAGCCAAAAATTGGAGATACATTATTCAGAATCCAAAATGAGAACTTTAACAAACTCATTTTTTCGCTCCAAAACAGTGAATTAACATCATTAAAGAAATTTGAACAAAAAGAAGAACATGTTGAAAGTGTTCAACTCCAAGTGAATTGAAAATTCGCGATATTCCGGAATCAACAAGTTTGCCAAATAAAAAAGTTTCATCAAATAACAATGGAAATACATTCTATTCAATTTCACTTTTATCATTGCCCAATAATTATCCAAATCTAACATTACTAATATTCCACCACATTGAATTTGAAATACTTAGGAAAGCATCCACAAGTAATGAAAACAGTGATTCTTACTACATACCTGAAATTGAAATTAACTACTTCATGCAATAAAATCTCGAAGGAAATAGCTAAGTAATTTTATCATTGATGATAGATATTTCTCATTTTCAATTGAAAAATAACTAACCTTTTATTTTAACCTTCATATTATTTCCATAGAAATTCTACTAAATTAACAGTCAAATTCGACAAGCAAAAATTTTTTGAATTGGCTCAAACCTGCTTATAACATGGGGTCGAAAATTGAAATCAAAGAAAGTAGATCCAAGCAAAGCTTGAAAGAAACTTCGGTTGATTTGAAAAAATCGGCATCTGGAAATCTCACCAAAGGTTCAGCTTCAAACACGCAAGTATCAAAACAATACACTGCATCTACCAATAAAGAGGGGGCCACAATACAAAAGGATCCAGATTTAAAAACGAAAATTTTGAGTGGTTAAGTATATCGCAATATAAAAAGTCTTTTCCTTCTTAGATTTTGATTAATTTTCCTATGTTTTTTAATATTTTATATGTATTCTAGAAATCCTACTAATCCTAGTAGCAAATATCAGACATGGATTATTCTATGCTAGTAGTTCTAGTCATATACCAGAAAATATTCAAATAATTTTGTTCTTTCATTTTTTAAATTTTGATAATATAAGGCTCAACAGGGGAAAATTAAAGAAAATAAGGAAATTAAAATTTGGTTTCGGCCTCTGTTGAAAAAAAAAATCACTACTGAACTGCCCTAGAAGAAGAACAAATACATATTCACCAATGTGTACAACCTCAACAACCTGAAAAGTGAGGTTATACTTTATTTGTATTTCGTCAATTTCGTGTTTGGTTTACTAAAATTTGAACCCTATTATATCAATTATTTAATATTGTTGCAGGGTCTCTTCCTGAAAAAGAGCATTGCACAGTCTTAACCGAGGAAGCCAGTGCTTCAGATATATGTAACTTGGCAGGCCTTCCAGCTTATTGCAAGATTGTCAAAGTATGTACTTATATCGATACCTTTTTGCCAAATTATCGTAAGCCTCAACGTACTACGTTGAGGCTTACGATAGTTTGGCAAAAAGGTATCGATATGTTGTTATTCACAAGTATAAAAACTTCAAACTTTTGCAGGCAGCCATAAAGATGGAAAATCAGGACACTCAGCCTAGAAAGAGTCGTATTGATTTAGCATCTTTACCAACAAGGCAATATTTAGACCAAACTGTAGTGCCAATCCTCATGAATGCCCTATCCCATTTGGCTAAAGAAAGGCCACCAGAGCCCATTGCTGCTCTTGCTGCTTATTTATTGAAGAATAGATCTAATTTTGAACAAATACCTTCTGAAAACAATTCACCCCCAGCAGAGCCAGAAACTGCTAAGAATTAATTACAATGAATTTAAAGTGGTCTGTAATTATCTTTATTTTACCATTTCCAAAAGCTATTTTATGGCATATATTGAAATATACTTTTGATTGTTGGTAGTATATTTTAGTTATTCATCATGTAATATCATTTTTAAGGATTTTAAACCCTACAGCACAGCATAATTCTACACATTATTATGAATACCTGTCATAAAATTCATCATTCTTGTTTCATTAAAGCCCAATCTATACACCTAACCAAGACCATTACATATAGGTGTTTTTAAGTACCATAACAAACTTCAGGTGGTTCATATGCACTTATATCCCAATTGGCTCGGTTTTTGAGGTACAGGATGATAAAAATAAATTTTTCCTACAACCCTGCCTAAATAAGTACTTTCCCGCACAGTGTGCGGGAAAGTTACTTTCCCGCACACTTTTCGGAAAAGTGAATATTTGTTAAATTTGTAGATTATAATACCTTCGAAATGGGATCAATGTATCTGATTACTTATATGATTAGTTCAAAATTGCAAACTAAGCAATTTCAACTGTTAGCATAATTATAGATTCAATTTTTGAGCGCTCGTACTACTTACACGAGGGCTATATCATTTCGTCACGATGTCTGTATTTTTCGAATTTTGAGCCGAAAATGGTCTCAAACGACTATGTTCGACGCACTGATGACGAATCCGTCGGGAACTTCGAATCTGTCCGTCCCTCCCTCCGTATACACGATAACTTTCGAACGGAATGTCCTAGAAACTTGAGATTTTCAGGGTAGGTTCGAATCTCGAATGCCGCGGTTAAGTACGTTATTGGGCAAAATTCGCCCAGGGGTTCCGTAAATATGGCCGCTCAAAATTTTGTTTACCTGATTACTTCGAAACCACAGATTCGATCGAGATGAAATTCTGCACTCAGATGGATAATGACGTTTTCTAGCTACATGGAAAATTGTAACTTTTGAACGGAAACGCCTAGGGACTTTAAATTTTCAGGATAGGTGTGGATCTCGAATGTCGTGATCACGTTCATCAATGAGCAAAATTAGAATATGGGTTCCGTAAATATGGTCGTTTGAAATTTAGTTTTCTCGATAATTTCGAAACTGCAGATTCGATCGTGACGAAATTTTTTATACTAATGGAGAATGATATATTCAAGCTACATTTCTCCAGCTCACATGACCAGAACCATAGAAAATTATAACTTTGTAATGGAAAGGCCTAGGGACTTGAAATTTCTAGGATAGGTGTGGATCTCGAATGTGGTGGTCGCGTTTATAAATGAGCAAAATTAGACTAGGGGTTCCGTAAATATGGTCGTTTGAAATTCAGTTTTCTTGTTAATTTCAAATCTACGGATTCGATCGTGACGAAATTTTGTATTTTAATGGAGAATGATATATTCAAGCTACATTTTTCCCATATCGCATGACTAGAACCATAGAAAATTATAACTTTCGAACGGAAAGGCCTAGGGACTTGAAATTTTCAGGATAGGTTCGGATCGCGAATTTCGCGGTCACGTTCATTAATGAGCAAAATTAGACTAGGGGTTCCGTAAATATAGCCGTTCAAACAATTTTTTTCCTGTTAATTTCGAAACTACTCATTGGATTGGAATGAAATTTCGCACATAGATGAAGAATAGTGTATTCAAACTACGTGAGAAATTTGGTCCAGATCGCATTACCAAGATACCGTAGGAAATTCTAGCGAATAATCGAAAAAAAAAAATTGGTCACCTATAGCACCGACGTGAAGTCTGGATTTTTCCCTTAGTTTGAAATATTCTTTGACAGCTGTCGAAATCTTTCCAATTGGTTTCTAGAACTGGAGAATGCGAATCTACCTACAAGGTGGATGAACGAGCGCTCAACAGCTCCTGACTTCACGGCAGTGCTTTCCGTAATTTTTCATTTTGAAATGATCGAATATTCAGAAATTATAAACTTGACATCCTTCAAAAATTATCAATAGCACCCATAGATCTGAACTAAACTGCTCCACATGAGTTAGGGATATTGACTTGAAGTGCAAAAAAATATAGTTAAAATAAGATTTTTGTGATGAAAATTCATATTAATATGATTTCAAGTTGCAAATTAATTTTAGCCTGTAGGTCTGCAGCGTATACAGGGTGGTTAAGTAAAATCGAGTAAAATAACGAAATTTTATTCCCAGAGAATTCAAGCATTTTAAGACTATCAATACAATGTTTGGCCTCCATGGGCATCAATAACAGCTTGACATCTTCTTTGCATACTACACACGAGGTTGTTGAACATTTCTTGAAGAATTTGGTTCCATAAACGGGGCAGAAGCCCTCTCAGATCATTTAAGGATTCTGGGGTATATAGGTTGATGATTATCTAATCTTCTTTGGAGAATATCCCATGCCTGTTCTATGCAATTCAAATCTGGTGAGTGCGGAGGTATTGGTAAATGTGGAATACCAAGCTCTTCGCGCGCATTCTCAACTATGGCTGCACGGTGCGGTCTAGAAATTGAAAAGTTTCACCAATAGCAGCGTGAAAATTTGGCACAACATTGTCAATGACATGCTCCCTATAGTGTAAGGCGGTCATATTCCCAGGACAAATGTGTAGATCTGTGCGCACGTTGAAACATATCCCGGCCCATACCATAACACTACCCCCTCGGAATGGATGGACTTCTTGGACATAGCGACGATTACGGGGTATGCGTGGGATCGTCCATACCCTTATTCTTCGAGAATCTGAAAATCGCCCATATCTGGATTCATCAATGAAAAGGACACAACGCCATCGATCGTTCCAATTGATATGTTGCCTTGCCCATTCCAGTCTTTGACGCTTATGGTCACGTGTTAATGGAACTCCTCTTAATGGACGTCTAGAACCTAGATTCACCTCTCTCAAACGTCGTCTGATGGTTTCGATGGAAACTTGGACCCCATCTGCATTTTGAAGAGTATTCCGTAGCATTCTACAGGTACCTAGATGTAGAGTTTCTCCTCGCCGAAACGGTGATGAAACGATCCTGAGCAGGTGTTGTTTTTAGTCGCCCACCACGCCTTGGTCTTTCCAACACGGAACCTGTCTCCCTGAACCTATTCCAAAGTCGAGATATCACACTTTGGCTGACTTGGAGCCTTTCCGCTACAACAACCTGAGTTAGGCCACCCTGTAGCATTCCGATAGCCCTATTAGTCTCAGCGTTTGTTAATTTACGTCTTGACATTTTCAGAAAACTCGTTTCAAATCGAAGCCATTGATAAACTGACTTCATTTCAAAATAAGAAATTCATGAAGCATATGCAAAAAACCAAACTTCAGAAAAAAGGCGACCAGATTGACGAAATGTCTCATACTGATTTTTATTGGATCGATTCAAGTTGTTATTGAGTTTTAAATGATTTTACAGCGATTTTCTCGAAGATAACATACTTTCAAAAACGATTGAATACGATATCCCTAACTCTTGTGGAGCTGTATATTTCTATATCATGGCCTATGATTTTCTATAGCAACTGGTTACTCAATTAATTAATTCCTCAAAACGAATACCTGTCAAGTTATTTACCCTTATTGAATTATTTTTGAGCGCTCGTACTACTTACACGAGGGCTATATCATTTCGTCACGATGTCTGTATTTTTCGAATTTTGAGCCGAAAATGGTCTCAATCGACTATGTTCGACTCACTGATGACGAATCCGTCGGAAAATTCGAGTCTGTCCGTCCGGCCGGCCGGCCGGCCGGCCGTAAGCACGATAACTCTCGAACGGAACAACCTAGAGACTTGAAATTTTCAGTGTGGGTTCAGTTCCCGAATGCCTCGGTTGAGTTCGTTAATGGGCCAAATTCCACCAGGGGTTCCGTAAATATGTCCGTTCAAAGTTTTGTTTCCCTGATTACTTGAAAACTACAGATTTTATCGGGATGAAATTTTGCACTCAGATGGATAATTACGTACTCAAGCTACATGCAGAATATTTTGAACGGCCATATTTACGGAACCCCTAGTCTAATTTTGCTCATTGATGAACGTGACCGTGAAATTTGCGATCCAAACCCACCCTGAAATTTTCAAGTTCCTAGGCCTTTCCGTTCAAAAGTTAGAATTTTCTATGGTTTCTATGGTTCTGGTCATGCGATCTGGACAAAATATTGCTTCAATATATCATTCTCGATTAAAATACAAAATTTCATCTCGATCGAATCCGTAGTCTCGAATTTATCGAGAAAACAAAATTTCAAACGACCGTATTTACGGAACCCCTTGTATAATGTTGCTCATAGATGAACGTGATCACTACATTCAAGAACCACACCTATCCTGAAAATTTCAAGTCCCTAGGCGTTTCCGTTCAAAAGTTACAATTTTCTATGGTTTCTATGGTTCTGGTCATGCGAGCTGAACAAAATTTGCAAGTAGCTTGAACACGTAATTCTCCTTTCGAGTGCAAAATTTCACCTCGATCGAATTTGTAGTTTCGAAGTAATCAGAAAAACAAAATTTCGAGCGGCCATATTTACGGAACCCCTGGGCGAATTTTGCCCAATAACGAACTTAACCGCGGCATTTGAGATTCGAACCTACCCTGAAAATTTCAAGTTTCTAGGACATTCCGTTCGAGAGTTATCGTGTATACGGACGGACGGACGGACGGCTGGACGGACGGACGGCTGGCGGACAGACTCGAATTTTTCGACGGATTCGTCATTTGTGAGTCGAACATAGTCGTTTGAGACCATTTTCGGCTAAAAATTCGAAAAATACAGACATCGTGACGAAATGATATAGCCCTCGTGTAAGTATAGTACGAGCGCTCAAAAACATGAGGCGAACAAAAAGGTGTTAAATGAAACAACATTGAATTTTTCTCTTTCAATGGCGGCAGAAAATAAGTTCTGAAGTGTAGAACAAGGCTTGATTGTGAAAAAAGAAAGAATTATTTTGTATCATGCACACTATTGAATGCATGATACTTGCCTAATTCGAACGGATTACCAAGCTGTTTTGTACGTTTTGTACATATATATTTGTATAAATTTTTCCTCCTGAAATATTTCAAAGAATCGCCTACCAAAGTTTGACAAACCATGAATACTTATACCATAAGAATATTAAGAATCGATACAGTACAACAATCATAATTGGTTAATTATTGTTTGTACAAATGCAAATAAGTTGAAACTCGCGAAGAATATTACGGTACGTATATGTATATCTTAGATTTATTGCATGATATTTATGTCAGACATTGGTTTATATAGATGAAATTTATTTATTTTAGGTAGTTTTTGATGGATAACTACCAGGTTATCTATATATTAGGTTGGGGAAAAAATAATTTCGTATTTTTCGCTTTATTTAAATGCTTCATAAAAAGTGCTACAATCATCCGATTTCAGTCAAATATGCGCCGTTCTGTTCGAAAACTTGTTGCCAACAAGAATCTAACTTCATAATGCCACGCCTTTGAAACCCCTTGTCCCTTTTCGAAAAAAACTCAGACAACCAATTTTTATTGGCCCCTATTGAGGCCAAATTTTTACCTCAAGCTCGTTGGCCATATGGTGGATGCATAAGAACTTTCCATCCTAGCTCCCGAAGCTACTGGCGCGTCATCAAAGATAGGTGCGGCCTGGCGTTGTCCTGATTGAACATGATTCTGTTCCTATTCACCAATGCTGGCCGCTTCTGTTCGATCACCAGCTTCAAACTCAAACAGTTGAGTTATTCACAGTAGAGGGCAGAATTGAGCGTTTGACCATAGTGAAGCACTCTCTGCCTATCCACCAAACACCTTCCTGGCCGCCAATGTTGGCTTATAGTCACGGTCTGGGCCACTTCTTTGGATTTCGACCACGATCTCTGTCCCTTGACATTGTTATAAGTACCCATTTTCCATCACCAGTCACCATCCGCTTCAGAAATGGGTCGATTTTGTTGCGATTCAGCAGCGATTCGCAGGTGGAAATTCGGTCTATGATTTTTTTTTGCGTCAGCTCGTTCAGCTATCAAACATCGAACTTTTTTTTTAATCCAGTGTTCTGCAAATGGTTCAAAACGGTTTTATGATCGATGTTCAGCTCCTGGGCGATGCTACGACGACTAATATGACGGTCGATATCGATATTTGCCATGATTTTATCTACATTTTCGACGACAGGCCAGTGCGTGGTGCATCTTTCACATCCACTACACCAGCACGGAATCGCTTGAACCACTGTTTTGCTACAAGAACCGAAAGAGTATCGGCCTCGTATATATGGAAAAATTTTTTGGTCGCTTTCGACGCGTTTTTCCCTCTCAGGTAGTAAAAATGAAAAATTTGGCGAATTTCTTCCTTTGAAACCTTCATACTCGACACACGATTGTCCGCGATTGAACCGATCAAACGCAAAACTGTAAAAGAAGCATTCGTAGTATCAAACCACACCTTTACAACGCCGTATCGTAAAACGAGATGAGGCCAATAACGAACGAGATATACTTAGTTGAGTAAAAAGAGCGCAAAATACGAAATTACTTTTTCCCCAACCTTATATATATATCTATTCATTTGGTTATCTATCAAGGGCCTGTTTTGTTTGGATATATTGCATGGCTCTTCGCGCGTTACTTCTCTTCTTCTGAAAGAATGAAACTTTTACGTCCGAATAGATGACCAAGACCCAGTTCTTGGAAACGGGGGTACCCCAGGGATCAGTTCTAGGCTCTACCTTTAACCCTCTGTGCAGACGATACAGGATTAGCTGTCAGGCATCGAAACGCAGAAGCCGGAGACTACAAGAATCAGCTGATGAAATAAACGAATGTTGCATTAAATGGAAGGTGAAGATAAATAGACAAAAAAGCTAAGCCATATACTCTTGCGGAATCACAACTTTTATGATAAGAATTAAAAGTCGAGAAGATATACTCTAAAAAGCAAGGCAGCACCCAAATGAGGAACTTGGAAGGTGAGTGGACTACGACCTCACAGAGGATCCAAAAAGGTTTAAAAGCTACCGCTGGAGACCCAGGAACGAAACGAAATGTAAATATAATATAACGTAAGTATATAGATGTATTTTAATTCAAATTTTCTTCAATTTCATTTATTCTTTGAATTAAAGCGAAGACCTTCATCTGTACCATAAGATATCGGAAAAATACGAATTTTTACACGCATTCATCGTGCGGGAGATAACTGGATTAGAGGCTTTTGCCCGGAACCTGTCAATCTCCAGAGGAGTTTTTAGTCACAAGAAATATTGACATTACCCGGCATCACTGGGTGTCTTTTGAAGATTTTCCTTCTCTGAACACCAAAAAATGTTTCTTTTTTTGTGCTCCCATATGAACCGCAGCCTCCTTTAATAGAAGCCAGGAACGTACATTACAAAGGCAACGTCGCCCAATAATGTCCGAGGGAAAATCCACCAGATTATCTCGGGAATAATGAGTTAGTTCTATTGTAATTCATTAGTACTAATTAGTAGGATACGCGTGTTTCGATTAACAGAAAAAGTGTTCCAAACCTTTCAAAACCAATTTCTAAAAATGGAACCGATCCACAGTCTAGACTCTAGAAGAGATACAAAATAACCGTATGTAAGCACATGCAATAATGAAATTTAGGCCTCATATGTTTTCAGTTTCAGAGTACATTCTAAATGATCATCATTTTCAACAAATCTTTTACAAAGCGCCAATCAAACATCTACTATCTAGTTTATGTAAACTGAATGTTTGAAGCATTTAATTGCAATGTTAAAAATCGTAACAACGAAATCATTTCTGAGCAACGGGAAACGATGCGGAAAAACCGTGTGAATAATTTCGGACTATCTTATGTTAAAAATAGTTTGGTACAAAGAAACAAGCCCGCAAAAGCTCCCGACTTCCTGTGTCAGTGCTTTTCTCGAATGTTTCTGCTTCTTTCTGTCATGAAAAGATTTTTGATAGAAATAAATAATATGCAATAAAACTAATATAACACAAATAAAAATCGCCGTTTCCAAATTGCTTGCGCTTCGAGGCTATAAGCCCTGTTGATTGATTTTCCTTCAATTAACTTTGGATCAAAGATTTGAAGAAGTCGAGTCTTCTTATGACGCCACCAATTGATCATCAATGATACCAAGGGCGGATTCAAGGGGGGCACCAGACGGTATTTTTGTGTACTGTGGAGATTCCACCACAGTACATGTTTAGAAGATTTTTTTGCCTTCCGCCCCTTGTGCTATCCCCAGAAAATAATCCTTGTGCCCCCCTCAGAAAAAATCCTGGATCCGCCCTTGAATGATACTATACTGTAAAACTATTTCCAATTATTTTTATGAAATTAGGAGTCTCTAAGTCTCTATGATCTATCTTGCTATATCGAGTAACAGATCTCCTTATGAACCCAAGAAGATGAGCTGGCCTCAAGAAGGATTTGTCTCCATGTATGCTTTCATAGCCAAAAGGAAATCGGTTCGAGTTGACTCCCAATGACCAATAATTATCTTACTAGGTGTTTGGGAGTTCCTTATTTCTTCTTCCCACAGAACCTACATGCGCCATTATCTGCTGGAATTAATTTCGTTAGGGAGTATCACTGATCGATTCAGACAAGATAAACACGAAGACTATGACATGGAAAAAACTGACCAGGCCAGCACATGGAAGCTCGAAACCCATCACTTCCCTGGCTTAAAGTATTTTGAATCAAAGTAACATATAGCTTCATGTTGTGAAATGGAATTTTTTGGCAAACCAAATGTTATAGTTCTTGCTGGACAATAAAATATACGTTTAGGAATTATTCAGAATTAAAATGCTTCTAGAGCATAACCTTTTTAATTTGGAAAAAGTGTTATTCATTGACAAAAAAGAGTTGATTTTGAAAACCTAACCTAAATGACCACGAGCCGTCAATGCTCTGGTTGGGCGTGTTCTCATGACCCCAGTGATGCAGCATGCTAAAATCTTTGCACCTCATCCAGGATTCTCTTTTTGATACATTTTGTATTTCTAAATCTTTTAAGTACAACCCCAAGAGATACCTGCAAGATTTCTCAAAGTATTCGAACTTTTTGGAAAAATATTAACGTGAAGACATTTTCGAAACATTTCATCGATGAAATTTATTGAGGAAAATATAAAATGAAAATCAATGTTGAGAAAAAAGAATCATCAATCAAATTCATCTGGAGTTACTGGTCCTTGAATACTTATGAGAGCATAAAATGCATTAGGGTTCCTGGTTACTTTCTTGATTTATTCAGTACCCGATCTTTCCACGGATAGTCGGATAACGAGAATAATTTCACAGAGCTTCTGTAATTCTCTGTATCCCACATCCGCTTCCAATTTTCGAAACATTTCATCGATGAAATTTATTGAGGAAAATATAAAATGAAAATCAATGTTGAGAAAAAAGAATCATCAATCAAATTCATCTGGAGTTACTGGTCCTTGAATACTTATGAGAGCATAAAATGCATTAGGGTTCCTGGTTACTTTCTTGATTTATTCAGTACCCGATCTTTCCACGGATGCAGTCGGATAACGAGAATAATTTTACAGAGCTTCTGTAATTCTCTGTATCCCACATCCGCTTCCAATTTTCGAAATCTTATTATCATCCATCTTCATCAAATCATTATTGAGCATTTCCTGAATGTAAAATTCAAATGATTTTATGTGTGCTATTACAAAACTGCATTGAGAGCAGGGAGTTTTATACAGAATTTCTTGATTTCATTTCATGAACCCGTTAAATAAATAAATCAAAGTGGAGAAGAGAATCGTATGCCGACTTCAATATTTATCATAAGAATCGGCTTTTCTGAAGGTTTTTATAATAGTTGGATTTTGCGGTATTTCTCTAGTCCCTAAATTGTTTTCTCTTTCGGAACTTTGAGTTTTGAACATGTGAATTTTTAGTTCATGGAGTAGAAGGCCATAACTAAATCTAGGCGCCTTCAATTTTTACCGGAGGGAGAACTTGCACAGATCCGGCAGGACATTGCCAACCTGAAAATGTACCTGAAAGATCCTCGGCCTTTCCGTTCGAAAGTTATAATTTTCTATGATTTTGCGATCTGGACAAAATTTTGCATGTAGCTTGAACACGTAATTCCCCATCTGAGTGCGAAATCTCACCTCGATCGAATCGGTAGTAGAAGAAATCAAAAGAACAAAATTTCGAGCGGCCATATTTAGGGAACCCCTGGTCGAATTTTGCCCATTACCGAACCTAACCTGAAAATTTAAAATTTCTAGGTCGTTCCGGTCGTCATTGCCAACCCGAAAATTTCGTCTGCACCAAATGTATTACATTCAATGGTAAGAATTTATTATATTCAGGCTACAGGAATGTTGCATCATTAAAACTAGAACACAGTGGTGAAATGTATTATTGTTTGTGATGGGGTTAGATGATTTTCCGAACATTTTGAAGGTTGCCATCTAGTTCATCCGTCAACAATGCAAGGATTAAGCAGAAATAATAGTGAGGCTCTGTCTCAGATTTAAATGAACAAAACATACAAAAAAAGTTGGAATTTTTACTGTTTATAATGAAAAAATTTTTATTTCAATTAGCTAAAATGAACTGTAATACACATTTCCAAAAAATTTCAACATTCAAATATAAATTGTAAGTACAAAAGTATTACATTCTAAACAAAATCACAAATCGAAATTTAAAGATATTACACTAACAAAACTCTTCAAAACATTACATTATTATTAAACATCCCACATCGACAGCAATATCACAAAGCAATTGTTGATTTTCAGCATCACGTATATTCTTAACAACATGGAAAAAAACGGGTATACATAATATCATAACTTATAGAGAATGTTATCACAATGAATTTCAAAATCGAAAAATTCTAAGTTAATGATGAAAAGCTTTTAAATATTGAAAATTTCATAATTACCTGTTGATTTTAATTCAAACTGAACTGCATGATTCTGATTGAAGAAAGAGTGACTCTTGTGAATAAATCATAAGCATTATAAATCGAACTAATATCCTCTGAATTACAATGGTTTCAAAAATTCCTGCAGGTATTAGTGAATTCCTTGAATCATTCATTGTTTTCTATTTATATACTAAGTTGCATTATTTTGAATGCTGATTGAAATATTCGGATTGGTGAGTTCCATGAAATTGAAAACCAAATTGAGGAAAAAAAGTTGATCAACTTGATTTAATTTCAACCTGTTCTTAAGTATATAAAAGAATAGAAGAAGAATATATCAAATAATTAATTTTCAAATAACTCTTATTATCTACTGAGAATTATATATATATTTATATTTGAAAGAAAAAAATGTAAGAGTTTGCCATAAATGTAGACTGAGTTAGAATAGAATTTTTATTCACATACTTTTCCAAGATATTTGTCAGAATTTCTATACCCAATTCGTCTCTAGTAATTCTCTCAGTCAAATTTTTCGATAAAATTCTTTTACTTATTTTCGAATCCAAGAATTAATTCGATACTTTTTATACAAAATAATGATCAACTGTATCCAACCAGTGTGATATAATATCATTTTAAGAAGTTATTAACCTATTTCTGGAATTTTCTCAAGAATCTTAAAAATTTACATATATCAATTACCTTGTTAAAATTAAAATAACAGTAACATCAAAAATTAATTGTCTGTTTCGAAAGCTGAATTTATATCAAATTCGAAACTTAGCAAAATAATGTTTCATTTTAATCAAATTCAGACTTGTAAAATTGAAAGAGACTTTCATACAAAAAGGTTAATATCTACTGAACTACCACTGATGAAACATAGAAGAGGAATTATATGTCAACTAATAAATAAAATCTCACTTATTTGATGAATTAATTAAGTTGAGTATTGAAAGCAATATTCATCTCTGATAATTTAAAAAGAAATGTTGAAATTATTTAAAACAGTCTTGATTGAAATGAATATAGAAGCTTTTTTCTGCAGCTTCTCAAAAATATATATTTCTTGGCAAACATTTTTATGCAATTTAGAGAAGAGGTTGCTGAATTCTGCCAACTACACTAACTTCTACTACAAGAAAATCCTAGTGACTAACCACTATGATTTCCTTATATTAGTGCAGCAACTAGTGCAGTTGAAACAACATTGCTATCTTTTGCTGTTCCATTGCCGTCCTCTTTCATTCAACTGATCTTGCAACCTTTTGATGTCATCTAAAAGTTTGATTTTTTCATCCAAGAGTCGCATAACCTCGTCTTGAGCAGAAGTAAGACAAGATTTGAGTGTTTGCTTTTCCTCTTTAGCCTTTCGAAGTAACCTATTTTCTTCAGATACTCTCTCAAAAGCTACAAGCCTTCGTTGAAGTTCTTCATTCTCTTCAGTTAACTGTTTATTTATTCTCAACAGTTGTTGTTCTACTTCTTGAGCTATAATTAGAGAATAATTCGTTAACAAGTAGTACCTCAATAGACTAGGTGTTTTCTATGCCTGTTTTTCATAATATTTTAATCGCTGTTTATAATTATAACTAAATTTTTGACAAATGACTGGCACTATGCGATTTTCAGTTAAGGGTTCAGAAAGTCATTTTACAGCTGGAAACATAAAAAACATTAACGTGATAACAGAGCTCAATAAAAACAACCGAACACAAATCAATACATCACAGGGGTTCACCGAACAAGGTCCATTACTAACAGGAATTCGCCAGGGTGACTGTCTGAGCCCATTCTTGTTTAATTTAATTATGGATCAGATAATTAATAGTGTACAAGAAGTCTCTGGTGGGTACGCGATGGGACTACGATTAATAAAGATATTATGTTATGCTGATGACGTAATCTTGATGGCCGATAACGAGGACGACTTACAATGACTGCTAACAGCCGAGAACCTCAATATGCACATATCCTTGGAAAAACAGAATCAATGGTCACAGCAAAAGAGCCTACAAGATGTAAATTAGCTGTAAACGACAAACCCATTCACTGATGTATGCAATGCACATACTTAGGAGTCGAGATCACAAGCTCCAAAAACTTACAACAAGAAGTACGAACACAAGTAAATAAAGCCTAAAGAATCTCTGGCTATCTGAGGGACCTAATATGGAAGAACAAATATATATCTACCGATAGTAGAGTCCGCACATACCAAACACTCGTGAGACCAATACTTACACATGCAGTGGAAAAACGAGCGGACACAGCAAGAACAAAGAACATGATGAGGGTAGCTGAGATGAAAACGTTGAGTTAAAGGAGTGAGCTTAAGAGACCAAATAAGGAGTGACGCTATAAGAGAAGATCTGAACATTCAAGACGTAATCCGATTCGCGATATCGAGACGACGATATTGGAGAGACCACGTCGACAGAATGGCAGAAGATCGATGGGCAAAATGGGCAAAGGATGGAAGACCAAATTCACGGAGACTCCCTGGCCGGGTTAGAGTTATTATGTATACGGACGGACGCCGGGCGGACAGACTTGAGTTTTTCGAAGGATTCGTCATCAGTGAGTCAAACCTCATCGAATGAAACCATTTTCGGCTCAAAATTCGAAAAATACAGACATCTATTTTTAACTATTGTCTTGGTAATGCGACCTGAACAAAATTTCGCACGTACTTTGAATACATTATTCCTTATCTATGTAAAACATTTCATTCCAATCCAATCTGTAATTTCGAAATCATCATGAAAAAAAAATTATGAGCGGCCATAATTACGGAATCCCTAGTCTCATTTTGCTCATTGATTCGACATTCGAGATCCAAACCTACCCTGAAAATTTCAAGTCTTTAGGTCTTTCCGTTCGAAAGTTATAATTTTCCATGGTTTCTATGGTTCTGGTCAGGCGATTTGGGCAAAATTTCGCATGTAGTTTGAACATGTCAATCTCCATCTGTGTGCCAAATTTCATCTCGATCGAATCAGTAGTTTCGTAAGCAGGAGAACCAATTTTCTAACGGCCATATTTACGGAACCCCTAGTCACCAGTGGAATTCTGCCCATTAACGTACTTGACTGCGGCATTCGGGAACTGAACTCACACTGAAAATTTCAGGTCTCTAGGTCATTCCGTTCGAAAGTTATCGTATTGCGGTAAAATTCGAAAAATAAAGACATCGTGACGAAATCATATAGCCCTCGTGTAAGTAGAACGAGCGTTCAAAAAGAAGGTAGTATGGAAAGACTATTGATGACACTAGAAGGCGAAACAGAGTAGTGAATGAAACTCCTCGATGAAGAACAGGTTAGATGGATTATATCAACTTTCAACTCATTGGCAAGATTCCTGCTTATGAGCAAGAAACCAATGGCCAAAGTCTGTGGTGACCATCAGACTTTAAGTTTGATGATATGCCGAAGCTCTCTCTGAAAATTATCTGTAGAAGAATATATCGCCTTTGTGAGATATAGATAGCACCAAACCAATTCGGATTTGTCAAGGTAGTGGGTATACGAGAGGGAAGTCCTAAGGAAGGCTGGCATTGATTTGTTTTAGTTGCAGAAACCAGTCTTGAAGCGGATGGAGATGAAAATCAGGATTCAAATTTACCGTATTCGGGAAGCGTTGCAGGATTTGAGATAGAGCTCATTAATTGAACAATCTGCTATATACAGATGACACCATTGTATGTAGACTCAATGGAAGGACTCCAGAAGCTGATGGATAATATCCCATAAATTAGTAATAACTACGACCCGGACATCAGCAGTAGTAGAAACATACTGATGATAATCGGTAGAGACAACATCAGTGATACCAATCTCCATATAAACCAAAAGAAAATCGAACGGGTCTTGCAATACAGTTTCTTGGCCACCATCATTGACCAGATATGGGACAATGCTCAAGAAATTAAAGTTCGAATTGGCAAGGCCAGGGATGTTTTCAACTGAATGAGCAGGTCATCATGTAAATCCATTCGCTTAAGACTACCGAATTCCATTCCTCGCCTCGTGCTAGGGTTTGGCGTAACACGAGATGGGGACGATAAGGAAACAGCACAAAACTTCTTCTCCGGAGATAAA
Organism: Aphidecta obliterata; assembly: GCA_963966015.1. NCBI lineage: Eukaryota > Metazoa > Arthropoda > Insecta > Coleoptera > Coccinellidae > Aphidecta > Aphidecta obliterata. The sequence continues at coordinate 13,627,255 of OZ014429.1, read as the reverse complement.
CGGTCCGCATCCCAATCATCATTCATATTCTGTAAACCATTGATAGGCAATCGACCTTGTTACAAGCGCCAGCTGCTAGCGGAACTTATAGTACTTATAGACGCATGTTGTGGACCGCTTCACGTCTTCAAATTTGAAATGTATCTCCAGAAGTATATCGGAATGATGGGAATCGGAAAAACGGTTAATGAAATTTTCGTCGATTTTCCAACTTGCAATTTACAAGGTCGGTGCACTTCTTTGACGTGAAAAAGTCGATTAATATTGGTGAAAATCCTAGCCACGATTTCTTAGTTTTCCGTGTTCAGGTTACTTCTTAGTATTTTTTTGCCTATCTATTATGTGAAATTTTTCAACGTTACTGGCTTCATTTCATAAATATAATGAGACTTTATGCGACGTTGCCACGTGTAAGCAGAAATTTCAGGAATTTACAAAAAATTTTTCTTGTGGTACTTGTGTCTAATAGTAACTTTTTTCGTTTAACGCTTGTGCACAGTATTGAAAAAATACTTGAACGCCTTACTAGCAATATGTAAAAATGGACGACAGACTTCTCGCAGTCCCAGTATTTGCCCCCTATTAATTTCACCGAGTTAATGAAAACTCCAGACAAACTGAAAAAACCTCTTAAGAATGTACTACACGAAACCCAAATACTTACCATGGTAAAGTTTTAACAACGAAAGAGTGGTAACACATAAAATAATATAATTTCAGTGTAATGCAGAAATCACACATATTAGAATAGATAAAATATAACATATAACCCAATCATAACTTGTGTTTAACAAACCTGAAACGATTGAAGTAGTTGAGGATGCGGCATTAGTTGGTTGTGGTAATATTTTGAAGACACCATCTTCTTTCTGTGTTATATACAACTGACATATGTTCAAATCAATTGGTACAGGTCCTGGGGAGGTTATATTGGCCGGAGGTCTATCCTCATTAAGACAGATCTGAACATTATTCAAAAATACCTAGAAAAAAATTGTTTTCAGTACGAATATTGAGGGTGGACTTCACCAAACTTTAATCGATCAATCAAGAATTGTAAAATTCTATATTCACGATTGTTCTGAATTAATTTGGCTTCTCTTGATCGAATAATAAAAGTTTTGCAGAGCCCAAATTTCTTTTCTTCAAATTTCAAATTATTCGATATTTTTACTATTCACAAATTACAGTAAATTAGTTTGGATGTACATAATTCACTTTCAAGTAAATAAGATTCCTGGTAACCAAATATACCTTGGATGAACTGATTCCTTAGATTCGATTACAAGGGGCCCATGATAGGTTAGGTTTTATTGTCAATTTTACTACAATCACATGATATATATATATAATGTGATGATGGCTGATGTTTGCATGATATAGTATAGCTATCATTCCATCAGTCACTCGTAATTCATGACTGATGGAATTGACTGACAGGTGAATGAGCGTGTACCAGACCCATAAGATACTACTCTACCCAGAACGAGAATTGAAAAATTCAGGAGGTGATAGAAATTAATTCTCCGCTAACGATCCCGAAAAATAACTTCTGAAAAAATAAACCAAAAGAAGAGATGAATAAACTTAAGATATTAAGGTTTTGTTGCATTGGGATTTCGTGATAGATTCGAGATAATTTTGTGGTCTGATGAATCGACATTCAAAAAGTTGGTCACATGATAGGTTCATGTAACCAACACGAGTGGCACGTAGAAAATCCTAATTTAATGAGACAAGATAGATCTCAATATTGATTTAAAGAGAACAAATTTATTTAGATTTTCACAAAATCATTCCCCAAATTTACTTGAAGACGTGCCACTAAATATACTGCTCCACAAGAGTTAGGGATATCGTATTCAATCGTTTTTAAAAGTATGTAATCTTCGAGAAAATCGCTGTAAAATCATTCAAAACTCAATAACAACTTGAATCGATCCAATAAAAATCAGTATGAGACATTTCGTCAATCTGGTCGCCTTTTTTCTGAAGTTTGGTTCTTTGCAAATGCTTCATGAATGTTCTTATTTTGAAATGAAGTCAGTTTATCAGACGTAAATTAACAAACGCTGAGGCTAATAGGGCTATCGGAATGCTACAGGGTGGCCTAACTCAGGTTGTTGTAGCGGAAAGGCTCCAAGTCAGCCAAAGTGTGATATCTCGACTTTGGAATAGGTTCAGGGAGACAGGTTCCGTGTTGGAAAGACCAAGGCGTGGTGGGCGACTAAAAACAACACCTGCTCAGGATCGTTTCATCACCGTTTCGGCGAGGAGAAACCCTACATCTACGTGTAGAATGCTACGGAATATTCTTCAAAATGCAGATGGGGTCCAAGTTTCCATCGAAACCATCAGACGACGTTTGAGAGAGGTGAATCTAGGTTCTAGACGTCGTAGTAAGAGGAGTTCCATTAACACATGACCAAAAGCGTCAAAGACTGGAATGGGCAAGGCAACATATCCATTGGAACGATCAATGGCGTAGTGTCCTTTTCACTGATGAATCCAGATTTGGACGATTTTCAGATTCTCGAAGAATAAGGGTATGGACAATCCCACGCATACCCCGTAATCGTCGCTATGTCCAAGAAGTCCATCCATTCCGAGGGGGTAGTGCTATGGTATGGGCCGGGATATGTTTCAACGGGCGCACAGATCTACACATTTGTCCTGGGAATATGACCGCCTTACACTATAGGGAGCATGTTATTTGACAATGTTGTGCCAAATTTTCACGCTGCTATTGGTGAAACTTTTCAATTTCTAGACGATAACGCTAGACCGCACCGTGCAGCTATAGGTGAGAATGCGCGCGAGGAGCTTGGTATTCCACATTTACCAATACCTCCGCACTCATCAGATTTGAATTGCATAGAACATGGGATATGCTCCAAAGAAGATTAGATAATCATCAACCTACCCCAGAATCCCTAAATGACCTGAGAGAGCTTCTGCCCCGTTTATGGAACCAAATTCCTCAAGAAATGTTCAACAACCTCGTGTGTAGTATGCAAAGAAGATGTCAAGCTGTTATTGATGCCCGTGACATTGTATTGATAGTCTTGAAATGCTTGAATTCTCTGGGAATGAAATTTCGTTATTTTACTCGATTTTACTTAACCACACTGTATACGCTGCAGACCTACAGGCTAAAATTAATTTGCAACTCGAAATCATATCAATATGAATTTTCATCACAAAAATCTTATTTTAACTATATTTTTTTGCACTTTAAGTCAATATCCCTAACTCATGTGGAGCTTTTTTTTTCAGAGAAATGTGGTCATGAAACGAAACTGAATTTCTTCCAGAAAAACCTTTTTTTGGCAAATTCAATAAATAATGTAGTAATTGTTATACTATTTTAAGGTGTGTAAAGACATGCTCCGAAAATCGTACCGAACCGTGTCGCGTACACCGACGCGATCAACAAGTTTGCGAGAGCGAATCAAATTCATCGCACCTCTACGTGATCGCGTAGATGTGCGATTAGGGCTGCCATCCGTCCGGGTTTCCCCGGATTTGTCCTAGTTTTTAGAGCGTCCGGGGAGCGTCCGGGCCGGATTTATTTGTTGTCCGGGTATTGAAATTTTCAAGTGAAGTCATTTTTTCGAGTGGATCCCGGTTCAAAACTATTTTGAAAACATTTCGTAGTTGACGTCACCAGTTTGTGTATCGCTAAAATGCCATAATTTCAGAACGGTGGAGTACTACCACTCAAATCTTCACAAAACGCACGAATGAAAAAATCCAGGAAGAAATCAACAAACATAACCAATATTCTTTAAAAAGCTGTTTCCGAACGCGGTCAGAAACCAGTCTATCCATGTAATAAAAGTACGAACTGCAGCCCGAATTATCCCAAAACTTGTTTTCAAACCAACCTCGATTATTTTAAACTATTTGGTGCGTAACCAGTTCGATGCAAAAATACTAATATTTCCAAATGGACGGAATAGTTTTAAAAAATCGTCGCGCAAAAAAATGAATAAAGGCACACCATGAGCCACCGCCAGGCTCGTGCGCCTGGGATGGTCACCTATATAATAATTACAATAATTATACTATGAGTATCGTGGACATTCGTGGATCATCTGACTCCTGACTCTCTAGCTCTAGTCTGCTCTAGTCTAGATTCACTGATGGACAATACTGAAATACTGTAGAGAAGAGCTCTATTAGGCGCTCAAGAAAAATCTATCCCCGGTAGAAATATCTTTCCTCTTAAATAATGATGTCAACTACATCACGTAGCGTTTCTGAGTAACACATTCACAAATAAATCAAATCCATCAGTTCCTTCAAAGGAAGTTATTCTTCATTGAAATACCAATAGATATATAGAAAACAGTATGAATAACTGTTGTCATTTTTTTGGAAAAAAATATCCAACTTCAAACTTCATCATAAAATATGACCAGTATTTCATTATGTGAAAGTATGATATTTCATGATGAAATTTGAGGTTAGATATTTTCTTCCAAAGAAATGACAACAGTTATTCATTTGATTTATTTGTGAGCGTGTTACCCAGAAACGCAACATGATGTAGTAGAAACCATTATTTTGAAAAAAAAAAGATATGTCTATCAGGGATAGATATTTTTATCAGAGCGTCCGATAGCTCTTCTTCACAGTATTTCAGGATTATCCAGTCATTCTGGGACACCCTGTATAGAAGAGTAATAATTCATGGTATTTTTCAAAATGTGTAGAAATTAAGACTATCCTGAAATATTTTGAAAATGTTTTCAAATATAATAGGTAAAAAAAAATATTTCAATATGTCCGGGTTTTCAGATGCAATGTCCGGGGTTTTTGAGCTTCTTGTCCTAGTTTTCAGATTACAGAGATGGCAACCCTATGTGCGATACGCGGTTGCAACCCTTCGTCCACACTTGGGTACGCGACACGGTTCGGTACGACATTCGGAGCATGTCTGTATGCACCTTTAGAATAGCGTTTGCCAATTCAAAAAAACGGAGTCACTATCTTTCTCACTCACACTTTATGGATGGACTCACTTCATCTCATTCAAACCAGATTCTCAAGTGTATTGGATACACTAAAATCATTTTTAGAAAGTTAAAAGAAATTGTTCGAAACTGAGTTTCTATAAGAAAAACCTTTTTTTGTCCAATCTAAGGAATAATGTAGTGAGTGTTATATCATTTTAAAATCCTTAAATCCTTATTGAAAGCGCCAACCTTTAAGTTCATTCGCAAAACTGATGTAGTTGAATACTTGATTCGGCATAAAATGGTCTTCCGACTTGAAGCAGTTGACTTGGAATCAAAGGTAACAGGTAACAGAAACACTATTCAGGATACAATACAAAAAATTCTCACGTGGTGTGCATTTTCTCGAATGAAAAAATGCAATATAATTTGAAAAATACACGACACCGATTTTTTTTTCTGATTACTATTATGACTAGACGTGTGTCACACGATCAGTTTGGCATCAGTTTAGTCAGTCTGATCAGAATAATGTGAAAATGAATATCTATTTTGAGTGGGAAACGTTATATTCCATGTTTTTTCGAAACACGATAATTCAAATTGACAACAGTTTCAAAAAAACGGAGAATAAAACGTTTCCCACTCAAAATGGATATTCAGTTTCACATTATTCTGATCAGACTGGCAGACTGAACTGATGTCAGACTGATCGTGTAACACCACTCATACCCGTTTCCCGCTTGACGTTGACTTTTCAAGAAAAATTATATGCACTTATTCGTCACCATGAAAGGGGTACACATTTTTAGTTTTTTTTATTATAGTTCTAATTTTTTATGGTCTGTTTGACATGTTTTTTGTTTCTATGAACAAGAGCGTTATCATTTCGCTCAAATGTCTGTGATTTTCGAATTTTGAGCCAAGATTAATTCTGACTAACAGATGAAGAATTCAAGGGCCTACTCAACTCCGCCCGTCAGTCCGTAAACACGATTAATCTTGGAAGAAGAGGCCTCAATAATTCGAAAAATACCAATCCGATCGAATTGAAACTTGTTGTTAGTTGTGAGATAAGGACGCGAAGATTTATGCAAAATGTCGTAAGGATCGTATCACTATAAGATTTTTGAAAAATTGAAAAATATTCTTCTATTCGCCATATCTTGATGAAATTTCTTGTCCACATATGAGGCCTAACGCTAGTTGCACACATACCAGTAGTCCAATAGTGAGCCACATGTGGGAAAGGGACCTGGCCCCGAAACTCCAGGGGATTTGGGAAATAATAGGTCGATGGGGCGAACCGAATCCTAACACGTTTCTTCAACATCCCAGTGCGGTTTTCAGGAATTTTCGAACGATTTAAGTGAGTAGTGAACGTAATTCGGATGGCATCTGGGTTTGTCTTTTTTTCATGCTGTCCTGTTGAATAAACGGAATGCATCGCAAATTGATAGGCTCGAAAATGATGATTTGAATTAATAAATTGAGGCACTAATGAAGAAAAATTGATTCATTCTCATGGAGTTTATAAAAATAAATTGAGAGTATTTATCATACTGGCATTAAACCCTAAAGGCCATTTTGGTACACAGAGACAAGCGCGCAAAAGCTCCTGACGTCACATCAGTTTGTATTGTATTTCTCACAATGTATTAGAAGTAGATCTGGAGAATCAATAAGTATTAATATGATTATTTGAATCAATATTTTTGTTTTCTTTCTGGTATACCAACTGCTGCCTCAAAGACAATAATTTCAGCAGAAAACACATCATAAGGACAACTTCATCAAAGTTTGGACACCTTTGTTTCCACTCAATTCACGAACGAATAGGAAGTATTCATAAATACATTGAACTACAAGATTTTCACTAAATTAGGGTTTACTAAACCATTTTTGTACTTCTCACCTGCAGTGGTATAGGGCTCTGTATGATCTCATCTTCTATCAAATCTGTAAGACCAGTGACAACGCTCATGGATAAAACTAATGATAAATCATCGACTTTGACAATCAAATTGTCTTGAAACAGTTTCTTCACGTTCTCCCTATCCCGAAAGTCAAGTTCCATCATGCTCTTTGAGTTTGGTAATGTCAAATTATGATCCAATCTCAGCTTAACTTTTGGCGTTGTATTTGTATCTGCAGGATCATCTGACCAACCTCTGGAACGCGAACTGAACTTGCACTATTTGGAAATGAGAAGTAAATATTAATTTATAATAACTATTAAAAATGGTATAACCACAATATTTTGTATTTTATATGCTTAATTGCAAATTCAATGCCTTTTTCATAAATTATACACTTTTATACTATCTACATAGTGTGAGTCTTTGACTTGATAGCAAAAAGAACGTCCAATATATATGCGTAATTTTGTGTGCACATGAATGGTTGTTCAGGTTCGGTTGAGACAAAAAAGATCAAGTTTCCAGTCATATCAATTAGTATATTGGTATTGTATCACAATTAGTTTTTTACTTTGAATTTATGAACCCCATATTAGGTTGGGAAAAAGAAATCCATTATTTTTACGTTTATTTCAAAACTTAATAACTAGGGTTTGGATTGTCCGTTTTAGGTCAAATAAACACCATTTAATTTTATGATTTTTTGTCATTTTGTTGATAACATGGATTTCGCCCACTTGATGCCCCATGAGTGCTTGTATTTGTGTATATTTTCCTTATATTTTTTTAAATTATTACTTACGTACTGTATGAATTAATTTTTTGTTTCTGAGCTTCAGAGGCATAGCCTGATCTCTTGTCATTCATATGGTTTGAAACGGTTTTGTGGTCGATCTTTAGGATGTTAGCGATGCTACGACTGCTCACATGCCGGTCAACAGCGCTCTCTTCCTCGATTTCATCAACATTTTCGACAACGGATCCTCCTTCGCGAGGTGCATCGTTTACAACGAAATTACCGGAACGAAATCAACGAAACCAAAATTGCGCATCGTTGGCTTCGACAGTATCAGGACCATAAACACCATTCATAATTTCAGCAGTCAAAACTACTTATTGGATTGGAATGAAAGTTCTTACATATATGGAGAATAATGTATTCGAACTACGTGGGAAATTTTGTCCAGATCGCATTACCAAGACCATAGATACCATAGAAAATTCTAGCGAATTATCGAAAAAAAAAATTGGTAATTTTTTTTTTTTTGGAGAGGAGAAAATCATGTTTACGGACCTTGACCATAGCTGTTTGGCGGTGTGTGCAGACTTTACCCCCGAATTCACGGGGTCGTTCTCACTAAAAACTCCTCTGTTCCCACTCCTAATACAAGCATCCTACCCGACACCGACTCTGAGACTGGGAACCATTGATGTTATTTGGTTCCACCGGGTTCAGTTCGTGGACGACCCTTGCAACACTCTAGTGGTTATTCCACTGAGAAGCCCAATTGGTACTCCCAAGTCGTCAGTCAATATCTCTGCTGACTGTTGAGACCATAAACCTCGCCAGGAGAGAGTGCATGATGTGACCCTCACAGATGAGGCCGGCCTACAAGCCAGCCTGGCGACTTCGACCTTACCCGGATCGATATTATATTTGCCAAGTGTGGGAAAGGTCAAGCGGCTGCGCGCCTGACACGACCTGGGCGTCTACGACCCACACATCGTGCTCCCTCACGACAAACAACCAGGTCAGGTTTACGAACGCCCTCTGTACGTAGGCGCGGTTCGTTGTGCACCACGAGCCCCTTATTTTTGAAGAAGGCAGAGAGTGTCTTGCACACGCCATCGTGTCTCATGATCCTTCCGCCATGAGTGCGGAAGCAACACTGGAATACGTGTGCCGCTGTCTCGGTGATAGTGCACCCAGCCCTACAATTTATGTTCGTGTGGGCTGTTCTCCGACCCCTCGTCGTGCGTACTCGGGTAGGCAGACTGTTGACATGCATATGATGATATTGGCGATAGTCCCTTCCGGGTATGCCCGTGCTGCCAGCATCAATCCACCGAGTGGAAGCGGTCGACTTCTCACTCTTCCTTAGCTCGTACCCATCATTAGAGGTATATAACCTCATAGCCCAGTATTGTCTGCGTTGTTCTGCAGAGTATATCCTGTCACCACCTATGGACAGGACTTTCTCGGCCCAACCGATCTTATGTTGGGCCCAATCTGTATCCGAGATAGATCTAACCGCCTTCGAGGACGATCCCTTTAGGCCAGTGGAGGATTATGTGTTCAGAGCGCCCTAGGCAAGCACCTCATCGGCGCCCCTTTGGCGGCCATCTATATACAGGGTGTTTTTTTGACCAGCAATAGAACTCAATCAAAATAAGTCGATATAGTTTCACGCAAATATGAAAATTTCCTAGCACGGATCTGCATAAGGTTCGTATTTATATTTAAATGTTCAGATATTAACAGCCGATCTTATGTTGGGCCCAATCTGTATCCGAGATAGATCTAACCGCCTTCGAGGACGATTCCTTTAGAGTTTAGGCGAGTCAGTCTGTCCCTGATGATACCGGGTATAATGATGGCGAATGCGTGGAAATACCAAAGCGGTGTATCTTTAGGCAATACCACCCATCGCCTTACTGCCGCTCTAATCTGGAGGTCCAGCTGCTTCAGGACCTTCATGGTGCACCCAGACAATACCAACGAGTGATAATATCTGGGTACCAGAAAACAACGCAAGATCTTAAGGCATTGTTGCGGCTTAAGTGGAGCTCGTGAAACTCTTAAGAGTTCCACCTCCATTGTGGTGCTGCTCTTTCTCAGTCCCGGAGGGCTTATATTAACTCCCAAGTACCGCCACTCTTCCGTAGGGCCGAGTTGGCGGATGGGGTCGCCATGTTGTAACAGGAACTGTGTCCGGGTGAGAACTTTGATTTTCTGTACTCTCCCTGATGGTACTAATGAAGTCGCTACACACTTATTAGGGTTGAAATTCAACCCTTGTTGTAAGGCGACGCGCTCGGCAGCTTCGAGCGCCGTAGTCATGCCTACCTTTGATGATGTTAAAAGGCAAATGTCGTCTGCGTAGGCGATCGCGTTTATCGGATCGCCCCCGACACTGTACCCCACTTGAGGAGGAACCGCCCTCAAGACCCTGTTCACCACCAATGCGAACAAAATGCCCGACATTGGATCGCCCTGGCGAACTTCCTTGCTTACCGGGATCTCGTGAGATACTTTACCGTCACATTCCAAGACAGTTGTACTTCTTGAGTATGTGGCGGCCACGTACCCGACCAGCACTTCAGGTATTCCAGCCTCTGTCATGGCAGATGTTATTGCCTGATGGCTGACGGAGTCATACGCCTTGGCCACATCTAGAGACACTAGATGTGTACTAACGTGAAATCTGGATTTTCGTCTCAGTTTGAAATTTTTTTGTACAACTGTCAAAATCTTTCCAATTGGTTTCTAAAACTGGAGAGCTCAAAAGCTCCTGACTTTTACGGCAGTGCTATAACTCGAAACTGAATCGACTAATCTGAAATCAGTGAAAGAAATTTCTGTGGCACGAAATGTCACTTTTCCAACAAGCCTTCAGCTAGTATTGTAGGAACAATACTCTATGAAATATATGTCAATACAGTCACCTAGAGAGCAAATAATGAATTTTTTTTCCCCCAACCTAGTTTTGGAGTTTTGTACAGTGCATTTCCAAGTAATGCGAAAATTGTCTACAAATTAGCGAATTTGATTGTGGTACAGTAGGACGTAGAGAACCTTTTAAACTGTGTTACGTTGTTTTCAGGCATGGTAAAGCAGATCATGAGGTACCGGACGGCGTCCTAAGAACGTCTTATAATCAATTTATTTTTATAATATTCTAATTATAAGATTTTTTCCTCGACCTACTTATCCGACTCCGACAATCCAGTATATTGAACATTATTGAAATATACCAATTATAACGTGTTGTTCTATCTGGTTCATTTATTCTGCAATCCCAATGCCTTCATCATAAATTACATTTGCCATTCACTCAGAGAAATAAAAAAGGCAACATTGCGAACATCTGGTTGCAAGGCGGAGTGCAAAGGGAACAAGTGAAGATGGAAAAAGTTTTACCACGTTGTACGACATAAGCTCGAATAACTTAAAAAGTAACATTGTATAAGAATGAAGAACACTTTTGATGTATTGTTCAATCTATGAGAGGTTTTCATCCATGTTACTATTCCTTATGTTTTTTTGTATTTTTGTAGCCCTGATGAAGAATCAATAAAGATTCGGAACGTTGGCAATTTCAATAAAGGTTGTTGTTCCTTTGCTATTTCAACAGTCCTCAAGCTGAGATTACCTAGTGTTTATTTAATACAAGGACGAGACGAGAACACTAATAGTTAAATCTATTGTTGAGAAATATGTACAAGTCAAGACTCAACACCCTGTATAACGTGTATTGTATGTCAGAATTCCATATTGTTGTTATCTATTCCTAATACTTAATCATCATGCTTATATGATACTACTTAATATTTTGTTTTAGTACCTTGATCTTGGTCTGTGCCACACAAAACATTCAGATGCATGCAAAAAAAATTGAAAAAATAGGGTGAAGTTTCATTTGAAAAGGTACTTTTATATCTTAAATATCTTTGTTATCAAAAAGAATAAATCAACAATATTTACTAACTATTTTAATATCAAAATAAAAAAATAATGAAAAAACCCATGAGATTGAGATTGAAATTTTGCAAATGGAATTCAATTTTAATGGGGTAAACTTATAATACAGAATGAAAAAAATTGAACCCTAACACAGATCGTTCGGTGTAGGGTGTAGCCGAAAGACAGCATTCGCTCATTCGCTGCACAGCGTTATTGAAAGAGATAGCACCGTAATCCTCAATAACCAATGATTCGTTCGTTAACCATTTGTTGGTTATTTCGGTGGTCACTGTATACGAGTCTCCTTGAAATTTCGTTTCGAATACACGAATACAGCTATCTCCGTCATGCCCTCTGTGAGACAAATGCTGCCGCGGTCCGTAGGAACCCTTACAGATAAGGCGTAGAACGCCCTACATCCTACGCGGACGTCGGTTTTCTTTTCACATGAAGCAGCATCAAAATTACCACGCCGCAGTACACATTATTATTTAAATTCTCAATCAAAGCAGCGGCAAATTCCGCCGTCGTTTCTTTTTTGTTGCACTGCACTAAATAATAGTTCTGTATCAATTGAATTCATATTTCGACTTGCGAGCATTTGCATAATGTGCCAACTGTGAATAAAACCGGCAACCAGCGTCTATTCCCGCCTACAACGCGCGGCGTAGCATGTGAAGAGCAGGTATCACCTTCGACCGACGTAGCTACACCAAACGCAAGGGCCGAGTGCTATTCGGGGCGCTTAATTTCTCGAGCGCTCATACGCCGCTGCAACACTCTCGCATCAGAAACGATTCATTTTTCATTTAACTTAATGCCAACCAATTCTCCAGCGTCCGACGTAGGGGTTCTACGCCTCATACGGCACGATGTTCCGTTTTGATTTGATTGAATAGGTATGCAGTGTTTCTTTGAGAAGGGAACAGTAGAAGAAATATAATATTGGAAACTCGCTCGGACAGGTAGAATCTGTTCTTTAGGGGGACATCGTTTGAGATAAAAACCATCATCATTTCATTTTACCCCTTCCTAAGTGACCATTTCACAGGAAGAGCGCGGATACATAGCTCTGATGTAACAGAGATGATCCTATGCCTTACTCAGGAAAAGCGCACGTCTACATTCTATAGAGCACAGCAACGTTTCGGTAAGGGTAACGTTTCACATATCAGCACTATCTCTTATACATGTTTCTGATATGAAAATTGGGGATTTGTTTGGTAGCGTATCTGCTATCTTAGACATAATGTACATGAACGGTTTCCCTGAGAAGGAGATAAAAACCTTTGCTGCGATTGCAGCTCTGTATCCACGCCCTTCTTGCGATATACCTGTGAAATGGTCACTTGGGTTTGCACAGCCTAATTTAACTAAACTTCACCGAATACTTCAATTTCATTGCTCAAATTGAGGTCCCCCTGAATTACTTCGAAAACTTCAAAAAAAAAAATTACGAAAAGCACTACCGTGAAGGCAGGAGATTTTGAGCGCTCGTACATGCACCTTGTCGGTAGATTCGCATTTTCCAGTTTTGGAAACCAATTGAGGAAATTTTTGACAGCTGTCAGACAAATTTTCAAACTGAGGCGATAATCCAGACTTCAAGTCAGTGCTTTAGGTGACCAATTTTTTTAACGATAATTCGCTTAAATTTTCTACGGTATCTATGGTCTTGGTGATGCGATCTGAACAAAAATTCGCATGTAGCTTGAACACCTCATTTTCCATTAGAGTGTGAAATTTTATCTCGATCGAATCTGTAGTTTCAAAGTAATCAGGAAAACAAAATTTCGAGCGGCCATATTTACGGAACCCTTAGGCGGATTTCGCCCAATTACGAACTCAACCTCGGCATTTGAGATTCGAACTCACCCTGAAAATTTCAAGTTTCTAGGACATTCCGTTCGAGAGTTATCGTGTATACGGACGGCCGGATGGACGGAGAGACTCGAATTTTCCGACGGATTCGTCATCAGTGAGTCGAACATAGTCGATTGAGACCATTTTCGGCTCAAAATTCGAAAAATACAGACATCGTGACGAAATGATATAGCCCTCGTGTAAGTAGTACGAGCGCTCAAAAATGTTTGTTCTAATGTTATATCTTTTTCTCATTTGCATACCAATGGTATTGCTGTCGCAAAGGGATGAAATGATATGATGATGATTTTCATTCCCGAAGATTTAATCTTCGAGAGCAGAATTGGCATGTCCGAGGGATTTCGCAAAATTATATTTTCTTCTTTGCCTTTTTCGATGTATACAGGGTGTATCAGTTTTAGGGCTCCCGCACACTGGCAACTTTTTAGTTGCGGTGATTAAAAAATCTACAAGCTTGAAAGTTGCCCGTTACTGTTTCCAGCGCACACTGGCAACTGAATAGTTGCTTAACATCAGTTTCAAAATGGATTTCGTCGAAACTGCATACGCGTGTGCTCTTCTTCTGAAAAGGAAGAGGAAAATGGGCAGAAAATTTTGGGTTCATCCATTGATCAGCACAGGCTTATAGGTGGAGAATTTCATAAACAGTTTGAAAATCTGAAAAAATATCACTCCACACTTTTTTTTAGGATTTTTATCTGCATATTATTTCACCCTTTTGTCCTACAATGCTGACCGTGATTTAATAGCTTCTATGAATTATTCAATGTTCATCGACATGTTCATTCGAAGCCGCCGAGATTGCAACTGAGAAATCGAGAGCAACTTTAAATCGCTAGTGTGCGGGGACGGGAATGAACTCGTATGTTCTATTCTGCCGGCAACTATTGAGTTGCCTGGAAAATAGAACATGTTGGAATTTTTTAATTGCCGCAACTGAATAATCGCCTGTGTGCGGGGTCCCATAACGAATGATGTGTTCTATTTTTGTGATTAGAAAGTTGCTTGAATAAAGTTGCCAGTGTGCGGGGGCTCTTAATCGTTGAAAATTTAATGGGATATTCTCCTCGTTGTCCTGATTCGGAGAAATGTATATAATATACCTCTGTCTCGATCCCTAAGAGAGATACAGGGTGTTGAAGTTCACAAGAAAAAATCATTTTTATGCAATCTTGGAATCAAACGAAATTTTGCATGCCTACCCTACTCCCTGAGGGCTATTTTATGAAAATATTTTCGATTTTAGGGGAACACCAGTGGCGTGCAATTCGGTCAAATCTCAATTATTTCGAAGAAAAAAGTTTGTCACTGTTATTTTTAAGGAATAAATAAGGCAACTTCGAACTGCTTGTTCAATTTGGAGTATAATTTGCTTTTACTGAACAAAATTTGAAATTCCAGATTCAGAGATTATTATCTTATAGTTTTTTCGAAAGACGTGCTAACTAGAAATTACAAATTCATTATTTAGTCAGCCATGAATTGAATTCGATAATATCTCGGAGAGATATCTTGAAACAATCGATTCGATTGTTTGTTTGACAGATACGTTTACTAAATGCAAAAGATATTAATTGAAATCTCAAAAAATTTTTGAGATTTCGAAACAATTAATATCTTTTGCATTTAGTAAACGTATCTGCATACTCACGAACTGCAGCAAGGGAGTTACCATTGCAAAAACCATAAATGGCGTACTCATTGTTTGAGAATACGTATGGCATTAAATGCCTTATTCCCTTACTCCCTGGTAACTCCCTTGCTGCAGTTCGTGAGTGTGCACAACGTTTTCCGGCAAGAAGACAACCCGGAGCAAAAGTTTTTGAGGAAACACATAGACGGTTCTGCGAGTTTGGACTGAAAAATCTGGAGAACAAGATCGAGTTGTTAATCGTGCAACGTACTTTTTATACCGAAAGGAAATTGAGTACAAGGCAGGCACAAGAATTCTCAATGTGTCCCACTCAAAGTATTCAGGACACTGAAGAGAACCATCGGAAGAAGTTTAATCTACAACCGGTACAGAACTTGCAACCTGGAGATGTAGAAAAACGATTAAATTTCTGCCACTGGCTTCTAAATTCTATTAATGCGAATCCACGATTTTTACATCAGATTTTATAGACGGATGAGTCACAGTTCACAAGAGCAGGTATTGTGAATCATCACAATTCACATGTTAGGGATGTAGAAAATCCGCACGAAACAAGACCACGCTCATTCCAACTGGAATTCAGCGTCAAAGTGGGGCTGGGGGCAATGAGTAAAAACCTTTGTGGGCCATACTTTTTACCCCCAAGATTTAACGCGATGCTGTTCCACGATTTCCTGGATAGCGGCTTGGATGGTTTAATGGAAGACGTGCCATTTACATCTGTTGCAAAGGCTTTGGATTCAGATGGATGCAGCGCCTCCTCATTAAGGAATCCACGTAAGAGAATGGCTCGACGAAAAATATCCAGAGCGTTGGATCGGTCGTATACCAAACGCTAATTTCGCCGAGTTGATTGCCAATGTAGGAGCTTTACCCTGGCCTCCTCGCTCACCCGACCTAAACATACTGGACTACTTTGTTTGGGGTTACATTAAAGAAAAAGTTTATAGTACTCCCTCGACAACCCGCGACGAGCTGATCCAGCGAACAAAAGATGTCTGCGTTGAGCTGAGGCAGAATTAGGAAATGATGAAAGATGCAGTTAATTGATTAGTTCGCCGTTGTCAGAAATGCATCGAGGCTGACGGTCTGCATTTTGAACATATACTGTGATGTCATATTTATTTTTCGTTACCTTTTGATTTTTAATAAATTTCCTATTTGATTTGTAGCCAATTTCTAGTCAGCACGTCTTTCAAAAAATCTAATTATCTCTGAAACAGAAACTTTAACTTTAAACTTTCAAATTTTACTCAAAATCAAACCAGCAATTCGAAATTGCCTCATTTATTTCTTGAAAATAACAGTGACAAACTTTTTTCTTCGAAATAATTGAGATGTGACCGAATTGCACGCCACTGGTGTTCCCCCAAAATCGAAAATATACCCATAAAATGGCCCTCAGGGAGTAGGTAGGCATGCAAAATTTCGTTTGATTCCAAGATTGCATAAAAATGATTTTTTCTTGTGAACTTCAACACCCTGTATTTCTCTTAGGGATCGAGATAGAGGTATATAATATACATTTTTCCGAATCAGGACAACGAGGAGAATATCCCATTAAATTTCTAACGATTAAAGCTAATACACCCTGTATTCATATGATGTTCACCTCAAAAATATGCCATAAAAACTTTAAATGTGCAAATTTTCAGAAAAATGAGGGAGAACTTTGACAACATATTAAAAAAATAAAATGAAATTTCTTCAGTGGATATGAGACCTGCAAAATCGTTGTGAATATCAATAGAATGACTAGCATCATGAACAATCAATGAAAAATCAAAATAGTCAATCGTGTTCATTACTATTATTATTTACCTGAAATTCGTCCCATGGAATAGAATTACAATCATCACACTTGATATTGCCAACTTGTACCTTAACTGATGAAGAATAACCAACAGATTGTTGGAGAAATTCAACTTTACTCAATTTAAAAGTCGCAACAGATACCTGAAAAGTTCAACAAAAAGGTTGGTAACAAAAGAAAAAATAAATGAATAACCTTACCAAGTCTTTCCTTCGACAACTATCATGCATTGAGGGTTCACTCAAGGTAGTGACTGTACTCTCTTCTTCGATGACCTCACTGGCCATTTCTATCAAAGCAGCCGCTCCTGAATCAGAGGAGTCGAAGTTATTCTTCAAAGCAAACATCAAATCACATGTGGTGCCCTCTTCGCCGATATTCACCATAACATAATTTTCAGAATCACTTGAATCGCTACGAAGGGAAAGAGTGTCACTAGCATCATCTCCACTAGGTTTCAGAGCACTGTCTATTGAAGACATGAAGTTTGAAAAACCCTTTTTCATGGACGACAATCCTAAAAATCAAACACACGGTGATATTTTTATTTTGAGAGAATGCCTTTGCTTATTAGACCAGGCAATAGAGATTTTTTCGTGACAAAAATCGTAGAAGAAAACAGCGAGTGTGGGGGTGGAGGTGAGAGTGGGGGAATGTGGGGTGGTCCGTGGATGTTTTGTGATACCTTTTCGACTCGCAAATATTATTACTTTTCTTGTAATTTCGAAAAAAACACCCCAAAAACTGTTTCTTGCTTGTAAAATCTGAACCAATAGAGCGATGCTGACACTTTGACAACAGAATTGTGGAAAATGAAAAGACGAAGAAAATGAGTGCTAGTGCAGCCCAATCGGGTCATTATTACCGTAGAAAAGTAGGAAAAGCCCTGAAAATCAGCATTTTTTTTTAAATTCATAATTCGGCCATTTCAGAAGTTGTAGCGCTGGTTTTCCGGGTGAAAGTAGTGGTTGATAGGTACTTTGAGTGTTCACAACCAGGACGTTGTCGGATGAATAGTTTTTGCGAAATTATGATTCGAAATATTTTAGGCACTATTTTCCGGAAGGACTGGATGCGACGGAAGTTATCCGATTTTAATTCACTAAACGATTTTGAAAGTAGAAGTATAGTCAATCTTGATTTTTCGTTGAAATGTTGCAAAATAGGTGAAAAAAACGTACAAACATTACCAAAACCAGCCGAACACTCGATTGCAGTCAAGTAGTGGGGGTATAAATGTAAATATTCGCGCCCGGCCTCAGCGCGTTTTTCGTTTCCACGCGTCGGCCGGCTACCCCCACTATCCGTCCCAGATGGAGTACTGAGCCGGTTTTGGTCATGTTTCCACGTATTTTTCACCTATTTCGAAACATTTTAACGAAAAATCAAGATTCTTCTGCTTTCAAAATCCATTTTGTAAATAGAAATCGGATAACTTCCGACGCATCCAGTCCTTCCGGAAAATAGTGCCTAAAATATAATATTTCGCAAAAACTATTCATCCGACAACGTCTTGGTTGTGCACACTCAAAGTACCTATCAACCACTACTTTCACCCAGAAAACCAGCGCTACAACTTCTGAAATGGCCGAATTATGAATTTTTAAAAAAACGCTGATTTTCAGGGCTTTTCCTACTTTTCTGCGGTAATAATGACCCGATTGGGCTGCACTAGCACTCATTTTCTTCGTCTTTTCATTTTCCACAATTCTGTTGTCAAAGTGTCAGCATCGCTCTATTGGTTCAGATTTTACAAGCAAGAAACAGTTTTTGGGGTGTTTTTTTCGAAATTACAAGAAAAGTAATAATATTTGCGAGTCGAAAAGGTATCACAAAACATCCACGGACCACCCCACGTACCCACACACTTGAGGTTTTCTTCTACGATTTTTGTCACAGAATGACCGTTTATCTGCTCTATTGCCTGGTCTATATCCATTATTTTAGGGGTATGGTTGGATAGAGTCGACTTTTGTTGTTGTTTATGTTGTCCCTTTTTGAGCGCTCGTACTACTTACACGAGGGCTATATCATTTCGTCACGATGTCTGTATTTTTCGAATTTTGAGCCGAAAATGGTCTCAATCGACTAAGTTCGACTCACTGATGACGAATCCGTCGGAAAATTCGAGTCTGTCCGTCCGGCCATATACACGATAACTCTCGAACGAAATGTCCTAGAAACTTGAAATTTTCAGGGTAGGTTCGAATCTCGAATGCCGCGGTTAAGTTCGTTCATGGGCAAAATTCGCCGAGGGGTTCCGTAAATATGGCCGCTCGAAATTTTGTTTTTCTGATTAATTCGAAACTACTAATTCGATCGAGGTCAAATTTTGCACGCAGATGGAGAATTGCGTGCTCAAACTACATGCAAAATTTTGTCCAGATCGCAAAATCATAGAAAATTATAACTTTCGAAGGTGAAATTTTGCACTCAAATGGAAAATTCGAGTTCGAGCTACATGCAGAATTTTGTCCAGCTAGCATAACCAGAACCATAGAAAATTATAACTTTGTAATGGAAAGGCCTAGGGACTTGAAATTTTCATTAATTTCAATCAACAACTTAAACTCGTCTATATCGTCTATGAAATTTTAAAGACGTCTGCCTGTCTTCAATGTAATCATGACTTTTTGTACAGTGTCTATTAACACGAAGGTTTATCGTTTCCAAATCACTTCGTTTTCTCTATCTTTCATTCATGAAATTTTTAAACTTATTCCCAAAATGGAAATCGAACTAATTCATTTGGGAAATTAATCTTGAAGCTACGGCCGTGAAGACAGCGGCTAAACTTGGCAGACCAAATCTCCGGAAATACCCGATCGACCAGTGGCGTGCCGAAAAAATATTTCTATGTACTATTACGATAATTATAGGTTCTTTTTCGGGACTAATAGAAATAATACATTAATTATTAACCAAGATAACATGTAACATGAAATATAAATGGAAATTATTTATAATGGTAAATAATAGAAGAAATGTTAAGCCGAGTGGCCGATTCTTACACAGCTCGACATTTGAAAAATTCTTTTAAAATAGAAGCCGTGGTTCTAGCATCACCAGATTTTCACAGGATGTTTCTTATTGCAATACTAGTATTTCGTGAAAAAATGGTTGACTTCTCTTGGGATCCAGGGGTTGAAATTTCAACCCTTAAACTTCAAAAATTAATTTCATATAGAAGCCTTCGTTCTAGCATCACCATATTTCCACAGGATGTTTCTTATTGCAATACTAGTATTTCGTGAAAAAATGGTTGACTTCTCTTGGGATCCAGGGGTTGAAATTTCAACCCTTAAATTTCAAAAATTAGTTTTATATAGAAGCCTTCGTTCTAGCATCACCAGATTTTCACAGGATGTTTCTTATTGCAATATAAGTATTTCGTGAAGAAATGGTTAACTACTTTTGGGATCCAGGGGTTGAAATTTCAACCCTCAAATTTCAAAAATTAATTTCATATTGAAGCCGCCGTTCTAGCATCACCTTATTTTCACAGGATGTTTCTGATTGCAATACTAGTATTTCGTGAAAAAATGGTTGACTTCTCTTGGGATCCAGGGGTTGAAATTTCAACCCTTAAATTTCAAAAATTTGTTTTATATAGAAGCTTTCGTTCTAGCATCACCAGATTTTCACAGGAGGTTTCTTATTGCAATACTAGTATTTAGTGAGAAAATGGTTGACTTCTCTTGGGATCCAGGGGTTGAAATTTCAACCCTTAAATTTCAAAAATTAATTTCATATAGAAGCCGCCGTTCTAGCATCACCAGATTTTCACAGGATGTTTCTTATTGCAATACTAGTATTTCGTGAAAAAGCGGTTGACTTCTCTTGGGATCCAGGGGTTGAAATTTCAACCCTTGAATTTAAAAAATTCTTTTCATGTAGAAGCCTTCGTTCTAGCATCACCAGATTTTCACAGGATGTTTCTTATTGCAATACTAGTATTTCCTGAAAAAATGGTTGACTTCTCTTGGGATCCAGGGGTTGAAATTTCAACCCTTACATTTAAAAAATTCTTTTCACATAGAAGCCGTGGTTCTAGCATCACCAGATTTTCACAGGATGTTTCTTATTGCAATATAAGTATTTCGTGAAAAAATGGTTGACTTCTCTTGGGATCCAGGGGTTGAAATTTCAACCCTTAAATTTCAAAAACTTGTTTTATATAGAAGCTTTCGTTCTAGCATCACCAGATTTTCACAGGCTGTTTCTTATTGCAATATTAGTCTTTCGTGAAAAAATGGTTGACTTCTCTTGGGATCCAGGGGTTGAAATTTCAACCCTTAAACTTCAAAAATTAATTTTATATAGAAGCTTCCGTTCTAGCATCACCATATCTTCACAGGATGTTTCTGATTGCAATACTAGTATTTCGTGAAAAAACGGTTGACTTCTCTTGGGATCCAGGGGTTGAAATTTCAACCCTTAAACTTCAAAAATTAATTTCATATAGAAGCCTTCGTTCTAGCATCACCATATTTCCACAGGATGTTTCTTATTGCAATACTAGTATTTCGTGAAAAAATGGTTGACTTCTCTTGGGATCCAGGGGTTGAAATTTCAACCCTTACATTTCAAAAATTCTTTTCATGTAGAAGCCTTCGTTCTAGCATCACCAGATTTTCACAGGCTGTTTCTTATTGCAATATTAGTCTTTCGTGAAAAAATGGTTGACTTCTCTTGGGATCCAGAGGTTGAAATTTCAACCCTTAAACTTGAAAAATTAATTTTATATATAAGCTTTCGTTCTAGCATCACCATATTTTCACAGGAGGTTTCTTATTGCAATACTAGTATTTCCTGAAAAAATGGTTGACTTCTCTTGGGATCCAGGGTTTGAAATTTCAACCCTTAAATTTCAAAAATTTGTTTTATATAGAACCACTGGATCCCAAGAAAAGTCAACCATTTTTTCACGAAATACTATTATTGCAATCGGAAACATCCTGTGAAAATATGGTGATGATAGAACGGCGGCTTCTATATGAAAAGAATTTTTTAAATTTAAGGGTTGAAAGTTCAACCCCTGGATCCCGAGAGAAGTCAACCATTTTTTCACGAAATACTATTGTTGCAATAAGAAACATCCTGTGAAAATCTGGTGATGCTTGAAGGGCGGCTTCTATATGAAATTAATTTTTGAAGTTTAAGGGTTGAAATTTCAACCTCTGGATCCCAAGAGAAGTCAACCATTTTTTCACAAAATACTAGTATTGCAATCAGAAACATCCTGTGAAAATATGGTGATGCTAGAACGAAGGCTTCTATATGAAAAGAATTTTTTAAATTTAAGGGTTGAAAGTTCAACCCCTGGATCCCAAGAGAAGTCAACCATTTTTTCACGAAATACTATTATTGCAATAAGAAACATCCTGTGAAAATCTGGTGATGCAAGAACGGCGGCTTCTATATGTAATTAATTTTTGAAATTAAGGGTTGAAATTTCAACCCCTGGATCCCAAGAGGAGTCAACCATTTTTTCACGAAATACTAGAATTGCAATAAGAAACATCCTGTGGAAATATGGTGATGCTAGAACGGAAGCTTCTATATAAAATTAATTTTTGAAGTTTAAGGGTTGAAATTTCAACCCCTGGATCCCAAGAGAAGTCAACCATTTTTTCACGAAATACTAGAATTGCAATAAGAAACATCCTGTGGAAATATGGTGATGCTAGAACGAAGGCTTCTATATCAAAAGAATTTTTTAAATGTAAGGGTTGAAATTTCAACCCCTGGATCCCAAGAGAAGTCAACCATTTTTTCACGAAATACTAGTATTGCAATAAGAAACATCCTGTGAAAATCTGGTGATGCTAGAACCACGGCTTCTATGTGAAAAGAATTTTTCAAATGTCGAGCTGTCTAAGAATCGGCCACTCGGCTTAACATTTCTTCTATTATTTACCATTATAAATAATTTCCATTTATATTTCATGTTACATGTTATCTTGGTAAATAATTAATGTATTATTTCCATTAGTCCCGAAAAAGAACTTATAATTATCGTAATAGTACATAGAAATATTTTTTTGGCACGCCACTGGTCGATCGGGTATTTCCGGAGATTTGGTCTGCCAAGTTTAGCCGCTGTCTTCACGGCCGTCTTGAAGCTACGGTGCTAGATCAATAGCTATTTATTCAGCTCCTTCCATTCCAAACTTATATTCAAAATAGAATAACCCGAACCATTAGCAATAGAGTTTGCAGTGAGGCTTTTTCGAGTAAAATTATACCTAGAACGATTTAACATTTTACGATTCTGTGTTATCTCCGAATGTTTTTCTTTAATGAGCCTTTGATTTTTCGCAAACTGACTTTTGTTTCTGAGAAAAGATCGATTAAATTCCACCCAGCTATACCGTGAAACTTTTAGGGAGGGTAAAAATGTTTGTTCCATAGAACAATGCAGAAACCTTCGTCTTCTATTATCCATAGCGGAGTAGTGTAGCGTGTTCTTGAAGTCACCTTCTTCAAGCTAAAACCACGTTACGATCTTTTCCGATCTTAGATAAGGTAAATTTCACCTCCGGAATGGGTAGGTTACCTCGGTGAACGGGAAGGCATGTGGGCAAGGCTATGAACATCATTAAAATGTCTGAAACTCGCGTTGACAACTTCACTCTGATCGATTTTGCTTCCTTTCGCGACCACTTGAGAAACATAATTCAAAAAATACCAAAAAATAAAGCACTAACGTGAAGTCGGGAGCTTTTGCGCCCTTGTTTCATTCAGTGTTCCGTGACAGTGTAACGAATAGGTTCTCGAATGCCACGGTTAGGTTCGTTATTGGGCAAAATTCGAACAGAAGTTCCGTAAATATGGTCGTTCGAAATTTTGTTCTCCTGATTACTTCAATACTACTTTTTCGATCGAGATGAAATTTTGCACTCAGATGGAGATTGACGTGTTCAAGGTACACGAGATCGCATGACCAGAACCATAGAAAATTATAACTTTCGAACGGAAAGCCCTAAGGATTTTTTTTGACAGCTGTAAAAAATTCCTTCAATTGTTTTCTAAAACAGGAAAATGCAAATCTACCTACAAGGTGGATGAACATGTGCTCAAAAGCAACTGACTTCACGGCAATGCTTTTTATAATTTTTTTATCAACTTCAAATTGAGGAATCACAAATTTTATCTCCCATCAAACAGCTAGAGAGCTGAATTTCTACATAACCCATTTGATCGATACCCTGTAAGTGGGGTTCCACCAGGATATGGCGAATAGTTTCTGATATACCTAAGTTTTCAAAAATCTAACTACAAAGTTCAACTCGATTGAATTAGTATTTTTTGAATTTTTGATATAAAATAATTCAGGTGGCTATATCTACGAAAACCCTTCGGCGGATTTCGCCCATTGACGAACTTAACCGGTTAACTTTTGGCCTCTTCTTTCGAAAGTTATCGTATTTACGGCCGAACGGATTGACATGATTGAAATTGGTCTCGAATTCCTCATATCGGAGCCCAAGCAAATCGTTTGTGACCTTTCTCGGCTCAATTTGCGAAAACTACAGAGATTTGGACAATATGATAATGCTCTTGTTCATAAAGAAAAAATGCATTCTGACCAATGATTTTTTAAAATGAGGGGAATCGGAATGGTGAGTGAATTTTTTTTGTATGCATTTTAAAAGTTCGTGTCCCATTAATTATTTTTCTGAAATCCACACTGAGAAACTTCGAAATTAATGTATATTCTCCAACAATTGCAGCATCAAAGATTCTCAATATGATTTACCTTCATTTATGTTATTTTGAATACTTTTAACGTCAGTCTTGGGCCCAACCGTTGATTCTTGTCTTTCCCTTGATAAAGCTTTCAAAGGAGGAGCATGATTCATGAAATCCATAGAGTGACTTGTAGGCATAGTCATTGCAGTGCTTGATCCATTTGGAATAGATTTTTTTGTAGGTTGATGATCAGCTTGTGTAATAGAAAGACTGCTGTTTTGCCACACAGTAGCAGCAGACCCTTGAAAAACAGCAATAAGATACTTTTATCCGAATTGTTTAATGATATTATACCATGTACTAGCATGTCATCTACAATACTTGAAGAGTCTGGTACAAATGACTCGGCGTCTGCTCCAGATGATTCTTTTCCAGGGCAGTGGGAAGGCATCACAAAAGTAACCTCTAATTGAGGAAGCAACACTCCCACTACAAGTGATCCACTACTTTCCACCTAAAAATTTTATTGATGAGGTTTCTGTTCTGAGGTATCATCGATATTATCAAAAATTTATTATTATTGGGTAGTTGATACAAGTATAATATTGCCAACGTTTCGGAACCAATTGTTCATAATTGTATCACTTTGTTCGGTCCAAATTCCTGTGATCAACTGCCCAATTTTCAAACATGGACGTGGATACGGCAGAGTCTTATTGTTATCATTACACTACAAAATACTTTTTTTATTGATTATTTCCATTAATAACCCTTTGGAATCGTTTGAGGAAATTTTTTCAACCCTCATGAAATTTTCAGTTTAATTTTTGAGTAGTGCAGAATAAGCTAGAACAAAATCCTTCTGTTCGCTATCCAGAGCTTTTCTCGAAATTTAACTTCATGAAATTTGGTATAAAAAAATTATTTGCCATACGGCATTGATCATTTTATATCGAGAAAATCCATGAATTTTGAAGCCGAGGAACTGAATGTTGATATAAAGTTACTCTATTAAATATTCTTTACCGTCAAGCTCTAACCCTAATGGTTGACGAGTTATGACATTTCAATTATCATGGAAGAGTTGCTCATGGAATTTGAAGAGGAATCAAGATGATATGGAAATGATAATCCTTTTTGGAAAATTTGAAACGTTTTTGAGCTCTCGATGTCTGTTTTTTTCGATAACTTTTGAACAGAACGACCTAGAGACTTGAAATTTTCAGTCTAGGTTCAGTTCCCGAATGCTGCAGTTATTTTCGTTAATGGGCAGGGGTTCAGTAAATATGGCAGTTCGAAATTTTGTACTCTTGATTACTTCGAAAATACTGATTCGATCGAGATGAAATTTCGCACTCAGATGGAGAATGAAGTGTTCAAGCTAAATACAAAATTTGTCCAGATCGCATAGCTACAACCACAGAGAATGCTCTAGCCGGGCGGGTGGTTTTAGAAGGTAAAAACTTCAGGGATGGTTGAATTTATTTTACCTCAAACGATTCCAAAATTTGATGAAAGAAAGAGTATAAACCAAAATTATTGACTCAAGTACTTAGCTACAATTTTAAATCATGAGTCCGAGATCTTAATGAACACATGCATTTTTCTTAGAACTCGTTAATGATGAGAATATACTTTGTATTCAGTAATCTACTTCACTACGATTTTCACTAATTAAGGGTTCAACTAAACCAGTGGTTTAGTAAAATCCTTAATTAGTAATCTAGTGGATAAGTGAATACTAAGTTAATTATGGATCAATTATCGGCCAAATCAATTCAATGGATGAGAATATAAATATAAACATTTAATTGAATTTCAACGCTAACCTTGATTATCCTGTTCGAATCCAATGACATGAATGTAGCCAATTCCGCCAGGTCTTCTGCTAATCTTAGTAGAAATAAATATTGATAATGATTGATTTGAATGCTGACCAAATTCGAAATTTGTGTTAGGGCATGGATATCGGCAGTTGTCGAAGTAGAATGATCGTTGTTTGTCTTCAATGTGGAATTTGGATCCATTTGACTATGCAACCATATAGTGACAGGAACTGCATCTAAAAACGGTATCGGCTTGCTCAGACCTACAGCTCGAGCGCCTAGAAAATCACCCCAAACTGGATCCAAACCTATGCACCACACATCTTTGGCTTCTGTCCATAGAAGTTCTCTATGCAGTTGTTGTATCTGTAAAGTTTTGTTCATTTATTTGAGAAGATTGATTCGACAATGCTTAACATAGATGAGAACGTAGAACGTTCATCCACCTTCTAGGTAGATTCGCATTCTCAAGTTCAGAAAACAATTGACAAAATTTTTTACAGCTGTCAAAACAATTTTCAAACTGAAGCGAAACTCCAGACTTCACGTCAGTGCTTTAGGTGACCAATTTTGTTTTCGATAATTCGCTAGAATTTTCTACGGTACCTAAGGTTTTGGTCATGCGATATGGAAAAAATGTAGCTTGAATATGTCATTCTCAATTGGAATACAAAACTTTGTCACGATCGAATCCGTAGTTTTGAAATTATCAAGAAAACTACATTTCAAACGACCATATTTACGAAACCTCTAGTCTAATTTTGCTCATTGTTACAAGTGTCCGCGATATTCGAGATCCACACCTATTCTGAAAATGTCAAGTCCCTAGGCCTTTCCGTTCGAGAGTTATAATTTTCTATGGTCTCAATGGTTTCGGTCATGCAATCTGGACAAAATGTAGCACGAATATGTCATTCTCAATTGAAATACCAAATTTCGTCACTATCGAATCCGTAGTTTTGAAATGATCAACTAAGATGAAGAAAAGAAAACTAAATTTCAAACGACCATATTCACGGAACCCCTAGTCTAATTTTGCTAATTGTTAAAAGTGACCGCGATATTCGATTTCAAGTCCCTAGGCCTTTCCGTTCGTAAGTTATGATTTTCTATAGGTCTATGAACCTGGTCATGCGATCATGGAAAAAATGTAGCTTGAATATGTCATTCTCAATTAAAATAGAAAAATTCGTCACGATCGAATCCGTAGTTTTGAAATTATCAAGAAAATTAAATTTCTAACGACCATATTTACGGAACCCCTAATCTAATATTGCTCATCGATAAACGTGACTGCGACATACGAGATCCACACCTATCCTGGAAATTTCAAGTCACTAGGCCTTTCCGTTCGTGAGTTATGATTTTCTATTGTTCTGGTCATGCGATCTGGTAAAAATGGAGCTTGAACACGTCATTCTCCATTTGAGTGCAAAATTTCATCTCGATCGAATCTCTAGTTTTGGAGACTTCAAAAAAACAAAATTTCGAAAAGCCATATTTACGGAATTCTGCCCATTAACGAACTTAACCGAGGCATTTGGGAACTGAACCCATACTGAAAATTTCAAGTCTCTAGGTTGTTCCGTTCGAGAGATATCGTGCTTACGGCCGGACAGACAGACTTGAATTTTCCGAAATTCATAACTCGGCCATTTTCAAAGTTATAGTGCTGGCTTTCCTGATGAAAGTAGTGATTAATGATTACTTTCAGTGTTCACAACCCGGGTGTTATCGGATAAATAGTTTCCGCGTAACTGCGAATTATTTTAGGCACTATTTTCCGGAAGGGCTGGATGCGTTGGAAGTTGTCCGATTTTAATTTACAAAACGGATTTTGGAAGTAAAAGTATAGTACTACAAAACGACAATCTTGATTTTTCGTTGAAACGTTGCAAAATATGTGAAAAAAAAAACGTGCAAGCATAACCAAAACCGATCCACTTCCCCGCTTCGGTCGGCTACCACTACTATTCGTCTATTGCTGAGATCGAGCTTTTATGCGATAGCGTCATCACAAATTGGGTATCCAGGATGCAACAAACCAGGCAGAGCTGCGGCGGACCTTTACCTGATAAAACTTTTGGAACAGAATGTGAAAATATTTACTTCATAATAAAAATAGATCACTATCATTCTCACAATTTGTTTAATTGTGTTACGAAAAGCGCTTCTAATGGAAAGCCCTTTATATGGCAACGATAAATCAATTCTTATATCCTATAACTATTCTCACACAAAGGATTACACACATGAATTCACATTACTTGTCTTCAACATTCTAGATATCTTGGAGGAAATGTAACAAAAATTTAGATGGTGAGGATGCACCGACTTCTTTAATTGTTCCATGTACCCATGGTTTGTGCCACTTCCATCTGATTACTTATTTTATGCGTCCTTGTCTGTACATACACTTATAGCTCTAGTTTGTTATAAAATATAACCATGAGAGTATTGTTATGGTATTAAACATTTTTAATATCAATTGAATGTTTGAAGTTTTATGTTATATTATTTTTTCCTCGATTCACATAATATTGGTATCTCGTTTTATTGAACATAATTTGTCCAAATCTGTTTTGATGTCAAAAAATCTCATACACTGATAAAAATGATTAATTTGTCAGTCTTTATTTCAACAAATAAAAAATTGAATTGAACCAAAATAAGAATAATAACCTACTCCTCAATACTTTTGAGCACATGCATAAAGGTGGTTCACAGATTTCTATATCGAATCGGGCCTATTGCTTATTTTGTTACACGAGTACAAATTTCTCTGAGAAAGTGGTTCCCTACTATCAATTTGTACCGCATCAACCAGTTTGATTGTTCCCCAAAATAATCCATAGGTGTCCGATTAGGAGATCGGGGAGACCAAGCTTCATGTGCCGATACCTACATCTGTTTTCAAAAACAGAATCCGAATATACATTCTTGGGAAGTAAGCCGGAGCTCGGTCATGTTGAAACCAAAATCCTCTCAAAGGGGACCTATGTTTCCCAACAGACCAGTACGCGGAAAATAAGCAACCAGATGGAAGTGACAAAAACGAGGATACATAAAACAATTAAAGAAGGCATCTTCAACATCTGCAAGTTGTCCAAAAATTGATACATTTCATCCATAACATCTAGAATGTTAGAGGCAAGTAATGTGAAATTATTGTTCGGTAATCCTTTGTTTGAATAGTTATAGGATAAGAGAATTTTTATATCTTTGCCATATAGGGTTGAATATCAAACAAGCTAGTTAAAAAATGGAGTTAAAATCTTTTTATTCGTCAATAAAATGTATTTATCAGCATGTATGATAGTGCCAACACTGCCAACCAATTTTTTTGTGATTTTTTGTTGAATTGCCCTTCTACGCTCAAAAGGTGCAGGACATTTTCAGTGTTCAGCAATAAACCTAAACGGTGAACTTATTTCAACAAAGAGAGGAAATGTGCAAAATTATTCTATTGGGGTCCTGTTTTATTTAATTTCAGAAATGATAAACGAGAACGGTTGAAGAGGTTGATTATAACTGCAAACTTTGAAATTTCAGCCAATATTAGCAAATCAACCTGTATATCAAAAACCAAGGCCCTCAGGCGATTAAAACCACTCAATTTGTGGTTTCCGTCTGCCACATTCCTATATATAAGAAAAAAAAATTTAGAAAAGCACTGCCGTGAAGGCAGGAGCTTTTGAGCGCTCGTACATGCACCTTGTAGGTAGATCCGCATTTTTCAGTTTTAGAAATCAATTGAAGGAATTTTCGACAGCTGTCACAAAAATTCTGGAACTTAGGCCAAACTCCAAACTTCATGTCAGTGCTTTAGGTGACCAATTTTTTTTTCGATAATTCGCTAGAATTGTCTACGGTATCTATGGTCTTGGTGATGCGGTCTGGACAAAATTTTGCACGTACTTTGAATACATTATTCCTCAGCTAGATGCATAATTTCATTCCAATCCGATCAGTAGTTCCGAAACTATCTGGAAAAAAATATTTTGAACGGCCATATTTACGGAACCCCTAGTCTCATTTTGCTTATTGATGAACGTGACCGCGATATTCGCGATCCAAACCCACCTTGAAAATTTCAAGTTCCTAGGCCTTTCCGTTCAAAAGTTACAATTTTCTATGGTTTCTATGGTTCTGGTCATGCGATCTGGACAAAATATTGCTTCAATATATCATTCTCGATTAAAATACAAAATTTCATCTCGATCGAATCCGAAGTTTCGAATTTATCGAGAAAACAAAATTTCAAACGACCGTATTTACGGAACCCCTTGTATAATGTTGCTCATAGATGAACGTGATCACGACATTCGAGATCCACACCTATCCTGAAAATTTCAAGTCCCTAGGCATTTCCGTTCAAAAGTTACAATTTTCTATGGTTTCTATGGTTCTGGTCATGCGATCTGGACAAAATTTCGCATGTAGCTAAAACACCTCATTTTCCATCTGAGTGCAAAATTTCATCTTGATCGAATCTGTAGTTTTCAAGTAATCAGGGAAACAAAACTTTGAACGGCCATATTTACGGAACCCCTGGTGGAATTTGGCCCATTAACGAACTTAACCGCGGCATTCGGGATCTGAACCTACACTGAAAATTTCAAGTCTCTAGGTTGATCCGTTCGAGAGTTATCGTGCTGACGGCCGGACGGACGGACGGACGGCCGGACGGACGGACGGACAGACTCGAATTTTCCGACGGATTTGTCATCAGTGAGTCGAACATAGTCGATTGAGACCATTTTCGGCTCAAAATTCGAAAAATACAGACATCGTGACGAAATGATATAGCCCTCGTGTAAGTTGTACGAGCGCTCAAAAAAGATATGAATTCGGTTCCAACAAATCTGTTGCTTGGTTATTTTACAGGTTTTTTCTGCCATAACTTTCTCAAGGTGCGTCTGCGATCAAGACCTGCAAACACTGCTCGAACTAGGGGTGGCGATATCCACCGATTCCTCTTGAATCCCTGGGCAACACCTCTGGTCACAGATATTTCTTTGGAGAAAATACCATTTACCATGACTCTTTGAGTTCTTCCATCAAAATAACTACTCATCTAGGCCTACGAGGGTTGCCTTTTATATTTCTGTATTGGAGAACCCTAGTGTTGCAATCTGGAGACTGACCACTCTATCGTAAAGTTAGACTTTTTTTTTTGTTATACGTACTCAGAATGTTTTGACATACGTATTGTTTACATTACCTTAAAAGATTCATCTCGGCCAAAAAATGGAATTTGATCGTGAACATTTTTGTACGATTTTTTTTTACCACTTTCGACGTGGATTAACTCAGCAACAGTGCATCGATGAAATTTTTGGCGATGAAGCTCCATCAAGGACCAGTGGTTATCGATGCTATGGTGAATTCAATAGAGGTCGTAGTCCGCTCCAAAAAGAATTTCGTGAAGGTCGTCCAAAACCAGATATTCTTCCGGAAACCATTGTGCGCGATCTGATATTGAAAGATCGTCATGTGACCTATCGTGAGCGGTCGATCAGACCATCTCTTTCAAAACCACACGCGGAACACCTCAAGGAGGAGTAATATCTCCCCTACTTTGGGGTCTGGTAGTGGATGAACTACTGCACAGGCTAACGGAGCTTGGCTTCGAATATATAGGCTATGCCGATGACATAGTCCTAATAGTAAGAGGTAAATTTGAGGGTTCCCTCTGTGATCTGTTGCAGAGGGGCCACAAAATTATCGAGCAGTGGTGCTTGTAAGTGGGGCTCAACATCAACCCAGCCAAGACCACAGTGGTTCCCTTTACCCGGAAAAGAAACCTTCCAGCCATGAAGCCCATCTCGGTGAATGGAGATAACGTAGAATGGAACTATGAAGTCAAAAATCTGGGAATTACCCTAGACAATAAGCTTCTATGGAACAAGCATGTTAAAAATACTGATAGTAAAGCGACAAGAGCTCTAATGGCGTGCAGAAACCTATCCGGTAAAACCTGGGGCTGTAACCCTAAAATACTGCGATGGATGTATGTCATGATTGTGAGATCAATAATAACTTATGGGGCAGTAGTCTGGTCTGCTAAGACGGGGCAAACAAGCACGAGGAAAATACTAGACAAGATACAAAGGCTTGCCTGCCTTTGCATCACTGGAGCTATGAGAACGTGCCCCACAATAGCACTTGAGGTCATCACAGATCTCACTCCATTACATCTAGTGATCAACAGGGTAGCCCATGAGGCTATTCTTAGAATATCTAGGGAAGGTACAGGGAATGAGAGAATTAAAAGTCAAGGAGCCTGGTCCTCTCTGAACAAGTACGTCTCATCAGCGAACCTGCCTAGTGATGTTATAATTAAAAAAGTAAGCATTGAGAAGAACTTCAACACTATGCTATGTAAAAAGGAAGAATGGGAAAAGGAATTCACTACCCAAAACTTCAAAGTGAATACCATCAAATGGTATACAGGTGGTTCTATAACCTCGATGGGGGCCGGCGCTGGAGTATACGGGGCAAGAACCAAGTGTACACTATCGTTAGGCTCCTACTCGAGTGCCTTTAAGGCAGAAATACTTGCAATCGAAAGATGCATAGATAGAAACCTGGAAAGAAACTATCAAGGGTGCGACATTGTGATCCACTCGGATAGTCAAGCTGCTATCAAAGCACTGAACTCCTATATCATCGACTCAAAGCTGATATGGGAGTGCCGGAGGAAACTTAATGAAGTAGGCAAGAAAAATAAGGTCTGGGTTCCTGGTCACTCAGGAATCAAAGGAAACGAAGAGGCCAATACACTTGCCAGAAAGGGAGCACAAACGCCACTTACTGGCCCAGAACCTTTCTGTGGCATAGGCAAAAGCACCTATAAGAAAGAGTTTCTGGAGAGGGAAGAGACTGAAAGAGAAGCACTCCGGAAAACCTTCCGGGAATGGATCTAAAAAGGTCATTCGGAACTTTGAAAGTTCAAGATCCAAAAGGTATTTGGATCTCAGTAAGAACAAGTTACGCCTACTCACTGGCTTCCTCACAGGACATTGTCGCCTTAGGAAGCATATGATGAGAATGAGCTTAACAGAAACAGACGAGTGTAGATTCTGTGGTGAAGAGGAGGAGACTCCTGTTCACCTGGTTACAGAATGCCTCGCCATTGCAAACCAGCGCAAAGAATGTCTTGGACAAGAGAATTACAGGAGGAATGAGGATCTAACCTCCTTGAAGCCCTCTCAGATAATGGAGTTCATTGGAGCTCTGGAGCTGGAGGGCGAGCTGTAGGTAGCGCATTCGCGAATACGGCTCTGATGGGGGGCACAATAGACCTTGAGGTCGCAGTGGAACGTAACCCCCTTCCTAACTATAACTATAACCTATCGTGAGATTGAGACAACCTTAGGCATTATTGGGACCAGCATACATTCAATATTGCATGAACATTTGACTGTCGAAAAAATTTGTACGCGTTGAATCCCACAAAATTTGCCAATCGTTCAAAAAAAGGCTCGTGTCGATTGGTCGAAAGAAATGCTCGAAAAATACGATCGCGATGCTTCAAAAAACGTCGATGAGATCGTGACAGGTGACATATAGTGGATTTACGCGTATTAGCCCGAAAGTAAATAGCAGTCGACTGTATGGTTGTTTCAAGAGGAGCCAAAGCCCACAAAACTTCTTCGGGCACGAAGCACTTCCAAGGAAATGGTCACCTGTTTTTTAGGAAAAACTGGTCATGTCGCAACCGTATCACTAGAACAACGCAGAACAGTCAATTATGAGTGGTACACAACCATTTTTTTGTCAGTTGTCTTCCAAGAAATGAGGAAAACCAACCGCCGAAGACGGATCACTCTCCACCACGACAATTCGAGCTTGCACACATCAGCTCGAACAACTGCATTTTTGAGCACTCAAAACGTCGATTTGATTAGTCATCCGACATATAGTCCTGACTTGGCACCGAATGGCTTCTTTTTATTCCCGTACGTAAAAAATAAACTGAGAGGTCAACGTTTTTCGACACCTGCAGAAGCGGTTCAAGCGTTCAGAATGCATGTTTTGGAGATACCTCAATAATAGTGGCAAATGTGCTTCGACAATTGGTTCAAACGCATGCAGAAGTGTATAGATCTCCATGGAGGCTATTTTGAAAAACAATAAAGCGATTTTCGATGATCAATATTCGTTTTTGTTCTCTAATCCCGAAATATAAAATGCAACCTACGTATTCAATGAAGAAGGGTCAACAATATACCACGATTAAGGGTGCCAAAGGCTCTGCTAAAGTCCAAGAGGATGTTTGTTGATCATTTTTTCAAACATTGTCGATGAGCATGGAAAGATGGTTATAGGTCAGAGATCCTTGTGATCTTCAGGGGAACCCATTTTTGAGCGCTAGTTCTACTCACACGAGGGGGATCATTTCATTACGATGTCAGTATTATTCAAATTCAATTGAATGGCCTATTGGCGTGGGGTAACTGCTCCTTTCGTCACAGAATTTTTGCGTTCCAGATGAGACCCCTCAGAATAGTTTCTGGTGCAGGATATCGCGATGATTGTAAGCCCCTATTCATAGATCGGAAAATTCCAACCTTCAATCTTTATTCTAGAAGTGCTGATATGTATGCACAGGAATAAGGGTAATCTCAATATTAATGGGTCCGATCATGATTATTCTACATGGGGAAGACATCTATTCAAAAATGAAAGATGTCGATCAACTTTAACTGAAATGGGTGCTTCTTATATGGGTATTAAACTTCCCAATACGATCCCTTCGGCTTTTCAGGACTTGCCCTCAGATAAGTTCAAGCAAAGAATCAAGAACCTGCAGCATCAATGCGCTTCTTATAGTGTTGATGAGCTATTGAGTTGTGATGTAAGAGCGGTTTGGTCCCACTGTTAGTTGGTTTTTACCTTCTAATGTTTCTAGTTGGTTTAATGTTTTCCCTTAGTGAGATTTTTGACAAATGCAAACAAATTGATTGGAACGCATGATAACAATAAATAACTAAATTCATTTTAATACTTCTTCTATCACAGCGGTCATATTCGACCATTAGGCCTATTTCCAAGGACCAAAGACGAATTATGAATTTTCCAAATGGTCTAAGAATTTTCTTCTAGAAAAAATTTTACCCAAGCACAACGGACTTGGCAGCCAGGCAGCGGCAGTCGTGTAAGACCGCGGTGGAAATGTCGGAAAGTTATTTACTGAATAAAATACCTTACTTGACATCGAGAGATTCAAGTTATTTCTACCCTTATGATGAGTAAAGAACCTAACGCCAGAGTGTTTTATCCATTATTTAAACTAGTTAGAAGTAAATCATTTTCAATTACTTACCAAAACATTTATACTAGACATATCTAACTCATCAGGCACATTTCTAATGTTATCACAGGATGATATGTGATCCAGAAACTTTTGAGTAACAATGTAAAAATCATTGGGTTGAGATGGAAAACCTGAACCGAAAAACAAAGATCCCATATGGAACGAATCCACGCATTTAGCCAAATCAGCTCTTGAAGATTGTTCTAAAGTTCTAACATTGGTAACTGTGGCTCTGGTGACTTGGAAATTGAGAATTTTTGGGCGATCCTTCTGATTAACATGGCATGTAGTACTTTCGAAACTTATCTAGAATAAATTACAATTCACTTCATGTTGCTCATCAAGGTACACCAAATTTTACTCACTCGAGGAAGAATACATTCTATCTTGACATCTATATAAGTGAGATTGGAAGATGGTAGTTCGGGTTTGGAAGCCATCAGAGACTGGTACAAATTGAGTCCGAAAGAATTAGCCCATAAGATGGTATCAACATCGAAAGATACATGAACCGGGTTTATTTGTACATAAAATTTAGGAGGTGGCACTGAAAAATGGATTTATTGATTATATTCTTCGTAAAACTTGACCTTTATAGATCCATCTGCTTCAATTCTATAATTTGAAATACTGTCAAGTCAATGAAAACAATGGCGAAATTATAATTGATTACTATCAATGCAATTTTTATTCAATTCATTCAGAATGTTGGGATTAGATGAAAAAAAAATTATTGTTTTTCTACTTACATGGAAAGGGGTTTTCATCTGGGTAGTAATAATAAATAAATTCTGCATGAGCAATACTTGTTTCTTTAGGTAACTGCATAATATCTCTATCCCCTGAAAATATATAAAAATTGAAAATATTATTTCTCCCATATTTCACAAAATTATTAGGTCCTCCATCCATCCTCTGTCCAATTTTTTTTGTTCAAACGGAATGTTGACTACGAGGAGATTTATTCGAAGTCGGCACGAAATTTATAATTTCA
This sequence comes from Aphidecta obliterata, assembly GCA_963966015.1. NCBI lineage: Eukaryota > Metazoa > Arthropoda > Insecta > Coleoptera > Coccinellidae > Aphidecta > Aphidecta obliterata. The sequence goes on along the minus strand of OZ014429.1, from coordinate 13,590,503 downwards.
CATAATACGCGAATTGTTAAAAGCAAAACATTGCGCTATAAAATTCTGGATGGAGTAACATCGTATCAACTTTCATGAATCTTCATTGAATAGCAATGAATTTAAGCCCTCCTTGAAGTTTCCACATATTCTTTTGCATGGAATATCGATGCCGGTTAGTTACCTTATTTATTACCAAATTTCATGAAATTATTCCTTATAGATTCCGAGAAAGAAGGGTGGACCGACGCATTTTTGTTATAACTATTAACAATAATGAAATCGTTCCAAGAAAATAATGTCGAACCCCGCCTGAAATGTTCACAACATAGGGTGTAGAAGAAATTCATGCATTCGTCGTCCAGAGATTTCTCGACAATTATTAGGGCTAATTGTATGAAATTTTGAACAAAAATCAGTTGCTAACTGGCATGGAATCTTCTAGCTCGAGAACTGTATGATTAAATCGAAAGGTCTATGAAGAGAAACAGAGCCTAACCAGAACACAACCTTCTAACTGGCACCAGCTCTGAGATTGTAAGACCTAGGTGAGCCCAGATATAATTAAAAAACATCATCATCATATGAGAATAATAGATTTAATATATTCTATGGCTGAGAAATTGGCCGGAATAATAAAAAAAAAAAATTGATTCGAGTTGACAATAAAGGAGAATTATTCAATATATTCAATATTCAATAGACCCCATAAGTTCACTCAATGGTTCTAGTTAATGTTGATACAAAATAGAGTTACTGTGTCAGGTATATCATTGAATAGATTACATAATTTCGTTGATTTGCCTACTTGAATGTTTGAATCTTGAAATTATATTCTTGTATTACAATAAATAGGCGCCGAAATAGGTAGGTACTTAGATTACACGTCAACTGGAAAGCTGCCACTAAAGATGTTCTTTATAAATAATATTCATGCTTGCATGCCCTATAATAATTATTTTTGCAACATCTAATCAGAGGTGATGAACTCAGAATAATGTTTATACAGGGTGCAGTAGAATGGAAGGGTGATTTTATGTGCAGTATGTCCGAATAAGGGAAACCAAAGATTCCAGCCAAGGTCATTCAACTGGGGGGCAATATCATCTGTTAGTCACTATTTGGACGATCAAAGATCGTGCGTTAGCAGTAAAGGGATATTGGGGGAGTCCAAAGACTTTATCGTTGGAATTTTAGAACGAGCGACTTTGGCTTTCACCCTTATAAGCTTATGATCTTCCACGAGATGGAAGATCTGATGCAGAAAGAGATGCAACAATTTAGGGAGACCTGTTTTAACGAACGGCTTCATGAATGGAACGCATAAATCGGATATCAACTGTCCTATGTTTCGAAACATTATTCATTATTTTTGATCCTTACATGTAACTTTTTTTTCAATTACAATACAGCTGAGTAATTTTCACTTCAAATCACCTGTTCCTCCACCGCACTCTGTGTTTACTTTCTAAATTACCATTCCAATGCATTCAATATAGTACCTGATGAATTTCTCTTATCCTTCCGTTTATGTTGCGCTGTGTACAAATCCAATATACAGTTTACGATATGAATCATAATGAATGGGGTTCATTACTTCAAAAAATATCACAAATATTTCATTTACCTATGTAGGTAAAATTATTGAATAGGTTATCATTAAGTGTGATCTCTGAGCATGAACAATTCAGAATATCTTCCAGAACTAGTAATTAAAACTATTCCACATGATAGCCATTTCAATAAAAAGTTTAATATCAAAAATTCATAAATGAGAAACTGAATGATGAAAGTTTCTGAGGTAAAGAACCTTGGATAACATGCTCGAATTTACTTGAAGAGGCCTCAGATCTTACCAGAAATGAATTCCTTGAAAGGCTGCTTTTTTCCAGAAGTTGTTACCTTATGTACTGTAAAATCATCCACTCTGATAATAGTACAGGAAGTCATCAACTTGGCTAGCTGATTTTCAATCATTTGCTTGAGTTCTTTATTAATTGGGCTTGGAGATTTTTTTGGCTCATTTGGTGATGACTGCAAATTGAGGAATATCAGAATTTAACCGTAAATAAATGAGAAGAAACAGATATGATATTTGTTACGTGTTAAAAATGTTCCAAGGTAAAATTTGGAAGGTTAAGCTTCTATTTGACATTAAGACGTTAATTTTGGTCTCCAGAACAAGGTTAGTAAAGTTGAAACTTTAACCTGACCTAACCTCTCAGTTCAGAAGTTTAGAACCCAAATGACAGAAAGTTATGAACTGTTTACTAGAAGTATTTCAAGACATATTCCGTTATTGAGACACGTCCTATTTGGAAACACATTACGATATTTGGAAAGTCACAAAAATCATACACACGTAAACTGAACGCATTTATTAAACATTTAGATCTCCCTGTATATATATTTATGTTACGGGCAATGTAATTATTTAGGTCAGTATTCATAATGCTTGGTTATTATGAATAATGACCATTAAAATTTGGCAATTTAATAAATTTGAATTATTTTACGATAATTTCTCACATTACCCGGTCATTATAAATACCGCTATTCTTTCTTCGGGCACTTTGATTAATTGACAGCAATTTTGAGCGCTCGTACTACTTACACGAGGGCTATATCATTTCGTCACGATGTCTGTAATTTTCGAATTTTGAGCCGAAAATGGTCTCAATCGATAGAGTTCGACTCACTGATGACGAATCCGTCGGAAAATTTCAGTCTGTCCGTCCGTCCGTAAGCACGATAACTCTCGAACGGAACAACCTAGAGACTTGAAATTTTCAGAGCGGGTTGAGTTCCCGAATGCCTCGGTTAAGTTCGTTAATGGGCCAAATTCCACCAGGGGTTCCGTAAATATGGTTCGAAGTTTTGTTCTCCTGATTACTTGGAAACTACAGATTTGATCGAGATAAAATTTTGCACTAAAAGGAAGAATGAGGTGTTCAAGCTACACGTGAAATTTTGTCCAGATCGCATAACCAGAACCATACAAACCATAGAAAATTGTAACTTTTGAACGGAAACGCCTAGGGACTTGAAATTTTCAGGATCGGTGTGGATCTCGAATGTCGTGATCACGTTCATCTATGAGCAAAATTATACTAGGGATTCCGTAAATATGGTCGTTTGAAATTTAGTTTTCTTGATAGTTTCAAAACTACAGATTCGATCGTGACGAAATTTTGTATACTAATGGAAAATGATATATTCAAGCTACATTTCTCCAGATCGCATGACCAGAACCATAGAAACCATAGAAAATCATAACTCACGAACGGAAAGGCCTAGGGACTTGAAATTTTCAGGATAGGTGTGGATCTGCAATGTCGCGTTCACGTTTATGAATGAGCAGAATTATACTAGAGGTTCCGTAAATACAGTCGTTCGAAATTTTGTTTTCTCGATCATTTCGAAACTACGAATTCGACCGAGATAAAATTTTATATTTTAATCGAGAATGATATATTGAAGCAATATTTTGTCCAGATCGCATGACCAGAACCATAGAAACCATAGAAAATTGTAACTTTCGAACGGAAAGGCCTAGGGACTTGAATTTTCAGGGTGGGTTTGGATCGCGAATATCGCGGTCACGTTCATCAATGAGCAAAATTAGACTAGGGGTTCCGTAAATATGGCCGTTCAAAATATTCTTTTCCTGATAATTCCGAAACTACTGATTGGATTGGAATGAAATTTCACAACTAGCTGAATAATAATGTTTTCAAACTACGGCAAACTGAAATTTTGTCAAGATCGCATCATCAAGACCATAGATGATGTAGAAAATTCTAGCGAATTATCGAAAAAAATTGGTCAGCTGAAGCACTCACATGAAGTCTGGTGTTTCGCCTTAGTTTGAGAATTTTTTGACAGCTGTCAAAAATGTCTTCAATTGATTTCTAGAACTGGAAAATGCGAATCTACCTACAAGGTGGATGTACGGGCGCTCAAGAGCTCCTGACTTCACGGCAGTGCTTTTCGTAATTTTTTGTTTGTTACTTTGTCAGTTAGGTATGTAAGAATTTGTTATTTTCTATAAGAAATATGAATAAAAATGATTTTTGAATTGCCCACTCGACTTTTAGCATTATACTTAATGACCAGGCAATGTAATAGTTGCAACATAATTTATCATTTTGTCATATCCTTTTGGGCACTTTTTAAATTGCCCGGGCATTATAAACAATGCCCAATTATTTACATTGCCCGTAACATTTACACTAAAATTTTATGGGTTGGAAAGTCGGTTCACAAACTATGGATGGTCCAACATCATTGGCGCCTGGAGAATGTTTATTTACATAGAGCTTCTAAATTTCAAGAGAGGTTCGGCATTAATGCCTGGGTTGCTGTTTTGGATAACAAAATCATTGGTTACTTTTGCATCATGGGGAATTGTATCATCTGTTTGAATCACAGGTGAAGGCAATTTTTTGAAAGATTTGCCTCTGAAAGAAATACATATGAGGGTGGAAGTGTAGAAATAGACACTACTCGGATTTTGATAAAACTTCGCAATTCGTCAAGTCAGTTGTCTGCTGTGCAGTTGATAGGTTTTGCTTGTAATATCTGTTAAATTTCCGCCATTTGTCATATTTGAACATTCCGAATCATATAATGTAAAAAATATGTATTTCGAGTGTTTCAGTTTACAGTGCATTTAAATGGGGAAATATTCCGTTGTAACAAAATTCCCGGAAATGAGTAACGTCATAAAGGGGCATTTCAGTTTTCCCTGCATATTTTGAAAACGTTTCGTGATATTGTCTACTTGAAAACATAGTTTCATTCTTCACTAAAATCTAATTCAAATAATTTCGTATCATTTATGTTGTCGAGATGCCAATAGTGGTACAAAATGAAAAAAATGATAGGAATGGTGATTTTTTTAGAAATTTCAACGACATGTATCAATTCCAAAAAATTGTATATAATAAATTCGAGAAAAGCGCTGAAGTGAAGTCAGGAGTTTTGGCGCGCTTGTTTCAATCCATGACCAGAGCGGCCACACATAAGTTGACACTAGCGAGATTATCGAAATGAATATGAAACAAACCACAGGCTCCGTTATCAAATTTCTCAACCCCAGGTCAGAAAAACTCAATTATCTTTTTAGCTAAAAGCTGAATTTCCCCATAACTCATTTTATCCATGCCTTGAACTGGGGTCGTTCTGGTTCCTTTAGCCTCCCGGGAACTATAACCACATGGGTCTTTTGTTCTCTCATCATCATCATCATTTGATTATCCATGTATGTGGGAATTTCAGCAAAATATAGAGAAGAGGTTTAAAAAGATTTTTTTAATCTTCAAGAGCTACGATTCTGCGAAATTTCACATAAACCTTCTTGTCGTTATTTTACAACTAACTACAAATTTTCAATTCGATCGGATCGGACAATTTTTGAACTGAAGAATTGAATTTGACTACGAATCCTCTATTATGTGAGCTCGAAATTAAAAAATTACTAACATTTGGGCAAAATGATAACGCTCTTGGTCATAGAAACAAGCGCGCAAAAAGTGTTTTGTTCAGACAAATATGTACAAGTCAAAGAATAGCCCTGTTTGGAGGGAAATTGCTCTTATGAATTGGTTACAATTTATTTAATTTTCTTATATCCTAGTCTTAAATTTAAGTGATTAATTAATTGAATTATTTCACTTATATTCACCTTTGTAGTCCTGCTCAAGGATGCATGGGGTGTTCTATTTCTATTAATCAAATCTAAGAATTTTGATTTAAATCGTGCTAATGCTTGCTCCTGCCATTGAGTATGTGGAAAACTGGCATCATTATACTTGGGCCAATGTTTTCGATTCGCTTTAGCCAAGTGATAAGGATAAAAATCAACTTGGAACTTAGAAACATTGACTTGGAGTGCACCTCCTTCCTTTAAATTGGGATGACTAGACCTACCAGCTGAAAATTTACATAAATATAGATAATATATTTTTGAATAATTATTGATAACTAACTGCCTGGATCATCACACAGATGAAGAACTACTTGGGCACAAAGAAAATGATAGGAAGTTTCTACAACATCATTCATAGCAAAAGGCCTTGATGTAGAAGTCGATTCTTTTGTCCTAGCTTCCTGTTGCAGCTGAGCGTGATATTCAGGTAATTCCTGCAAATTTATGCTTTATTCAGATATTGTTCAATAACCTCAATGATATTGCCGCACCTCTAATTTTCTTGCAGCTTTAGTCTTTCGACTAATTTGTGTTGCCTTCTGAATAAGTCCTGTTAAGGAATCAGCAAAATGAAGAGCAGCCTTCAGCTGTGAATCAGTTAAAACCCATAGCAAGTCCTCCAATATAATCACTAACCTCGACCCCATCACAAAACAATCTGAAAGAGAAATATATACTGAGATGGCGAGAAGATAACAGAAGAATTTTCAGAATATTCAGCAGAACATAGAAACAGAAGGACCATTTTCAGGATCCTACTCGAAAAAGCCTATCAAAAATTGTAATGATTGTAACATAATTTTTTTTATTAAATTTAATTTTTTGTTCGCTCAACATTCAACTAAATGTAAACAGGGTCTCCTTGGAGTTATGAATTTTGTTCGTATTTTTTTTCACGATCCGGAGTTGTAAGATATAATTGGTCACAGAGAGATGAATCATCAAAATAAATGATTAATTTTTTTCTCTTATTTCTCTAATTAGTGTGCCTTACAGCAAAACCATTTTGCCCAAAACTGTTATCTTGGCACCATAAAAAATTACGAAAAGCACTGCCGTGAAGTCATGAGCTTTTGAGCGCTCCTACATCCACCTTGTAGGTAGATTCGCATTTTTCCTGTTTTAGAAATCAATTGAAAGAATTTTCGACAGCTGTCAAAAATATTCTGAAACTTAGGCGAAACTCCAGACTTAATGTCAGGGCTTCAGCTTCAATCTTTCTAAGGTATCTATGGTCTTGGTGATGCGATCTGGACAAAATTCCGCACGTAGTTTGAATACATTATTTCTCAGCTAAGTGCAAAATTTCATTCCAATTCACTGCGTAGTTTCGAAAATATCAGGAAAAAATATTTTGAACGGCCATATTCACGGAACCCCTAGTCTAATTTTGCTCATTGATGAACGTGACCGCGATATTCGCGATCCAAACCCACCCTGAAAATTTCAAGTTCCTAGGCCTTTCCGTTCAGAAGTTACAATTTTCTATGGTTTCTATGGTTCTGGTCATGCGATCTGGACAAAATATTGCTTTAATATATCATTCTCGATTGAAATACAAAATTTCATTTCGATCGAATCCGTAGTTTCGAAATTATCAAGAAAACAAAATTTCAAACGACCGTATTTACGGAACTCCTAGTACAATTCTGCTCATTGATAAATGTGAACGCGACATTTCAGATCCACACCTATCCTGAAAATTTCAAGTCCCTAGGCCTTTCAGTTCGAAAATTATGATTTTCTATAGTTTCCATGGTTCTGGTCATGTGATCTGGAGAAATGTAGCTTGAATATATCAAAGTCCATTAGTATACAAAATTTCGTCACAATCGAATCTGTAGTTTTGAAATTATCAAGAAAACTAAATTTCAAACGACCATATTTACGGAACCCCTAGTATGATTTTGCTCATAGATGAACGTGATCACGACATTCGAGATCCACACCTATCCTGAAAATTTCAAGTCCCTAGGCGTTTCCGTTCAAAAGTTACAATTTTCTATGGTTTCTATGGTTCTGGTCATGCATTCTGGACAAAATTTCACATGTAGCTTGAACACCTCATTCTTCATTTGAGTGCAAAATTTCATCTCAATCAAATCTGTAGGCTTCAAGTAATCAGGGGAACAAAACTTTGAACGGCCATATTTACGGAACCCCTGGTGGAATTTGGCCCTTTAACGAACTTAACCGAGGCATTCGGGAACTGAACCTACACTGAGAATTTCAAGACTCTAGGTTGTTCCGTTCGAGAGTTATCTTGCTTACGGACGGACGGACAGACTCAAATTTTCCGACGGATTCATCATCAGTGAGTCGAACATAGTCGATTGAGACCATTTTCGGCTCAAAATTCGAAAAATACAGACATCGTGACGAAATGATATAGCCCTTGTGTAAGTAGTACGAGCGCTCAAAAATTGTTGAATCTCAGTGACAATTAAAAATTCTTAGTTTGATCACCCTCTAAAAATTTTAAAGCTTGGAGACTTCAAGATCAAACAATTTATGGTTTCAGTGCCAGTAAGGCGCACTGCTCAGCTCATTCTGAAAAAAAATAGATCATTTATTTTAATAATTGATCCCTCTGCATATCTCGGAAACAACACAAAATGGTAAAAGGTACATGGAGGTGATTCGGCTAATAGGGTCCTCTAACTCTAGACTTCAGCTTGTCCTCACTTTCTGGGACATCCTGGATATTCAACTGCGTACAGATTTTAGCGTTGCTATTTATGATCAGGCCGAATTTTCTCCAGATCCTTTTGTTCAAGTAATTATATCTACCCACTCACCAGACAGTCTTTTCTTTATAACAATCCTACATGTTGCTTGATTAGTTATCAGTCTCAAAGGGGTAAGATTTGGATCTTTAGTTGACTTAGCTTCTATTTTCAAAGTTTGCCATTCAAGTTCTTTGAAAATGAGCAATTGACCTTTGCTTGGTTCCTTCAATCTTGTCATCCTCAAATCTGCTTTTTCCCATTTTGGGGATTTAGATTCTAATAAGATGCGCGAGATCTGAAGAAAATAATTTTTTTCTGAAATTTCTCTTAGGGAAAAAAAGAGGAAATCAATGGTTATTCAAATGAATGAACACTATTATTATTATTGTTACGTTCTTCTCGGTTAATTAAATTGTTTCCAAATAACAAACTGACTTATGGGTATCTACCTATTTAACACAACATCAAATAGCAAAATCAGGTATGGGATCAAATTTGGCAGTTATCAAAAACAGCATTCTACAGCTGCCTTAATCTATATTTTTCGAAAACTGACAAATATAACCTCAATAAAGTATATATATTTGAAATCAGGAGAAAGAGCTCTACTGATTGTGAAAATAAAATACAGGGTGTTCCGTTTAAAAAATACCAGTTTACATAAAATTTTTGCATATCCTAGTACTGAATTCTGAGTGCCCATAAAAAATACTTCATATTTGCCAATTTGAACGTTTTTTTTAGGACCAGTATCAACTGAGATAGCTATTAAGTAAAATATAAACAATCACCCGGTACAATGGACAAACACAACAAACCCCGTATAGAACAAATTCAACTGACAGAGGCAGTCCTGCTTGAACTTATTAATTCTGAATATTTATTGTCAACTGAAAGTTTATGAAAATTATATAACCCATTATATTGAGAAGTCAATTGTGAATTAAGATACCTGTATGGTTGCTGTAAATGCTGGACTGTTGAAAAGAATATTCACATGATTTACAGTCACAGTTATTCCATCAATGACCTTATTTATATACCCATATTTTCCTGGAGCCATAGCATATTCTGAAAGCCCCGATGAAGCTGACATAGATCTCAATTCTTCGCATGTTTCTATAGTTATGTTCACTTCATCAAGGTTCTACAAAGTATTGAATAATTAATGACAATGTTATATACCTACCATTCAAGCATAAATATGAAGCACACAGAAAACCTCACCAAATATATGGGAACGCTTCTCAGTTTAGTCCAGGGAATCCGAAATGTAACTTTATTACACCAAGCTTTGGTTAATCTCAGAAATGATGGTAACTCTAGAAGATCTGTTAAAACTATTTCATTCAACTCCAAGTTAGACAGTTCGCCCTCTCCTTTGAAAGTGCTGAGATTTATTTTATCAGCTGATAGATTTTTTGTAAATCTAAACAAAAAAAGTAATAAGAATTTTTTCATCTGTATAATAACAAACTTACCTCTGAAGATGTTTCAACAGTTGATTTTTCAATATTGATACCATTTTTGAAGATGTTATAATTGCATACTAATCTACGAAATAATCTCTTAATTTTATTTTACATGTCTGGACAAGAAATTAAAATGATCTTTGAACGAAGAAAAATCACAGCGATAAATCGGAATTAACAATCAGACAAACTTTGGAAGTGGACTGTCAGATTTGATTTGACAACAAATGACAGTAATGACACTTTATCGATTGTTGTTGGACAGTCAGGCGATCAGGCCCTATGATTGCGAATGACTATGTTCCAGGTTCCAGACACCAGACAGATTTTAATTGTAATCAACAAGAAAATATTTTCTGTTTGGAATTAGAGCTCAATCTGAATGTTTTTTTATTGGTTAGTTCATTTGTTTATTCCCTTTTATAGTCCTTACAATGTTATTAGGCATATGTTCCTTAAACCTTTACAAGTTTACAGGGTTGTTCGATTTTAAATATTTATATAGTCCATTTAAGAATTATTGACATCGAAGCAGGCCTAGAACGTCCAGTCGAGGCTTTATTTCTGGTTACAAAAAGCTACTGTTCGATTTCATCATAGAAATAAAACATAAATATAACCTAGAAATGTGTTCAGTATACGAATTATCGAATAATTGCCGGAATATTCCGACTGCAGTTTAAACATGGGAATTCAGGTTTGAAAGCGCAAAAATATCGTGGAATGCTTTCACGTGAAATTATCCGAACTTCCAAGCAATTCCAAAGTCGAAGTATCATTCATATAAAAGTCCCCCATGGAAAATTGAAGATCATTAAAATAAATATTTATTTTCACTCAAAACTATAAAGAGTACCATTTAATGTGAGGACTCAAGAAGGATAATTAATGGAATTCTAGCATGGACTAAGTTTAAGAGATGCAACAACAGAAAAAAAATTTTGATACTTTGCATGCACGGGGCCAAGTGAATGGATTGGAAAAAACGTTATATTTATTAAGAAATAAGAGAGAAACAAAAATTAAGAATCATATGTAGTACATGAAGAATTTTGACATGAAATTTGTACCGTTACTATCAATATATGAACCAATTTATGAATTAGTTAGTGCTCCGTGTTGAATACTTTAAGGAAGTCAATTTTTATTTTCATTCATTAAAACTGTCCATGAATTATTGAAAATATTATAATTGATGAGCAATTTTACAATTATTCAGTATACCTTTGAATTGTGAACAACATAGCATGTGTTCAATTTCAGTACCAGCAGAGGAAATGTGAACAGGGTACCATACAATATAAGTATAATAAATAAACTCGAAATATCTACGAATGATACAAGAGCAAAGATAAAAATCTCATTGAAAACTTTGTTTCCACATAGGTACCTATAAGTGTAGTGATTTTGATGTGTTTATTGAATAAGCTGACATAATCCTTTTGATGGGCATCATTTTGAAGGAAAGGTTTCAATTTTTCAATAACCCATTTATGAAATAATTCGCGATTCATAGTTTTATGGTAATCCATATCATTAATACCACTGTCAAGAATCAAATCACATCCAGGTAAAAATCCAACAAAAATCCAGCATTCAAAATAGTGTACCTTTTGCTTGTACCCTTGAATATACTCGGCATACAATCTGGATTACTTTGTAGTGTTCATTGGCGAATTTGAATACCGTTTTCGAATATCCAAGTTTCATCTAGATAAATGAATTTTACGTTTTATTCCATGTGTTCTCGGTATTCACCACAAAATCTCTATTTATTGAATTTTTCTGTTTATCAATAAGAATTTTCTTTCAATCAACTTTTTTGTATTTGTTTCCAATTTTTTTTATGATATAATATAATGTTGACTTCGATGGATTTAAATTTAGGTGCTCTTTGGCCAGTTCAAAAAGGATATCTAAACTGATATATTCATTGTTTTTAATTTTAGCAAAAACAGTCATTCAATGTCTCTTTGAAGGAAAAATCATATTGCACAGGTTTTCTTCCACTGCTTATTCCAGGCTGTAATAACATGCTAATATTCTACGGACAGTGCTTGGAGAAATCTGAAAATTCAAGAGACATTGATCAATCAGAATACACTTTGCGTAGGTGAATAACAGTTTACCTGAAACACTAGCGAAACTCGATTAATGCTAGCGGAAATATCTGCCGAATCTTCTCTTGTTGTTAGGCGCAATGTATCCTGGTAAATTCCAGCCATTTCAATAGCACAAGACAAAAAAATACTCAAATTCAGAGCTAATTTTTATAATTAATTACCAAAATCTCGATAAAATCATCGAAGCAAGGTATCTATGGGTTATGTTAGTGTTATTCCTATACCAACCTGAATTCAGCAACCCAAAATATTACTGAATAGTCTATTACCAACTTAAATTCGATTTTCCACAGCCACCCGAGATGTCAATAATTCTTAAACGGAGTAGGATATATATTATATTGCACATTTCTATTCGATGCGGAGAATCTCTTTTGGATTTGGACTTAAAGAATAGGCCTGATTCAATATGGAATAAAATAAGGTCTTCCGATTAGAGAAGATTAATCTTCTATGAGTATATTGAGAATTATGATACTATTCGGATCAACTTGAGCTTGTTCAATGGAGAAAAACATGGAAATATTTACAAAGCTATGAGTATGAACCTATGTATATACCTTATATCTTGAAACATTGTTGTTGGACGTCCTTATTGTTATATGTATATCCTGTAAATAAAATAAATATTGAAGATACAGTCCATTAGCTTTCAATTTCCGATCATTCTCTATGCTTGAATACAGAAGATTCCGAATATAGATTTAAAGTCAACATACCAGAAAAATAATCTACGTTTCTCAAACCTTTGTACTACTATATACATTCATTTTGGAGGTATTTCATTCGATAAAATAAAGATTAATTTATCATATTTTCATCATGGCAACGAGCACTGTGAATTTAAACTTCGTGAGTATAGCAATTTCAATTCTGAGTTACCTATATGTTTATTTCATCCCAGTGTTATGAATGATCGGATTTTTGAGGATAAGGTATCTGGACTTCAATACCTAGGATTAACTTCATGTTCTAATTTTTTTTCCATAGTATGTTTCAAAATATTTATGGGGAAAATACATCCACAGGAATTTAGAGTCAACATGCTTCTTGCAGGAAATCAACCGACAAGGAACAGAAAACTTCGTTTGCTGTCCGAAATTCATAGAGCGTATAGTCAAGGTATCGGTGTTGAATATAATATACCATAGACTGCCAATTCCAGAACATTTTTTCGACTTGAAAAATTTCAAATCAATTCCATACCGAGGGATAAAGAGGGAGTGGACTCGTACCGGTATTGTGCAGCTGTACAGGAAGTGGATGAAAGGATTTAAGGATGCATTTCGCAAAAAATATGTAAGGACCGGTATACTCACATCTCGGTAAACCTATAGCCTTATACTTTAAGGGTGGTTGTCGGCAAACATACGTATCAAGGGCGTACCCAGGATCAGAAATAGGGGGGATGATTTTTTCTGAACGGTATAATTCTTATAGTTCAAACAAAGGTGAGGAAAAATTACTGATTGAAAAGGTCCTTTAAAAAAATTAGGAAGTTCACAAACTCACCGATAAAATTGTTTCTAATTTTCTACAGAAATTATTCGTATAGGTAACCATTGGTTTGATGTGCACAAAATCTTGCCCGACGTAATGATGTGATAGTGGCTGCATGTAACATGTTTTCGTTTTTCATTCAACAATTATCCCATCAGTTTGGTCACGGAATATTGTCACAAGCATTTTCAATGCATAGTCCCTTCGCAATATTAACCTCTCCATACTAAACTAAACACTTATGTTTTCAAATCCCCCCAAAGGAAGAAATCACAAGGGTTGAGATCGAAAACTTGCAAAAATCATATGCATCATAGGTGATTTCCCGTATACTGAAATCGGACAGCTGGAAATTCTACAACTATAGATATCAATACGAATCAGGCCTGGGCTGAGAATTTCTCCGATTATAGGGTAACTTTGATTTCGAAAAACTCGGCCCTGGTGAATATTTATATGAACGATTTTTGGAATAATGATTATATTTTAATGCGTTCATTAGATATTATGATTGTTTGTTGGGAAAAAAATTCATCATATTTTATACTAATATCATTTTTCTCGGGTTTGAAGAAAACTTCCGTTTCAATCCAGTCCTGATTTTCCTTCAAGAATTTCCGATGGACGCTCATCAAATTTGATACTTGTGTAAACAACCAATTATTCGCCATCCCTTATTCTGTTATGTTTCAACAATTTAGCCAACTATTTTTTACTTCCTGGGGGGGGTGCAGCATGAGTTTAATTTTGGTCGCTCAACATTTTTTTTCCTTCGAAAAATGTGAAACTTGTCGGAAATTTAAAAGTATTACATAAATGTGCAGCATGCACGTCTATGAAAAATATTAAATACGACAAAAATTCATTTTAAGCAACAATAATCTCTTGTAATTATTATGTCATTTGTTATGTGAAACAGAAAATATCGGATATTCGATAAAAATAAACCTTAATATTCATCATTTTCTGAATAAAATTCCAACAGGAATAATTCAACTTTGATCTAATTCGATTCATTGTTATTTACGCTTCGTCGAAAGATATCTAGATAGGGTCGGCAAGATGAGGAAAGATGTACCTCAACGAACGACGTTCTTCGTGTATTCGAGATGGGCCTATTTTGTCTACGGACCGAGTATACGATGCGGGATTGGGCTTGGAATAGCGTAATATTTTCAAGAAGTTGCACAGGTATCACGTACCTGATTTTTTTAAATTTTTATAAAATGGATTGGGACTATTGGGAGTCATGTATATAGCGGTAATTTGACAGAAGTGAAAATTTGCATTTTTGCTGATCGAGATTTTTAGGGTCGGCAGTCCCGACCCTGCCGTGCCTGACGAGCCGCCAGACACTCTACTAAGAAATGAATAAACGTGCCCCTAAGAGTCAATAATCATAAAGGTTACCCACCATTATCCAAGTCATTTTTTCGCGCGACGATTTTTCAAAACTATTTCGTCCGTTTTGAAATATTCGTATTTCCGCATCGAACTGGTGACGTCACGCACCGATAGTTTGAAAAAACTCAGTCCGTTTTGAAAACAAGTTTTGGGATAGTTTGAACTGCGAAATTGAATGGACAACATTGACTCTATGATGACGTCACCGTTTTGAAATAATGACATTTCAGCGATACACTAACTTGTGATGACGGTGACGTCCACTATGGAATGTTTTCGAAATAGTTTTGAACCGGGATCCACGCGAAAAAATGACTCTTATATCACTTTTATTCAAGAAAATACTCGAAGAAATTAACAGCATAATTTTCTTCCCAAACTGCATGTCCTTAGCCAGCCTTTACCAAAACTTGCAATAATTGCTTCTCATGATCCAGCTCAAGGAGTTCATACTTTTCTTCTTCGACGAAAATCAAAACATCGAAGAGAACTTCAGGTTCAAGTTCAAGTATGAAATGGGGATCGCCAAAGACAACACAGATTTGGCCAATGTAACAGAATCCTCCAGAATTTTGCTGACGAATCTTATTGCTCTCGGAGACATGCCCAAACTACCATTAGACATCCAAATGCACGCTGAGTTGTTCTACGTCCAGGGTGATTATAAACCTTTTTTCAATTTTTTCAGGAAAAATCTTGAAAAAAAATGTATGTAATAATATTAATTCACATAATACACAGAAACATAACACCATATACCTACATTACCTACTAGGTATTATAATAATGATTATGTACTCAAGTATAAACAATGGCATTACTTATTTATAATTCTACTGGAATCGATCCTGAATTCTTCACTGTTCCTTTTCTACAAGAAATTGTATACGTTTTTACATACAGGTAACTTTTCAGGAACTCCTGAAGAATACATTTCCCCATATTTCAATCACGAGGATTATCTGGCCACGTTCAAGAGCAAAATGGAGCACCAACATAACATATACACAACTTTAGCAAAATTTGACACAGGCTCTCATCACTTGAAATTCTCTTTCAACAGAAAGTCGGTATGTAATGTACTAAAAGCGCTGCCAATTTCACAAAATGTTCCATGAAGCTTCAAAATCGAGGGCTTATATTTGAAAAAAATATTTTCGAAAATTTATCCAAGATAGAATCATGGGGATATCTTAGATAAGAGATACAGCGGTTTTCGCCGAGATGACTGCCGAGTCTGCATGCTGTCTGGTCGAACATATAAGGCGGCTTTCATGAAGTTCAGTCAAGGTTTGCCAATCACTGCGGTCGAAAATGGAGGAATTCATAATTTCAATATACATCCATTACCTTCTTTGAACATGAAAACAAGAAATGAAGAAAGCAGGAAAAATGGGGGGAAGAGTAGGTACATTCATCTATAACAGAGAAACAGGAAAAAATATCAATTCAACACAATGTTTATTGAATTCAGACAAGACGAGGGAACTTTTTTCATTATTTAAGAATGTCGTCGGCCTAATTTGACGAAGTGCTTAGTCGTATTGAACATAAAATAACAGAAATTTGAGAAAAGTCGCCGAAGCGTTCATAACTAATCTATGATCATTTGACATGAGGTGACACTCTGTAGCCAGAAAAGAAGAAGAGTTAGCCACAGAGTGGGTGATTATACCCCCTGAATCAATTATTCTGAACAGAATAAATGAGTTGATCCACCTAGCCGTGAGAATCAGACTCTCTATTCAGTGTTCAGGAATCACGTTTCTCTATGATCACGAATCCAACGATACCGTAGACGCCAGAATTCTAGTCCCCCGTGCGAATCGAATTCGGGATTTTACTCTCTGCTCACTGAATAATCACAAACCCAAAAACACCTGGTAAAGATGGGAGGAATCTACTACCCATCTCGTCTATTCGTTTACTCACCTACTCAGTCATCCTGTGATCTGCTCATTTACACTTATTCAGACAGAGGCGTCAGTACAGTAATGATTTTTGGAGATATGATTCAAATCGCATACAGGGAAAGACTCATTACTTACTATTCGTCAAAAATAAAGACTCTGCCCATCTCTAGTAGCGAGGCTATAGAACCAGAAACATCGATGTGAGAGATATTTCATGAACTTCGAAAGATGAAATCACCGAATATAAAATATTACCAATATTACCTCAACACCACATCGAAAAAACTCGATTTCTTTCTCACATAGAAATCTAAAAAGCTCAACTCATTTCATTCATGCCTCATATGCACCTACACACAATGTTTCAGCAGAATATGGCCAATAGTTCATGAGATACCGTAGTTTTAGAAAATAATTTTTTCGAAATCTTTCAATTATACGATCTTCACGAAAATTCACACTAACCTTCGTGTCCTTATCTTATAACTAACTACAATGTTGACGTTATTTGTTTATTTGTTTACAGGAATCAAATACAATAACTCATTACATAATTATTATAAAGATGAATTTGGTAATGAATGGGTTAATTTACGTGACAGCGTCGAAAAATGGCACGGCTCGGCAGACGACTCGGCAATTGTCTCGGCGATAACCGTTGTGTCTGTCTTCTCCCTTAAAGTTTCATATTCATAGTGACAAGAAAAAATATCGTGGAAAGCAAGAACATATCCATAATTTACAACTCCGAATTAAATAGGCTGCCCCACTTTGTTGTGAAAAAATTCACATTCACAATGAAAAATCACAAGGATTTCGGTTTGTCTCGGCATAATTATACATATTATTATTTTTGTATCCCAACGGAGCTCAACGGACAACTCAAATGTTCGAAACGAATACTATTCGATATTTTAGGCATCGATTAGCTCAGAATATTTTTTTTTAAGTACAACAACAACGTCATATTTCGACTGACTGCTACTTTTCCTCCGCTGGAGGGAAAAGTGTTGTTATGTCAACGATGAATTACTTTTCCGTCCGCCTGAGGAAAAAGTGTTGCTCTGTAAACGATGAATTATAGTTACTATGAACAATTATGAACACTTCATGTCTGTCAAAATAAAAATTAATTTTGCATTGATCACTCAATTATAAAGATCTTAAATCAGCACCTCAGAGGTAAGGTGTGTTAAGTCACATTTTTTCCAGAAACGAGTTATCTACACTATTGGATTTATATTATTAATTCTATCTAGTGGAAAACAGATTTAACTCCCCAGTAAGTTGCAATAGTTGCATATATATTATATCCAACTAATTAGGGAGTTGAATCTGTTTTCCACTAGATAAAATTAATAGTATAAATCCAATAGTGTAGATAACTCGTCTCTGGAAAAAATGTGACTTAACACACCTTACCTCTGAGGTGCTGAAATATAAGTCTAATCTAAAGGTGAATCTCTAGATTTTTATGATTTTCAAAAAGTTCGAAAAAAAATAACATATTCCATTCTGAGGAAAACTGACTTTTCATGTCTCGCCTTCAATTTCCCGCCTCAATGCGATCGGCGGGTAAACCCAAACTCGCCATGAAAAGTGACACTTCTCCTCCTTATGGAATAATATACTATTATTATTCGTGATACTTTGATTGTAGAACGACAGTCAGTTCCTTAAAGATGTTGAAATTCAACAAAAAATTGAAAAGAGGAAATATATAGCCGAAAATGACGCCGACGAAAGTATTGGCGAAAAAAGAGGCAAGTGGGAAATCTCCGACAGTAAAATACTGCTGTCCACAATAGTCAGCGATCAATCTAGAGAGGGGGTTTCATTTAGTGAGTATGAACAGAAAATTGGAAAATTATGGGTTATTGTCAACCCTACAATTTCGATCAAATTTCCTTTTTTGTAGATCTGGATTATGAAGGAATTTCGGTTGCTGATGGTAACGATTCCATAGGTTTAGACGAGTTCGATCTAGAAGTCATAGCGAATGCAATGAAGAAAAATGATTGATCTTTAATCTCATATGATTTACCTACCTACTTGTTCGGTTAGTTATCACTCGTTTCGCTTCTTGTTGTTCATTTCATAAGTTTTTTTTTTGATATTTATTCACTGCAATGAAAGAAAAAATATTCCGTCCAAAAATAGTTTTATTTTCGGGAGACATATGTACTTATTCACTATTTTGCGATATACAAAGCTGGTGAACACAACCCATAGAAATTATTCGAGTATAAACAAAAGAAACTGAAAATTGCCAACATTTGGAAAAGTGCTACTTTCCTAACGTTAATGCGTGTGGAAAGTAATACTTTCAAAATATTATTATTATTTATTATTAGGAAAAATATTCTTTGCGCAATTGCGACTTGAATTATTATAGGCACTATTTTGCGGAAGGGCTGGATGCGTCGGAAGTTGTCCGATTTTAATTTACAAAACGGATTTTGAAAGTAGCAGTATAGTAGGTACTACAGAACGTTAATCTAGATTTTTCTTTAGAATGTTGCGAAATTGGTGAAAAATACGTGGAAACATGACCATAACCAGCCAAGCGCTCAAACGCCGTCGAGTAGAGGGGATAGCCGGCCGAAGCGGGAAAGTGCGATACGAGCATGTGGTCGCTCACCATTATTCAGCATTATTGAAAATGACAGTTTTTGAAATTTCGATCAAAACTCAAAATCCAGAAATGATTAGCCGGTTCTGTTTTCGGATTCGGACTAGTCAGAAAACAAAGCTCGAAAATGATGTGCGAAGAACAAAGAATTTTGCCATGTAGATACATATTTAGTATTTCGGCTTCTACCGTTTGAAGAGGAATGTGAACCGATCAATAGCAATTTTTACGATGCGCCATTTCGAAAGCTACCCTGAAATCAGTGAACAACCAATTTTTCCCATATTTTTTAGCCATTCGTCACAATATATGCAGATCAATTTTGATAGACAGCCGAAGAGAAAATCAGAGTTTGTTGATTCTAAATGGTAACAATTAATAAAAAAATAATTGCATTGACTACGAATTGAAGTCTCCAAATCCTTCTGAGTTTTTCATTTGGCATAGCTTGTCGTTGTTTATTACAAAAATATTAAAAGTGGATATTGTCGAAGTGAATAAATGAAATAATTATACGAAAAACATTTTATTGAGCAAACAACCCTGATGTATGATCATAATATACAAAAATATACATTCTCAATCTTTCAGATAATTGAAGGGGAAGTATTTATATAATTAGGTAGGTACCTACTCAAAACATTAGAGAATGGATTGTCTAAATTTTGATCCTCATAGTTGATCCATAAACCTAATTATTTACATTTTTACATAAATTAGTAATAAATTAAATTGAGCGATTCACCATTAACTTCCAGAAAAATATTTCATCGAAATAAATTACAGGAACTTCGAAAACTCCATAGATGCATTTTTACCAAACTCCTTATCTGTGACTCTGGATTGCTGAAATCAATGGAAGTATCATGAGAAGCCTTTCTATATATTTTCATTGGATTTTCACAAGACTCCGAAGTGCAATAATCGGAATCGTTCGAGAAAAAACAATAACCCCCGTTGAAATTTTCAATATTTAGGTTTGGGTACTCTACAAACTCAAACTAAATATTATTATTTCCATATCAACTTGATTTCTTTCACGATATCGCGCAATATCTGAAAACATGAAACAAAAATGTATAATTTCGATAGAAAATGTTTGTACCATCTACAAACACTGTGGCAATAAACGTGATATAAAATTGAGTTTTTCTGATTTGGTGTTGAGAAATTTGATTCCAACTGTTGAATTTCATGAAAACAAAATGACAAGCTGACGGCCGCTTGGGCCAGTTTGATTTACAGAATAAATTTCCAGAATTTTACGTGAAATTCGGCGAAGTCTGACAACACGAATTTCGGATGAGAATATGTATCGTGAAATATACTGATTCAGAGGCGGAAACACGGGGAATACGATCAAATAAGTCTATTTTCGATAATTCCACACCTTTTCCTGTATTTTCGATATTCGGATAAGGGACTTGAATGGATGACCACTATGAATATGAACAACCTCACGTCGGTAAATCTCAAATTTTTTTTGATGAGGTTTATTTAAAAACAATCGTAGACTTCTCGAAAAATTTATTACGCATCTCTGGTAAGCTTTTACTCGCTTTTACATAATTTTGGACCTAGACGGCTCTTGGGATTCTCCGGCGAGAATCGCAACGCCTCCATAGCCTAATAATAACTAATAACTTGGAAATAATTAATAAACCTTTTTGAAAAACTTTCAGCGTTATTTGAAGTGCAGTCTTAGTGGCACATACTAGTGCTAAACTAGATATACAATGCATATTTCATCAGAGATTTTGAATAGCTCCGGATGGGGAAATTGACAGGTACTTAGGAATATGATTCATTGAATTACCTTGAGAGCTTCATCCAACTCTAAATTGAAAAGTCGAACTAATCCTTTCACATTCCTCCTCAATATCTTGCTGAATTCGTTTCTAGAAATTCTGTATGGTGCTTTTGTAGTCGTTGCATTTGGGTCAGAACTCTCTGTTGTCGCAATCTGTTGAGAAATATTCATTTTCAGTTGAAACTTTCGAAATATACTGAAAATACATAATTTAATTAATTTAATTTAATTTAATAATACATAAAAAAAGACCGGATCTTCAATATCGGCATTGGCCAGAAATCTAGTCGCCCCAATAGATCCCCTTCTTCTGTTGCTAGCACTGGCATGTAATGGTAAGGGTTTTGCCCAGAAGTGTGCATCACGAACCAGACTTTCCTCTGGGAATTACCAAGCCGTCGAGCGATAACATTTTTTGTTGACGCGGTTGGGTCGGCTTCAAAGTATTTCATTTGCTTCGTCTGCGTCGTCATCAAGAATACGAGGTATTTCCATGTCAGTCCATCGTACTAGAACAGACCCAGTTTCGCCTGGTCTTCGATAAACTCTGTAAGACACGCCAATATCAGGTACTCGACGAGTAGGATACCGTTGCAAGTATTTATTGCGTGCACGCCACTACACTCCTTCGGAAAATCCATAACACGTACATTACGATGTTAGCATATTTCTCGTTAGTAAATGTTGCCATGTTCACAATGCAAATCAAAGTTTTGATAGTGTAGCCTGCCATCATCATCTTGTAGGCCAGTTCTTCGTGCCAAACTCGGTCGAAGGCTCTCTCGACATCTAATAGCACTAATCCTGTGGCTTGTTTATTTTGAAATCCTTCTGCGACATATTCAGTGATCCTTAACAGTTGAAGTTCTGTGGAATGATTTCTTCTGAATCCAAATCGTTCCGACGCTTTTGTTCAGCGCTTTTGTTTCTTCATCTATTTTTCCAAGTGCTGACAGAAGACTTATCGGCCTGTTGTTTTGTTGGAATTTTCTATCTTTTCTGACTTATTGAACACAATTACCTACTTTTGTTGTTTTCCATCTTTTTGGATAGTATACTGTTCTCATCAATGAGTTTGCTGTATAGGTTAACTCTGCTATTCCTTTTCTGAGCATTTTCCGTAACATGAAGTTTGTTACTTTGTCTTTCCCTGAAGCTTTTCTGTTTTTCAATTTCTTGATGATTTCTTTGATCTCCGTTGGTGTTGTTGGGTTTGGGATGTTATCGCGCTCCGGAGGTTCAACATCAATTCTTCATTTCCGTTGACTTCTTCTTCTGTCTTCATTGTAATCGTCTTCTCTGTAGTTGATTCTGGCTTCTCGTTCTATTGCGTCGACCAGCGGTTCGGCTTTTTCAAGCTTTGAGTAGGCCATCCCATTCGTTCCGTGTAGAGGAGGAATTTAGGTTTTCTCGCATCGTAAGCACTTTTGCATCTTCCATGCTGAGTGTTCAGCTCTATAACTATTTGGTTCTATCTGTTCTCCCAGTGCATTTTTCCTCACTTGACTGTGTTTATTCAGCTCTTTCTTGTCTTCTTCTCTATGTGAATTTCCGTAGTTCTGAGTTTTATATTCTTCGTTATAAGCTCTTTTATTGCTTTTGGTGTTTCATCATATGGATGCTTCGGTGCTGGCCCTTCAATTTTTCTGGTACTTTACTCGTAGGCTTCTTTTATTCGGGTTTCTAGTTTTTCAACTTAATCTTCTAGACCTTCAGGAGTTCTTATCTGTGGAATTTCAGTTATTTTCTCCTGGATTATTTTCACTGTACTGTGCCAATCTATGAAGTCTCTTGTTTGAAGTTCTTCTGTAATCGGTCCGTATCCCAGTCTGAGGTCTATTGGGTTTTGGTCTGACGTGCCCTCTTCTATAGTATTGTAATGAATATTGTCCAAGTTCTTGTTAAATAATTTATTTACAATTCACTAATACTACACTACTAATTTATTTTCAACACTTAAATCATTTATCTGTACGCGAGTCCAATTCTGTACTAACTCGTCATGGGCCGATGTCGACTTATATAGTGGGAGGGAACAATCGTGAAGTTTCCCGACGCCTCCAGAATTCTGTCGAAGACTCGCTGTCGTTCTATTCGGTTCTAGAAGGCGACAGGTCCGGCTTAAGTTCGTTACAGTATCAAGTGTGAAACCTTGGGTAATATCTTTCATTATGACGATATTTAATATGTCTGGTAGGCCATTACTTCTGGGCAGGTAGGTCGGAATATAAGGTCCTAATACTATGACTTTTAGTTTTTCGGCATACTTCTTAAGCTTCTTCCCATTTTTGTTTTCGGTTCTGCTGTTCCATTCTCTCGATTTTCAGTTCATATCGCCGATAATGAGGTTCGGGTGGTTTCCTTCAAGCATCTTTTTCAGATCTTCTTCACTTAGATCATTTTGAGGTGGTTTGTAGACTTTCGTAATTTTAATTTGTCATCGATTTGTATTGACTATAATCGATACAGCTTCTATTTGTCTATTATTCAGTACATCGTCAAAATAGTGGTCGATATTCTTTTTGACTATTAGGGCTACGCCGAAATCATTTCTGATTTACGAGTCTGACCTATTTCAACCAGGTTTTCACACTTGTTCGTTAAAAATTAAAAGGTTAAAGAATAGCCTCGCTACATGAAAACTATTATGAAAACATTAATAAACTATATACTAAGGGACGTCACAAGAAATAACTTCCTCCACTTGATTTTTAGCAACAGAATGACTATATTTGAAACATGCTATTGCAACAAAATCTTTGATAATTTTTTGCGAAATAGAAATTTTATCTTAGTTTCTTGTGAAGAAACCTGTTTATAAGGCCTGACTAGACAAATAGTTGAAGTTATTGCGCTTTGGACTACTAGCGTAGTGAAACAAAATGACTCGAAATCGAGGACGTCGAAATTATCACCATGTTTTTGACGATTTTGACAGTGGTATAATTGTGGCCTATCGGGATGTTGACTTTCCTTATCGCCACCTGTGAACATTTACAGGATGGTTTGAATTATGGTTTGCATGCTATACCCTTTGAAAGTCGATCACCACTGCCCTTTGCACCTCTGCGTTTTATGTTGAAGATGTCTTCTTCCTTACCCAGATTGCTGCCCATGCATCCTTTTTTCAGCAAGACAACGCTAATCCCCATATAGCTCGTAGAATTATAGACTCTCCCCAAGAAGTAGGTGCAAGTTTTATCGTTGCACTCTTGATGTAAGACCAAGAAAATGAAATGGAAGAAAATATTTCTTCAGGTTATTACACTTCTGATGTCACAAGTACGCATGTGAATAAACAAACAAACATCAGCAATTCTCTTTCAGTTCTAACATGATTGACTCACCGTTGCTGCGGCAGTTCCCTCAGGTTCGAAATTATCATTCAGCATCTTGTTTATTTTTCCAAACGTATTTCTCGTGTCAACCCATTGCTGAAAGATGTCCATAAAAATTAAATGAAGGATTAATGCATTTTTCGAAAACTCAGTGCTACGAAAGATAAATTTCAGCGTTAATTTGCGATGGATTCACTACTCTACTTGAAGGATGTTCAAAGTTAAAAGCATAGATGAAGATGAGAAACTGAGACGTTCGAAAAGAAAATGTTATAGTCATAGTGGAAGATTCTCAGGATAATATGTAAAAGGGCCACTCCTTTTCATCATCCACATAATGTTCTTTCAGGTCAGCTGACAAAAGATTGGGCGCTTTGGCATCATCATATTTGAGTAGAATACTTGCTATAACTTACATAATGAGTGAATCATAGTAGACCCATTAAGGTCATTTTGCCCTCCTTATTGCAAAAATGGGTAAAATATATTCTATCCATTATGCGATATATCAATTTCAAGACATGAAAATATATACGGCATTTTGGAGGGTCAGTAATACATCACTCAGAGATAGTAAGACTTCAAGAGTTGACATCGAGCCTATGCGGATCCTGAAGATGCTAGGTATTGAAATTGGTCAGCAATCTCAAAGGCCAATGCTATCACAATTTATGAAAAATATCATGTACACGATATCGCAAACTACAGACCTATCTCTATCTTCATACCTTCTCTAAGGAATTTTAACTAGTTGTGTTTGAATTACTCATGTTCTATCTCTCAGAGAAAAAATAGAATAGTATAACCAAACTTTTTTACTTTTATTGCTACAACACCAAATACATATACGGAAACATTATCCATCACTGACTCCATCACAAAATTTTCAAGTTTCAAACGACTCCTTGTATTAATGTTGAGATTCTCAGTTTTTTCTTCTCTTGTTGTTTAAATTCGAAACAGTTTGAAGAAGGAGTAGTCAGTAGCGGCTTTTTAATTGCATAAATGATCACATAATTACCGCATATTCCCACCATTCATATAGCCATAAATTGGCATCTTTGCGCTGCTACATCCGCAGAGCACTGAATGTACCCTCCTCCAAGAGAAACCGAAAGAATTTAATATCATTAAACAAATAGCCTTATTTGATAACGGATACAGCATACAGCCCAGGTTTGGTGGATCAGCTCAGTAATAACATATTATACGGAAGAGGACAGGATTTGGCCTTTTGTTCGAACACCCTTGACTCAAACTCGAGATATTTCTTCCTACCATACTTGGGATATTTTTATAATGCCATCCCACGTATTCTCTGCCCTCAAGAGTTCCTGGGAGGGGGTTAAGATCCCTAGTTCCAGTTCTTCCTACCTGTGTGGTATTTTATGTGAATCTAAGAATAGGGTGAATGGGCTACACCAGCAGATCAGCTACATCATAAGTTACAATGCAACGACTCTGATACCTCTTACGTTGGACAGACCATATGAAGGCTGGAGTTAAGAATAAAGGAATATTTGAAGTGACCTCAGTCATCACCGTTTGGCCAACACCTGAAATTGACGGGTCACTCGTTCAGCCCTAACTACAATTCCAAGATCCTCCATAAGATTGTGACGAGTAATTATAAAATTAAAATGAACCTCTTGGAAGATATTGAGATTGTCCGTGATTGTTCGAACAACTGTGAACCTGTGTGAACACCCAGGTCAACTTGGATTTGAATGGAAGTTCCACTCAGTTTTTCAAGAATCTGATAAATCTCTTGAAGTCCTCGTCGTATATGTGTTTTACATCATTATTTTGTTCCCTTATGTTGTCGGAGATTTTAAATTTTCAATATAGCTTCGAGATCCCTTCCGTCCCTACGCCTATGACGGTACATTTGTTATACTCGTTGAGATGTTCCTAGCTTTCTGTGGTGTCTCGAAATTATAATCGACGATAGATAAAAATTGAAAAGCACTGCCGTGAAGTTAGGAGCTTTTGAGCGCTCGTTTATCCACCTTGTAGGTAGATTCGCATTTTTTTTCGATAATTGTCTAGAATTTTCTACGGCATCTATGGTTCTGGTGATGCGATCTGGACAAAATTTCGCAAGTACATACTTTGAATACATTATTCTTCATCTATGTGCCGAATTTCATTCCAATCCAATTATTATTTTCGAAATTATTGTATTATTTTGAACGGCCATATTAACGGAACTCCCAGTCTAATTTTGGACATTCATAAACTTGACCGCGAAATTCGAGATCCACACCTATCCGGAAAATTCCCCTAGGCCTTTCCGTTCGAAAGTTATAATTTTCTATGGTTCTGTTCATCCGATCTGGACCAAATTTTGCATGTAGCTCGAACATTCTCCATCTGAGTGAAAATTTTCATCCCGATCGAATCACTAGTTTCGACGTAATCATGAGAACAATATTTCGAACGGCCATATTTACGGAACCCCTGATGGAATTCTTTCCATTATCGAACTCAACTGTGGCATTCAGGAACTAAACCCACAATGAACATTCCGTTCTAAAGTTATCGTGCTTAAGGACGGACGGACGGACAGACTTGAATTTTCTGACGGATTCGTCATCAGTGAGTCGAACCTATTCGATTAAGACCATTTTCGACTCAAATTTCGGAAAAAACAGATATCGTGACGTAATGATATAGACCTTATGTTAGTAGATCGAGCGCTCCGAATAGGGTTTTTAAATTTGAAGTTTTCCCTTTTATGAATGTAGATAGATAGATCAGAAGGTTCATGAATATTTCTACATCCATTATCCATGCATACGAAGCCGCCTGCTGAAACATGCAATGCTAAGGAAAATATTGAATATGATAATACCTCATCTAAAATTGTGAAGAAAGAATAACACAAATTAATCCCCTCGTAAAAAATTTCTACTACCCATCTGACGTAATAGACTGCCTGAAAAATAACTGAAAATATCGTCTTCAATAATTTGAGTACCTCGTATGCCACTTGAAATAGAGTTTTGACAAATCCAGTCCTCGGTGTTGTTCTCTTGGGTGGTCCCTGGAAGGAAGAAAGGTTATATTTGTGAATAAAATAATCAGAAAATGATATAATGAAAGCTCCTTTATTCGGTCTCTCTAACGTAAGTCCTCGCTTATTTCCTAAGAATGATTTCGCACCCGTCGTAGAATAAGGAGACAATTCAAAAAAGGTCCATTTTGTGTTAGTAACGCCAGTAACGGTATTGAACTCAGGAAGTAACCCTTTTCTTACGTGCAATATCGGAAAAACTCTAGTTGGCCTCTCCGCCGCATAAGGAACTGTTCATGAAAAAATTACGAAAAGCACTGCCGTGAAGGCAGGAGCTTTTGAGCGCTCGTACATGCACCTTGTAGGCAGATTCGCATTTTCCAGTTTCAGAAATCAATTGAAGGAATTTTTGACTGCTGTCAAAAAAATTCTGAAACTTAGGCGAAACTCCAGACTTCATGTCAGTGCTTCAGCTGATCAATTTTTTTCCGATAATTCGCTAGAATTTTCCACGGTATCTATGGTCTTGGTGATGCGATCTGGACAAAATTTTGCACGTAGTTTGAATACATTATACCTGAGCTAGGTGCATAATTTCATTCCAATCCGATCGGTAGTTTCGAAACTATCAGGGAAAAAATATTTTGAACGGCCATATTTACGGAACCCCTAGTCTAATTTTGCTCATTGATGAACGTGACCGTGAAATTTGCGATCCAAACCGACCCTGAAAATTTCAAGTTCCTGGGCCTTTCCGTTCAAAAGTTAGAATTTTCTATGGTTTCTATGGTTCTGGTCATGCGATCTGGACAAAATATTGCTTCAATATATCATTCTCGATTAAAATACAAAATTTCATCTCGATCGAATCCGCAGTTTCGAATTTATCGAGAAAACAAAATTTCAAACGACCGTATTTACGGAACCCCTTGTATAATGTTGCTCATAGATGAAGGTGATCACGACATTCGAGATCCACACCTATCCTGAAAATTTCAAGTCCCTAGGCGTTTCCGTTCAAAAGTTACAATTTTCTATGGTTTCTATGGTTCTGGTCATGCGATCTGGACAAAATTTCACATGTAGCTTGAACACCTCATTTTCCATTTGAGTGCAAAATTTCATCTCGATCAAATCTGTAGTTTTCAAGTAATCAGGGAAACAAAACTTTGAACGGCCATATTTACGGAACCCCTGGTGGAGTTTGGCCCATTAACGAACTTAACCGAGGCATTTGGGATCTGAACCTACACTGAAAATTTCAGGTCTCTAGGTTGATCCGTTCGAGAGTTATCGTGCTTACGGACGGACGGCCGGACGGACGGACGGACGGACGGCCGGACGGCCGGACGGACGGACAGACTCGAATTTTCCGACGGATTCGTCATCAGTGAGTCGAACATAGTCGATTGAGACCATTTTCGGCTCAAAATTCGAAAAATACAGACATCGTGACGAAATGATATAGCCCTCGTGTAAGTTGTACGAGCGCTCAAAAAGGTAACATTTCGAATTTTTTGAGAAAACAGCAGAATATTCCACCACGACAGGTGAAAAATTGCATTAATTGAATATTGGATGGTAGAGTTATATTGTTCGAATGGATTGCTGCAGTAATTACGAATATTCCGCCTGTTAAATTGGGTAAGTACAAAATTGAGTAAGTACACAAAAGTATAGATCAAAAACTTCAAATACGATTTCCCAACAAGATCAATTTTTGAATTGTACCCTCATTCTACGGCGGGTGCGATTGGTCTAGCTAGAAAAAACATATCTTATGCATTCGTTCCGAATCCTATAACTCGTTACAATTTTCATTATTCTGATATTTTATTATAGAATCAAGAGAAGCAGCAGAGTACTCAAATGTCTGAAATTTGCGGATGATGTTTTCCATTGTTGAGTTTAAATGAAGAATGTAGACGCGCACTCTCAAATATATATTTATTATTGTGGTAACATCGACAGCCGAAAAGAGATCTTTTTCGAAAATCCATTTTTTGAGCGCTCGTACTACTTACACGAGGGCTATATCATTTCGTCACGATGTCTGTATTCAACGAATTTTGAGCTGAAAATGTGCCGTAAGCACGATAACTCTCGAACGGAACAACCTAGAGACTTGAAATTTTCAGTGTAGGTTCAGATCCCAAATGCCTCGGTTGAGTTCGTTAATGGGCCGAATTCCACCAGGGGTTCCGTGAATATGGCCGTTCAAAGTTTTGTTCCCCTGATTACTTGAAAACCACAGATTTGATTGAGATGAAGTTTTGCCCTCAAATGGAGAATGAGGTGTTCAAGCTACATGTGAAATTTTGTCCAGATCGCATGACCAGAACCATAGAAACCATAAAAAATTGTAACTTTTGAACGGAAACGCCTAGGGACTTGAAATTTTCAGGATAGGTGTGGATCTGAAATGTCGCGTTCACGTTCATCAATGAGCAGAATTATACTAGTGGTTCCGTAAATACGGTCGTTTGAAATTTTGGTTTCTCGATAATTTCGAAACTACGGATTCGATCGAGATGAAATTTTGTATTTTTTGTATATATAATGATATATTAAAACAATATTTTGTCCAGATCTCATGACCAGAACCATAGAAACCATAGAAAATTGTAACTTTCGAACGGAAAGGCCTAGGAACTTGAAATTCTCAGGGTGGGTTTGGATCGCGAATATCGCGGTCACGTTCATCAATAAGCAAAATTAGACTAGGGGTTCCGTAAATATGGCCGTTCAAAATATTTTTTTGCTGATAGTTCCGAAAATACTGAGCGGATTGGGATGAAATTTTGCACCTAGCTGAGTAATAATCTATTCAAACTACGTGCAAAAGTTTGTACAGATCGCGCTACCAAGACCATAGATACCGTAGAAAATTCTAGCGAATTATCGAAAAAAAATTGATCAGCTGATGCACTGACATGAAGTCTGGAGTTTCGCTTAAGTTTCGGAATTTTTTTGACAGCTGTCGAAAATTCCTTCAATTGATTCCTGAAACTGAAAAATGCGAATCTACCTACAAGGTGCATGTACGAGCGCTCAAAAGCTCCTGCCTTCACGGCAGTGCTTTTCGTAATTTTTTTAACTTTAATAGTCCAAAAAATTTTCAAAATATTTCTGTTTATGTCTGCAGGACTATAGACCTAGTTTTGAGAATTCATTCACAATGGAACATGTTATCAAATGGAAAATCGTGAAAAAATGTTGTACCTACCTACTTCTTTTGTAATATACTTATTTCTCAATTCATCTAATTAATTTGTATAATTTCCAAAGACACGATCCCTATGATGAAGTCGCGTTAACACTACTCTCATATTATCAAAACTTCCAAAATGAGGTCAGATAATAAACCGATAATTCATAAAACACTCGATTGCTCCTCTAAATATGTCGCTTTTCGAGAAATTCACCCAAGTATGTACTTATGTAGGTTACAAGAGGAATGTCATCGAATGTTTCTTATTCGAGTCTAATTTTGTTCTTCATTCGGAAAACTCCCCTAAAGCTAGGTGCAGTATAAATTTTTCTGAATATACAACTTTTAATGAAATTTGGAAAAAAATTCTCTCCCGTAAATATCCAATACTTCATCGAGAGATTATCTCACAGCAATCAAAATGATATCAAAGCATTCACAATCAACTCCCGATCCTAAATAAGCTTTTATGAAGTAACGAAGGTCTGGCGTTCACGGGCTCTAACGGCTCGCTCACACCAAAACCGTCATCGGCCGAATTTTGCTCGGGCGACGACGGCCGAACTCGGACGATCGAATCAAACACTTGTGAATGAAAGAGAGCGCGCACACCAACCCGACCGTCATCGTCCGATGACGCCCGACAACGGCCGATTGACTGTCGAATCCGAATTTGTTGGGATTTCTCGCCCGATATCGGCCGACGTCTATAGTGCAAATTGTGTTAATAATTCAAATTTTAATTCAATCGTGTTGTTATATTTTCAAACGAGTATGGATATTGAAAAAATAATTAGTTGTGTTCATAATAGACCAACCCTGTGGGATAAACACCCAAGAAATTATAATAATCTACATGTTTCGAAACGGTTATGGGCTGAAGTTGCATCCGCAACGCACGATGTCGGCACAAGTACACGGTTTCAGTGTGAGCACATACATATCCGAGTTACTCGTCCTGGCAGCTCTGTCCGCCATCGGCCGACAAAATCGGTTTTGGTGTGAGCGAGCCGTAAGGCGCTGGTCTCCTCGAACCGCTGCTCGCGACCTACGACGTGATGTGACGTCATACGGAAGGCTGTCGGTGTAACTTTTAAATTTCGCCAGCCCTGACTGAACGTCGCATGCGGCGGTCAGAGAGACCGTGCTCATGGTTTCCCCGGTTTCCCGAACATATAATTCGAAAATTGACGGAGGCGTCTCCGCGTCGGTCGTCCGTCGCGTTTCGAGGAGACCAGCGCCTCAGACTATATGCAGGTGATCCTAAATTGAAAAATTTAGAAAAGCATTGCCGTGAAGTCAGGAGCTTTTGACCGCTTTTTCATCCACCTTGTAGGTAGATCCGCATTCTCCAGTTTTAGAAACCAATTGGAAAGATTTTGACAGCTGTCAAAAAAAATTTCACACTGAGGCGGAAATCCAGATTTCACGCCAGTGCTTTAGGTGACCAATTTTTTTTTCGATAATTCGCTAGAATTTTCTACGGTATCTATGGTCTTGGTAATGCGATCTGGACAAAATTTCTCATGATTTTCTATTCAATAATTCGTTTGAATTTAAAATGGTTCTGGTTATGCGATCTGGATGAAATGTAGCTTGAATATATCATTCTCAATTTAAATACAAAATTTTCGTCAAATCCATAGTTTTAAAATTATCAAGAAAACTGAATTTCAAACGGCCATATTCACGGAACACCTAGACTAATTGTGCATGTATCTTGAACACGTAATTCTCCATCTGGGTGCGAAATTTCACTTCGACCGAATCAGTAGTTTCGAAGTAATCAGGAAAACAAAATTTCGAGCGGCCATATTTACGGAACCCCTGGGCGAATTTTGCCCGATAACGAACTTAACCGCGGCATTCGAGATTCGAACCTACCCTGAAAATTTCAAGTTCCACGGACAGACTCGAATTTTTTGACGGATTCGTCATCAGTGAGTCGAACATAGTCGTTCGAGACCATTTTCGGCCCAAAATTCGAAAAATACAGACATCGTGACGAAATGATATAGCCCTCGTGTAAATAGTACGAGCGCTCAAAAATTAAAACGAAAAGGGGTGATTACTTGTATGATATAAAGAATAAAACTCTAATAAACATAAGTCCGCAAACACTTCGTTTTCGAGATACAGGATGTTTGAAGTTTGAAGGGTGTTGAGTTTTTTCCTCATGGCATCTGCATTCTTCAAGATATTCATCTGACAATCTGACAAAGATATTGCAATTCGAAGTTCACAACAAATGACATGTCAATAGTCCTTGATCAACAGAAAGATATTTTTCCTCCTGAATCTTTTTGTCGTCACTGATACTTTTGAAAACTCCTCGATTTCGTGCAATTTTTTCGTACCTGCTACCGTTTTCCAGAAAAATGTTAAACAATTCTATAGAAGTCGTTCGGAAAATGAAAATAAAAAAAAAATCTTTAGGCTCTGGCATATTTGCATAAATTCATGGTTCCATAATTCGTTGTGACAGATCAAGTCCAACTCGTATGTTTTTGAGCGCTCGTACCACTTACACGAGGGCTATATCTTTGCGTCACGATGTCTGTATTTTTCGAATTTTGAGCCGAAAATGGTCTCAATCGACAGAGTTCGACTCACTGATGACGAATCCGTCTGGCCGTCTGTATACACGATAACTCTCGAATGGAACGACCAAGAAACTTGAAATTTTCAAAGTAGGTTTGAATCTCGAATGCCGCGGTTGAGTTCGTTATTGGGCAAAATTCGACCAGATTACTCACGAAATTACTGATTCGATCGAGGTAAAATTTTGCACCCAGATGGAGAATGACGTGTTCAAGCTACATGTAAATTTTGTCTAGATCGCATGACCAGAACCATAGGAACCATAGAAAATAATAACTTTGTAATGGAAAGGCTTAGGGCCTTGAAATTTTCAGGATAGGTGTGGATCTCGAATGTCGCGGTCACGTTTATCAATGAGAAAATTTAGACTAGGGGTTCCGTAAATATGGTCGTTTGAAATTTAGTTTTCTTGATTATTTCGAAACTACAGATTCGATCGCGACGAAATTTTGTATTTTAATGGATAATGATATATTCAAGCTACATTTTTTCAGATAGCAGGACCAGAACCATAGAACCCATGGAAAATTATAAATTTCGAAGGGAAAGGCCTAGGGAATTGAAACTTTCAGCATAGGTGTGGATCTCGAATGTCGCGGTCACGTTTATCAATGAGCAGAATAAGACTATTCCGTAAATAAGGTCGTTTGAAAATTAGTTTTCTTGATTATTTCAAAACTACGGATTCGATCGTGATGGAATTCTGTATTTTAATGGAGAATGATATATTCAAGCTACTTTTTCCCCAGATCGCATGACCAGAACCATAGAAACCATAGAAAATGATCACTTTCGAACGGAAAGGCCTAGGGACTTGAAATTTTTAGGGTATGTTCGGATCGCAAATTTCGCGGTCACGTTCATCAATGAGCAAAATTAGAGAAGGGGTTTCGTGAATATGGGTTTCCAAAATATTTTTTTACTGATAATTTCGAAACTACTCGTTGGATTGGAATGAAATGTTGCATATAAATAAAGAATTTGGTATTCGAACTACGTGGGAACTTTTGTCCAGATGGCATTACTGAGACCATAGAAACCTGAGAAAATTCTAGCGAATTATCGAAAAAAAAAATTGAGAGAAGCACTGCCGTGAAGGCAGAAGCTTTTGAGCGCTCGTACATGCACCTCGTAGGTAGATTCGCATTTTTCAGTTTTAGAAATCAATTGGAAAGATTTTGACAGCTGTCAAAAAAAAATTCAAACTAAGGCGAAAATCCAGACTTCACGTCAGTGCTTTAGGTGACCCATTTTTTTTTCAATAATTCGCTAGAATTTTCTGCGGTATCTATTGTCTTGGTAATGCGATCTGGACCAAATTTCCTACATAGTTTGAATACATTATTCTTCATCTATCTGCGCAATTTCATTCCAATCCAATAAGCAATTATCAGGAAAAAAATAGTTTGAACGGCTATATTCACGAAACCCCTAGTCTAATTTTGCTCATTGATGAACGTGACCGCACAATTCGCGATCCGAACCTATCCTGGAAAATCCAATTCCCTAGGCCTTTCCGTTCGGAAGTTATGATTTTCTATGGTTTCTATGGTTCTGATCATGCAATCTGGACAAAATTTAGCTCGAATATATTATTCTCATCTTAAATACAAATTTTCGTCACGATCAAATCTGTAGGTTTGAAATTATCAAGAAAACTGAATTTCGAACGACCATATTCACGGAACCCATAGTCTAATTTTGCTCATTGATGAACGTGATCACAACATTCGAGATCTACACCTATCCTAAAAATTTCAAGTCTCTAGGCCTTTCCGTTCGAAAGTTATAATTTTCTATGGTTTTTATGGTTCTAGTCATGCGAGCTGGACAAAATTTTGCATATAGCTTGAACCCATTCTCCATCTGAATACAAAATTTCACCTCGATCGAACCTGTAGTTTCGAAATAATCAGGAGAACAAAATTTCGAACGGCCATATTCACGGTACCCCTCGGCGAATATTGCCCGATAACGAACTTAACCGCGGCATTCGAGATTCAAACCTACCCTGAAAATTTCAAGTTTCTAGGACATTCCGTTCGAGAGTTATCGTATATACGGACAGACTCTCGACGAATTTGTCATCAGTTAATCGAACCTTGACGATTGAGACCATTTTCGGCTCAAAATTCGAAAAATAAAGACATCGTGACGAAATGATATAGCCCTCGTGTAAGTAGTACGAGCGCTCAAAAACACCTAAAGCACAGAGGTGAAGTCTGGAGTTTCACAAGTTCGAAAATTTTCGACAGCTGTCAAAATTCGCCAGAATTTTCCACGGTATCTACGGTCTTGGTGATGCGATCTGGACAAATTTTCGCACCTACTTTGAATACATTATTCTTCATCTATGTTAATTTCATTTCAATATCCAATCAGTAGTTTCGAAATTATCAGGAAAAAAATATTTCGAACGGCCATATTTACGGAACCCCTCTTCTTATTTTGCTCATTGATGAACGTGACTGCGACATTCGAGATTCACACATATCCTGAAAATTTCGAGTTCCTAGGACTTTTCGTTCCAAAGTTATAATTTTCTATGGTTTTTATGGTTCTGGTCATGCGATCTGGACAAAATGTATCTTGAATATATCATTCTCCATTCAAATAAAAAATTTCGTGACGATCGAATCCGTAGTGTTGAAATTATCAAGAAAACTAAGTTTCAAACGACCATATTTACGGAACCCCTGGTCTAATTTCGCTCATTACAGGGAGAATTGCAAGCAGGTCTTCAAAAGGTTAAGGTTACTGACTTTTCCATCAATTTTCATTCTCGAAAAATTACTGTACATCCACGGCAGCGGGAAGCATTATCGCTTGCAATCGGAGGTACTCGAGCATGACACCAGAAATAAATCCCTTATCCGAAAAGATTTTATGAGACTAAAAAAATCCCAGTCTAGTTCAGATTACTACGGAACGTCGTTGTACAACAGATTACCCTCCACGTTAAAGAAATTACCAGCTGCTAAATTCAAGAAGCAGATCCGGAAAAAAATTATTGGACAATGTTTTTTATTCGACAGATGAATTCAGTTCTTTTTGGAAGACATGAGATTACTCTGTATTTGTCTGGAACTTGTTTTGTCTATGCGATGTATACATTTATAATTTATATTGATTTTAAATTGTAAATATGCTTTTTAGCTGCCTTGCTTCCTTTTGAGCTTCAGTTGTGTTGTGATTTTGTGATTTATTTATTTATACATTGATGTTCTACCTGACTTCTTCCCCATCTGAGTGCAAAATTTTACCTCGATCGAATCAGTAATTTCGAAGTATTCTGGATAACAAAATTTCGAACGGCCATATTCACGGAACCCCTGGTCGAATTTTGCCCACTAAAGGACTCAACCGCGGCATTCGAGATTCGAACCTACCCTAAAAATTTTAAGTTTTTAGGTCGTTCCGTTCGAGAGTTATCGTGTATACGGCCGGACAGGCTCGAATTTTTCGACGGATTCCTCCTCATTTTGTCGAACCTTATCGATTGAGACCATTTTCGGCTCAAAATTCCAAAAAAGCAGACACGTGACAAAATGATATAGCCCTCGTGTAAGTAGAACGACTGCTCAAACATTTCAAATATCCGGTATCTCGAAAACAAAGCATTCGGCATGACAAGGTGAAAATCTCGTGAATTGGAAATCGGTCAGGTTTTCTTTAAACTTCTAATAGGCCAAATTACTTGAAGCAACTTGTATACGTGTATGATGTATGTTGGCATCTATATACATCTATATATTGTTGGAAACCGTATGGACATAGACCGAAAACTGAAAATTCAAACAAATTGAAATGAAAAAAATCACTGAAAAATCAGTTTTCCCAATAAATGTTAAGGTCATAAGATATAGAATATTTCAACTTCCATAATGAAATATTAAAAACCTTCTTGTTATCGAAATATACTTTAATTTACGCTAGAAATATTTTTCATTTTAGATGATCCATAAACTGATTGGTAATTGTCAATGGCTTTCAACCGTCATACCAGCAATTTCGTGATTCTGTGCCGAACGCGCATTGCGCAATCTTAAACGATTGAGATACTTCAATTTTTTCTCACCTTTGTTGTAGAACTTTGCATGTTCACAGTGATGCATGATGTGATCATCAGTAGGACAATCGATCGCAGCAGAAATTTTCCCAACATTATCTGAAAATGAGACAACAAATCATCCAAGAATGGCTCCTGTTATTTGATATCAGTTTATTATTTCCGATAATCAACCTCGGAAATAGTTGAAGAAAAAAATATTCTGAAATTTCGATAGTTAACATATCAAAGAAAGCAGGATAAAAAAAGTAGAGAAATGCTGTGAATTTTACACAAAGGTTTATCATTTCCATATCACTTCGTGTCATAAAATCTATCACTATCATTATTTCATAAAATATCTCGAAAAATGCTCAAAAATGGATTTATTTTTTTTTCCAAAATAAATTTCCGCCTTTCAGGGGATCGAATCGAATGACTCACCGCGTCTGCGCCCTTTGTTGTACTACACACGGCGAAAAGATGAAACGATGGAATCTTACCATATTACCATAATTCTGGTAAGATTCCATGTTTTTGAGCGCTCGTCCTACTTACACGAGGGCTATATCATTTCGTCAATCGACAAGGTTGGACTAATTGATGACGAATCCGTCGAAAAATTCGTGCCTGCCCGTCCGTCCTACACGATAACTCTCGAACAGAACGAACTAGACCGGCAATTTGGAGTCGTGGGTTCAAATCCCGCCCGCGGAAGTATTTTTTGCGGAATTCATTCAACATCTTTCTGTCTGAAATGCCACGAAAATATTTGTAGTGATATATCATGTGGGGTTGAGTTGAATAGCTTTTCTAGACTTCGCTCTGGATGTCAAGATTGGTGACTTTCCTGCCAGGTGCGTGTTACTTCGGGGCTAGACGCCCTCGCTATCACGGGAGTATGCCAAAACCAAACTGACCAAACTCTCAAAAAACATGAACAAAACAGACAAAATGACGAGTTTGGCGTTGAACAGCTGTCAGGGCTTTAAGCCCTGACGTTCCGGTACTGGAACTTCGGTCAAACTTCGGTTGCGCCCCAGACAGTAGCTGGAAATACCACTAATTGTTCGTCTTCATTTCTGAATAGGGACGTTATTTATTTATTCGCGCTTGTTGTTTCTATGAACAAGAGTGTTATCATTTGGTCCAAATGTCTGTAGTTTTAATATTGAGCCAAGAATAAACACGATAACTTCCGAAAAAAAAGGTGCAGAGTTCTGAAATTTTCAGGGCAAGTTTGACGTCTGAATGGACAAAATACGCCAAAGGGTTCCGAACCGGAGCAATGAAATCGGCCCACCTTAAATTTGACACAATTTCAAACATGGATATCTCGCGAGCCGCTAGTCGGATTTTGATGTTCTCGTACTACTTACACGAGGGCTATATCATTTCGTCACGATGTCTGTATTTTTCGAATTTTGAGCCGAAAATGGTCCTAATCGATGAGGTTTGACTGACTGATGACAAATCCGTCGAAAAATTCGAGTCTGTCCGGCCGGCCGTCAGTCCGTATACACGATAACTCTCGAACAGAACGACCTAAATAAAACTTGAAATTTTCAGGCCTTCAGGGTAGGTTCGAATCTCGAAATCACGTTTATGAATGAGCAAAATTGGACTAGGGGTTCCGTAAATATGACCGTTCAAAAAATTTTTTTCCTGATCATTTCAAAACTACGGATTTGATCGTGACGAAATTTTGTAGTTTAAAGGAGAAAGATATATTCAAGCTACATTTTCTCCAGATTGCATGACCAGAACC
This sequence comes from Aphidecta obliterata, assembly GCA_963966015.1. Classification (NCBI taxonomy): domain Eukaryota; kingdom Metazoa; phylum Arthropoda; class Insecta; order Coleoptera; family Coccinellidae; genus Aphidecta; species Aphidecta obliterata. The sequence continues at coordinate 13,551,249 of OZ014429.1, read as the reverse complement.
ATAGAAACTATCGAAAATTATAACTTTCGAACGGAGAGGCCTAGGGACTTGAAATTTTCAGGATAGGTTCGGATCACGACTTTCGCGGTCATGTTCATCAATGAGCAAGATTAGACAGATGTTCAGTAAATATGGCCGTTCAAAATATTTTTTTCCTGGTAATTTCAGAACTACCCATTGGATTGGAATGAAATTTCGCAAATAGATAAAGAATAATGTATTCAACATGGGAAATTGCGTCCAGATCGCATACCAACACCTTAGATACCGTAGAAAATTCTAGCGAATTATCGAAAAAAAATTTGTCACCTAACGCAATGACGTGAAGTCTGGATTTTCGCCCTAGTTTGAAATTTTTTTTGACAGCTGTCAAAAATGTTTCCAATTTGTTTTCTAAAACTGGAAAATGCGAATCTACCTACAAGGTGGATGAACGAGCGCGAAAAAGCTCCTCACTTCATGGCAGTGCTTTTCATCATTTTTTTAATTTTAGGTTGAATCGTTGATGATAATGTTATCTTAAAATACTTTCGTCCACATTTTATTTTCATTATATACGGGGTGCAAGATTAATAAGAAAAATTTTTCTTCAACTATGGCACACCCTGCGGATAAAAGGAGCCGCAGCAACGAAAGTCCCATCTTTTCTGGTTATTTTGTTGTTTTAATCATGTGTTTATCTCTGTTATTACTGCTTGGACGGAAACTTTCAAACAAACTTACAAAAAGTACACATTCTTCGAGAATTGTCAGAGACTACATTGCAGCAGTGGATTTTCGAGCTTTGGTGTGGCCACCGTGCTGTCCTGACCTAAACCCCATTGAGAATTTGTGGGATGAACTAAAACGAAGAGAAGGAGCCAGAGTTCCTTTTCCAGAGTCGATCCCGGAGCTTTGTGTTGCAGTAGAGGAAGAAAAATTTGGGTTTATGTTAAAGATTATTAAATGGTTTTTTGAACACAACTCTTCTTCGATCTGGAGGATGGTTTCTTACAGAAGCAATCAAAGTCGAAAAGTATGATTTCTCTGGATTGTTTTCTGGGCTTCCAAGACATCAGCTCAGAGTTTGATACACTGTACCTTCCCTGATAATAGAGATAAATACATGATTAAAGAAACAAAACGACCAGAACTCAGAACAGATGGTACTTCAGTCCGATTCCATTTGTATTTGTTGCTGCGGTTCCTTTTATCCACGGGGTGTGTCAAAGTTGATGAATAAATCTTCTTTTCAATCTTGCACCCCGTATATACTGAAATTCAATTGCAAACAAGAGTATCTTAACAAAACATTACCACTGACTGTTAACCTATAATTTAAAGAAAAGATCATCGAAATCCGACAAGTGGTTTCCGAGAAATACTTATTTGAAATTGTGTCAAATTTTAGGTGGGCCGATTTCATTGCACCGAAGTGTATGGTCATCTGACTTTTTTCTCAATAATTTGAAAAATACCGACTCGATCGAATTGAAACTTTGCAGTTATGTATTTGTAAAAGAACGACACGAAGGTTTATGTGAAATTCATATGAGAATCGTATTACTAGAAAAATTTGAAAAAAATAAGTCGCCGTATCATGCTGATTTTGTGTCTACATATGGGGCATCGATTGAATGAATTACATATACAGGGTGTCCGGGAAAATGTGGGAAATTTTTCGGATTCAGATAAAACTTAAAAAAATAAGGTGATAAGTTCCCATAACTTTTTTTTTCTATCGGTCCTCCCTACGGAGATACGACCTCCTTAATGACGCCACTGAAAATTCATTTTACTGAAATAAATTTCAAACTACTTGATATAATTCAATGAAAATTTGATATGATAAACAATAGTACGGACCTCTGAAAATACAGCCCTTAAATTTAAATTAGCTCGTTTAGTTTACCGGGGGCGGACTAGGTTGTACGTTTTAATGCTTACATTTTTAAAACCCTGTATGATAAGGAGTTAAAGAAAACAAATTTGGATACCTTGAATATTAAGCTAAAGAAAAGGTACTCCTGTTCATTGTCGATAAAATAAACCGTATTCGAAGAACAAAATAATAAGAAAAGTAATTTTTTTATTTGTATTCAAAAGAACCATGAATTCTAATTTTTTTTTGTCTGCAACAAAGTGTGATACGAAAGTTATTCAAGAAACAAAAAAGTGTACGTTATTGAATAAGACAAAATTACATAGATTCTTAACAATGCAGTTTTGGCCCAAAAAAAAGCCTCAACAAAAATAATTTTTCAGAAATGTACTCTCACTAAAGCTTTCAACGATTCAATCTAAAAACGCTAATTAGAAATAATCAATTAAAAACTTCAAAAGTGGATTCAAGAAATTTTGTCGGATTCAATAACATAAACTAAAACTTTTTTGTTCCTTGAATAACTTTCGTATCACACTTTGTTGCAAGCAAAAAAAAATAGAATTCATGTTTCTTTTTAAGAGAAATGAAAAAGTTACTTCTTTTATCATTTTGTTATTCGAAAACGGTTCATTTTATCGACAATGAACAAGAGTACCTTTTCTTTAGCCTAATGTTCAAGATATCCAAATTTTTTTTTTTTAACTCCTTTTTATACAGGGTGTTGAATTTCCCGGACACCCTGTATATATATATATCGATACATTTTTGCCAAAGTATCGTAAGCCGCAACGTACTACGTTGTGGCTTACGATAATTTGGCAAAAATGTATCGATATATTCAGCTTTATAGCTCTTCCAAGAAAAACTAAATGGCTTTTATGAAAATGAAATAGCATTGTTCCACTGACGGCCACTTTAGTTCACAGAATTTGTTTCCAGAATTTCACTTGAAATTTGTCAAAATCTGACATCCCGAATAAAAATATCGTGAAATATACTGATTGAGGTGGAAATTGGTTGGATACGATTATATACGTCTCCTTTCAATAATTTCGGAGTATTTTCCTGTATTTTCAATCATTTCGGAGTAGGTACTCGGATGGGTGACCGCTCTAGCGATGAATCTACCCAAGCACGCAAAAGCTCCTGGCTTCACCAACACCAACACCACCGACCCAACTTGAAGAACAAGTTGGTAAAACATTATTTCATTAATTTATTAATATGTCAAAAAATAAAATTATCATGATTGCTTTGATTAAATTCATCGATGTTCTCCTGATGAAATATTGCATATTTTTTGGATGTCATCGTCAAACAGTTTGGACACATATTCCTGCCTCCTGTCTTTTCTCCAGTTGTTCTTCCATCTCAAGAATCCTGTTGTCATTTTCATCTTCAAGACTTCAGGTAGACTGGGAACATTTGAAGATAAAGTTTCAAGGATGGTTTTCGCGGATGCCAAAATACTTTGACCATGGAGTGGACTCCACTAGGCTTAGCGATAAGATGATAGCTCTCGTAAGTGAGCAGTTCTGATCGGTGTTTCATACCTATGGTTATACGTTATACGTGTTATAAGAAGAAAGAAAGTCTTGTAAATAACACCTTAATTGTTATTCAATAATACTCGCTGCACTTATTTTTGCATAGTAATCGGTTGATTCTCATTATTTCGAATAAATCTATTTCACCTGCGTTAATAACTGATGGATATACATATTTATATGAGAAGGCAGTACTACTGATTTTGAAAATTTCTAATGAATCAAATTCGAAAGCTATAACTTTTATCTCCGAGAAAGAGATTATTATTTTCAATGATAAATCTTTGGTATCGTTAAAGGAAACAATAAGAAAAAAAGAAGAAAAGAACCTAGAACGCCCTAGAATAATGAAATTAATCGATATGAAAATTCGTATTGTTATGAAGTTACCTACCCATCGCGAAGGTCTGTCAAGAATAGTTCATAAGTTATGGTGTTTCACCATTTTACAAGTTGAGATATATTGTCACACTTAAATTCATGAAATGAAATGCTGTGTAAAATTGGCAGTTTTTTCTTTGAGGGAGAAGAATTTCATAAACATTTTTGTTCCATTGTCAGAGGTCCTAGTGGCACCATCCTTACGAAATTTGACATGAAAACCTTCGTGTCGTTATCTTTCAACGAACTATAAAGGAATTTCCACAATAACCATGTGTGGGCTGACGAAAGTCCACATGAGATTTGTGAAGATCGGTTTCAACATCAGTTCTCGTTGAACGTTTGGGTTGGAATTGTGGGTGACTGGCTAATTGGACCGGTATTTCTACCAGGAAGACTTACTACCGTAACTTTTTGGAACAAAAGCTACTTCACTTTCTTGGCTACAAGACAGGCAATGTGGTTTATGCATGATGGTGCACCAACTCATTTTAGTGTAGTTGGTCCAGAGTTTTTGACAGCAACATACTGAGATCGCTGAATTGGTCGAGGTGGAACTCACGTATGGCCTGCTCGATCCCCGCACTTAAACCCCCTGGATTATTTTCTATGGGGTTATCTGAAGTCATTAGTTTATACTAAGCCCGTGGAAGATGTGGACGATTTAAGAGATCGGATAATTGCTGGGTGTAACTCAATAAGAAACGGTGTTTTTGTGGTGTCGCTTTTGAAAGAGTTCGGCAGTCTATGAGGAGAAGATTGGATGGTTGCATCCGAGCTGGAGGTAGCCATTTTCAAAAATCGTTGTAGGTTAAGAAAGGTTATATGTAATTTTTAGTAATAAATTGTAATTTGTTGGAAATTTGTTTCGTCCTATATCTTCGCAACAACGCGCTTTTTCGGGAATAATCAAAGGATAAAATATCCTTAAAATAGTCTAAGGAATAACCTCTTTAATTTTGCCGCATGTTTACCTAACAACCTTTTGTATGCGGATCAACGAAATCTTAATATCGGTACATCACTGTTTCTGTTTCTTGAATGCAAAATCATGTTTTTCACAGTTGGAATATTTGAGTGCTGCCAAATATTTTTGAAAAAAAAAATGTTTTTAACCTTGAGTATATATTCAAAGTTGATGCAATCTGATTTAATTCTGAATTAGGGTTCCTATAAATCCGTGAGCATGAAAAATACAGACAAATTCGAATTTATTCATCCTAAATAGAGAATTCAATTACCCATATTCGTTTGCGTCTAAATCATCTTTAATTATATCAGTCCTTAGGTCGTTTTTTGATAATATTTCGATAGTTAATTCAAATATATTTGATTACTCACTCTCTAGAATATCTCGTTCATATCTCATTGCGTAGTTTTTGTTTAATTAGCTCCGAAATTATCTTCACATTCTGGTTACCGCACACACGAATTTTATGCTTTCTTTCTATCCACACAAACAAGAGTTCGACACCGTACTAAGTTGAATAAACCAGAGCTATCAGTGTAACATTGCCGTAACACTCTCACTTCTTCAGTTATGCGATTGAATAATACTCAATAATTTAACTAACCTAAAAAGGATACGGTGTCATAACCGTTGAAGGAGGAATTAACGGACTTGCTCAATAATCAGGGAATTTCTGGGGTCTAGAATGTCGATATCACTTAATTGATATTGTTGAACATGTAGGATCACTGGAATATCCGTCGTAGCTGATTAAAAAAAAAGAAGTGCTGATTTTCACGTAACTTATATTATCGTTATATTTTTCTGTACTCCAGAAAAATATCAGAATGAATTGAAATATTCGAACACAATTGTCATTAAACGAATTCTCTAAATATAGTAGACTGAAAAAATAGAAAAACATGGTTCAAAGATCGAAACGGGGACTTCCAAGTAGGTAAATTTATACAATTTTTTTGCGCGCTCCTTTCGGTGAACAAGAAAGTTATAATTTCGTCAAAATTTCTGTAATTTCAGAAAAAAAGCAAAAAAGATTTTGAAAATGTTGTCCATTATTTTCAAAATCTTTCATAGTAAAAAATGTTTCATTATTTTCATATTCGTATATTCGTATGAAACAATTTTTACTATGAAAGATTTTGAAAATAATGGACAACATTTTCAAAATCTTTTTTGCAAGGGTTGCAATGAAACATGAAAATAATGAAACATTTTTGAGCGCTCGTAATACTTACACGAGGGCTATATCATTTCGTCACGATGTCTGTGTTTTTCGAATTTTGAGCCGAAAATGGTCTCAATCGACTATGTTCGACTCACTGATGACGAATCCGTCGGAAAATTCGATCTGTCCGTCCGTCCGTCCGGCCGTCCGGCCGTAAGCACGATAACTCTCGAACGGATCAACCTAGAGACTTGAAATTTTCAGTGTGGGTTCAGTTCCCGAATGCCTCGGTTGAGTTCCTTAATGGGCCAAATTCCACCAGGGGTTCCGTGAATATGGCCGTTCAAAGTTTTGTTCCCCTGGTTACTTGAAAAATACAGATTTGATCGAGATGAAATTTTGCACTCGAAGGGAAAATGAGGTGTTCAAGCTACATGTGAAATTTTGTCCAGATCGCATGACCAGAACCATAGAAACCATAGAAAATTGTACTTTTGAACGGAAACGCCTAGGGACTTGAAACTTTCAGGATAGGTGTGGATCTCGAATGTCGTGATCACGTTCATCTATGAGCAAAATTATACTAGGGGTTCCGTGAATATGGTCATTCGAAATTTAGTTTTCTTGATAATTTCAAAACTACAGATTCGATCGGGATGAAATTTTGTATTTTAATCGAGAATGATATATCAAATCAATATTTTGTCCAGATCGCATGACCAGAACCATAGAAAATTGTAACTTTTGAACGGAACGGCCTAGGAACTTGAAATTTTTAGGGTGGGTTTGGATCGCGACTATGGCGGTCACGTTTACAATGAGCAAAATTAGACTAGGGGTTCCGTAAATTTTTACTGATAGTTCCGAAACTACTGATTGGATTGGAATGAAATTTTGCACCTAGCTGAGGAATAATGTAATTTTGTCCAGATCGCATCCCCAAGACCATAGATACCGTAGAAAATTCTAGCGAATTATCGAAAAAAAATTGGTCAGCTGAAGCACTGGCATGAAGTCTGGAGTTTTGCCTTAGTTTCAGAATTTTTTTGACAGCTGTTTAAAATTCGTTCTATTGATTTCTGAAACTGGAAAATGCGAATCTACCTACAAGGTGGATGTACGAGCGCTCAAAAGCTCCTGACTTCACGGCAGTGCTTTTCGTAATTTTTTACTATAAAAGATTTTGAAAATGTTGTTTTCAAAATCTTTTATAGTAAAAAATGTTCCATTATTTTCATATTCATATTTTCGTATGAAACATTTTTCATCATAAAAAATTTTGAAAATAATGGACAACATTTTCAACATCTTTTATAGTAAAAAATTTTTCATTATTTTCATGTTTCATTGCAACTCTGCTATCGTAACTACCAGTTCTTCTCTTTTTTTTTCGGAAGTACATACCAACTAAAAAGTTCAAGTGTATGGCATCACTCAACCCCCTTCTCATTTGAAATTTTGGAGATGGCTGTCATCACGTTGACAGGGTTGATACAAATTGATTGCAACCAACCCTATAAAATTTCCTACGAACCAAAGTTTACCTCTCTTTGATTCAGCATGTAGGCCGAGGAATTGAGGGTGGTACCTTTCCAAATTGACACACCGTTTGTTGAATTCTGGAGTTACAAGATCGGTAGTAAATAATTTAACGCAGTTAAATTCCAAATTTTCCGGAAATACTACTGTTGTGTTTTTCCCATTCAGTTTCTTGATGCTTCATAGCCCAAAACTTGCAATGTTAGAATTCCATAGATAGGATGGAATTCATCTCTTCCTCGGACGATCCCAGAGCCTTATTAGTGATAATAATAGATTTTATGATAGATTAGGATTGAAACAAATATTATTTATCAATAGGAAATGGCAATGGCGATTCTATATCAATAACAAAATAATTGTTGTATCAGTAGAGTATTGAATTGTCAAGTTGAAATTCAATTCAATTAATTCAAATAAATGCGAAGCAGTTCTACTCTAGGTAGAACTGCTTCGCATAACAATGTCTTTCGAAGTCATCAATAGATAACCCAAGAGTAGTCTAATGAGAATGCTTCATATCGAGGACTTTTAGCAATAGGAAATGCACCTTATATGATATGTCGCAAATAGATCGAAGTTTCATTTCATATCATTTGATAGGTTCTATTCACTAAGTAGGAACTTCCAAAAGGATTCGAAACAGTTCAAATAATGGCAAAATTTATCATTATTAAATCAAAATTCGTTTTTTCCAATTAGTATTATTATGTGAAAGATGGTTTCACTCAAGAAACATTTTTGGATGAACTCTCGTATGCCACTTGTACTCTTGGCCTTCGAATACTCTCGTTATGTATTATGACCTTGATAAAGGTTTTTTATTTCCTCTATATTCCAATATAAAAAAATTGTCCGTATTCAGTAAGTCAACCTAGTACCACCACCCATTTTACCACTTCATCTTATTTTTGAATATTTTTCGAAATTTTCCCCCTCACTCACGAACAATTAGGAATAGAGCATTGCGGTGGAAATATTCGATTATGTAACACTATCGGATGATTTCCTTAAAAGGACATTTCATTCTTTTTGAGCGCTCGTACTACTTACACGAGGGCTATATCATTTCGTCAAAATGTCTGTATTTTTCGAATTTTGAGTGGAAAATGGTCTCAATCGACATAGTTCCACTCACTGATGACGAATCTGTCGAAAAATTCGAGTCCAGGCGTCCGTCCGCTTGCATGATCAGAACCATAGAAACCAAAGAAAATTATAACTTTCGAACGGAAAGGCCTAGGGACTTGAAATTTTCAGGACAGGTGTGGATCTCGAATGTTGCGGTCACGTTTATCAATGAGCAAAATTAGACCAGGGGTTCCGTAAATATGGTCGTTTGAAATTCAGTTTTCTTGATAATTTCGAAACTATTTGATCGTGACGAAATTCTGTATTTAAATAGAGAATGATACATTTGAGCTACATTTTTTCTAGATCCCATGACCAGAACCATAGAAACTTATAACTTTCGAACGGAAAGGCCTCGGGACTTGAAATTTTCAGGATAGGTGTGGATCTCGAATGATGCGGTCACGTTCTTCAATTGGCAGATTTAGACTAGGGGTTCCGTGAATATGTTCGTTTGAAATTCAGTTTTCTTGATAATTCTACGGATTCGATCGTGACAAAATTTTGTATTTCAATGAAGAATGATATATTCAAGCTACATTTTACCATATCGCATGACTAGAACCATAGAAACCATAACTTCCGAACGGAAAGGCCTAAGAACTTATAATTTTCAGGGTAGGTTCCGATCGCGAATTTCGCGTTCACGTTCATCAATGAGCAAAATTAGACTAGGGGTTCCGTAAATATGGCCGTTCAAAATATTGTTTTCCTGATAATTTCGAAACTTCTCATTGGATTGGAATTGAATTTCGCACATAGATGAAGAATAATGTATTCAAACTACGTGGTATTTTTATCCACATCGCATTACCAGGACCATAGATACCGTAGAAAATTCTAGCGAATTATCGAAAAAAAATTGGTCACCTAAAGCACTGACGTGAAGTGTGGATTTTCGCCTTAGTTTGAAATTTTTTTTGACAGCTGTCAAAATCTTTCCAATTGGTTTTTAAAACTGGAGAATGCGAATCCACCTGCAAGGTGGATGAACAAGCGCTCAAAAGCTCCTGACTTCACGGCAGTGCTTTTCGTCATTTTTGTGCATTTTTTGTTGTTGCTTTGATTAGTATTTCGGCACTTACCCTTTGCTTAAGAATTATTGTAAACGGAGAAAATCCCGAATATTTCAAATGGAGGATTTTTATACTTTTTGTATTTTAACCATAAATTTCTTGGGTACTAAATGAACCTCATAATACCCTCCAGGTCTCAACACCAATCTTGACCCTCTTCATGTAATAAAAATAAGTTTTTTTCCAATTTCAGTATGATATTGTCGTATATGAATAGAGAAATAACTCAATATTATCTCAAGAAATATACTCAGTGATATGGAAATCACAACACCAAGAAGAGGAAGATACACATTTTTTGACCAAACTTGGCGGAAATGTGGTTTGAATCCTCAGGGCGGCAAAGAAATTTTCTGACCTGAAGTACGGTTCCACCATTCACTGTTGGGTAAATAATTAACAGTGCTGTGCCAGAGGTGGCGTAAGGACACAGTAACAAAGCCTACACAGAACACAACTGGGTCTCCTAACTCGCACAAGCTCAGAGCTTATGAAGGGTCTCACAAAGACCTAGGAGAGTCAGGATATAAACATAAACCTAATTTACCCAAAATTGTATCTATGTGGATCAAGTTATAATGACTCATTAGAGAGTTTTTTCAGTTTGTTTTCTAACAGTATCATCAGATGTATGTTTTGCGAGTTTTTTTTCAGTTCTGAATTATTTTCGCTTCAGATCTTTATTAGGGAGTGTGATCATGACATGAGTGCGTCAACTAGGAAATAACTATCAACTGATCGATTTCTGCGAAGGTCTAAATCTTGATTTGCGCGAATGTGGTTTTTGATTCGAAGAAAAAGCAAATCGCCGTTCACTATCGGAAATACTGGAGAGGTTCAGGAACATCGCAGATGAGGATGTTTTATAATTCCGGAGTGCACTGGGTTCAATCCCCAGTGGAACTCGAATATTTCTTAGAAAATAAATAAAAAAATTCTGGAATGTTTTGAGTCATTTGGTGAAATATAGATGGACGAAAATAACGAATGTGGAAATAATATACTTTTTTATCTAATTTGCAGTGTTTTTGCATTATATATAAGTTCTCACCTCGAAATGTTAACTGAGGAAATTTCAGGGGATGTTGTACATTCTATCTGTACGATTTCGATCTAAAGAACCAAATGAAATTGAATTGAATGTAGGTACCTAATATGGACTTCAAAACGTAATGTCAACAAAATCTTTCGAGCTCAAATACGAAATTAGGGCATTCATAATATAGAATCACTAGAATAATACCTTTTTTTGAATTATATACTCCAGTCGGTGGTATTTATCAGGTGAAGAAAAAACAAAATTATTATATCAACTTTACATGAATATCTGATAATTTCTTGAAGTATATCCTCCGAATAATGTAGAAAAAGTATCACTTACCTCAAAAAAAGGTAGACAGCAAAATATATCAATCACAAACCCTACAGACAATAAAACTGCTGAGTTATAACCTCAAGTTCCTTTCTAAAATGCACTAATTACAATTATATGGAATGTAATTGATGACCAGTTTCTGCAAAATACCGTGAACTATTTGTCACAATGCACTTCAAGGGAATCGATTATTTGTCACTCACCTTATTCACCCATTCAACGAAGAAGTTACCAAAGAAATGTCTCGTATGATCTTTTAGTGCGTTTAGAGAAAACTAAAAAAATGTGAATTTTGAGTCAAGGCTGATTGAGTAACGTTCTTACGTAAAGGAAGCGAGCAAACGATGTTGAAAAAGGTTCAACGTCGGAGAGAAATGAATGAATTATTATGGCAGATATTGAGGAAATCCAAAGCAGTCCACTTCTTCGTTTCGTCAGTTCTGAGGATTTATAAAATAACTAGAAGGAAACTCCGATGACCTATTATTGGGAAGTACATAAATAGGCAGAACCCTTCCTATGATTAATAAGGGAATTTACGCAAGCACCAATGCACCTCTTCTTCGTTTCCATATTCGAAGGAATGATAGCGATTATTCTTTAATTGCGAACTTTGAATACTTCCTATATTAAAAAGGTGTTGTGTACTCCTGAACTTATTTTAATTCCCTATTATAAGGGAGAATAGGACCTTCTCTAATGGAATGGGAAATGAATTTCAAAAATAGAGGGTGTTTCATTGGTAAATGTACATACTGAGGTAGGGCTATCCTAGACGAGTCCAAAAAACTCATATATGATAGCCGAGATACAGGTGATCTATGTATTCGTCAATATTTTCAATTGCTTATAACTTTTGAACCATCCGGTATAATCAATTGATATTTGAAAACACACTTCCATGAGTGAAACGATTCATCTTTGAACTGATCACAAAATCCAGGTCCGAATTAGAAAAATATGGTACTTTTCGCAAGCTGAGATTCAACACCCTGTGTGAAGGAATGTTGGAATTTGATTGGAATGTTTGGCAAGAGCAGAAATTTTTCGATGGGAATCAGTAGATTTCATTGTCCCGCAGGATATTTGACCCATCAAAATTTTTGTCGAAAAATTTAATTCGATAGTGAAATTACACTCACTTCACAAAAACGTCGTACATCGAGATTGAATTCGAAAAATTGGCTGTTGGATTGATGTAAAATTTGTATTTTTTGAGCGCTCGTACTACTTACACGAGGGCTATATCATTTCGTCACGATGTCTGTATTTTTCGAATTTTGAGCCGAAAACGGTCTCAAACGACTATGTTCGACTCACTGATGACGAATCCGTCAAAAAATTCGAGTCTGTCCGTCCGGCCGTCCGTATACACGATAACTCTCGAACGGAATGTCCTAGAAACTTGAAAATTTCAGGGTAGGTTCCAATCTCAAATGCCGCGGTTGAGTTCGTTAATGGGCCAAATTCCACTAGGGGTTCCGTAAATATGGCCGCTCGAAATTTTGTTGTCCTGATTACTTCGAAACTACAGATTCGATCAAAGTGAAATTCTGCAAGTAGATGGAAAATGACGTGTTGAAGCTACTTGCGAAATTTTGCCAGATCGCATGACAGGAAATTTTCAGAATAGGTGTGAATCTCGAATGTCGTGTTAAAGTTCACTTCGAGCAAAATTAGACTAAGGGTTCCGTAAATATGGTCGTTTGAAATTTAGTTTTCTTGATAATTTCAAAACTACTGATTCGATCGTGACGAAATTTTGTATTTTAATGGAGAATGATATATTCAAGCTACATTTTTCCCATATCGTATGACTAGAACCATAGAAACCATAGAAATTTATATCTTTCGAACGGAAAGGCCTAGGGACTTGAAATTTTTTGGGTAGGTTCGGATGGCGAATTTTGCGATCACGTTCATCAATGAGCAGCATTAGCAAAGCCGTATCTAGGTACTATTGCGCCTGCGGCAATATATTAGACAGCGCTCCCCGTCTGCGTAGATTTTTTTTCATCCATCATATTATCTTTTAGTATTTTTTTTTCATAATGCTAGTCATATATTTCCGTGAGAGTTTCAAAACCATACACATTTTTTTGGAAAACTTTTTTTATTAAAAACATTGAAATACACATTTCAAATCAAATGCATAAAAATAAAACAAATTCTGAAAAAACAAAATGAAATATTCATATTTATGTAACGAATACGAACATTTATTTTAAAAAATATAAATTCTTCAACTTAAAATTTGAAAATACATACTGCAAACGTAAAATAAAAATTTTTTGGTAAGTTGACTAGAAAACAATAATCGATAATCACAATCTCTGCAAAAAAAACCGCAAACTTAGCATACAAATACTATTTTATTACTATTTGAAACACGTACTAATAGGTTTGTACAGGGCACGATGTTACAATATTCAAGAAGTCCATCCGTTAAGTATTAAAAAATCACTAGAATAATCTTTGCCAGATGAGATTGGAGGTTCAATGAAAACTATGAAAAGTAACACTAAAATTTGAGTTTTATTAGATTTCAAAAAAAGACGCTCTGGGAAGTGAGAACCCAAGTTTTCCGCAATGAACCGAACATATTTCTTCTTGAATTGAAAGGAACAATATCATTATGTTAAAATACGAATTATTGAATATATCCGATGCCAGAATAATGTCATAAAAAGAACAAATACCTAGTACAACTCACCTTCAATAGCACAATTTATAATGCTCGAATCCAAAAGTACAATGGCACAAAGAAGTCAGAATATAAAAAAAACTCAAAACTTATAACACTTCAAATCTGGATACACACTAAACGAACATTGAAATTTAAATTTTTTGCTCTTCCCTCAACAATTGGAAGAAATCAATATTTATGTAGAATAGAATGAGATTCCCCAATTTTTCTCCCACTTCTTGAGCTCAAAACTCTGATTGGTGAATTTTTGACAATACAATCGTTTTTAAAATACCACAGATGTGGCCTAAAAATCTAAACAAATCGATCATAATGAACCATCATCATCAAAGAAGCCGAACTTCAAAACAAGCTGGATGCGATAAAGGATGTAGTGTAAGCAACTTATAAAAGGGCTGTGCTTGGAATCGCATGACGATATTGCCGATTGTAATATTTATGATCAGAGTGCGGCATCTTTTTATAACAATTGGACCATATTTCCCGTATTTCTGATCTTATTGTATTCTCATTCTGTACTTTGAATATCAATGTTTCGAAATGTTGTGATCGAATTACTTACGTAACCGTGTTGTCACCTTTGAAATATTTTTTATTGCTTGGCGTTTCTATTTTTTTATTTTTGATTTTTTTTGGCGCCCCTTCGGACCTTGCGCCCGTGGCAAGTGCCACCCTTGCCACGCCCTAGATACGGCCCTGAGCATTAGACTAGGGGTTCCGTAAATATAGCCGTTCAAAATATTTTTTTCTTGATAATTCCGAAACTACTCATTGTATTTGAATTAAACGTCGCATATAGGTGAAGAATAATGTATTCAAACTACGTGGGAAATTTTGTCCAGATCGCATTACTAAGACCATAGATACCGTAGAAAATTCTAGCGAATTATCGCTTGGTCACCTAAAGCACTGACGATAAGTCTGGATTTTCGCCTTATTTTGAAATTTTTTTTGACATCTGTCAAAATCTTTCCAATTTGTTACTAAAACTGGAGAATGCGAGGGCCGTCATTCCTCGCGAGGGTCCTGGTCCGATAAATATTATATGAGTTCCCTTTTTAAAGGGGGCGTCTGCTTGGATGTTTTCCTCGATACCCCGGTGAGCAGATGCCCTAACTTAATTAAGCTTATTACCCTCTGCCTGCGGTATGAGAGAATTTTCACAGTTCCTAATGGCTTTTGACTTTCATTCGCGGACCTCTAAGTGCCGCAGAGACACCTGGCTGTTTGTGACAATGCAAATTGTTGTTCCGCTATACTGCCCTAATAGGCAGACCTAGGCACACCTTTCCATTGCCAGGCTTCCAGTCTGAAGGGTTGAGAGTGGCTTCTTTAAAGGCAGTAATTCCTAGCACCTCCGGCTATATAATATGCCTATCCCAGGTCCTTTTTCCCTTACAGACCCATCCGTATACAAGATCAGATGTTTTTATAGCCGAGCTATCCTCTGTATTCTTACCTGACGACGACCTCAGTTCCACTATGGCTCATTAGGAACTCCCTACCCCCTCAGTGAATCAAGCACCTTCATGTGTCGCTTATGTAGAGTTTTTGGTCCTTATCTTAGGGCACCCAGCTCACAGATTTTTGAAGTGAAAGGAAGTCGAGTAATACTTCCATTACTGCAGTAGTATTTTATTATTCACATATTCCAAGAATTTCTCAAGGTAAAAATTGAATTAATCGTTCGAAATGTGAACCATTCGTTAGTACTCATTATTATTCCCACCGTCTTCTAATAGATTTTGTGCGGATGCAATAAATGAAAATAGATATAATTATTCGTTTTTGAGCGGTCGTACTACTTACACGAGGGCTATATCATTTCGTCACGATGTCTATATTTTTCGAATTTTGAGCCGAAAATGGTCTCAAACGACTATGTTCGACTAATTGATGACGAATCCGTCGAAAAATTCGAGTCTGTCCGTCCGGCCGTCCGTATACACGATAACTTTCGAACGGAATGTCCTAGAAACTTGAAATTTTCAGGGAAGGTTCGAATCTCGAATGCCGCGGTCAAGTTCGTTATTGGGCAAAATTCGCCGAGGGGTTCCGTAAATATGGCCGCTCGAAATTTTGTTTTCCTGATTACTTCGAAACTACAGATTTGATCGAGGTGAAATTTTACACTTAGATGGAGAATTATGTGTTCAAGCTACATGCAAAATTTTGTCCAGCTCGCATGACCAGAACCATAGAAACCATAGAAAATTATAACTTTGTAATGGAAAGGCCTAGGGACTTGAAATTTTCAGGATAGATGTGGATCTCGTTCATCAATGAGCAAAATTAGACTAGGGGTTCCATAAATATGGTCGTTTGAAATTCTGTTTTCTTGATAATTTTAAAACTATGGATTTGATCGTGACGAAATTTTGTATTCAAATTGAGAATGATATATTTTAGCTACATTTTCTCCAGATTGTATGATCAGAACCATAGAAAATCATAACTTTTGAACGGAAAGGCCTAGGGACTTGAAATTTTCAGGATAGGTTCGGATTGCGAATTTCGCGATCACTTTCATCAATGAGCAAAATTAGATTAGGGGTTCCGTAAATACGGCCGTTCAAAGTACTTTTTTCCTGATAATTTCGAAATTACTTATTGAATTGGAATGAAATTTCGCATATAGATAAAGAATAATGTATTCAAACTACGTGGGAAATTTTGTCCGGATCGCATTACCAAGACCATAAATACCGTAGAAAATTATACAGTGCACTAGATGCCAAGAATACGGCCACTCAAAAACCTATTGCAACCGTCCATTCATGTGCGTTAAATGCGGCAGCCAACACGATTCCAAGACTTGCACCAAATCAAAAACAATTGCAGCCACATGTGCTTTATGTGAAGGTAGTCATCCAGCAAACTACAAGGGATGTCAAGTCTACAAAAACTTGATACGACAAAAAAACCCACTTATTCAAAGAAACATTCCCGAACCTACCACCGATACCAATAATCCCCAAACCAGAAGTACAACCAGAACACCAGATAAATCTTATGCTCAAGCAACGAGAAGCCATCAGGAACATCAAGAATTTCCCAGTCAAAATCAAAATCAAAACTCTCTCGAGTCGATGATGTCAACCTTTCTATCAGACTTCAAATCCATGATAGCACAATTGATGAACCAGAACCAGATTATACTTAATCTGCTAACCACAGTAGTCAGCAAACTGAAGTAGAAATGGCTAAGATTATTCGTCTAGCTACATGGAATGCAAATGGGCTTCCAAACCACAAACATGAATTAACAACATTCATGAATCTCAATAAAATAGACGTGATAATGATATCAGAAACCCATTTCACCGAAAAAACAGTATTTCAAATACCACAATACCTGACGTACTCCACTCAACACCCAGATGGTACTGCTCATGGAGGCACAGCTATACTAATCCGAAGAAGCCTGAAACATGATTCATTGCCTAATTACGTAACTAATGAAATACAAGCAACCAACATCAGAGTGTACACAGAATCATGGAGCTTCGATATATCAGCGATATATTCACCACCCCGGCACAACATTTCTTCAAACCAATACGAGTCATTTTTTCACAACTTCCAACAACGTTTCATAATAGGAGGTGACTGGAATGCGAAGCATACATATTGGGGATCAAGAATAATAACTCCCAAAGGCAGAAATCTGATGGAAGTAATAACCAATAAAAATTTCGATGTGATTTCACCGGGCTCGCCAACTTATTGGCCAACAGACACGAACAAGATCCCAGACGTATTAGATTTCTTCGTCACGAATGGCATAAAAAACAACCACTTCTCTGTAGAAACTCCTCCTGACCTATCATCTGACCATTCACCAGTTTTAATAACTCTACATACAATACCCAAATCGAATGGAATTAAACCTTCACTAACAACAAATAAAACCAACTGGGACATGTTTCAGGAAATAATAAATGAAGATATAATTCTAAACATAAACCTTAAAACAGCTAATGACATAGAGACAGCTGCCAACAACATAACAAATATGATACAGAAAGCAGCATGGAAATCTACTCCCGTACAATCAAGAATGGTAGATTATCAAACAAAATTACCTGCTCAGATTCGGGAATTGTTAGTGGAAAAACGACGAGCAAGAGGTAAATGGCAAAGATCACGGAACCCATTAGACAAAACCGTATTCAATCAGCTCAGAAGAAAATTACATGAAACCCTACAGCAATACACAAATGCGCAATTCCAATATTACATTGAAAACATTAATGACAACAATGAACACAGCATTTGGAAAGCTACAAAAAGATTCAAAAGACCAATACCACGAAAATCTCCAATTAAAAAGACCAATGGAGAATGGGCTATCTCAGACGACGAAAAATGCAGCACATTTGCCGCACATCTGACACATGTATTCAATCCAAACGACCCATATCCTGGCATCAGCGATGCGGAAATTGAATCTTTTCTGAATGTTGCATGTCAGATGTCCCTTCCACTTAAATCTTTTACGCCGAGTGAAGTAAGCACTGAGATAAGAAGGCTAAAAAACAAAAAGGCACCCGGATACGATCTTATAACGGCAGAAATATTGAAAAAGCTACCCAAAAAAGCTATCGTCCTGATCACCACGATATTCAATAGGATGATGAGTATATCCTATTTCCCTATCATATGGAAGTATGCTGAGATTATAATGATAGCTAAACCGAACAAACCAGACCATGAAGTGGGATCATATAGACCCATAAGCCTCCTACCAATCCTGGGTAAACTATTCGAGAAACTGCTTCTGAAAAGGCTGAAAGAAGATATGGACATTCATCAACTAGTACCTGACCATCAAATAGGTTTCCGAGAGAATCATTCCACAGTACACCAAATCCACCGCATTGTAAACGCCATCTCAGCAAGCCTAGAGGAAAAAAAACTTTGCTCAGCAGTATTTCTGGACTCGGCCCAAGCATTCGACAAGGTGTGGCATAAAGGATTGCTATACAAACTGAAAAAACTCCTCCCACAACATTATTACATGATTCTGAAATCATATTTAGCAGACCGTTATTTTACCGTGAAATTCGGAGAGGCAACATCCACCCCTTGTAAGGTCAAATCGGGAGTCCCACAGGGAAGTATATTAGGACCACTTCTATACATCCTCTATACTTCAGACATGCCAGAAAACAGGAACACCACAATAGCCTCTTTTGCAGACGATATAGCCATACTTTCATCTCACGAGAATGCCGAAACAGCTTCAGAAAATCTGCAACAACACTTGAATGAACTTGAACAGTGGCATCGAAAATGGCGACTTAACATCAATGAAAGCAAATCAGTTCAAGTAACATTCACAACCAAAAAAACCACTTGTCCTCCTGTCAAAATGTTTGAAAAGGTTTTACCAGTCGATACCAAAGCCAAATATCTCGGTATACATTTAGATCAGCGCCTCAACTGGAAGCAACATATTCAAGCCAAGAAAAACCAAATACATATGAAGATCCGTCAAATGTACTGGCTGATAGGTAGAAAGTCTAAGTTGAATATCCAAAACAGACTACTTATATACAAGGCAATCATCAAACCGATATGGACATACGGCATCCAATTCTGGGGTTGCGCTAAACCATCTAATATACAAATTATCCAAAGACTTCAATCTAAAATACTACGTTCATCAATAAATGCACCTTGGTACGTCTCCAACCTCACCATCCATAATGATCTAAGAATCCCATACGTCACCACCGAAATAGAAAATTACTCAAGAAAATACCACCAGAGGCTGGAAGGGCACGCTAACCAATTGATTGAACAACTGACAGAAAATCCATTCAACTTTCGAAGATTACAACGAATCTGGCCAAACGACTTGTTTTAAAGTAATATAATGAAGTATTAATATGTTTAATATCTTCTCATAGTCTACACATACATAATATTTACTCAATACTTTATAAAAGTAGATTGTAAATTCCAATAAAAGCGATAAAAAAAAATAAAAAAAAAAAAAAAAAAACCTATAGCACTAACGTGGAGTTTGGAATCTACCCACAAGGTGCATGTACGAGCGCTCAAAAGCTCCTGCCTTCACGGCAGTGCTGTTCTAAAATTTTTTGCGTCAGCTCGTGTAGCTCCCAAACATCGACCTTTTTTTTAATCCAGTGTTCTGCAAATGGTTCAAAACGGTTTTATGATCGATGTTCAGCTCCTGGGCGATGCTACGACGACTAACATGACGGTCGATCTCGATATTTGCCATGATGTTATCATTTTCGACGACATGCCTGCCAGTGCGTGGTGCATCTTTCACATCCACTACACCAGCACGGAATCGCTTGAACCACTGTTTTGCTACAAGAACTGAAAGAGTATCGGCCCTCGGCCCTGTATACATGGCAAATTTTTTTGGACGCTTTAGACGCGTTTTTCCCTCACAGGTAGTGAAAATGTAAAGTATGGCGAATTTTTTTCTTTGAAACCTTCATACTCGACACACGATTGTCCGCGATTGAACCGATCAAGCGGAAAACTGTAAAAGAAGCATTTGTAGTATAAAACCACACCTTTACAACGCCGTATCGTAAGACGTGATGAGACCAATAACGAACGAGATATACTTGGTTGAGTAAAAAGGGCGAAAAATACGAAATTACTTTTTCCCCATATTTATCCCTTTATATCCCCTAATATTTTGGCAACTTACAACAACAATGTTGACGTTTAATTAAGTGAGCCATCTATTAATTTTCGGCCACGTAGGTATGTCTATTAATAAATTGAAATGCAAAAAGTTTGCACCTATTATGGCTTAATTAGTTTGTGCTATTATGAAAGGCCATTGGAATTGTCTGCTAAGTCCTAAGTTCAGTGATAAGATTTTTGTCCAAATGTTGGAAAAGATGTTCCATTCGCTGCATATAATTTAAAATCGGCACCAGCTTGTGTTTGAATTTTGTATTTTAATGGATAATGATATATTCAAGCTGAATTTTGTCCAGATCGCATAACCAGAACCATAGAAAATTATAACTTTCGAATGGATAGGCCTAGAGACTTGAAATTTTCAAAATAGATGTGGATCCCGAATGTCGCGTTCACGTTTATCAATGAGCAAAATTAGACTACGGCTTCCGTAAACATGGTCGTTCGAATTTTAGTTTTCTTGATAATTTCAAAACTACGGATTAGCTCGTGACGAAATTTTGTATTTTAATGGAGAATGATATACTCAAGCTACATTTTTTCCAGATCGCATGACCAGAGCCATAGAAACCATGGAAAATTATAACTTCCGAACGGAAAGGCTTAGGGACTTGAAATTTTCAGGATAGGTGTGGATCTCGAATGTCGCGGTCATGTTTACCAATTAATAAAATAAGACTAGGGGTTCCGTAAATATGGTCGTTGGAAATTTAGTTTTCTTCATCATTTCAAAACCACGGTGGTCGATGGTGACGAAATTCTGTATTTTGATGGAGAATCATATATTCGAGCTACACCTTGTCCATATTGCATGACCAACCATAGATTATTATAACTTTCGAACGATAAGGACTTGAAATTTTCAGGGTAGGTTTGGATCTTGAATGGAGCGGTCACGTTTATCAAGGAGCAAAATTAGACTAGGGGTTCCGAAAATATGGCCGTTCAAAATATTTTTTCCTGATAATTTTGAAACTAATGATTGGTTTCGAATGAAATTTTTACATAGGTGAGTAATATTCGTGGGGATTTTCTAAGTTCAATTCCCTGGTTAGTTGAATATTATTTTTGATGGAATATATCGCATCATAAGCAATCATTTCAGATAATATTAAATTCAGATATTTACACAATTTTGAACCGGGTGCATTGAGAGTATTGAGACAATGGTTCTCATCGGACAATTTTCTTTGTGTATTTTCGGAAGGGCGTATAATGAAGGTATTGTTGGGTTCATCACGGTCAAAGGAGCATTCACATGAGATAACATGTTTGGTCAATTCTTGTTAGCCTTTTTCACAGCTTATTGGAATTTTTATATTGGATAAGATTTTGATTTTTTGAAATTGTTAGGGTTCAACAGAGTTTCTGTTTCTCTCAAATAATCATTTTTATATAAAATGGTTACAGTATTGCCTTTATCAGCTTTAGTTATTATCAAGTCATTATCCGATGCTTTTTTCTTTATTTGTTTCAGAATTTTGATCTCAGTGTTGTTATTCTTAAGCGTTGAGGAATAAATATTCGTAAACCAAATCCCCACTTGTCGATATTTTTAAAAATTATAAAAAGCACTGCACTGCCGTGAAGGAACTTCTGAGCGCTCGTTCATCCACCTCGTAGGAAGATTCGCATTTTCCAGGTTTAGAAACCAATTTAAGGAATTTTTGACGGCTGTCAAACAAAATTTCAAACTAAGGCGAAACTCTAGTCCTCACGTCAGTGCTTTTAGTGACCATTTTTTTTTCGATAATTCGCTAGAATTATCTATGGTCTTGGTAATGCCATCTGGACAAAATTTCGCACCTAGTTTGAATACACTATTTTTCATCTATGTGCAGAATTTCATTCCAATCCGATCAGTAGTTTCGGAATTATCAGGAAAAAAAAAATTCGAACTGCCATATTTATGGAACCCCTATTCTAATTCTGCTCATTGATGAACGTAACCGCGAAATTCGAGATCCAAACCTACCCTGAAAATTTCAAGTCCCTATAAGCTCTTCCTTTCGAAAGTTATAATTTTCTATGGTTCTGCTCATGTGATCTTGACAGAATTTTGCATGTGTCTTGAACACGTCATTCTCCATCTCGATCGAATCAGTAGTTTCGAAGTAATAGGGAGAACAAAATTTCGAAAATTTTCATTCCAATCCAATCAGTGGTTTCAAAATTATCAGGAAATACATATTTTGAACGTCCATATTTACGGAACACCCACACTAATTCATCACATTTATAAACGTGCCTGCGACGTTCGAGATCAACACCTATCCTGAAAATTTCAAATCCCTAGGCCTTTTCTTTCGAAAGTTACAATTTTCTATGATTTCTATGGTTCTGTTCATGCGATCTAAACAAAATTTTGCATGTAGCTTGAACACGTCATTCTCCATCTCGATCGAATCAGTAGTTTCGAAGTAATCAGGAGAACAAAATTTCGAGCGGCCATATTTACGGAACCCCTGGTCGAATTTTGACCAATAACAAACTCAACTGCGATTTTCGAGATTTGAACTTACCCTGAAAATTTCAAGTTTCTAGGTCCTTCAGTTCGACAGTTGTAATGTCCAGAGCCTATTTCAGTTCTAGTTTAACTTTTACCAAGTATCTTATATTCAAAATCATGTTAGTTCAAGAAGCGGAAGATTGCAGGTGGCATTTTACGTTGTTTCTTCAAATAAATAATAAACAAAGAAGATTTTTATGAATTGGTGGATATATGAACGAGGATGAACTAAATTGTAAAGAAATTTTGAGGAATTTATTGCTTTCAGTGAAATTGAACAAAACGTTTGGGCTAAAGAGATGTGTATACACTAGACTCTAGATAACGGAGTTCAAATTATTTTTTCTTTTTGGATTGGATAAAAGAATAAATGTTTTCAAAGGACATATTTGTTAATTGAAATACATATTAGTATTGCTGATGTGATAACTGGGAATACGAATATTCAATCTTAAAGTCGGTTACCTATCTCGGAAAGAGTCTGTATATTCGAAGTCGGGCATACATTGTATTACTTTGTATAATCGACGGAGGTCGTTAATTTTGGAGCCGTGTGATTGAGGATTGATACCTTAGCCAAGGAACTAGTATATGCGAGATATACAGGGTCTTTCACGAGGAACCTCACCCATATTTATACGGGAAACTACTGAACGTATTTTCATGAAATTCAGCACTTATAAGTATTTCACGATGCTGATGAAATCTAAATATTTTCAAGGCATGAGCACCTCCGGTTTTTCCGGAAATGACGTCAACTTCCGTTTTTCAAATTAGAACACCATTTTTTTATTGCAGAAATAGATTCCTTAGAAAATTTCAAGTTATTTTGATGTAACATTTTTCAGTTTTGGTTGGAAAATTCTCTCTGAGCGGGAAAATTCGAAAAAAAAATCGAAAATAGAGCTCCGCTGAAAAAAGAATAACTTCGAGGTTTTTGGATGGAAAATTTTCATTTTTGGGATTTTTCAAGATGTAAGATTGATGTATCCACTTTAAAAATCGAAATCGCGATTCATGATACAGGAGGTGAAAAAATCGCTTTCAAAGTTAGGGATGACAAAATCGTGAAAAATCAATTTTTTCAAATTAGAACCCCATTTTTTTATGGCAGATATTGAATCTACGTTAAAAAATAATGTGAGTGTATGCATCACACCCTTGCCCTAAAATGGATATTTTCTGAGTTATTCACAAAAAACTGTTTTTCGTCTTGAATTTTTAGCTATTTCTTTTCCCTTCACGCCAAAAAGATGAAATTTTCAGGAACTGTTATTTGAACCATGCTGTAGATTTTTCACCCCTTCTTGAAACCGACTTCAAGTTACTATTAGGAGAACCATGGCAAACTCTCGCAGTTATAACTAGAGAAGATGCTCAAAGTTTTGACCGTTAATTTCTAGACATTTATTTATACGTCTCAGGAATGCTTCGTGCGTTGCTCTTCTTATTTCATCGGGAGGAAGAGATCTGCAAAAGTGTTTAAAAACCAAATTGAGTTTCAAAACTATGAATCTAAAAATCTAAACAAACCTGAACGCATTTCTGACTCGTTCTATGCAGTCCTCTTTATCAGTCAGGGGAGTTGAGTAGACAATATTTTTTATCCTACCCCAAACATAATAGTCTAAAGGAGTTTAATCGGGAGAACGTGGTGGCCAAAGATGTGGACCATTGTTCGCCAACCATCGATCTTCAAATAGCCTGTAGAGGATATTTGACACATTGAGTGAATTGTGTGGAGGCGCGCCATCTTGTTGATACCATAAGTCATTATGGTTCTGTACTAGCGGCTCAATTATTTGAGTCAATATGTCAGAATATCTATCTCCTAAGGGAGAACATTCTTTAAATAATGCAAAAATGTGTAGTGTTCTATCTTACCAGTTAAAGTCTCATCATAAATGTGAACATCGAGAATTGCATTATTTTTGATGGCGCAAAAAACATTGAAACTCCAGGTCTCTTGAAAGTTCCATTGTCTGAAGTGGTGGTTGTTCTCTTCATCCCAATAATGACTGTTATGCCTATTGAAAGAACCATTCTTTCTGAATTTAGATTCATCTGTCCAAATTATACAGTCCAAAAAGTTTTCATTCTCTTGAAATCGAATCATCATAGCTTCGCGAAACTCTGTTCTCCTGACGAAATCAGTTTCCTTCAAATGCTGTACCCTATTGAATTTATATGGGTGCATTTTATGTTTTTTTAATATTCTCCAAACACTCGATTGAGATAATCCCAGATCAATCTCGGCATCTTTGAGAGAATTTTGAGGATTCACACGAAAATATGCAAGAACTGTAATTTCGTTGTTCTCATCTTCTACTACACTTTTTTCTCTGTGTATAGTTTTCTTAACGAAAGATCCGACATTTCTCAAGTTTGTCATGGTTCTGTTAATGGTATCTCTCGTTGGTCTGGGTCGGTCAGGAAACCTCTCAATGAACAGTCGAATCGTTCTATCTACAACTTTATTACATTCTCCATGAAGTAGAATGAGATTTAAATAATCTTCATTGGTAAAATTAGGCATAGTGATCGATTTTATAACTTAATACGAATTATCACCAAATTAATAGTAAACACAAAATGCTACTGAATAAAGAGGAATTTGGCAGATGTAATTAATGATATCTATCATTAAAAAAAAAGAATGTAAAACATGGTAAGTTTTTGCATATGGTTCATAAGGAATTATTTATTTATCACTGGAGAGAAAACCGATGGCCGATTAGTTGAAATAAAGAGGTTTCCGATACAAATTCGAATCCAAATTCGCCATCTATTTAGGAACAACCTGTAACTTTTTTCTCTCGCATAGTAGTAAAATCTAAAACATGGTTTAAGTAACAGTTCCTGAAAATTTCATCTTTTTGGCGTGAAGGGGAAAGAAATAGCTGAAAATTCAAGACGAAAAACAGTTTTTTGTGAATAACTCAGAAAATATCCATTTTAGGGCAAGGGTGTGATGCATACACTCACATTATTTTTTAACGTAGATTCAATATCTGCCATAAAAAAATGGGGTTCTAATTTGAAAAAATTGATTTTTCACGATTTTGTCATCCCTAACTTTGAAAGCGATTTTTTCACCCCCTGTATCATGAATCGCGATTTCGATTTTTAAAGTGGATACATCAATCTTACATCTTGAAAAATCCCAAAAATGAAAATTTTCCATCCAAAAACCTCGAAGTTATTCTTGTTTCAGCGGAGCTCTATTTTCGATTTTTTTTTCGAATTTTCCCGCTCAGAGAGAATTTTCCAACCAAAACTGAAAAATGTTACATCAAAATAACTTGAAATTTTCTAAGGAATCTATTTCTGCAATAAAAAAATGGTGTTCTAATTTGAAAAACGGAAGTTGACGTCATTTCCGGAAAAACCGGAGGTGCTCATGCCTTGAAAATATTTTAGATTTCATCAGCATCGTGAAATACATATAAGTGCTGAATTTCATGAAAATACGTTCAGTAGTTTCCCGTATAAATATGGGTGGGGTTCCTCGTGAAAGACCCTGTATATCGATTACTTCGTATCCATCGTTGATGACGGTGTTATGGCTACACCTTGTCGAATATGCTAAGCGGGCCAATAAGGGGAAACAAAGCAACATCGGTTGACCATGAGAAAATTTTGCAAAAAGAACGTAGTGTTCCCAAGCCATGGAAGCTAGAGGCACTAGGAAAAATGTCAACTCAGGAATTAGGTTTTTGAAGGGGGAAAAAGTTTACCTTTGGGGAGGACTCGAAAGAGTTTGAATTGGTTGTTTGCCATTCGGGGACGGAGTTGTTAGTTGTTTGCCAGTCGGGGTCGGAGTGTTAGCGGTACCAAAAAGGGTATAGAACTTGTAGGTTCGGTAAACAATTAAGAGTGCTGTGCCTCGGGTGGCGTAAGGACACTATTACAAAGCCTAAAAGAACAGAACCAGGGGGAACAATAGACCTTAGAGGTCGAAGTGCAGAAAGCCCCCCTTAAATATATCTATCTATGGTATATAAGTTCTTCCTGTATATACATAATTTTGCTAACCTGCAGATTGGAGAATGTTGGGTATTATTCGAAGAAGAATTAATTTAATCACAGAAATATTGAAATTCGCCTTATATGTATATGGCCTGGAATCTGTCAAGAGTTAGATTGATGAAAAAAATTTTGGCAGATGAAGAGGTAAACAATTTATTTGTAATTTTTGATCGAATCTTTGGATGAAAACTTGTTGAAAACAACCAATTAATCAAGAGAAGTTGTGAATAAATACAATTCGAAAATTTCTGAAGCACTAACGTGAAGTTAGGAGCTTTTGCGCGCTTGTTTGAATTCACCGCCAGAGCGGTCACTCATCATTTTATTTCAATGAACTTCAAGAGATGGAATCACAGAATTATTATCAAATTACTCAACATCACATCACAAAAAAAAATTATTTTCACGTGAACAGCTAAATTTCTACATGCATAACTATTTTATCGATGATCCATATGTAGACCCAAAATTTCAGCGGCGTATAGTTTCCGAGATAGGGAAGTTGTCGAATGTTTTTTGAATCTTCTAGTGATGCGATCCTTACTGAATTTCACCAATAAACCTTGGTGTCGTTATTTTACAACTTCAAAGTTTCAATTCGATTGGCCAGTATTCACTGTACTATTGAGAAAAGAAGTTCAGATGGCTATATCTACAAAACCCTTCGGCGGATTTTCCCCATTCCCCATAACTAGCGCATTCATTCCTCGAACGTGCCATATTTCTTTAAGTTTAAGAGAAAAGCTCTCAACGGCGGACGATGGCTAACGTTTTCTTTTCTGGAACGATTCCAAAGGTTCATTATGGTGAAAAATGAATGGTTAAATAAGTAAAACTGCGCTTTGCAGAAAAAATTCTCTATTGAAAAAATCATAGATAGGATGGATGAACATTTGGGAGAGTATTTTACAAATGCAAAAAGATGAAAAAAAATTCATTCATACACAATATTTTCATGATAAATGCAGTCACTGGAGCCAAACTGAAGCTATTTCAGATCTGAGATGATAAGAATCAATGGATATTATGCAAAAATGTTTTGTAGAATTTGCTATTAGAAATGAAAGATGAAGTGATGACAATCTTTAAATTGATGAAATTGTTCACCTTAAATTTAGTTTCTCGCGCAACACAATTCATTATCATCTGTATCATATGTCCTGTCATGAAATGATGAAAAATTGGTTACGTTTACTCAGGGTCATCAATCTGTGGGTGCTCCTTTGTTTCGATAACCTGATCAGTATCCTCACACTCTCTTTTATTCGCATCACCTACACACTTTATTCTTAATTGATTATAGGGTTCATTGTGAAGAAGTCCAATTATAAGTACAGTCATATTATCGCAACCAAGTCCGGCCATCTGAAGGTCAGGTGCTAGGCAACGCATCATTATGTTCTCACAAATTTTTTCTGGTTCTAATCCTTCTGCTATTTGTTCACGTATGTAGTCCACCACTTCTTGGTTACCCATTACATCCCAAATTCCGTCACAGGCTAGTACAATAAATTCCCAATTTTCGGTCATTGTATACTCTGTTACATCTGGTAATGCTAAAATCGAGAAGTTGATGTCATGAGAAAATGAAAAAATATTAAAAATGTACATATTGTGTATTTGTTTTATTGGTACTTTTTTTTTCGTCACAATGATGAAATTATCACTAGCAAATTCTTGGATTCAGCGAAAAGTAGAAGGCACTGATTTGCAATTACTTTGGTGCTGAAAGTCAGCAACATTTTCGAATATCGGAAATTTTTCGATAACAAATAATTAATACTCAATTAGTGCCAATTAGTGCTGTTTGAATTATAGAAAAAACTTAATTTTATTCGAAATATTGACAATTCTTTCCTCTGGTACTAAGTTCACGCTGAGAACCAACATTTTCGAATTTCGGAAAAATTTTAATGCCACTAATTAGTGCCGTTTGAACAAATTAAAGCAATATCATTCATTTTTAGAATAATTGAGTGTTTTTGTGTAGGTATGAATTTGGCACCAACATGTGATGATTATGGAAAATCATAAAAAGCACTGACGTGTAGTCAGGAGCTTTTGAGCGCTCGTTCATCCGCCTTCTATTAAAAAGAATTTTGACAACTGTCAAAAAAATGACAGCAGCTCTTTTTTTTTTCGATAATACGCTAGATTCTTCTACGGTTTCTATGGTCTTGGTAATGCGATCCGGACAAAGTTTGAATACAGTATTCTTCATTAATGTGCGAAATTTCATAACAATCCAATCGGTAGTTTCGGAATTGTCAAGAAAACTAAATTTCAAACGTCCACCGCGTGACCGCGACATTCGAGATCCACACCTATCCTGAAATTTGGCGTAGGGACTTGCCCTACGCCTTTTCGTTCTAAAGTTATAATTTTCTATGGTTCTGGTCATGCAATCTGGAAAAAATGTAGCTTGAATATATCATTCTCGATTAAAATACAAAATTTATTCACGATCGAATCCGTAGTTTCGAAATTATCAAGAGAACTAAATTTCAAACGACCATATTTGCTCATTGATAAACCTGACTGCGACCTTCGAGATCCACACCTATCCTGAAAATTTCAAGTCCCTAGGCCTTTCTGTTCGAAAGTTTCAATTTTCTATGGTTCTAGTCATCTCGATCGAATTAGTAGTTTCGAAGTAATCAGGGAAACAAAGTTTCGAACGGCCATATTTACGGAACCCCTAGTGGAATTATGCCGGATATTTCGTGCTTACGGCTGGACGGACAGACAAACTCGAATTTTTCGATGGATTCGTCATCAGTGAGTCGAACATTGTCGACTGAGCGGATTGAGACCGTTTTCGGCTAAAAATTCGAAAACACAGACATCGTGACGAAATGATATAGCCCTCGTGTAAGTAGAACGAGCGCTCAAAAATTGAGATTCTTTGCTTACATTTCTACGTGCAAAAATTCGTTATCACTAGTAAAACAACGCATTTCTCTCAATAAGTATTCTGTGAATTTTGAATTTGTTTTTCATTTAACGGAAAAGCTTCTATGTTCATTAATTATTTTCTCAAAAGTTCTGCCTGTTTGGCCGATTCAAAAACTTGGACAGACACCGCATGTTAGTTAATATACTCCCCCCAATCATTCGTCTGATAGATCCGTTTTGTATTTGTTATTTTTGATATATTTGCCTGAACTATTTATCAGCTAATCAGCTCTATAAGCGTTATTGCTTTCATTTGGTTTTTGTAACTGAGGAATTTTCCTTGAAATTTCAAGCTTATGATTATTGATAATGAAATCTAAAAAATAGTTCGTATCTTCTAGAATCTAGATAGAAGTGATCCATTTAGCTTTACTAGACCAGGCAATAGAGATTTTTTCGTGACAAAAATAGTAGAAGAAAACCGCGAGTGGGGAGTTACGTGGGGTGGTCCGTGGATGTTCAGTGATATGTTTTCGACTCGCAAATATCATTACTTTTCTTGTAATTGCGAAGAAACACCAAACAAAACGATGTTTTTTTAGTTTTATGCTTGTAAAATCTGAACCAATGGAGCGGTGCTAATACTTCCAACAGACGAATTGTAGAGAATGAAAAGATGAAAAAAATGAGTGCTAGTGCAACTCAATCGGGTCATCATTACCGGAGGAAAGCCGGAAAAACCGTGAAAATCAGCGTTTTTTCAAATCCTCATAACTCGGCCAATTTCGAAGTTGTAGCGCTGGCTTTTTAAATGAAAGTAGTGGTCAATAGATACTTTGAGTGTGCATAACCCGGACGTTGTCCGATAAATAGTTCTTGCGTAATTGCGATTTGAATTATTCAAGGCACTATTTTCCGGAAGAGCTGGATGCGTCGGAAGTAGTCCGATTTCAATTTGCAAAACGGATTTTGAAAGAAGAAGTATAGTACTACAAAAAAGCAATCTTGATTTTTCGTTAAAATGCTTCAAAATAGGTAAAAAAAGCATGCAAACATGACCAAAATAAGCCGAATGCTCGATTGCAGTCAAGTAGTGGGGGTATATACGTAAATATTCGCGCCAGGCCTCAGCGCGATTTTGGTTCCCCGCGTCTGCCGGCTACCCCCACTATCCGACCCAGATGGGGCACTGAGCCGGTTTTGGTCATGTTTCCACGTATTTTTCACCTATTTTGCAACATTTCAACGAAAAATCAAGTTTGTCGTTTTGTAGTACCATACTTCTTCTTTCAAAATCCGTTTTGTAAAATGAAATCGGACTACTTCCGACGCATTCAGCTCTTCCGGAAAATAGTGCCTTAAATAATTCAAATCGCAATTACGCAAAAACTATTAATCGGACAACGTCTGGGTTATGCACACTTAAAGTATCTATTAACCACTACTCTCATTTGGAAAGCCAGCCCTACAACTTAGAAATTAACCGAGTTATGAGGATCTGAAAAAACGCTGATTTTCACGGTTTTTCCGGCTTTCCTCCGGTAATGATGACCCGATTGAGTTGCACTAGCACTCATTTTTTTCATCTTTTCATTCTCTACAATTCGTCTGTTGAAAGTATTAGCACCGCTCCATTGGTTCAGATTTTACAAGCAAAAAACTAAAAAAACATCGTTTTTTTTGGTGTTTCTTCGCAATTACAAGAAAAGTAATGATATTTGCGAGTCGAAAACATATCACTAAACATCCACGGACCACCCCACGAAACTCCCCACTCGCGGTTTTCTTCTACTATTTTTGTCACAGAATGACCCTTTTTCTGCTCTATTGCCTGGTCTATACGGATGAAAGATTCAAACTTCATTATTCCGTTTGTCGAAGCAATTAGTGTCCGTTTTGTTCGATGAGTTAAAACCATTTATGGACAATGCTTCGAACACAGCGAATATTGATAACGCTGAAATTTTTTGCTACTACCAGTAGTACCACAAAGTCTTTTTTCAACACTGCAAAATTTTTTGAATATTCTTCTACTCCATTTTGTTTTCTTGAAGATAATTATCGTAATGCAATTTTTTCATAATTTATTTAATGCATTTTGTTCGAGAATTGTGAAGCGAAAACATAACCAAGAATTCGAAATAATTCATTTTAAACACGAGAGTTGATCACGAGATAAAATACAAACCAATCGGAATCGTCGTCAGGCTTTTCGTAATGATTACGAGACCCTTATGTTTGTCATTATCGGCTTGAGTTCTGCTTCGGCAAACACGACAATTACCGAATCTCTTTGTCTTTATAGAATACCGAACCGAACAAAACTATCGTTTCGTCACGTGTCACATCGCCAGCTTCGCCTCACTTTGCTTTTGGAATCCCTCTTCAAGTGAATGTCACGAGGAATTCATAAGTTGAACGAATGATTATTAGTCTAGATAACCAGAGAGAAACATACGAAATCCCATAAAACATATTTTTCTCAGAAAATTAGTACAGATATTTGGTGAAATAAAGAGAGATGGAATAGAATGAAGTCGAAATAATTATTATTTGGGTTAAACTTGGCAGAGTTTTTCTTTATGATTACCTGTTACAATTTGCTCTTCTGCACTCTTGTTTGGATTTTTCTTGTAAATGTAGTCACCAAGCGCCCTGGATAAGGCTAAATTTCCATTCACCCTATCATATTCTACCCAACCGCCAGCTGATGTTATTCTATTAAGTTCCTGAAAGTATGAAAGCACAACTATACAATAATACCATATAACATGTTAATATTTTCAAACCTTATATAAATTTTGAAAATACAGATATTACAGATAAGAAAATGCACAAATTTTTTGGCGATAATTGTGAAACCCTCATGAGGTAAAATTCTCCATGGGATCTTATTATTATACTGAAGATATCATTTTGTTAGACATTTTTGAGTTATATCAAAAAGTAATTTATCCGTCGGAAAATTCCGAGTCTGTCCTTCCGTCCGGCCGTATGGCGTATACACGATAACTCTCAAACGGAATGTCCTAGAAACTTTAAATTTTCAGGGTATGTTCGAATCGCAAATGCCGCAGTTAAGTTCGTTATCGGGCAATATTCGCCCAAGGGTTCCATAAATATGGCCGCTCGAATTTTTGTTTTCCTGATTAGATTCGATCGAGGTGAAATTTTGTACTCAGATGGAGAAAAAGTGTTTAAGCTACATGCAAAATTTTGTCCAGCTCGCATTACCAGAACCATAGAAACCATAGAAAATTATATCTTTCGAACGGAAAGGTCTAGAGATTTGAAAGTTTCAGGATAGGTGTAGATCTCGAATGTTGCGATCACGTTCATCAATGAGCAAAATTTGACAATGGGTTCCGTAAATATGGTCGTTTGAAATTCAGTTTTCTTGCTAATTTCAAAACTATGTTCTCCTGATTACTTCGAAACTACTGATTCGATCGAGATGGAGAATGACGTGTTCAAGACACAGGCAAAATTCTGTCGAGATCGCATGATCAGAACCATAGAAAATCATAACTTCCGAACGGAAAGGCCTAGGGACTTGAAATTTTCAGGATATGTTCGGATCGCGAATTGTGCGGTCACGTTCATCGATGTGCAAAATTAGACTAGGGGTTCCGTAAATATAGCCGTTCAAACTATTTTTTTTCCTGATAATTTCGAAACTACTTATTGGATTGGAATTAAACTACGTGGGAAATTTTGTCCAGATCGCATTACCAAGACAATATATACCGTAGAAAATTCAAGCGAATAATTGAAAAAAAAAATTGGTCACCTAAAGCACTGACGTGAATCTGGATTTTCGCCTTAGTTTGAATTTTTTTTTGATAGTTGTCAAAATCTTTCCTATTGGTTTCTAAATCGAATTGCGAATCTACCTACAAGGTGCATGTACGAGCGCTCAAAAGGTCCTGCCTTCACGGCAGTGCTTTTCTCAATTTTTTTATGATTCGACTGGTTACTGGTTATATTCAGTTCTGTATAGTTTTCTGCAGGTGCGGAACTGAGGCTCGAGGGGCCCGAGGCAGAACTCACTATGGGACCGCCTTAATCGATTTTCCTTCAAAACTTGGGCTTTCATCGGAAAAAAAATCAATCTTTATTTATATTCATACGAGGTGAGCTTTTGAAAACAAAACAGACGAGATAACAGACAGAATTAATTTATTTCGAAAAAATACTCGGACACGTAGATTTCACTTCACAATCATATCGCTTCAAGCCTTAGTGTTTATTCTTATTTTTTATTGAATGAAAGATAAGAATACAAACAGGTGTTTCAACCCATAAACAGTATTAACAAATTACAAGTGAAAAAAATCATACAATTGAAATACAAACTTGAACAATTTCAAACTAACCATAGTGCGAAATTAAAAATTTCGTATACGTATACATAAAAACAAAAAATACTCATGAAACAACATTCTGTGATAGCTTTCGCTTTATACATTTTTTAAATTGAGAAAGAGATGTAATGATAGGATCAATATCACTGAACCAGTGTTAGGACACCAACTCCTTGATTTGAAAGGTCTTTCTATCCTGAGTTCAGAATATTGAATTTTTTCCCATTCGATCCATTCGTCTTCGAGATATTCAAATTCAAATTTTGTAAAGTACTGGTCATTCTGCCAAGGAATAAACAATTTTTATCTTAATTGTTGATGAAAGTATTAATCAGTTATTATTTTGTTGCCAAATGTAGCGCATTTGCGAATACGGCTCTGATGGGGGGCACAATAGACCTTGAGGTCGCAGTGGAACGTAACCCCCTTCCTTACTATTAACTACCCAATGTATGACAGTTAACGATTATCATCGTAACCCCAGAATGAATTATTGGAAATTTGGTTGATTTACATAGCATTCTAAACGGCTGACGAGAACTGTACAGAATTTAAATTTGAATATGTATCTAGAAAACCAATGAATTAAATCAGGAAAAATCTAATATTCTGAACTCGGGATAGAAAGACCTTCCAAATGAGGTATGGCTCACCCCATCTTCCCTACTCAAAATTTAGGGGTTGGGGTTGTAACGCTTGTATATACAAGGTGGGCTTTTGAAAACCAAACAGACAAAGACGATAACGTTGCGAAGCAAAGCTAATAAAAGCAAATGCTGTATTCCATCCACTGTCAATTAATAGTTTACATTTGGGATTAAGGAATTAGATATATACTCCGTTTAAGAATTATTGACATCTCGGTTGGCTGAGAAAAATCGAATTTAAGTTGGTAATAGACTATTCAGTAATATTTTGGGTTGCTGAATTCAGGTTGGTATAGAAATAACACTAACATTACCCATAGAAATCTTGCTTTGATGATTTTATCGAAGATATTGGTGAATATGTTATTATAAAAATTTGCTCTAAATTTGAGTATTTTTTGTCTTATGCTATTAAAATGGCTGGAACTGACCAGGATACATCGCGCCTAACAAGAGAACGCCAGGCAGTTTGTCGGTGTTACTTCGAGTTTTTCAAAGATTTGGCATATATTTCCGCTAGTGTTTCAGGTAAACTGTTATTTACCGACTCAAAGTGTATTCTGATTGATCAATGCCTTTTAAATTTTCAGATTTCACCAAGCCCTGTCCGTAGAATATTAGCATGTTATTATAGCCTGGAATTAGCAGTGGAAGAAAACCTGTGCGATACGATAATTCCTTCAAAGAGACATTGAATGACTTTGTTTTTGCTAGAATTAAAAACAATGAATATATCAGTTTAGATATCCTTTTCGAACTGGCCAAAGAGCACCTAGATTTCAATTGATCGAAGTCAACATAATATTGTATCATAAAAAAAATTGAATACAAATACAAAAAATTTAGAAAAGCACTGCCGTGAAGGCAGGAGCTTTTGAGCGCTCGTACATGCACCTTGTAGGTAGATTCGCATTTTCCAGTTTTAGAAACCAATTGAAGGAATTTTTGACAGCTGTCAAAAAAATTCTGAAACTTAGGCGAAACTCCAGACTTCATGTCGCTGCTTCAGCTGATCAATTTTGTTTCGATAATTCGCTAGAATTTTCTACGGTATCTATGGTCTTGGTGATGCGGTCTGGACAACATTTTGCACGTACTTTGAATACATTATTCCTCAGCTAAATGCATAATTTCATTCCAATCCGATCAGTAGTTCCGAAACTATCTGGAAAAAAATATTTTGAACGTGACCGCGATATTCGCGATCCAAACCCACCCTGAAAATTTCAAGTTCCTAGGCCTTTCCGTTCAAAAATTACAATTTTTTATGGTTTCTATGGTTCTGGTCATGCGATCTGGACAAAATATTGCTTCAATATATCATTCTCGATTAAAATACAAAATTTCATCTCGATCGAATCCGAAGTTTCGAATTTATCGAGAAAACAAAATTTCAAACGACCGTATTTACGGAACCCCTTGTATAATGTTGCTCATAGATGAACGTGATCACGACATTCGAGATCCACACCTATCCTGAAAATTTCAAGTCCCTAGGCATTTCCGTTCAAAAGTTACAATTTTCTATGGTTTCTATGGTTCTGGTCATGCGATCTGGACAAAATTTCGCATGTAGCTAAAACACATCATTTTCCATCTGAGTGCAAAATTTCATCTCGATCGAATCTGTAGTTTTCAAGTAATCAGGGAAACAAAACTTTGAACGGCCATATTTACGGAACCCCTAGTGGAATTTGGCCCATTAACGAACTTAGCCGAGGCATTCGGGATCTGAACCTACACTGAAAATTTCAAGTCTCTAGGTTGATCCGTTCTCGAGTTAGCGTGCTTACGGCCGGCCGGCCGGCCGGACGGACAGACTCGAATTTTCCGACGGATTCGTCATCAGTGAGTCGAACATAGTCGATTGAGACCATTTTCGGCTCAAAATTCGAAAAATACAGACATCGTGACGAAATGATATAGCCCTCGTGTAAGTAGTACGAGCGCTCAAAAATAGTACAATATTGTGATAGATACCGAGAATACATGGAACAAAACGTAAAATTCATTTATCTAGATGAAATTTGGATATTCAAAAACGGTATTCAAATTTGTCAGTGGACACTAGAAAATAATCCAAAAGGTATGCCGAGTATATTCCAGTGTAAAGGCAGAAGGTGCACTATTTTGAATGCTGGAACAATTGATGGATTTTTACCTGGATGTGATCCGATTCTTGACAGTGGTATTAATGATAAGGATTACTATGAATGGTGAATTATTTCATAAATGGGTTATTGAAATATTGAAACCTTCCCTGCAAAAGGATGCCCATCAATAGGATTATGTCAGCTTATTCAATAAACACATCCAAATCACTACACTATGTGGAAACAAAGTTTTCAATATTTTTATCTTTGCCCTTGTATCATTCATAGATATTTTAAGTTTATTTATTATACTTATACTGTATAGTACCCTGTTCACATTCTCTCTGCTAATACACATGCTATATTGTTCCCAATTCAAAAGTATACTGAATAATTGTAAAATTTCATGTCAAAATTCTTCATGTACTACATAGATTCTTAATTTTTGTTTCTCTCTTATTTTAATAATAATATATATCGCACCCGTCGTAGACTAAGGAGACAACTCAAAAAAGGTCCATTTTTTGTTAGTGACGGTATTGAACTCAGGAAGTATCCCTTTTCTTACGTGCAATATCAGAATATTGAGTTGGCCTCTCCGCCACATAAAAGACGGGAAAAAAGGTAACATTTCAAATTTTTTGGAAAAACGATGGGAAAAATTGCATTAATTGAATATTGGGTGCTAGAGTTATAATGTTCAAATGGATTGCTGCAGTTATTACGAATGTTCAGCATGTTAAATTGAGTATGTACACAAAAGTATAGAACGAAAACTTCGGTAAACCAAAACTTCAAATACGATTTCCCAACAAAATCAATTTTTGAGTTGTCTCTTTATTCTACGACGGGTGCGATATTATATTCTGTGCTAGTGTCAATTGTTGCCTTGGGTATATATAAGGATCAATTTTCCAAGTTGGGTTGTTGTTCAGAAACAGTTCAAATAGTTCACTGTGGCTTTGTAGGAAGATAACATACTTCAGCACATATATTGCTGTTAACGTCAGGATTTTATTCCTTTTGAAAACACTTCTACAAGTCTCTCTATATTTCATTCTATACATAGCTCGGATTGCTTGCTTTTGTGTTTCAAATATTTATTTCCGATGTACTGTTTCCCCAGTAAACAATGCCATATGAAAAGGTTGACTGAAAATTGGCTGTGTATAGGAGCTTCAATGTATCTTGTTGGATATGGTATTTCATACTATTGAGGGTGTAGATTATGGTGGTGAGTTTCCTGTTCAAGTTTTCTATTCATTTCTTAATATATATAACGTTGAACCTGTATTCCCATTTTTAAACTGCAGTCGGAATATTCTGGCTCAATTAATAATTATTCGATAATTCGTATACTGAACACTTTTCTAGGTTATATTTGTGTTTTATTCTATGTTCTCTATGATTAAAACAGTAACTTTTTTGTAACTAGAAATAAAGCCTCGACTGGACGTTCATGGCCTGCTTCGATGTCAATAATTCTTAAATGGACTATAGGGTAGTTGTTTTGTGTTATCTAACGTATTATTTAAGTCAATGCATCGTTCATGGCAAATTCTCGAAAATTTTCTTCTAAGTGTTCACTTGAATCATGCTTGGGATATGAACGTTCGTTAAAATCACGATTTTTAAAATTAGTATTTCTCGAAGTAAATGCTATATTCGTTAACTCTTCGATTGTAATATTTGGATTGGGAGCATTATTAAAAAATTGTCTCTGGGGCCTTTGTTGATATTGGGTAGAATAGTTGGGTTTTTTTGAGCTCTCGTACTACTTACACGAGGGCTATATCATTTCGTCACGATGTCTGTATTTTTCGAATTTTGAGCCGAAAATGGTCTCAAACGACTATGTTCGACTCACTGATGACGAATCCGTCGAAAAATTCGAGTCTGTCCGTCCGTCCGTCCGTATACACGATAACTCTCGAACGGAATGTCCTAGACACTTGAAATTTTCAGGGTAGGTTCGAATCTCAAATGCCGCGGTTAAGTTCGTTATTGGGCAAAATTCGCCCAGGGGTTCCGTAAATATGGCCGCTCGAAATTTTGTTTTTCTGATTACTTCGAAACTACCGATTCGATCGAGGTGAAATTTTGCACTCAGATGGATAATTACGTACTCAAGCTACATGCAGAATTTTGTCAAGCTCGCATGACCAGAACCATAGAATCCATAGAAAATTATAACTTTGTAATGGAAAGGCCTAGGGACTTGAAATTTTCAGGAAAGGTGTGGATCGTGAATGTAGCGTTCACGAGTATCAATGAGCAAAATAAGACTAGGGGTTCCGTAAATATGGCCGTTTGAAATTCAGTTTTCTTGATAATTTCAAAATTATGGATTTGATCGTGACGAAATTTTGTATTTAAATTGAGAATGATATATTCGAGCTACATTTTTTCCAAATCGCATGATCAGGACCATAGAAAATTATAACTTTCGAACGGAAAGGCCTAGGGACTCGAAATTTTCAGGATAGGTTCGGATCGCGAATGCCGCGGTTGAGTTCGTTATTGGGCAAAATTCGCCCAGGGGTTCCGTAAATATGGCCGCTCGAAATTTTGTTTTTCTGATTACTTCGAAACTACCGATTCGATCGAGGTGAAATTTTGCACTCAGATGGATAATTACGTACTCAAGCTACATGCAGAATTTTGTCAAGCTCGCATGACCAGAACCATAGAATCCATAGAAAATTATAACTTTGTAATGGAAAGGCCTAGGGACTTGAAATTTTCAGGAAAGGTGTGGATCGTGAATGTAGCGTTCACGAGTATCAATGAGCAAAATAAGACTAGGGGTTCCGTAAATATGGCCGTTTGAAATTCAGTTTTCTTGATAATTTCAAAATTATGGATTTGATCGTGACGAAATTTTGTATTTAAATTTAGAATGATATATTCGAGCTACATTTTTTCCAAATCGCATGATCAGGACCATAGAAAATTATAACTTTCGAACGGAAAGGCCTAGGGACTCGAAATTTTCAGGATAGGTTCGGATCGCGAATTTCGCGCTCACGTTCATTAATGAACAAAATCAGACTAGGGTTTCCGTGAATATGGCCGTTTGAAATTCGGTTTTCTTGATAATTTCAAAACTATGGATTCTATCCTGACGAAATTTTGTATTTAAATTGAGAATGATATATTCGAGCTACATTTTTTCCAGATCGTATGATCAGAACCATAGAAAATCATAACTTTCGAACGAAAAGGCCTAGGGACTTGATATGATAGGTTCAGATCGCGAATTTCGCGATAACTTTCATCAATGAGCCAAATTAGACTAGTGGTTCCGTAAATATTGCCGTTCAAACTATATTTTTTTTGATAATTTCGAAAATACTTATTGGATTGAAATGAAATTTCGCACATATATGAAGAATAATGTATAATTTTGTCCAAATCGCATTATCAAGACCATAGATACCGTAGAAAATTCTAGCGAAATATCGAAAAAAAAAAATGGTCACCAAAGCACTGGCGTGAAGTCTGGATGTTCGCGTTGGTTTGAAATTTTCTTTGACAGTTGTCAAAATCTTTCCAATTGATTTCTAAAACTGGAGAATGCGAATCTACTTACAAGGTGTATGTGCGAGCGCTCAAAAGCTCCTGCCTTCACGGCAGTGCTTTTCGTAATTTTCTTGGGGATAATTTCTTGTCTGTATCGACATTTTTTAATATCCTTTGACTGGGATGAGGTTCGAATACATTTTCATTTTTACGTTCATTATTAAAAGACGAATTTGGATTTATTCCAAAATCTTGACGATTTGTCGGGAAATAGGTTTTTACTCGTTTTTGCTGGAAATTGATTGGTTGAGATGGAAATCTCGGTTGGGTATTATTAGGGTGAAAATTTCTTTGATTATTTTGAGTAGATTGGGAAAAATTACGTTGATTATTTGGAGTAAAATTTCTAGAATTATCATTTGGGTAGTTCTTTCTGTGCGGCGCCCGCTCCGGGCTGAACTGAGGCGATGTGGCTCATTGTTCCTTCGCTTGAGAGACTCAGTCCGGCAGACAAGCAGACAGAAATTTCGATCAGGAGGAGTCCCCTTCACCATAGAAATAGTGGGTGTTGGGTTTTCTAGGTGTGCTGTCCTCAGATTAGTGAGGTCACTATGTGTTCAGCAGTTTCATCCGTGCTCCTGTACTGCCGGCACAGAGAGCAACTATTCAGTCCCATTTTCTTCAAATGTTTATTCAGCAGGTGGCCAGTTAAAGTGCCGGTCACCAGACTAAGCTGTCTTCTCTCAAACGCCAGGAGTCTACTGACCTCAGGTCCAGAGGACGGTCTTTCGATGAGAAGCCTCGACTGCCTGAGACCAACTCCCGTGCTCCACTCTGAGGAATACTTCTGAAGAAGTTTCCGACAGATGTAAGACAGACTGGCAGTGCGGATTCCAGACCAACAAACTTTGATCGGGCCCCCTGCTTCTGCCTTCTCATAACCAGGTACCTCCGCATGTGCCGGACACCAAAAAACTTTCAGAAAGTTGCCGGAGCCAAGCTCACGCAGAGCTTTCCTGCATTCTCCTACTAACAGAGAGTCAACACTTACATCAGAAAGGGATTTCAGTGTTCCCTAACTGTCACAGCACATATGAATTTGTTCCCCAGAGTATCCCCTGCGAATACACTCCAGCGCGCAGACAAGAACCGCATACAGCTCAGCCTGCACTATGGAGCAGTTCTTCCCCAGAGCGATAGCTCGATTGAAGCGAGGTCCCACAATTCCAGTACCAAAATTACGTTGATTATCTGGAGTAAAATTTCTAGAATTATTATTTGGGTAGTTTGTTCGATTATTACTTGGGAAATTAATTTTATTATTTTGAGGGAAATTTCTCTGATTCTATTGAGGAATGTTCCTCTGATTATTCTGATTTTTATAACGCATATAGGGTTGCTGATAAAAATAGAGATCTTGACGAATGAAATTCACAATATCGTCATAGTTCATCATTCCGTGACCTCTAAGGGCTGTTCTTAATTCGGGGTTAATATTATACAACAAAACTCTAGTTGCTACTCGCGATGCGATATTTTTTTCTTGGTCTTTCTCTAGAATCGGTAAATTCGATAGTTCGACTTGAGAATCATACTTATTTTTCAAATCTACTATTCGTTCTAGAAAATCTGAATAGTATACGAAATACGAATTCTTTGGACATTCTGAAGATCCCAAAATAATACGATTAAACTGATCTTAACTTTAAAAATTCCTTCAAATTATTCCAGTTATCTGTTATTCTTTCTTTAGAACTAACTGATGGGTGGCATTTCCTAACAAATTACTTCTGATAATATCAATAATTCCTTCGTTTATTAACGCATCGGCTGACCTGAATCTCTCGTAAAATCTCTAACAGTGATTTATGAATCGAGCGAGATTTGCAGCATTACCATGAAATGGTTCGATTGATTATGAAAATAAATCTATAAGTTTGAGTCTA
The DNA here is from genome assembly GCA_963966015.1 of Aphidecta obliterata. Lineage (NCBI taxonomy): Eukaryota > Metazoa > Arthropoda > Insecta > Coleoptera > Coccinellidae > Aphidecta > Aphidecta obliterata. The sequence goes on along the minus strand of OZ014429.1, from coordinate 13,508,793 downwards.
TCAAACATATTAGCTTCGGGTACAACGGCCATTTTTATATTCGTAATTTTGCGACCTTTAAAATGCTTTACGGAAGTAATGTTGAAAAATTATTATAACACATAAAAATAATAGTAATCGGTTTTTTGTTTTATAAGAAACCTAGGAAAAACTCGGTGATCGGTTTTTTTTACAAGAAACCTAGAGAAAACTTACACAAGTTTTACGCTCAAAACCGTGGGAAAAGATTGGATTAACGGGCAAGGTTAATGACTTGGAATAAAAAAAAAAGTGTTTCTTGGAAGGATTCTCACCACATTGAATCTTAAAGTCGTCGAAAGGCGCTACACAATCGATCAGGGCTTCTCTGGCTTTCTTCGTTGTTGTTGGATGCACCTAAACTGAAAGTTTTGGAAGTTCTTCGCGGGCGATAATTTACGTTGTTCACGCAACGAATTTCGACACACTTTCTTCACGAAAACCGGCACAATTTCATCCTCGTCGCCAATTATATTTTTGAAATGGAAAGCCTTGTTTTAAAAAACAATCTTTATTGCAACGGATGATTATCCGCCCTATCTATCATACAGTATAGAAAGAAACTACTTTCAATTATTGGCGAATGATCGTCTTCAGAGGTGTTTATAACCTAATCTTATCTGAAAGTTCTGGAATGAAATAACAAACAATGAACACCTGCACTTGTGCGTCATTGAAGACTCATCAAAATAATACATAGTCATATCAATATTAAATGGATAATAGATAAAAGATATGAGATATACAGGGTTGGCATTATGTAATTATATATATATATATATATTATTTTAAACATTTCAATTCGAGGTTCAATTCGGTCTGAGTATGCTGAATACGCCGAACGTCTGTTCAACTAACCCTACAGCTAAAATATTTCAATAACAACATTATCGATTTATTAAGCAAGGAAAATTTAGAAGTATAACCACATCATGGAATAATAAACTCCTAATTATTTACACATATTATAGCAACACCCTCATGCGCGCATCCACTCGGAATTCACCGACAACACCATCTCTCGGAATTTTCTTTCGATGAGTTGCACGTGTAATCTATGGGGAATTCATTCAAACATTTGTACGAAAATGAACGCTTATGGACCAGGCAATAGAGATTTTTTCGTGACAAAAGGAAAAACCGTGAAAATCAGCGTTTTTTCAAATCCTCATAACTCGACCAATTTCGAAGTTGTAGCGCTGGCTTTCCAAATGAAAGTAGTGGTCAATAGAAACTTTGAGTGTGCATAACCCGGACGTTGTCCGATAAATAGTTTTTGCGTAATTGCGATTTGAATTATTTGAGGCACTATTTTCCGGAAGAGCTGGATGCGTCGGAAGTAGTCCGATTTCAATTTGCAAAACAGATTTTGAAAGAAGAAGTATAATACATACTACAAAAAGGCAATCTTGATTTTTTCGTTAAAATGCTTCAAAATAGGTGAAAAAAGCGTGCAAACATGACCAAAATAAGCCGAATGCTCGATTGCAGTCAAGTAGTGGGGGTATATACGTAAATATTCGCGCCAGGCCTCAGCGCGATTTTGGTTCCCCGCGTCATCCGTCTACCCCCACTATCCGTCCCAGATGGGGCACTGAGCCGGTTTTGGTCATGTTTCCACGTATTTTTCACCTATTTTGCAACATTTTAACGAAAAATCAAGTTTGCCGTTTTATAGTACTATACTTCTTCTTTCAAAATCCGTTTTTTAAATTGAAATCGGACTACTTCCGACGCATCCAGCTCTTCCGGAAAATAGTGCCTTAAATAATTCAAATCGCAATTACGCAAAAACCATTTATCGGACAACGTCTGGGTTATGCACACTTAAAGTATCTATTAACCACTACTTTCATTTGGAAAGCCAGCGCTACAACTTCGAAATTGGCCGAGTTATGAGGATTTGAAAAAACGCTGATTTTCAAGGTTTTTCCGGCTTTCCTCCGGTAATGATGAGCCGATTGAGTTGCACTAGCACTCATTTTTTTCATCTTTTCATTCCCTACAATTCGTCTGTTGGAAGTATTAGCACCGCTCCATTGGTTCAGATTTTACAAGCAAAAAACCAAAAAAACATCGTTTTTTTTTGGTGTTTCTTCGCAATTACAAGAAAAGTAATGATATTTGCGAGTCGAAAACATATCACTGAACATCCACGGACCACCTCACGTAACTCCCCACTCGCGGTTTTCTTCTACTATTTTTGTCACAGAATGACCCTTTTTCTGCTCTATTGCCTGGTCTATTAGGTTGAACACTAATTTCATTCAGGCGTTTATACACAAGAGTTACTTTGGAATAAAAAATCAATATTTTTTCCAATTTGAAAATGGGAATATTTATACATGAACATACGATTATATCTGATTTGAAAGATGGTGGATTGAAATCAGATTAAAAAATCGATGGCTTATGAGAACAAATATTTGATAATGAAAAAAATTAAAAAAAATTTTTAATCTCCAGTAACAGTTGTAGTAGGTTTAAATTGTCGCCTCTAACCTAGCTCCACCTCATTTTTCAATAACCAATGACAGTGGCGTAGCGAGATCAACTCGAGCCAGAGGCACATTACCTTTTTAGCGCCCCCCCTATTCGAAAACCATATGATATTATACGTAAAATATACTCGCGAATAATGAATAAATAAAGTCATAGGCTCAAGCTAGGCTTTAAATTTGAGACAAAAAAGTTGAGAAAAGTACATGATCATCAAGAATTATTTCAAAAGATAACTGTTATTTATTTTACATATTTAAAAAAAAATATTTTCAACGCACGCAGTTTTGAAAAAAAGTGAATACTTATTATCTCTAAGAAGATAAATATATTTAATTATAACATGATTATAATAAATTAATAAAACTAATTAGTGTGTATAAATTTTCCTTGCTTTTGATGAAGCAAATTTATCAATAATATCTTCAAAGTTTATCATTTCAAATTTTTCTCTTTCCACACAAAATGCTAGGTCACCTAGGCGATCTTGTCCTATCTTAGATGTCATAATTTTAATTGCTGAATGAAGAATGAACGTTCGCAGCTAGCAATTGATACTGAGATAGTCAGGAGTATTTGAAATGTCACTCTCAGGTTTGGAAAAACATCTTCTCCATACGAGATTATAAAAGTAAGAAATTCTAATGCAGTTAGGTTCAATTTATTCTCTACTGCGGAGTTACATTTTGCAGTCACAGTTCCTTTTTTTTCCTTTTGAGCGTACTACTTACACGAGGGCTATATTTCGTCACGATGTCTTTATTTTTCGAATTTTAAGCCGAAAATGGTCTCAATCGACTATGTTCGACTCACTGATGACGAATCCGTCGGAAAATTCTGGCCGTAAGCACGATAATTCTCGAACGGAACAACCTAGAGACTTGAAATTTTGATATAGCCCTCGTGTCAGTAGTACGAGCGCTCAAAAACTTGACAAACATGATAGATGGAAAAAGTAAATTCTACAAGTACTCAGTATTTCGATTTAATTCCGTCTATGGTGTTCTTCAATAGTATTGTTCCATTGAGAATATTGTGTTTTACTATGGAACGACGACCTTTGTCTTCAGACGAGATGAATCTAGCAGTGGGCCTTCTTCAAGCTGGCCTGCGACAAGTCAAAGTAGCTGAGCGGATGGGTGTTTGCCAAAGAGTCATAAGTCGTTCATGGAGGCATTTCAGGAAAACTGAAAGTCCGGCTGAACAAAACCTAGGGCGTAGACGCTGTACAACGGCAAGTCAGGGTAGATTTTTACTGCTAAGTGTTGGAAGACACCTTACAATCACAGCACCTGAATTGATTTTAGACGTCCAGCGAGCGCATAACATAACCGTTGGGCGAAATTATGTGAGAAATCGTCTCCACGAAGCCCATCTTCATATTCGAAGACCAATTTTATGTCCATCTTTCTCTAGAGGCAATCGCGCTGCCAGAGTAGACTCGTGCGAAGAATATCAAAATTGGGATGCAGATGATTGGTCAACAGTTTTGTTCACTGATGAATCCAGATTTGGATTTCATCCAGATTCTCGTGGGACACGAGTGTGGAGGCGATCCGGGAACGTGGAACGTTTAACGGTTTAAGAAATGTTCAGGAAGTTCACAAATTCAGAGGCGGTACAATAATGGTATGGGGCGGAATAATTATAGGCGGCAGAACGGACCTCGTTATTCCAAATGGTTTCCTGACAGGTCAGCAGTATGTGGATAATATTCTTCAACCCATTGTGCCTTTATTTGCTGGTGCTGTTGGTGCAAACTTTCGCTTAATGCATTATAATGCTCGTCCCCATACCGCTGCGATTGTGACGTGATTGAAGTATTGCCATGGCCCGCACAATCCCCGGACCTTAATCCGATTGAGCATGTATGGGACATCCTTCAACGTAGCATTACTCCCATTTTGGGCAATATCCAAAATGCTCTTCAATTCCGAGAGCTTCTAACCACAGAATAGGCAAGTATACCTCAATCGGGCAATGACAATGTCATTTTGACTATGAAAATAGGTGTAGAGCTGTTCTGAACCAACGTGGAGGTCATACTCTTCATTCAGTTAATTTTTTGAATACTCGATCATTTTTTCGTATAGCTCGTAAAATTATGGTTTATACATTATTTTTTTTTTGAAATATTTAGTTCGTTTCAAGCAAAAAATTAATTTAATGACATATTGAACATTTTCTCATTACTCTATAATTTTAGTTTCCCCCTTAATCAACTGAAAAAATAAAAAACGCCTATTTATAAAAATATCCCTAGACTTTTCCGATGTGTGTTTATAGGGCAATTCATTTGGGTTATAGGGTTAACCAACACATTAACTGGGCTTGTGAAAGTAATAAAGATACCAACGCACATAAGACTAAGCACGAGTTTAATTTTTTTCGATTTCAAACATTTGGACAAGGATAATAATTGGTTTAGGGTTAAGGCGATGTTTCAAAGAGATGGTATACATCAAGAAGGAACCAAGTTCGTTAAATTTGAGAACGGATACTGCATCATTGAGTTAAACCTATCAGAATTTTTTGAATGATGACCGTGGATATAGTTGTTAGATCCCCTGCGTCGAGTACGTTTTTGTGTGTTGTTTTCATATGTATTAATTTGAGTTCAAAATTATCACATATGAAACTCTGAGCACGTCGAATTATATTGATCTGATGTAATTACCAGTCGTTTGTTCTTATGAGTGGACAATTTTTGTCTATACAATGTTTAATCAAACTTATTACTCTGAGGTGAGAACATACATCGGGCTACCATTATTCGACTTTGTTGTGTTTACTGAATGTTCTCTTTGTGGTTCTTTGATGTTCATGTTTTTGATTGATAATTTATGATTTAGGGCGACATGCACGGGCGCATTATCTGACATATCTGATACGTGGCGAGCTAAATTCGTACGTATATCATTGCGTTAATGGTATCAAATCCGTCCGTTTTTGGTGTAAAATGCCACATCTGGATCTGTCAAATCAAATCTCTGCGTACCAGAACTGTACGAATAATCCGCCCGTGTATGTTGCCCTATTCATGGTTTGATGTACAATTTCCACATATCGCTTCTCCGGAACAAGGGCGGTCCTACTGGGGGCCGGGGGGGGGGAGGCGTAGGGTAACGGGGGTAATTACCCCCCCCCCCCAGAGCACTGGAAAATTTTATTTAGGAAAAAATGACCAACAAGAAAATAATATAATAATGCAATAAAATCAACAGAAAAAAAAATCAAAACAGAAAAATCAGTAAAATAAATGAAAAATTCTGAAGTTTTACTTTCAGTCGTACGAATTATTACGTTATGTGAAGATCATATTGCATAGAATGTATAAGTGGTGAGTCTGTTGTTTGATAATATTGATACCTAAACTGCTCATGTTGTTTCTTGAGAGGGTAATCGATAAAAAATCTCGTCAGGTATAGGTACATCAAGCCTTGGCGATAATTCTGAAACTTTATATTTTGGAAGTCTTAGGGGGGTAATCAATTACCCCAGTACCCCTCCATATCTACGCCCTTGTGTTGTTCAGCCTGAAGAAGGGAACATTTGTTTTCCGAACGATTTTCTGATTAAGAAGGTGTTGGATTCGTAAGAACGTGGCAATTAGAATTGGAAAGTTTGTAAAAAAATGTATAAAAAGTACTGCCGTGAAGTCAGGAGCTTTTGAGCGCTATTTCATCCACCTTTTAGGTAGAATCGCATTTTCAAGTTTTAGAAACCGATTGAAAATTTTTTTAACAGCTGTCAAAAAAATTTAAAACTGAGCAGAACTCCAGACTTCACGTCAGTGCTTTAGGTTTCCAATTTTTTTTCCGATTATGCGCTAGAATTTTATACGGTATCTATGGTTTTGGCAATGCGATCTGGACAAATTTCGCACGTAGTTTGAGTACATTATTGTCTATGTGCAAAATTTCATTCAAATCCATTCAGTATCAGAAAACAAATTTTCTGAATGGCCAAATTTACGGAACCCCTAGTTTAATTTTGCTCATCGATAAACATGACCCCGACATTGGCGATCCAAACCTGAAAATTTCAAGTCCCTAGGCCTTTCCGTTCGAGAGTTATAATTTTCTATGGTTCTGGTAATGCGATCTGGACAAAATGTAGCTCAAATAAATCATTCTCCATTAAAATACAATATTTCGTCACAATCCAATCCGTAGTTTTGTAATTATCAAGAAAACTAAATTTCAAACGACCATATTTAAGGAATCCTTAGTCTAATTCGGCTCATTGATGAACGTGACCGCGAAATTCGAGATCCACCCTTATCCTGAAAATTTCAATTCCCTAGGCCTTTCCGTTCGGGAGTTATAATTTTCTATGGTTTCTATAGTTCTGGTCATGCGATCTAGAAAATTGTAGCTTGAATATATAATTCTCCATTGGAATACAAAATTTTGTCACGATCGAATCCATATTTTTGAAATTATCAAGAAAACTAAATTTCAAACGACCATGACGAAATGATATAGCCCTCGTATAAGTAGAACAAGCACTCAAAAAATAACAACAATAAAAAGAACAGCAAAATATTAGTATAAAGAAGTTTACACCAAAATATTCCCTAAGAGGGGAGGAGGGGGGTTTGCACTATCCCGGAAAATTTGTTTTGAATTGTTCATTCAATTAACAAACCCCCCCGCCCCCCAGAAATTCAGCCTAGGACCGCCCTTGCTCCGGAAGAATAAAGACGTAAGTGCAAATCTGGAAAATTTTGAGTTATGAATTCTGATTACTGTTTATAGTAAGAAAAATTACGAAAAGCACTGCCGTGAAGGCAGGAGCTTTTGGGCGCTCGTACATGCACCTTGTAGGTAGATTCGCATTTTCCAGTTTCAGGAATCAATTGAAGGAATTTTCGACAGCTGTCAAAAAAATTCTGAAACTTAGGCGAAACTTCAGACTTGGTCAGTGCATCAGCTGATCAATTTTTTTTCGATAATTCGCTAGAATTTTCTACGGTATCTATGGTCTTGGTGGTGCGATCTGGACAAAATTTTGCACGTAGTTTGAATACATTATTCCTCAGCTAGGTGCAAAATTTCATTCCAATCAAATCGGTAGTTTCGAAATTATCAGGAACAGAATATTTTGAACGGCCATATTTACGGAACCCCTAGTCCAATTTTGCTCATAAATGAACGTGATCGCGATATTTGCGATCCAAACCCACCCTGAGAATTTCAAGTTCCTAGGCCTTTCCGTTCGAAAGTTACAATTTTCTATGGTTTCTATGGTTCTGGTCATGCGATCTGGACAAAATATTGTTTTAATATATCATTCTCGATTAAAATACAGAATTTCATCTCGATCGAATCCGCAGTTTCGAAATTATCCAGAAACCAAAATTTCAAACGACCGTATTTACGGAACCCTTGGTATAAGTCTGTTCATTGATAAACGTGAACGCGACATTTCAGATCCATACCTATCCTGAAAATTTCAAGTCCCTAGGCCTTTATGTTCGAAAGTTATGATTTTCTATGGTTTCTATGGTTCTGGTCATGTGATCTGGAGAAATGTAGCTTGAATATATCATTCTCGATTAAAATACGAAATTTCATCTCGATCGAATCCGCAGTTTCGAATTTATCGAGAAAACAAAATTTCAAACGACCGTATTTACGGAACCCCTTGTATAATGTTGCTCATAGATGAACGTGATCACGACATTCGAGATCCACACCTATCCTGAAAATTTCAAGTCCCTAGGCATTTCCGTTCAAAAGTTACAATTTTCTATGGTTTCTATGGTTCTGGTCATGCGATCTGGACAAAATTTCGCGTGTAGCTAAAACACCTCATTTTCCATCTGAGTGCAAAATTTCATCTCGATCGAATCTGTAGTTTTCAAGTAATCAGGGAAACAAAACTTTGAACGGCCATATTTACGGAACCCATGGTGGAATTTGGCCCATTAACGAACTCAACCGAGGCATTCAGGATCTGAACCTACACTGAAAATTTCAAGTCTCTAGGTTGATCCGTTCGAGAGTTATCGTGCTGACGGACAGACTCGAATTTTCCGACGGATTCGTCATCAGTGAGTCGAACATAGTCGATTGAGACCATTTTCGGCTCAAAATTCGAAAAATACAGACATCGTGACGAAATGATATAGCCCTCGTGTAAGTAGTACGAGCGCTCAAAAAAAGTAGCACCATCTCAAATAAATGAAATTCACTTTGTAGAAAGTCCCTTCCATTATAATAAAGATGATTCGTATCGCGTCAATTCAGCGTACCAGCGTAAGATCCATTCCTTTCAACTCGTTTCCTGAAAAGTTGATCGGCATTTGCGTCTTTGTTCTTCCGGAGAAGCGATATGTATATCTGTATAATGTGTTCATTTTTCAGAAATGATGCTGAATTTCGTTTTTGTCTGTTTTCAGCTTGAAAAAGTCCACAATCTGGCTGAAACGGCGGTTTAAGAAAAAATAAATAATTTCCATATTGTTCCTTGAGAGTGTTAATTCTTCTTATCTGTATTATTTTTTACGCTTTATTGTAATCGATCAAATAATATGTTTCATTGAACAAATATTCATTTTTGTTGATCACTGATTTATAATTTACGTTTAACATTATTAATTATCCGTCTTATCGTGAGATCTGTTATGAAATTCGGAAAAATTTCAGCAATTTCTTATTGAATTTGCATCTCTAAAGGAGCTCTTTCATTGATTGTATTATTATTTTTTCATCAATAAATCAATCATATAATACTCGATAATTATCAACATTGCACTCACTTCTTGTTTATTTGGCTTGTGATCAATAGACAATGGTACTGCTCTGCCACCAATACTGGCTACTGCTCTAGAATCACCCACATTGGCACAATAAATTTGATTATTTTTCACGAGAACTGTTATTGCTGTGCTACCAGAACGTTCTCGTTTTAAAGATTCTTCAAGTGCCATTGCATCATCGATCTCTAAAAATGAAAAAACATTTTTGTTTTCATGAAAATGCGGAATATTGAAACTGAAAGGAGTTCTCTACAATATTATTATGAAAAAAATCTCTAATGCGAAAATGTGATGTAATTTCAATATAATGGAACTTGTGAAACTAAAAAAAAAAAAATTACGAAAAGCCCTGCCGTGAAGGCAGGAACTTTTGAGCGCACGTATTTTGAGCGCACGTACATACACCTTGTAGGTAGATTCGCATTTTCCAGTTTTAGAAATCAATTGAAGGAATTTTCGACATTTGTCAAAAAAATTCTGAAACTTAGGCGAAACTCCAGACTTCATGTCAGTGCACCTGATCAATTTTTTTTCCATAATTCGCTAGAATTTTCTACGGTATCTATGGTTTGGGTGATGCGATCTGGACAAAATTTTGCACGTAGTTTGAATACATTTTTCCTCAGTTAGCTGCATAATTTCATTCCAATCCGATCAGTAGTTTCGAAACTATCAGGAAAATAATATTTCGAACGGCCATATTCACGGAACCCCTAGTCTAATTTTGCTTTTGATGAACGTGACCGCGATATTCGCGATTAAAACCCACTCTGAAAATTTCAAGTTCCTAGGCCTTTCCGTTCAAAAGTTACAATTTTCTATGGTTTCTATGGTTCTGGTCTTGCGATCTGGACAAAATATTGTTTTAATATATCATTCTCGATTAAAATACAAAATTTCATATCGATCGAATCCGTAGTTTCGAAATTATCGAGAAAACAAAATTTCAAACGACCGTATTTACGGAACCTCTAGTATAATTCTGCTCATTGATGAACGTGAACGCGACATTTCAGATCCAAACCTATCTTGAAAATGTCAAGTCCCTAGGCCTTTCCGTTCGAAAGTTATGATTTTCTATGGTTTCTATGGTTCTGGTCATGTGATCTGGAGGAATGTAGCTTGAATATAAATTTCTCCATTATTATACAAAATTTCGTCACGATCGAATCTGTAGTTTCGAAAATATCAAGAAAACTAAATTTCAAACGACCATATTTACGGAACCCCTCGAATAATGTTGCTCTTTGATGAACGTGATCACGACAATCGAGATCCCACCTATCCTGAAAATTTCAAGTCCCTAGGCGTTTCCGTTCGAAAGTTATGATTTTCAATGGTTTCTATGGTTCTGGTCATGTGATCTGGAGGAATGTAGCTTGAATATAAATTTCTCCATTATTATACAAAATTTCGTCACGATCGAATCTGTAGTTTCGAAAATATCAAGAAAACTAAATTTCAAACGACCATATTTACGGAACCCCTCGAATAATGTTGCTCTTTGATGAACGTGATCACGACAATCGAGATCCACACCTATCCTGTATATTTCAAGTCCCTAGGCCTTTCCGTTCGAAAGTTATGATTTTCTATGGTTTCTATGGTTCTGGTCATGTGATCTGGAGGAATGTAGCTTGAATATAAATTTCTCCATTATTATACAAAATTTCGTCACGATCGAATCTGTAGTTTCGAAAATATCAAGAAAACTAAATTTCAAACGACCATATTTACGGAACCCCTAGAATAATATTGCTCATAGATGAACGTGATCACGACAATCGAGATCCACACCTATCCTGAAAATTTCAAGTCCCTAGGCGTTTCCGTTCAAAAGTTACAATAGTCTATGGTTTCTATGGTTCTGGTCATGCAATCTGGACAAAATTTCACATGTAGCTTGAACACCTCATTTTCCATTCGAGTGCAAAATTTCATCTCGATCAAATCTGTAGTTTTCAAGTAATCAGGGAAACAAAACTTTGAACGGCCATATTTACGGAACCCCTGGTGTAATTTGGCCCATTAACGAACTTAACCGAGGCATTCGGGAACTGAACCCACACTGAAAATTTCAAGTCTCTAGGTTGTTCCGTTCGAGAGTTATCGTGCTTACAGACGGCCGGACGGACAGACTCGAATTTTCTGACGGATTCGTCATCAGTGAGTCGAACATAGTCGACTGAGACCATTTTCGGCTCAAAATTCGAAAAATACAGACATCGTGACGAAATGATATAGCCCTCGTGTAAGTAGTACGAGCGCTCAAAAAAAACTCTAACCTCACATAGGCACGAAAAAAATGCACACCCTGTATGACATTGCATATTTTATGTCTACAAACTGGGGGTAATCTGTTTGATGCTATAGCGCTTACTATTTACAATCTTCAACAATAATTCTTGCCTTTTTTAGTTGTTATTAGTTATTATATTAGTTTCTTTGAGTAAAATATAAGATTATGTTGAAAAACTATTCATTAGCATTTTTTCTGTATAAAAACATATTGTGCCGTAGGTACGTCCTTGCATTCGCAATTAAAAATGCTATGTCATACAGGGTGTACATTTTTTTCGTGCCATATGAAAAAACAAAGTTGATTCTTCCAAAAGAAACGTTGGACAGAGATTTTGTGGACGCCATTTTATCGAGGTCAAAAAGTGGCAATGAGAAAGTACCTTTGGTTTTTCGAAACCTCCAAATAACTTCAGAGAAAAATAGAACCAAATCGCCAAATTTCAGTTTTTTCCCGAATACCTCCGGAAATGAACAACGTTTTTGGGATTTCTCAACATCTATTCATTGACCCCTTAATTGCGCCGCTTTTCGTCTATTTGTAATGTGTAATTCTCACGTTTACCGAGATCCCCAAGCGGTTCATCCCTATCTTGGACACCTTGAACAGAATTGAGGAACATAGAAGTTCTTTAGTCAACAGAAAAACAAATTGTAATTTCGCGGAACACTTATTGACTGAAAAGCATTGCTTTACACATGATATGAAATTCTGCATATGGAAAGTGAAGGCTTAAAACTTAATCTGTTGGAAGGAATGGAAATCAATAAACAAAAAGGTTCACCTAATTTGCTTAGTGACCAGATAGAGTTGAATACTTCTCTTTTGTTGAATTTATTCAGCCGGTTGGGTTTACGAGAAACCAATGATACAGAGATTAGTGATATAGGTAACACCCCTAATCTATTTCCTCTAGCCCTTTAGGTAGTGTGTTTTTATTCCGAACAAGTGCAACGACAAGTTTAGTATATCTCTTCACCTGATGAAGCCCTCAGAAGATCATAGCCATTAATGCCCCCATTCACTGCACGTACCTGGACTCCAGCCCCCAAAAACGACCCAACCTACGACTAATTTGCGACTTGCCGTACACTGCAAACTGAGTACACTAGTTGAAGTATTTTTCTTATGTTTTCATAGGAGGTGAAGCATTCTTCCTGATGACCAATTTCATGACACCCATAAATCAATTTCATTTTTTTATGGAGAAAAATGTAAATTATAGACATTGCCGGGCCAGACATGTGATTGAAAATGCTTTCGAGATGACGGCAAATAGATTCAGAGTTTTGTTGACACCTATACAGGGTATTTTCAAAGGTGAGACTTTCTTTGACCAGCAACACAACACACGTGTCTGTCAGAGAGGCACTTGTGAAGCGAGGAGTGAATTGTACCATCATGAAATGGATGTATGAGGTGTTGACGACGAGGACAGCTGAGACATTGGTGGTCGATCAGACCATCTCTGTAAAAACCACTCCCGGACACCTTGTTGGGGAGAGGACGATTTTGAGAGGTGTTTGTTGATTTTGGCCATCACGTTCCTGCTTCTTAAGAAATTTCCTATTATATTTTGTAGATAGACTAGGGTGTTCAGTTGCTGGAGTTTGTGTAGCAGGCCTTCGTGCCACACACTATCGAATGCTTTCTTGATGTCCATGAATATGGCTGCTGACTTGTGGCCTTTTTGAACGCTCGTACTACTTACACGAGGGCTATATCATTTCGTCACGATGTCTGTATTTTTCGAATTTTGAGCCGAAAATGGTCTCAATCGACTATGTTCGACTCATTGATGACGAATCCGTCGGAAAATTCGAGTCTGTCCGTCCGGCCGTCCGTAAGCACGATAACTCTCGAACGGAACAACCTAGAGACTTGAAATTTTCAGTATGGTTTAGTTCCCGAAGGCCTCGGTTAAGTTCGTTAATGGGCCAAATTCCATCAGGGGTTCCGTAAATATGGCCGTTCAAAGTTTTGTTTCCCTGATTACTTGAAAACTACAGATTTGAGTGTGATGAAATTTTGCACTCAAATGGAAATTGAGGTGTTCAAGCTACATGTGAAATTTTGTCCAGACCGAATGACCAGAACCATAGAAACCATAGAAAATTGAAACTTTTGAACGGAAACGCCTAGGGACTTGAAATTTTCAGGATAGGTGTGGATCTCGAATGTCGTGATCACGTTCATCTATGAGCAAAATTATACTAGGGGTTCCGTAAATATGGTCGTTTGAAATTTAGTTTTTTTGATAATTTCAAAACTACAGATTCGATCGTGACGAAATTTTGTACACTAATGGAGAATGATATATTCAAGCTACATTTCTCCAGATCACATGACCAGAACCATAGAAACCATAGAAAATCATAACTTTCGAACGGAAAAGCCTAGGGACTTGAAATTTTCAGGATAGGTGTGGATCTGAAATGTCGCGTTCACGTTTATCAGTGAGCAAAATTATACTAGGGGTTCCGTAAATACGGTCGTTTGAAATTTTGGTTCCTCGATAATTTCGAAACTACGGATTCGATCGATATGAAATTTTGTATTTTAATCGAGAATGATATATTAAAACAATATTTTGTCCAGATCGCATGACCAGAACCATAGAAACCATAGAAAATTGTAACTTTCGAACGGAAAGGCCTAGGAACTTGTAATTCTCAGGGTGGGTTTGGATCGCGAATATCGCGGTCACGTTCATCAATGAGCAAAATTAGACTAGTGGTTCCGTAAATATGGCCGTTCAAAATATTTTTTTGCTGATAGTTCCGAAAATACTGAGCGGATTGGGATGAAATTTTGCACCTAGCTGAGTAATAATGTATTCAAACTACGTGCAAAATTTTGTCCAGATCGCAGACCATAGATACCGTAGAAAATTCTAGCGAATTATCGAAAAAAAAATTGATCAGCTGAAGCACTGACATGAAGTCTGGAGTTTCGCCTAAGTTTCAGAATTTTTTTGACAGCTGTCGAAAATTCCTTCAATTGATTTCTGAAACTGGAAAATGCGAATCTACCTACAAGGTGCATGTACGAGCGCTCAAAAGCTCCTGCCTTCGCGGCAGTGCTTTTCGTAATTTTTTCATAGTAGTTTGTACATTCGATATTATAGCTACTAATGGGTGGATGGTTGAATGACCTTTCTTGAATCCAAACTATGAAGGAGGGATGTTTTGCCCGATTGAATTTTCAAGACGAGTTATCATGATTTTTTCGAGCGTTTCTCCTAAAATTGGCAGAAGAGTGATGGGCCGATAGCTAGATACTTGGTTGAAGTCTGTGCTGTGTTTGTGGATTGTAACAATAGTTCCCTTTTACCACTCCGTTGGGAAGTGTCCAGTATTCAGACAGTAGTTGTAGATCCTCCTTATTTCATCATGAACTTCCGGACTTAACTGGCGTA
The DNA here is from genome assembly GCA_963966015.1 of Aphidecta obliterata. NCBI lineage: Eukaryota > Metazoa > Arthropoda > Insecta > Coleoptera > Coccinellidae > Aphidecta > Aphidecta obliterata. Next base: position 13,493,793 of record OZ014429.1, on the reverse strand, counting down.
GTATTTTCCTGATAACGTTGTCATAACCAGGTGCTGTGTTCTTCCCATGTAGAGCTTCTTCGTACTCTGCATCAGTTATCTCTGGAGATGGGTCTATGTTATTTGTATTAGCTGCTTTTCTGTAGTTTTCTATTTGGGTTTTAAAATTTTGGTCGAAAATGGGATTGTCCTTTGCGGTAAATGTTTCTTGATAATATTCTCTAAATGTTTAGGCTATTTCTTCATCTGTATTGTATGTTTTTGAGTTTTTCGTAATTTGTGTCATGTTAGTTTTTGTGTTGTATCTCGTCAGCTTCTTTATTTCTTGCCAATAGTTCCTGCCCTTCATTTCATTGATCTTTTCACATGTTTCGATCCATTTGGTTGACCTATTCAGTTATCAGTTTGTGAATGTCTTTGTTGAGTTTGTTATACAGCGTCCTTATGTTGTCATTGTTAATTTTGAGTTCTCTGTAAAGTTGTTTTTTCTTCTTAATCTGTGTGATCTGTAGGGTAACCACAAGCGATCGACAGTATTCGACACGACAGTACCCCCTTCTCTCCTCCACCCCCTCGTCGTGTGACACGACTAGATGATGGGCGAGGGGGTAGGCTGCTAGATGGCCAAGTGGTCAGATCCTAAGTCAGGAACCAGTTCTGTTTTTATATATTCTTTCAAGTTTTTGGTGCATAGTACTATATCTGGGGTGCTGGGTGGATTATTACTCTTGATGAAGGGTTTTGATTTGAGTAAAGTCTAAGTTTTCTAGAATTTCTCGGATTTGTCTATTTTTTCTTCTGTTACAGTTATAGTCACTAATGAGTAGAGCGTATTTGCAATGTGCTGCTTTTCTGAATATATTTTCTTCGATTTCTGAGTGAGGATATGTATATAAGATAGGAAAATATGCAGTTTTTCGTTGACCGTCGGTATTGTGCAGTGAAGGGTTTCGTTCAGTGGGTTGTTCATAGCTGGTGGGTTTGCTTTTCCTAGTTTAAGTCCTCTGCTGCATTGAATCAAGCTACCGCCTCTGGTGTTGTTTGTTTCGATACCGATTTTTCCCACAGTTGCCCAGTCTCGGTAATATGTGTTGTGTTGTTCATTTATTTTGGATTCAACGAATAAGTTGCACATTATATGGTTGTTTTCGACATAATGGTTTATCAAGTATTTCTTTGAGATGTACTTATTTATGTTGCCATATAATAATTTTATGTTATTGATTGCTAGTACTTAGGCCAGATGTATTGTAGTTAGCACTTGAATTTGTGTGCCCTCTATGGGTTCGGTATTGGTTACTGGATTTTTCTGAAAATACTGCCGTTGTATCTATGTTGTGGGCCTCTATGAATCTCTTTTTCAGTTTACTTATGAGTTCCTGCCGGTCTGTATTATTGGGGTTGTTAAGTTTATGTATGTATGTGTCGATTATATTGTCATGGATTGTAATTGGTGCATGGATTCGATTGTTCTTGATGATGGAAGGTTTAACTTGATTTGATTTTCACATTTGGAATGCCAACAATAGGTTTTGTTGGTCTCTTTGGGAATTTCATTGACTATGCCACGTGATTTTTTTCACCTCAGGCAGTACAAGAAATTGGTAGAGGAGAACTACATGCATTCGTGTGGTGATTTCCTTTGCTTAATTACATACAATGGCTGACTTGCAGTTGGGGGTTGTGTGAGTGAACTGGTTGCACTTTGTGCAAAACAACGGTATTGGTTCTGGTCTAGGAAAGACAGGATAGTGACGACAGTTGTAAAAAAATCCGTTAGCCAGGAGAGATTCAAATGCTTTTATGTTTCCGGTGATTATTCTTATCAGCTGTGTTGGTTTTCCTGTGGCTCTAGAAGTGATGCATTTACAGAACCTATTCTATTCTCCGTTTTTTGAATTCTGTACTTATCTCTTCGTCTGTTATTTCAGTTTCGATATTGCATATAGCAGAATAGCTTCCTTGGGTTGAGTTTCTTTGTGCTGATGGATTAGTTGGGTTGCTTTCCTCAAATGAGTTTATAGTTTTGTCCTTTTTCAAAGATTGTAGGATTTTAACAATATTTTCCCCTTTCGCCATCCGATTCAATCTTCAAAATGATATCCTTACTTCTTGGGAAGTGATTCATCCATATATCTTCTTTAACAATATTTTCCCCTTTCGCCATCCGATTCAATCTTCAAAATAATATCCTTACTTCTTGGGAAGTGATTCAACCATATATCTGCCATTTATGTTCTAGGGTAATCAGTTGTTGATGAATGAAAACAATGTTAGTATCTTCTGTTTATCTTCTGGAATATTTGTTGTAAGTGATTGCTTGTTTTTGTGATGTTATCATTAGAAACATTCGTGTTTTGCAGAGTGTATTAGTCCATGTGCATGATTATTCTTGTTATTGATGTTGGGTTTTCTTTATTGGATGGCGATAATTTTTTATTGGGTCCTAATTGTGTGGGTGAAGTCTCTATTTCTTTTTCGTTTGCGACGAACTTTTTTCCATTTGCCGTAGTCTAGAATATCCATTTCACTGTATTCTCCATCACTTGAAGATTTCATAAGGAATTCGGCGTATTAAAAAAAATGGTTAAATTCTAAATAACACTACCGTGCGCTTATCAACCGTATGCGACAGATGCACACACCAGACTGATATTTTGTTTTATTTTTTATAATTTGTTTTATTTTTAAGCATTTTATTCGAATTGTGTATTTCAATGTTTTCAATAAAAATAAGTACATATCCTCAATATTATGTATTATTTTAAAACTGTAACGAAAATATATGACTAAAATTATAAAAAATAATACTTTAAGAAAATATAATGGACGAAAAAATATCTACGCAAATTGGGGGCCCAGTTTGATATATTGCCACAGGCGCAATAGTACCTAGATACGGCTCTGTTCCCGATGGTGACAAAATATGAGACCTATGCAATATGGTAGAACCATTATTATCCCATAGTATGCAAGAAACAAAATTGATTTTCTCTCATTTTTCCGGAAATGAGAGGGAAAACGCGAACTTTCAATTTTTATCCGATAAACGCAAAAAACATTATTCAACTGCTCGGTTGACATTGTTCCTGATGGTGACCTATGCACTGTGTTAGAACCATTATTCCCTCATATTATGCAAAAAACAAAAATGATTTCCACTCATTTTTCTGGAAGTGAGAGGGAAAACGAAGAACTTTTTCAACGGCTCGGTTGACATTGTTCCTGCCTGATGGTGACCTATGCACTGTGTTAGAACCATTATTCCCTCATATTATGCAAAAAACAAAAATGATTTTCATTCATTCTTCTGGAAATGAGAGGGAAAATTCGAAGTTCGAATTTTTAACCGATAAACCCGAAAAACATTATTCAACGGCTCGATTGATATTGTTCCTGATGGAGACAAAATATGAGACCAAAAAACAAAAATGATTTCCACTCATTTTTCTGGAAATGAGACGAAAAATTCTAAGTGAGGGTGACAAAATATGAGACCTCTGCACTGTGGTAGAACCATTATTCCCTCATATTATGCAAAAAACAAAAATGATTTTCATTAATTCTTCTGGAAATGGGAGGCAAAATCAAATGTCCAATGATTAATCCGATATTGTAGTGGAGAAAATTTGTTACATTACTATTATATCCAGGGACAGGGGACAAAACTGATTTTCCCTGATTATTCTCAGATATTAATTTCCATGTGCTTCAATAAAACATGGATCATACGTATCAATTCTGTTTACAATGTGAATGTACCGACGTTAGCACGTCGGACCATGTTACGATTGCACTAGAGTGGGGCGAGGGTGCACGCCACTGAGAGCGCTTATCGGCGAACTGGCCGCTTACGTCTTGCCGAAAACTGGCCGCAAACTTCACACGGGTCAAGAAATTTGGCATCACTCCTCGTACGTTATTCTTCTTGTAGAGTGATCGGGAGGGCGATATCCTGCTGTCGATTTGAGACCCGCGTTGCCGCGTAGATAATGATCACTCTTTGTCTTATATAATAAACCAATAATTTGCAATAAAAGAATATTGCAACTATAAATTAAGATATAAACTATCCTATCTTTTTTGTTGGATCAAACTGCACACAGTGTGCAAAATTTGATTGAATTCGGTTCAGTATTTTAGGAGTTCACCCCGGACAAACAACGTGACACGAAATTTTTATATATGTATAAAGAAGATTTACGCCCGTTTGCACCGACTTTTTTTTAAGGGTCTATCTATCCCACTTAGGGGTCAATGTGTGTTGCACCGACTTCAAGGGTACCCTCAAACCACCAATTAAACCTCCCTCAGCTAACTGACCAAATTTGGTCCCTTAAAGCATATTTAACTATGTATTCCTTAACCTTAACCTCAAATATCGAATAACATAAACAATCTTGTCAGCTGATTCTATTGTGCACAAGTTCTAATCATAAATAGAAACATATTTTTGAAGATAGAACATTTTGATGAGGTCAGGTCCTGGTGGAGGATTTTTTTGAGGGTGATTTAGAGGTTCTTGAATTTGTTGAGATGGGTTATCCGAGACGAAATTTCATCAGGCCCAATTACTATGAGGAGAAGTCGCAAATGGACTTCTTCAGAAGTTTCAAGCTGACAAAGCCTACAGTAATGAAACTTCTTACTGAGATCGAGGAGCAATTAGAATATCCAGATGATAGGTAAATAATTAGTAAATATAGATATGAAATATGAATTTTAATTATTTCTTCTTCTCATGTGAAACATATTATTTTAAGGAATAACAGCCTCTCGCTGATGAACCAACTTCATCCTGGACACTCAGATTTTATGCCAGTAGTGGGCACTTGATTCAGACAGGGGATTTCATGAAGGTCCTATCTCCAAAGCCAGTAGAGTGATAGCCTATGTATCAAGAACAAATGCTTCTTTACGCCCCAGATATGTCAACACGCCCCATCTTCAGCAGCAGATCAGAGTCCAGAATGATTTTTAATATTACTGGATTCCCAGAATTTCTGGCATTCATTGATTGCATCCATGTAAAAATTGATTCTCCAGGTCATTTTATGATTCAAAAGTTATAATAATTTTGAGTCGTATAATCAAGGTATATTTGCAAAAGTAACTAGAAACATAATGAAAGTTTTTGAATCATAAGTAGCAATGTAATGAAGAAAGATATCAACAAATGACTATGATAATAAACTGTTTCTCTATGTATTCCTCATACTACCAGAATTCTTCTTTCATCTTTGTACCATTTTAGGTGGAGATAATGCTGAAATTAATAGGAACTGAAAGTCCATCTTTTCCTTGAATGTTCAGTGCCTAGCAGATACAAAACTGAAATTTATTGATGTTGTTGCTCCCTGACCAGGTTCAACTCACAATGGCACAATATTTGCTAATTCAACGGTTCGAGCAAGATTGGAGAGTGGAAATTTTGGGGGGAATGTTATACTAGGCAAGTATATCATGGATATCAAAGTTATTCTGGAGAAAGAATGATAGTGTAGAATCCCTCCTTGGAATTTGTTCAATTTTATGCTTGTATTCATGTACCTACAATGCTTTATTTCTGAAAATACTATTGTTATTTTTTTTTTAATAACTCATCCTCCAAAAATTCTTTCTTTTCTCTACACTTCATCAAACAGCATCTTGAAATTTTATTTTTTTTAGGGGACAGTGGCTATTCACTCCGAAGTTATTCAATGACACCTCTAGCAAATCCAGTAACTCCGGGTGAAAACCTTTATAATGAATCCCTAATTCGCACCAGGAATGCGATTGAGAGTCTTTGGCATATGGAATCATAGATTGCCAATCGTTACTTATGGACTCATGGTAAAACTGGCAACTGTCATGGCCATAATTGTGGCAACGACTATCCCTCATAATATCGCAAGAGACATGAACGAGCCAGATCCTCTATTGCCTGAGGATATTAATGAAGATGAACTGATACCTAATACTGCTATTTTATAAAAACCAGATGTTCCTTCTCATTTTGAATAAAAAATTGTCATGCATACATCCAGTAACTCTTATTGATTTATCCCACTAGATTACTAGATAACTATTTCTCTCTAGAACTTAAGGTGTAACTCTTGAAATTGAAAACTGCGGTAAGTTATTGATGAAAGGAAAAAAAAGATCAGTTGAAAAGTACATTTTATTCTTTATTGATTAAGAAACAATAGCCCTCAAAATAAAACAAAAAATATATTATAAATAAAGGAAGTTCAACGGGACAGCTTTTCTAATTGTTTTTTCCATATCTCGGCATTCAGCTGAAGGCATTCTAAGTTTATGCTCCTCCTGTTCAATTTTTTTCATGTATTATAAGCGATAACGATTTTTTGAAATGAATACCAGTCAAGGTTCTCACTACTGTTTCTTTTTTCATTCGCGGAAATTTCCTCACTTTGATCACGAGCAACACCACGAGATAAACTTAAATATTCACAACACAATCACTACCTACTATTCTCAATTCAAAACGCTTTCCTGCTTTATTTTTACGGTAAAAACAGTATTACAACAGAATTGACACAAAAACCACTAGATAACTGCGGCGGTGCCATACTTCCGCTTCCATTAGTTATGTGACCCTTAAAAAAAAGTCGGTGCAAATGGGCCTAAGAAAGTAAAAATCATCTTTACCCACATCATTGCAAAATTCAACAAAATCTTCTTCTCAGTATATTTTTGCTTCTGTTCCAAAACTACCTGTTTAAAAAAGAAACTCTATCGTTTCCATAATTCCTATTCAAATGATATAATATTATCAGATGATACCTACATAATAAAGAATAATATACGGCTGTTTATCTGAATCGATCGAATTCAAGAATGAAAATTGAAAAATTTTATTAGATAAACTAATAAGCAAGCCAACAAAACCATTCATGTATCCCAGATACCAATGAAATTCATCATTTGCAGTCGTAGACCGGCCTCTATCCATATCAGATCTCGTCAGTACGATTAGCAATATGATAAATTCAATTAATGAAACAAAAGACCTTAAAACATAAGGCAACGTGGTACTGAGAAAACTTCCCAAATCACGCCACCTATCCGTTCAAAGACCAACTGTCTCAAATATCTGTAGATCATAAACTGCAGATAAACAGCCGTATATTATTCTTTAGTCAATTATTCAGACGAATAAGTCTTAAGCTTGAATCCGTTGAATTCCTTGTGTGACTATTTATGCTTGTAATGTTTACGGCGTTGTCATACATGTATTTGTATTTCGTTTTTGGAGAGCCGATGAAGCAGTTTATGATTTACAGATATTTGAGACAGTTGGTCTTGGAACAGACAGGTGGAGTGATTTAGGAAGTTTTCTCAGTACCACGTTGCCTTATGTTTTAAGTTCTTTTGTTTCATTCGTCGAATTTATCATATTGCTAATCGTACTGACGTGATCTGATATGGATCGAAACATTACGACTAAAAATGATGAATTTCGTTGGTATCTGGGATACATGAATTGTTCTGTTGGCTTGCTTATTAGTTCATCTAGTAAAACTTTTCCAATTTTTATTCTTGAATTTGATACCTACATTTTCATCTTTCACTATGAATGAAAATTTCATAAAGAGTTAGATCTTTCAATTTTTGTTATTTCATGACAATTAACTCATAAACAAAGTAGGACTGAAAGTCTGCAAGAAAACCTTACAAAGAAGGGTGTTCTTCACCAAAATAGTCAAGTCGGGTGAACATTTTTAAGGTTACTCTGAGGATCTTCACCAATTACGCTAGAAATATGGTCTAGGCGGCATTTAAATATTTCCAAGGGGGTCATAAATGCCTATAAAATCTTACATGGCATTAGAATTTCCTTACCTAAAAATCCCTTTCTCATTGCTTCAGCAATATTTCCTTCATTATATTCTATTTGATTAGTAATGTATTTGTGTAAATGCTTCCCCACATATTCAGCTATTTTGCCACCCCCATGGCCATCAAATACTCCAAAAAATGCAGTGTTCGGATCATCTGGCATTGACAATATATGGGTATGAAAGTCTTCCATATTCACTCTCCATCCTTGCATACAACTAGAACCAACTTTGAAATTTGCGTTTTCGCAACATGCAGTTGCTTTAACAGTTACAGGTTCACTCATAGTTTGCCCCATTTCAACACCTCAAAAAAAACATTATAAGATCAGGAAATGAATTTGATTATTTCTGAATATCTAGTTCCTGTTTGAAAGGACACACAATTTCATAGGGTTTCTGGTTTCTGTTTATGGAAATGTATGATACAAATTCTTGTTATCGCTGAATACTTACTTCGAGATATTTAAATGCAAATAACATCAGGATTTATATTTCATATATAGAATTCAAACCTTATGAAAAAACACGATCATTATTATTGCAAATAATTATTGACAATATTGACAGTATATTCCACTTATCATAGACAATTGTATATTGTAAATTGTATGTATACTATTGTATACCGTATACCTTTTAACTTTTAACCTTTTCGATATTTTTCATTTTTCATCTATAAATAAATAAATACCATAGAATACAAATATCGAACGTTCAATTGCCGCTCTCGATTTGGAGTTTCACGCACGCTTTCAGGCTTATCGAAGCAAATCGAACGCCCCAAGGTCACTGTTTCGTGCACTGGAGGAGCTCAGATAGCCAAATCGAAAGCTACAAATTATGAAGGGTAGAGTTCTACCCTCCATGGCCTGCATACTACAAATGGTTCAATGAAAATTTTGAAAAGCACTGCCGTGAAGTCAGGAGCTTTTGAGCGCTCGTTCATCCACCTTGTAGGTAGATTCACATTTTCTAGTTTCAGACAACAAATTCAAAACATTTTTGACAGCTCTCAAAAACATTTTCAAACTAAGACGAAACTCCAGACTTCACGTCAGGATTTAGGTGATTTCTTTCGATAATTCGCTACAATTTTTACGGCCTCTATGGTCTTGGTAATGTGATCTGGACAAAGTCTGTCTGTCTCCAACTTTCTCGATGTGGTGAGCTACTTTGGCAATTTGAATATTTGAAAAGAGAGGGCGAGTTACTAACTTCACTGAGCACAGAAAAAAAAACGGAAAAACTTTTCGACATTTTTATTTAACGAACAACTAACTTTGATGAGGGTCGAAAAAAATAGAAACCTTTTTGAGCGCTCGTACTACTTGAGTTAATAGTTAATAGTTAGGAAGGGGGTTACGTTCCACTGCGACCTCAAGGTCTCAGTGGAACGTCATGTTTGAGCAGTCGTACTACTTACACGACACGTACGACTTACATCATTTCGTCACGTATCTGTATTTTCCGAATTTTGAGCCGAAAATGGTTTCGAACGACTATCTTCGACTCACTGATGACGAATCCGCCGGATAATTCGTTTCTGTCCGTCCGTCCGGCCTTATACACGATAACTCTCGAACGGAATATCCTAGAAACTTGAAATTTTCAGGGTAGGTTCGAATCTCGAATGCTGCGGTTAAGTTCGTTATCGGGCAATATTCAATACGGGTTCCGTGAATATGGCCGCTCGAATTTTTGTTTTCCTGCTAATTTCGAAACTACAGATTCGATCGAGGTGAAATTTTGTACTCAGATGGAGAATAACGTGTTCAAGCTACATGCAAATTTTGTCTAGCTCGCATGACCAGAACCATAGAAACCATAGAAAATTATAACTTTCGAACGGAAAGGCCTAGAGACTTGAAATTTTCAGGATAGGTGTAGATCTCGAATGTTGCGGTCACGTTCATCAATGAGCAAAATAAGATTATGGGTTCCGTAAATATGGTCGTTTGAAATTCAGTTTTCTTGATAATTTCAAAACTATGTATTTGATTGAGACGAAAATTTGTATTTAAACGTTGATAATGATATATTCGGGCTACATTTTGTCCAGATCGCATGATCAGAACCATAGAAACCATAGAAAATCATAACTTCCGAACGGAAAGGCCTAGGGACTTGAAATTTTCAGGATAGGTTCGGATCGCGAATTGTGCGGTCACGTTCAGCAATGAGCAAAATTAGAATAGTGGTTCCGTAAATATAGCCGTTCAAACTATTTTTTTCCTGATCATTTCGAAACTACTTATTGGATTGGAATGGAATTTCACACATAGATGCAGAATAATGTATTCAAACTACGTGGGAAATTTTGTCCAGATCGCATTACCAAGACAATAAATACCGTAGAAAATTCTAGCGAATTATTGAAGAAAAAATTGCACTGACGTGAATTCTCCTTAGTTTGAATTTTTTTGACAGCTGTCAAAATCTTTCCAATTGGTTTCTGAAACTGAAGAATGAGAATCTACCTACAAGGTGCATGTACGAGCGCTCAAAAGCTGCTGCCTTCACGGCAGTGCTTTTCTCAATTTTTTGATTTATAACCGTTTGTAATTTCAAAAGACAAAATGAGTGGCGAGCTACCAAAATGATCTCGGCGAGCTACCGGTAGCTCGCGAGCAATGGGTTGGCGACCACTACTGTAACCATTCATTCCTGAAAATATGAAGACAAATTTTTCGGCTAATGCGGCACTCTAGATTTCAGAATCTGAAATATGATCTGAATTTCAGATCATATTTTAGTTCCATAAGAATCAGCAGTATTCAACGATCTTAGCGCTAATAATAATACTGAATACGTTAATACAGTGACTTCAATATACTGAGTATATAGTCGTTGTATGGGTTAATCTATTAGACCAGGCAATAGAGATTTTTTCGTGACAAAAATAGTAGAAGAAAACGGCGAGTGGGGAGTTACGTGGGGTGGTCCGTGGATTTTCAGTAATATGTTTTCGACTCGCAAATATCATTACTTTTCTTGTAATTGCGAAGAAACACCAAAAAAAAACGATGTTTTTTTAGTTTTTTGCTTGTAAAATCTGAACCAATGGAGCGGTGCTAATACTCCCAACAGACGAATTGTAGAGAATGAAAAGATGAAAAAAATGACTGCTAGTGCAACTCAATCGGGTCATCATTACCGGAGGAAAGCCGGAAAAACCGTGAAAATCAGCGTTTTTTCAAATCCTCATAACTCCGCCAATTTCGAAGTTGTAGCGCTGGCTTTCCAAATGAAAGTAGTGGTCAATAGATACTTTGAGTGTGCATAACCCGGACGTTGTCCGATAAATAGTTTTTGCGTAATTGCGATTTGAATTATTTAAGGCACTATTTTCCGGAAGAGCTGGATGCGTCGGAAGTAGTCCGATTTCAATTTGCAAAACGGATTTTGAAAGAAGAAGTATAGTACTACAAAAAGGCAATCTTGATTTTCCGTTCAAATGCTTCAAAATAGGTGAAAAAAGCATGCAATCATGACCAAAATAAGCCGAATGCTCGATTGCAGTCAAGTAGTGGGGGTATATACGTAAATATTCGCGCCAGGCCTCAGCGCGATTTTGGTTCCCCGCGTCTGCCGGCTACCACCACTATCCGACCCAGATGGGGCACTGAGCCGGTTTTGGTCATGTTTCCATGTATTTTTCACCTATTTTGCAACATTTTAACGAAAAATCAAGTTTGCCGTTTTGTAGTACTATACTTCTTCTTTCAAAATCCGTTTTGTAAATTGAAATCGGACTACTTCCGACGCATCCAGCTCTTCCGGAAAATAGTGCCTCAAATAATTCAAATCGCAATTACGCAAAAACTATTTATCGGACAACGTCCGGGTTATGCACACTCAAAGTATCCATTGACCACTACTTTCATTTGGAAAGCCAGCGCTACAACTTCGAAATTGGCCGAGTTATGAGGATATGAAAAAACGCTGATTTTCACGGTTTTTCCGGCTTTCCTTCGGTAATGATGACCCGATTGAGTTGCACTAGCACTCATTTTTTTCATCTTTTCATTCTCTACAATTCGTCTGTTGGGAGTATTAGCACCGCTCCGTTGGTTCAGATTTTACAAGTAATAAACTAAAAAAACATCGTTTTTTTTGGTGTTTCTTCGCAATTACAAGAAAAGTAATGATATTTGCGAGTCGAAAACATATTACTGAAAATTCACAGACCACCCCACGTAACTCCCCACTCGCCGTTTTCTTCTACTATTTTTGTCACGAAAAAATCTCTATTGCCTGGTCTATGTGTGCAAAAGCATAAGCGATAGAGCCAGAAACAACGTCTTCGGGAAAAGTACGAAAAACTTGAATTTTATAAATGGTAATAAGATACTGTGGTGGCCTAGTCAGACATGGGGCTATTTTAATTCAAGGTTTTCAGGCAGGTAAGCAATCGGTGTTATTCTTTTCAATACCTATGACTCATTTCATTTGCCATTGTTGCCCATTACCCCCCTTTCAAATCTCTTGTGTTTTCAACCCCAAAGGTCGAGGAACTCGATTTAAATGCGTCATATTATCATTTTCATTTTGTAGTCTTACCATTTTGGGAAAACTCAAGGAGAGATAAGCAGGAAGATCGTTTGAATCATTCTAGTTTGAATTAAGGACGACAACCTGAAAATTGTGAAAGCCCCTAGTGTTATTGTTCTGTGGCAACTCGCAACTGTCAAGTATTGAAGTACTGAGGTAAATAAACATTGAACAGCTGGGAGTGTGACATTTAGTGCTTAAATATTGAAATTTCCGTAATTACTGATAAATAGTTAAATTTTATTTTACGCAATAATTGAAAACTTGAGCTGTGCTTCTTATATACTCGAATCAATTTGCTTCAATACTTTTTGAAACATAATCATTCTCTTGCACATGCTTTGCTCTTGTCGAACCTTCAATAGATTTTCTGACTTCCTGATTCCTGAGGACATACTTTTTTAGTTGTTATGGCCTCATTTCAGTACTGAAATTCCTTAGTTTATAATTTACTCCCATAAATAGGCACAATGAACAATAATAATGAAGATGGACAAAGTAACCCTGGATCAAAAGAACAGGTAACTTCGGTCAGGGTTCGAACTCAAAGTGAGTGCTCTGTTGGAAGTGAAGATGGTAACACAGGTAAAAGGTGAGTTATAATTCTATATTCTCCAGATTAACCTACTGAATGGCTATTGACGAAAATTAATATGGTTTGTGATAGATTTATGAAATTTTATTATATCCTTGTATGAAATTGTGTCAAATATACTTTTACTTATCGTCGAGTGTTGCACAAAATTACTAAGAATAAATCCCTGTTCCATTTAATTATCTCCAGTCGTTATTTTTAGACTATTACCCAATGGTTTCTCCAAATTTCTGATAGCTCTAAAATAACTTTGATTTTATTGAGTCCGTATGTTGTTATATTTATATATTCATCGAATAATGCATATTGCATTTTAAAATAATTAAAAAGTGAAAGTGAATCTGACACAATCATAATTCAATGGAGTGAGCATTTCTAACAGTTAATTTCTAGCTTTTACTTTAATTGAAATAAAGCTTTAAGTGTATGTAGAGACTAGTGATTGGTTAGTGAAAAATGCAAAGGTTGGTTTATTTCCCTTTTTTTGTCAAATGTCTCTTATGGTTCGTATCTACACCTCTGCAGGTCCATTGTTCTAAAACTTGTCTTTTAATTTTCGAATTTTCCATAGACAAAGAACAACTTCTCAGCAATTCATGGTGATGAGTGGTTTATCTGCTGCTTCACCCCCAAAATTTGTAACTCTTGAAGAAATAATGCAAGCTGCTAATAGTATGAAAGATATGGCTCTTGTGCATCAGATAGTAGTAGATGATGAGTTCAAGCTGCAGCGGGCTGAACCTCCACCTAATACCATACAAAGAATTATCAAGGATACAATGCACAAAGCCTTTTGGAATTTACTTAGAACAGAGCTAGCAGAAAATCCACCAAACTACAGACAGGTCGGTGATGAATGATTTTTGATAGTTTTTTTCTTCTCTTTGGTGAGTCGAAATAGATTTTTTTTTCTTCTAACTCCAAGGCCCTTGTACTTCTGGAGGACATTAAGGAAGGACTTTTTAATGTACTGCTACCGCAGCATACTAAGATTCAGCAACGTATTTCCGAAGTATTAGACACTGCCCTCATCAAACAGCAAGCTGAAAATGGGTCATTACAGTTTGAGGTAAATTAGAGATTGTATAATGAAAGCATGTGTTGGGGCGTGATTTCTCGAAAGTTTGAATTAAATTCAAAAATTAAAACAAATTTGCAATTGTGAAGTTGTCGAAAAATTATGCCAATCGAAATATTATTGTAAAGTTTACACTGTGAGAAGCACTGACGGAAAAACTTTGTGTTCTCAAAATTAGTTGCTGGGAGAAAAACATTGGCAAATAAAATACTTGATTGGCCTTTCATTGTCTTTATCCAACGATTTTTCTCCCTCAAAGCAATTATGAGCTTACTGGCTATTGTCTTTCACTTGAAATATTTATGGATGTATTTTTAAGATGCAATCTCTGCTCAGCAGATTAGTTTGTAAAACATTAGAAGCCATACGATTCCTGATCGACAATAATAACAATCAAAGAAATTCTAAATATTTGAAGACAATTATAAAATTGGGCACTGAATAATTGTTTGCTTTATTTTTGTTATTTGTAATTTTAAAATTGTTACAAGTGAGTTTCGAGACAACTCTACACTTCTGGATTATACTAGGTACATATTGAATGCTTATGTTCACAGGCACTACATATCATGTGGTGATGTATGAATTATGATTCCCGCTGCTCATGAACACTCAAGTCTTCAACATGTATTTTACTATAATACAGGGATTCTGTCCGAAAAAACTTATAATTTCTTAATTTTTTCTCAGCATTATGCTCAATATGTTCTATCTGTGATGCAAAAACTTTGTGCACCAGTTAGAGACGAGAAGATCAGAGAACTTCAAAACAAAACAGATGTGATAGAGACTTTCAAGGGTATTTTAGAGGTGAATATTTTGGTTTTAAAATTAAAATAGCAGTAAATTTACAATCATAAATGAGTATGAATCTTTCCTGCAGACTTTAGATTTGATGCAACTAGATATGGCAAATTTCACTTTACAACAGGCAAAACCAGATATCATTGCCAGGAGTGTGGACTTGGAAAGAAAGAAATTTGCAGATTTCCTTAGCATTCAGCCTGGTAATTCATATATGAATATTCTATATTGAATTTTATCATTGAGCTTTCGGAAAATTCAAAAGCCCTTTGACTAAATTTGTGATGAAATGCTTTTATACTAACATAGCTTGTTCTGGAATAAATATTGGTCGTCTATCTGAAGTTTTCAAATTACAATAATGAAACAAGAAAATATGTTTTAGACTAATAAAGCAAGCCAACAAATCAATACACGTAACCCCATGGAACATCGAAATTTATTCTTTGCATCTGTAGACCGGTTTCGCCGTTTACGGCTCGTCAGTACAGCTAGCTCAGGATAAACTCGATGTGGCAAACAAGCTACCCAAACAACCGAACGCGATGACGATCAGAGAGTATTTCTCTACTCACGCCACCTGTCGGTCGAAGGAGCAACTGAATGGAATCCTTGATGGTCCGTGTAAAGATTTCTTGGCTCCCCTGATAGAAACCAAACAAGAAACGAAACCGGTCTACAGATGCAAAGGATGAATTTCGATGTTCCATGGGTATATTCGAAAAATATTCCGGTTATAACGAGCAAATTGGGGATTCCCCGGAATCTTTCGACCGCGTCTAAGTTCGAGCGATGGCATTGCCCATGCGTGTTGCGCCTGTAGGGTTGCCAGCTGGCCGTCTGGATTCTCCCGACATTTCCAGAGATCTCCCGACTCCCGACGAATCTCAAAATCTCCAGACAAATAGCTTCTTCGGAATTCCTCTAGGAAAAATTACCACGCGCTTTAACTTTCAATCTTTTATCGAGGGGAACGGCGAAGTGGCGACTTGAAAATTTTTAAAAGAATCATATCATTTGTATCGTCAATTCCCTGTAAGCAATGTTTACTGTGAACGGGTGTTCAGTTCACTAAACAATTTATACTCCAAAGAGAGAAATCGTATGATATGGATTTGAAAAAGGCGAGTTAGTTATAAGACTGAACCTTGAACAGCAATGTTCAAATCTTTTCTGAACAATACTGAGGGAAACAAATTAGTACTCCCTGAAATGCAATGCCAAATAAATGTGGCAATATAAATATTGAGTTTTCAAATTAGTTTTTTGTAAACAATGTCCCCCATTTTGAAACAAAATAACTTTTTGAGTGCTCGTTCTACTTACACGAGGGCTATATCATTTTGTCACGATGTTTGTATTTTTCGAATTTTGGGCCGAAGATGGTCTCAATCGAAAAGGTTCGACTCACTGATGACGAATCTGTTGGAAAAGTCGGTCTGCCGTCAACACAATAACTCTCGAACGGAACGACCTAACAACTTTAAATTTTCAGGGTAGGTTCAAATCTCGAATGCTGCGGTTGAGTCCGTTATTGGGCGAAATTCGACCAGGGGTTCCGTTAATATGGCCGTTCAAAATTTCGTTCTCCTGATTACTTTGAAACTACTGATTCGATCGAGATAAAATTTTTCACTCAGATCGAGAATACAATATATGTACAAACATGACGGTCCCTTGAGGTTCGTTATAAGCGAACTTTACTGTATTCTTGTTCCATTATTTCAATTTGATAGCTTGTTCTTATTGGTTCATTATATTTGATAATAAACCTGTAAATTGTTTTGGTTAGTGTAGAATTCAACAATTGAATAACAAAATCCGTCCAGAGCTTTTCTTGGAAACTTGTAGTGGCTAATTGTATGAAATGTGGTAAAAAAATCAGTTGTTTTCCAAAATGGATCTCTCTAAATCATCCATTAATCGGTTAACATTATTCGTGAAATATAGCCAATATGCAGGGTGTCCCAGAAGTCGACGTCAAGCCGTAATCGGGTAACAGGCTAAGTCATAATGGTCATCAGAAAAATATTTAAAAAAATCTAAGTCATGTATTTTTCGAATTATATTGCATTTTATTTTATTCGAGAAAATGCACAAAATGAACTCTTGATGCTACAAATCTTTACTTTCTCTGATTTTATTTTTCCTATGTTATCCTGAATAGTGCTTCTGTAACCAGTGACCTTTTATATTCTAAGCCAACTGCTCCAGCTTGGAAGATAATGTCACTCTTTGCCAAACCAAGTATTCAAAATTAATATTTCGCCCAATTTCAACCGACTGTACTGAAAAAAAATGTACTACATCAGTTTGGCGAGAGACTTTAAAGGGATCCTAAAATGGTATAACACTCACTACATTATTTCTTAGATTGGGCAAAAAAGGTTTTTCAAAAGAAACTCTATTTCGAACATTTTCTTTCAACTTACTAAAAATGATTCTAGTTTATCCATTTTTTTCTGATGACTATTATTACTTAGCCTGTTACCCCATTTCGGCTTGACGTCGACTTCTGGGACACCTGTATATTATGCAAAAATGTGATACAAAATTAATAATAATAAAAACATCTCTTCCTTTCACAAAAACACTGCGTTTTTCTCTTAATTTAAACTGAATGTTCCTATTGGAAGACTTGATCGTTAGCTCCATAGTTCGATCCACTGTTAGACTCTTTAGGGTGAGGACAAATCAATTTTTGGTAATGAGGTATTTTGTGAAGAATTAATGAAGGAAAAGATATCTGGAGATGATCCTAAGTACGTCTCAATAGAAAATGATGACTAATTTTTCCAAATATAAGTCGTGTAAAGAAAGGATATTTTCATTGTTGAAGAGTATTTCCACCATAAAAACTGGTTTATTTTTTCTCAGATGGCTTGGAATTCACAAGAAAATGGTTTCTGGAACATTTGGAAACAGAAAAACTGCCTGAAAATGTAGATTATGACACTTTTATAAAGAAGAAAGTTAAGAAAGCATTCAGCAGAGCCTGTCTTCAACTATTAGAATGGAATGAAAAAGAACCATATCCTGAGGTAATTTGGTTGATCAGTATTGTTAATATCTAGATAATCTCACTTCTCAGATTATGAGGGAATTCTTCAAAACTGCAGGAATGAATGCAAAATATTTACAGGCAACAACAGATTACTAATGAATTAGACTCAACTTCCTAGTCCTTCATCGGGTGGGCACTTTCTTGTTGTATGTGTATGTTGTATTCTGTCTTTACTGTTTTAGTCATATAATCGGTTATCGTTTTATCCTATATACTCTATGCCAACTTATAAAAATGAAAAAATCCGTCCGTCCGCCGTCCAGAGCCTTTTCTCGGAAATTAAGGGTTTCTAGTGAAATTTGATTCGATAACACAGACCAACAGATTTTTTTTTTTCATTTGGTTCAATTGGAACCGTTTTCTTCTATCAGCTCCCGTTCTTAAGATACAGCAACTCTGACCTGAATATCGGGCAGGTAGATACGTTTAAATTCAGTGGAGAATTAATTGATTCAGTTAATTAAATTTTTGAGTACCTACCAAGAAACAAATTGGATCCAAAGAAGGTATTTTGCTAATGAATGAATGAATTTGCATTCAAATAGTGAAATATCCAAGAAACATTTCGTGGAGGCTACCTACCCTTCTACCTTATTTGTTGATAGGATTACTTTTTTGAGCGCTTGTTCTACTTACACGAGGGCTATATTATTTCGTCACGATGTCTGTATTTTTCGAATTTTGAGCCGAAAATGGTCTTAATCAACAAGGTTCAAATCACTGATGACGAATCCGTCGAAAAATTCGAGTATGTCTGTCCGTTCGGCCGGCCAGCCGTATACACGATAACTCTCGAAAGGAACAGCCTAGAAACTTGAAATTTTCAGGGTAGATTCGAATCCCGCCGCGGTCAAGTTCTTTATATTGGCAAAATTGGACCAGGGGTTCCGTAAATATGGTCGTTTGAAATTCAGTTTTCTTGATAATTTCAAACGGATTCGATCGTGACGAAATTTTGTATTTTAATGGAGAATGATGTATTTGAGCTAAATTTTTTCGAGATCGCATAACCAGAGCCATTTCAAATTCCAACGAATTGTTGAATAAAAAATCCTTATATTTCTGTAACAGCTGATTTGGCATAATGGACAAAGAGCTGCTGCCATTTTTTTGACAGCTGTCAAAAATTTCTTCAATAATTGGTTTCTTCTAAAACGGGAAAATGCGAATCTACCTACAAGATGGATGAACGAGCGCTCAAAAGTTCCTGATTTCACGGCATTGCTTTGTATAATTTTTGAACAGTCACTCGGACCTGTTACCAGAAAACCTTAGTGGTTCCACCAAGATATAAAAACTATGGAGGATCGGTACAGGACAAACACATGATGGTAGATTACTGCTGGAACTTGCAGAGAAGCTGTGGTGAAAAGCCTCATACTCGGAAGTCGTATAAACGTAGCTTCCAAAACGTCATTTGAACACCAGTTCTTCAAGAACCCATGAAGAAATTAACTCGTTTTTAATATTGCATTGGATACCTTCATTATTTCGAATATTCCTTACTCACATTTTGGAATTAAAATTAATAAGAAAGTGAGGGTTTAATTCAGTAAGTGTGGTTACCATTTTTTAGGTTTCACTTATACAAGGTATAGCATAACTAACTCAATTTTGGGAACTGATAGGGCAAAACGACTTTGGTTTTTGGAATCAGCACATCGAAATCAATGGGAAAAGGCTACAACATTTCTGGCACCAAAATGCCAGTCTACCTGTGTAATTAATTGCTATCTGATATTGATCCTCCTATTTCATTCAACTAGATTAAATTCGAATTATTGTATATTGGCATGATATAACTTATGATTGAATCGAAGAACCTTTTCTGCAAAGGTCTTTTGCTAATATTTCATGAAATTTGGAATAGTTTGGAAATAATAAGCCAAATAAATCATTTGAAATTGATCTAGGTCTGTAGTCTGAAGGTTTAGTAGACATTTAATCCACAGTAGGATGTCTGATAAGTACAAATCTAGTTTTGAGACATTTTGTGAACTATAGATGTGGAAACAGAGGCATGTAGCTTTGTGTGTTGCACAGTTATCTCCTTAGTTAATTATGAGTATATTGCAAATAATGGAGTTGCATATTCTGAAGATATAAAAAAAGCTTAGGGCATGGTCAACATGTTCCATTTGTATCACTAATAATTATTAGTTTAATACACCTAAGTCTAACTTGAGTAGGGCGATCATGAATCAACAACAGAAGATAAATATCAGCCTCTCAGATGTTTTTAACAAAGTATAGCACATGTCAAATAAAATATAATACAAATCCCTCAACCATTATCACAACCTTACCATCTTATATAAAAAAAAACGTATCATTTTCAACTTGACTTTGAAACCATAAATTTGACACGAGTACTTGAAAGTTAAATAGTTTACATTACTTGAAATGTATATTATCTATATCTTCTTCAAATCCCCTTTTCAGACTTTCATGTTAGATGTGACAAGATTGCAAGATTTACAAATGAAAACAAACAGAATTGTAGTAATGGGAACAATTCTTCTAATTGCTTTGGGAAGCGCTGGACAAGATTTGCAATCAATAAGCTCTTTCAAAATGTCTCTGAAAGACCATATTTTTGTGCTGCTACAGTCACTGACTAATGAAGAGTAAGTTGAAATAACTGTTTGTCCATAAAACTAACATTTTCTCCTTTATTTAGAGATTGCAACAATCTGCTACCTAACGTGGCAGAACAGGTTGTACAGGATATAAGAAATGAACTACAGAAACATCACTTTGTCCAGTTAAATGAAGCAGCTGAAAATGCTTTAAAACAACAGATTTTAGATGTTTCAAAACCAGATCATCGTATTAAGTCTCTGATAAGTAAGTACCGGTTGAAATATTTGAAAATCTTCAGTACATCTAATAAATATTTGAAAAGCTCTGTCGTGAAGTCAGGAGCCTAAGCATTTCCGTTCGAAAGTTATAATTTCGTCACGATCGAATCCGTAGTTTTGAAATTATCAAGAAAACAAAATTTCAAACGAACATATTCACGAAACCCCTTATCTAATTCTTGACTTGAATTTTTTGACGGATTCGTCATCAGTGAGTCGAACCTTGTCGATTAAGACCATTTTCGACTCAAATTTCGAAGAATACAGACATCGTGAGGAAATGATATAGCCGTCGTAAGTAGAACGAGCTCTCAAAAAAATTAAAGCACTAACGTAAAATCTGGAGCTATTGCGCGCTTGTTTTTGTGTTCATTATGTATTGTCATTTTATTTTATAAATAACAAAATAAAACAAGAAAATATATTTTAGATAGACTAATAAAGCAAGCCAACAAATCAATACACTTTACCCCATGGAACATCGAAATTTATCCTTTGCATCTGTAGACCGGTTTCATTTTGTAAATTGAAAACTTCTGATAGACAACCAATATTTATTCCAGTCAATTATTCAGACGAATAAGGTTGAAGCTTAAACCCGTATTTCCATTTGTGACCACTAGGCCCTAATGTTTACGGTTTGGTTACTTGTTTGATTTTTGTCAGGGGTGTCAAGAAATCTTTACACGGACCATCATGGATTGCATTCAGTTGCTCTTACGGCGGACAGGTGGCGTGAGTAGAGAAATATTCTCTGATCGTCATCGCGTTCGGTTGTTTGGGTAGCTGTTTGTCACATCGAGTTTATCCTGCGCTAGCTGTACTGACGAGACGTAAACGGCGAAACCGGTCTACAGATGCAAAGGATAAATTTCGATGTTCCATGGGGTTACGTGTATTGATTTGTTGGCTTGCTTCATTAGTCTATCTAAAACATATTCTCTTGTTTCATTTTGTAATTTGAAAACTTCAGATAGACAACCAACCAAAAGAAAGAATCGCCGAAGTTTATCGAATATATGAGAAGAACTTAATATTTTATTCACTAATTTATTTTTTTGAGCGCTCATTCAACTTACACGAGGAATATATCGTCACTAACAAAACGAACTGGCGTAAGTCGAAAATAGACATTTTTCGTTACGATGTTTGAAGAATTATTTCTGCCCAATGCGATCAAGTATTACATATTTATTTACTGAGTTATTGAGTTGCAATATGATTCATTGCAACTCAATAAATAAATCTGTAATACTTGATCGCATTGGGCAGAAATAATCTTTCCAACATCATTGGCCAGAAATTATTTCACAATGATGGCCTTGTTAGATGGTGCGTTATCTCGGTGCAAAATCTACGAGCTTCCTTTCCACAAAACTGGCCTTCTTCGACGAAATTGATCTGTAGAACGCACAAATAATATACTTTATTTCCTTGAAATGAAAATACTTTGTTCGATATTTTCATTCATTGTAAAAATCGGAAACACACTAGCTTGAGATGAACTGATACAAATGTGAACAAACTAAATGACAGATATCCTCAGATTACGGCCAAAAAGACTACGCAGAGGACACATGAGGGTGCTTGACACACTAAGGTGGAAGTTACTCATGTTGGTTGAGTATGACTTTGGTGCGAACTATGAAAAGAGGGAATCATTGTCTTTAAAACTGCCTCCCTCAGCCGTTCAGACTGAAATGCAGGCAGTGGAAAGGTGTTTCCAGATATGCCTATCCAGGCAGTAAATCGAAACAAGAATTTGAATTGACACGTACCGCCTATGACAATACGTCTAAAATCATCACTGTCGGAAATCACTCAACCAACGTTTATCGGACCAGGATCCTCGTGGGAGGTGACGATGTCTCAAATTAAAAAGTCGGTTAATGGAAAACGAAGAAAAATGCTTACTACTTACTAGCACAATATACCAGGACAAACATAAGCTAAAACGCTTATTGCGTACTGCAAATTAAAATCGGCAATCTCTACCAGTAGCATTCTGGAATGATCCGTCCCCGCTTTTTTCTCGATTTTCTTGGTAAAATCTCCACTAATCATATCAAATTCTTATTATAGGGCAAAGAATTTATGATTTCTATCATGAAATCATTGAATCTGCAACTGCGGCGCCACAACAGGTTCCTTCAGGACTGTCGTCTTTGCAGAAAGAACTCACAGAAATAGTAGGTCAGCTCCTGAAAGTTGTCTCGCACAACTGTTCTGTCTTCAGTCCTTACTACTATGACATCGTATCTAGTGCTATTCCAAAGCCAAACTAAGTATGTTGATATTCTACAAAATTACAGGTGTCTAAGCTAGCTGACATCACATGGCTTCTTTTATAGTGTTTTTCATCTTTGAAATCATTTGGTTGAACCATACAATAATAATTTTTTGTATTTTCATATAGAACAATTTTGAATGATATAAGAATTGAAATGCTGTACACTTTTTGGTGTTTTAATTTTTATTCCAGAGAATAGAAGATAGGCGAGGCAAGCTTTTCATTTTTTATCAAAAAACATGAGTATCAGATTAGTCTTAAATATTAGATTGATGTTTAGAATTTTCAGAAAACTGTTTTAAAAATGAATTCTCAAATTTTATTCACAACTGAATTCTTTTGCGATTTCTTTTTGTGATGAAGTGCAGACGCATCATGTTATTATTATGAAAGTCGTTTGTTGTTTGTTTTGAATTTCTTCATTGTTGTGATTTTTCATAGACGATTTCTAGTAGTTGTGATTTAGATTATTTTAATGTTTTTTGAGATTGTTTTGTTCTCTTAGATAATATATTCGAATAATTTTAACAAGATATAAAAATTGTTTTTTTTTTGTTTTTAACTGATTATCAGATATAATCTTTATACATTATGACTAACAATAATCATGTAATTTAATTAGTGATAATTAAGTATGGATGTGATACAATGAAATAAATCAATTAATGCAGGCAATTCAGTTCCTCACTATCTCAATTTTTCCTTCAGTACCATTGTATGTTTTGTTTCAAAACATAAAGATATTTAAAAAGCTATTTTTAATGAAATAACCATCATTTTAAGTTCTAAATTTTGTTCCTTTTTGTTCAGAACGGATTCCTGAAAAAACAATTTTTTTTACATGAACTCATATTTGGATCACGTTCCATTATGCCAGTTGGATTTTCAATAATTCATGAAAAGATCATTAATTATCTTCAAACTTTTTGGGTGGAACATATTAGGAGGACTACTCAGTAAGATGTAGGTAGTATAAAATGATGACGTTTAATTATATAAATTTCATATAAAATATAGGTGCATAAAATTATTTCAGTAGATAAACATATTATTGAATTCATACAATGTATTGTCCAATAAGTTCATTATGTAGTGCACTCAACCCCTGAAACATAATAACAATAGTCTAAAAATCAACGTTTTCTCCTTTATTAACTGCCTCTCAACAATGAACTAATCACATATATACTTTCATTTTTTATTTCCTTCATAACATTCTATATTCTTCAAATAATCTTGCAAAGCCATCTAGAAGAAGAATTTTGTTTAAAGAAATAATATTATATAGAGAAAATTAAGTCCAAGGAAATCTGTGAAATTTATTTTTCAGAATGAAATTTTGGAATCCCTCAACATCCGGACTCCTTAAGATTGCAGTTTAGTTAAAGTTTTTAATTGGTACTGACCTTGAAATATTTCACGGTTTTAACCTTCAGTTCTAAGGTTGCATCTTCATCACATACCATAATAGTATTGCGATGTTGCTGGAAGGCAGAAACAGTCCACATATGATTGACACCTTCTTCTATTGCTTTATATAGGGCGAAAGATTTTGCAGTGCCAGTAACTAAAATCAACACCTGCAAATTTTATGTGAGTGATGAGAAAATTACTAGATGGCGTTATATATATGCATCCCACTGTAGGGCGATTTTTGAGCGCACGTTCTACTTACACGAGGGCTAAATAATTTCGTCGCTGTCTGTATTTTTCGAATTTTGAGCCGAAACTGTTCTCAATCGACAATGTTCAACGCACTGAGGACGAATCCGAGGAAAAATTGTAGTCTGGCCGTACACGATAACTCTCGAACGGAACGACCTAGAAACTTGAACTTTTCAGGGTAGGTTGGAATCTCGTTCCCTCGGATAAGTTCGTTATAGGGCAAAATTAGACCAGGGGTTCCGTAAATATGGTCGTTTGAAATTTTGTTTTCTTGATAATTTCAAAACTACAGATTCGATCGTGACAAAATTTTGTATTTTGATAAAGAATGATATATTCAAGCTACATGCAAAATTTTGTCCAAATAGCATGACCAGGAACATAAAAAATTATAACTTTCGATCGGAGGCCTAAAGACTTGAAATTTTCAAGATAGGTGTGGATCTCGAATGTCGCGGTCACGTTTATCAAGGAGCAAAATAAGAGTAGGGGTTCCGTAAATAGGCTGTTTGAAATATTTTTTTCCTGATAATTTTGGAACTACTGATTTGATTTGAATGAAATTTTGCACATAGATGAAGAATAATGAATTCAAACTAATACAAGTCTGTCCGTCCGTATACACGATAACTCTCTAACGGAACGATCTAGAAACTGGAAATTTAAATTGATTACTTCTTTTGCATCCATGACTGTACCAACACCCACAGTAAGAGCTTGCTTAGGAACTTTTCTCATATCGTTGTTGAAAAATCTGGCATTAGCCTCTAAAGTATCTTGAGCTAAAGTTTTTACTCTAGTTCTAGAAACAAGAGAAGATCCTGGTTCATTAAAAGCTATATGTCCATCTGGTCCGATACCTTTCAAACATATGAAACAAAATTGTAATGAAATCATCTAATTTAACAATAAATTCAATTCACCTCCAATGAATAATTCTATTCCTCCTGCTTCTTTAATTTTCATCTCATAATTCTCACATTCGATAGACAAATCTTTTGCATTGCCATCTAATATATGCACATTTTCCGGTTTGACATCAATATGTTTGAAAAAATTGTTCCACATGTAGTAGTGGTAACTTTCTGGGTGGTTTCTGTCCAAGTTGACATATTCATCCATGTTAAAAGTTTTCACATATTCAAAAGATACCTTCCCATCTTTCACAAACTCAATGAGTTGTTTATACATACCGAGGGGTGTACCACCTGAGAAAAATATTTTAATTATTGATTTGAGGAATAGGCAGGTAGGTATGCAAGTGCTGTTTGTGAATAACCTACCTGTAGGTAAACCAAGTACGAAATATTTGTTTGGCCCTGGTTTGAAATCATTAATACGCTTCATAACATATTTAGCTGCCCATTCCCCTACTGCACCGACATCATCCAAAATAATCAAACGCATTTTTGAAACCGCCTGTAAATATTGGGAGAATAATATGTATGTGATTTATATGAATTTACTCACCTAAATGAAATAATATAGATATCCAGCTACTTCAAAAATACAGGATAAACTTTTTTATCTGAAATATTGATACAAGTTATCTCTCCAATTGAAAATAAACTGCAGTAGTCACAAATTGATAGGAGGTCAAAACCCTATCAGTACCGGTTATTCAGTTATTAGTTGGTATTGTCAAGCAACCTACTTTTCACAGTAGATTTCATTGAACCTTTGAATATTTTTTTATTCAATGAATTGAACAGATAGCATCTGAATGCTGAATGAAATAAAGATTAACTACACCACTCGGAAAAAATAATCGAAGTTCTTAATATAATTAGTGATTCTAGTCGAAAGCCAGTTAATTTTTTTGCAGGTTAGGTTATGTCAATTAAAAATAATAAAAATTACGAAAAGCACTGCCGTGAAGGCAGGAGCTTTTGAGCGCTCGTACATGCACCTGGTAGGTAGATTCGCATTTTCCAGTTTTAGAAATCAATTGAAGGAATTTTCGACAGCTGTCAAAAAAATTCTGAAACTTAGGCGAAACTCCAATGAGAGGATAGTTATCCCAAGATTCCAACGTTGCCACACGTTATGACAGACGTTTTGGAGCAGAGAATTTGTAATCACATAAAAAATTATTATTGATTAACTCTCGCTCATTAATTATTAGGTTAGGTTAAGTTAAAATAATTGTTTCCCTACATCACGATTACAAATTCTCTGCTCCAAAACGTCTGTCATAACGTGTGGCAACGTTGGATTCTCGGGATAACTATCCTCTCGTAGACTTCATGTCAGTGCTTCAGCGGATCAATTTTGTTTCGATAATCCGCTAGAATTTTCTACGGTATCTATGGTCATCATTCCTAAGCTAGGTGCAAAATTTCATTCCAATCAAATCGGTAGTTTCGAAATTATCAGGAACAGAATATTTTGAACGGCCATATTTACGAAACCCCTAGTCTAATTTTGCTCATTGATGAACGTGACCGTGAAATTCGCGATCCAAACCCACCCTGAAAATTTCAAGTTCCTAGGCCTTTCCGTTCAAAAGTTACAATTTTTTATGGTTTCTATGGTTCTGGTGATGCGATCTGGACAAAATATTGCTTTAATATATCATTCTCGATTAAAATATGAAATTTCATCTCGATCGAATCTGTAGTTTCGAGATTATCGAGAAACCAAAATTTTAAACGACCGTATTTACGGAACCCCTAGTATAATTCTGCTCATTGATAAACGTGAATGCGACATTTCAGATTCACACCTATCCTGAAAATTTCAAGTCACTAGGCCTTTCCGTTCGAAAATTATGATTTTCTATGGTTTCTATGGTTCTGGTCATGTGATCTGGAGAAGTGTAGCTTGAATATATCATTCTTCATTAGTATACAAAATTTCGTCACGATCGAATCCGTTGTTTTGAAATTTTCAAGAAAACTTAATTTCAAACGACCATATTTAAGGAACCCCTAGTCCAATTCTACTCATTGATTAACGTGAACGCGACAATCGAGATCCACTCCTATCCTGAAAATTTCAAGTCCCTAATCCTTTCCGTTCGAAAGTTATGAATTTCCATAGTTCTGGTCATGCGATGTGGAGAAAATGTAGCTTGAATATATCGATACCTTTTTGCCAAACTATCGTAAGCCTCAACGTAGTACGTTGAGGCTTACGATAATTTGGCAAAAAGGTATCGATATCTTTCTCCATAAGTATTCGAGATCCACACCTATCCTGAAAATTTAGAGTCGCCAAGTCTTTCTGTTCGAAAGTTATAGTTTTCTATGGATTGGTCATGCGATCTGGACAATATTTTGTATGCAAATTGAAGACGTCATTCTCCATTTGAGATTCTCGATCGAATCTGTAGTTTCGAAGTAATCAGGAGAACAAACTGTCGGACGGCCATATTGAAGGAACCCCTGGTGGAATTCTGCCTATTAACGAACTTAACCGTGGAATTTGGGAACTGAACTTCAAAATTTCAAGTCTCTAGGTTGTTCCGTTCGAGAATTCTCGTGCTTACGGCCGGCCGGACGGATGGCTGTACGGACAGACTTGAATTTATCGAAGTATTCGTCATCAGTGAGTCGATCCTTGTCGATTGATACCATTTTCGGGTCAAAATTCGAAAAATACAGACATCGTGACGAAATGATATAGCTGTCGTGTAAGTAAAAGAAGCGCTCAAAAATTGGTCATTTTTTTTTTTAGAGAGAGGTAAAATTCCTGTTTACGGACCTTCACCATAGCTGTTTGGTGGTGTGTGCAGACTCTTCTTCCGAGTTCACGGCGAACGTATTCACTAAAAACTCCTCTGTTCCCACTCCTAATACAAGAAGTGAGCACGGTTTAATTTCCTGCAACCGAATTCAGCTCTTATGGGCGCAGGTTGCCCAGGGGTAATTTGCCCTCGCGAACACCTTACCCGATACCGACTCTGAGACTAGGAACCCTTGATGTTATTTGGTTCCACCGGGTCCAGTTCGTGGACGACCCTTGCAACACCCTAGTGGTTATTCCACTGAGTAGCCCAATTGGTACTGCCAAGTCGTCAGTCAATATATCTGATGACTGTTGAGACCATACATCTCGCCATGAGAGAGTGCATGATGTGACCCTCACAGATGAGGCCGGCCTACAAGTCAGCCTGGCGACTTCGTCCTCAACCGGATCGATATTATACTTGCCGACCTTCGAACTGTGGACCAGGTCAAGCGGCTGCGCGCCTGACACGACCTGGGCGTCTACGACCCACACATCGTGCTCCCTCACGACAACCAGGTCAGGTTTACGAACGCCCTCTGATGTTCGTAGGCGCGGTTCGTTATGCACCTCGAGCCCCTTATTTTTGAAGAAGCCAGAGAGTGTCTTGCACACCGCATCGTGTCTCATGATCCTTTCGCCATGAGTGCGGAAGCAACACTGGATTACGTGTGCCGCTGTCTCGGTGCTAGTTCACCCAGCCTTACAATTTATGTTTGTGTGGGCTGTTCTCCGACCCCTCGTCGTGCGTACTCGGGTTGGCAGACTGTTAACAAGCACGTGATGATATTGGCGATAGTCCCTTCCGGGTATGCCCGTGCTGCCAGCATCAATCCACCGAGTGGAAGCGGTCGACTTCTCACTCTCCCTTAGCTCATACCCATCATTATAAGTATATAACCTCATAGCCCAGTACGGTCTGCGCTGTTCTGCAGAGTATATCCTGTCACCACCTAAGGACAGGACTTTCTCGGCCCAACCGATCTTATGTTGGGCCCAATCTGTATCCGAGACAGTTCTAGCCGCCTTCGAGGACGATTCCTTTAGGCAAGCCAGTCTGTCCCTGATGATACCGGGTATAATGATGGCGAATGCGGGAAACCCGAGTCCACCATTTTTCACAGAGGCGTGAAAATACCCAAGCGGTGTATCTTTAGGCAATCCCACCCATCGCCTTACTGCCGCTCTAATCTGGACCTTCTTCAGGACCTTCATGGTGCACCCAGACAATACCAACGAGTGATAATATCTGGGTACCAGAAAACAACGCAAGATCTTAAGGCGTTGTTGCGGCTTAAGTGGAGCTCGTGAAACTCTTAAGAGTTCCACCTCCATTGTGGGGCTGCTCTTTCTCAGCCCCTGAGGGCTTATATTAACTCCCAAGTACCGCCACTCTTTCGTAGGGCCGAGTTGGCGGATGGGGTCGCCATGTTGTAACAGGAACTGTGCCCGGGTGAGAACTTTGATTTTCTGTACTCTCCCTGATGGTACTAATGAAGTCGCTACACACTTATTAGGGTTGAAACTCAACCCTTGTTGCAAGGCGACGCGCTCGGCAGCTTTGAGCGACGTAGTCATGCCTACCTTTTATGATGTTAAAAGGCAATTGTCGTCTGCGTAGGCGATCGCGTTTATCGGATCGCCTCCGACACTGTACCCCACTTGAGGAGGAACCGGCCTCAAGACCCTGTTTACCACCAATGCGAACAAAATGCCCGACATTGGATCGCCCTGGCGAACTCCCCTGCTTACCGGGATCTCGTGAGATCTTTTACCGTCACACTCCAAGACAGTTTTACTTCTTGAGTATGTGGCGGCCACGTACCTGACCAGCACTTCAGGAATTCCAGCCTCTGTCATGACAGCTGTTATTGCCTGATGCCTTGGCCACATCTAGAGACACTAGATCCAGCTCTTTCAGGTGTTGTCTGGCGTAGGTTGTTGATGTAGGATGGCTGCACAGAAATGTTTTCGGCACAACCGTCTTCTAAGCATCGTTGCCTCTCATCAATGACCCCTGCCGCCCCCATATGTCTCGCTAATATCTTATGTAATTGGCGGACTATGACAGACGCTATGCTTATTGGCCAAAAATCAGCAGGTGTTACACCACCTGTTTTCTTAGGGACGAATATCGTCCTGCTCGCTAAGAGCTGGTCTGGAAATGATCCCAGATGCAACACGAGGTTGTACAGGAGAGCCCTATGGGCTGGTGGAACTTTACTCTACATGGCGAATGTTACGCCA
This sequence comes from Aphidecta obliterata, assembly GCA_963966015.1. Taxonomy (NCBI): domain Eukaryota; kingdom Metazoa; phylum Arthropoda; class Insecta; order Coleoptera; family Coccinellidae; genus Aphidecta; species Aphidecta obliterata. The sequence continues at coordinate 13,463,083 of OZ014429.1, read as the reverse complement.
GGAGCTGAGTTGTATGGAATTTTCACCGTAATGATCTCGCTTTCCCTAATCGGTGAAGCGGTAGCAGATTTTTGCCAATGTTCTTGCAGGGATTCGTGTTGCTGAACTGGAGTAGTGTTGGGCGATACGTATCGATATTTTACTGTATCGATACTTTTCGTTACGATATTCGATATTTTGTATCGATACTTTACTTACCGATACCAAGATGTATCGATACTTAATGGCGTGTATCGGTGGTCGAGTATCGAAATAATAAAATAAAATTTGCTTGCTTCTTTTCCGAAGCTTATGTTTGGATTTCGCATCACAATACATTTCTGTATGTGGCAGTATTGCCAATGGTGTTCCACCAAAAAATCCGAATTTTTCGCAAAAAAGCAACAAAAAATTCGAAAAAATCTGACGCATCCGTAAAAACATCCGAAAAAATCCTCCTGATTATCGAACCATAAAATTAACTCCGCAGACAAAAATAAAAACTCTTTATCTGTATATTAGGGTGGAAAAAATTGACAAGCTTCGTCAGGTTGTCGACTGTGCTTTCACCTAACATTAGTTACATAGTATTGGGCGATACTTCGTAAAGTATCGATACTCTGGATCGTATTATGTATATCGAAACCTACTATCTATTTCAGAAAAACAACGAAAACATTGATCGACAACAAACTCTAGAATAACCAGAAGTATTGAATACTTTGGATAGTCGAAATGACCATTATCCCGTCTTTTAAGTTTGTTCAAACAAGAATGAAATGTAAAGATAAATATATATAAATTTCCAACCAAGCTCTGAGCACCAGACACGTGAATTCAGAAAACTCAAATCGTTCCGTTATTTTGTTCTAAACAATGAATATGAAAAAGGACCATAAGCGGTTAGAAGTTACAACATTTTTATGGCTTCGCCACATCTGGAATTCCATTTCACAGGCAATAGGCAGTATTATTTGAATAAGTATGTTAATGTAATTAATACCTACTTGGACTATTTGGATAGCAAATTCTAACAACTGAACTGCTCGATATCTATTTGCCTAAGATGATGTATCGAATTATTAAAGATTTCTTGTAGAAATCTCTCAAAAGTGCGAGTCGTTTGAAAAACTCGAAAACCCCTCAAAAAACACATTCAAGAACGAAACGCAAAATATACACAAAAATATCCAATTCTGACATAAATTCGTCTAAAAAAAAATTCAATATTAGTGAAGGTAATTTCAATCAAAAATATGCATTTCATTAATCTACTATGATCTTCAGTATCTGGGTTTGAATAAAACAATGCGGGTTGATTTCATATTCATTCATTCATTTTTCATCATAACAATAATGTTGAATTCATAACTTCAGAAAGACTCAAAATAAATGAGCAATCTAATATGAATTTGATTAGATATTTCAGATCGTTTCAACAAATTGTTCGTGTTTCGATGTTTTTAGGGAATTATCGAAATGAAAAGGGAGATCGTTATTAATGAGAAGCAACTCCAATTCTATAACAGAAAGATGAGTATTTTGTTTGTATTTTATTATATTAGGGGACGAGACCGACAAACGACAATAATTTTACGACAGTCATAAACTTCCTCGGAAATTCTCCGCTACACAACTTCAGGACAGTTTTGATAAACCGAAAATATAACAAAACATAATTCATGGAAGTCCCAAAATTTGTTTTTTTACAGCACGAAAGAATCCGATATTTAATGTATCGATACTTTCGAAGCGATACGATTTCAGTATCGATACTATTTGATTCGATATAATACGATCCAGAGTATCGATACTTTACGAAGTATCACCCAACACTAAACTGGAGCCGAGGGAACGGTAAACACTGGTTCCCAGGGGTTCACCATTTCCTCGAGGGTTAGATTAGATGTTTCATCCCCTCCGTTAAGAATCTGCTTTGCGGCCCTGGACATGTTCTTCTTAAAAAGATTTTGCATATCCCCATATTCCTTACGCCTTCTAGTATCTCTATTACTAGGCGGTACAACCCTTCTTTTTCTCGTATACCTCCGTTTTTGAGGCATGCCTCTATCATTCCTGACGTATCCAGGCCTGCCTCGACCTGTTCTGCTAACGCGACCAGCGCTTGAGAGCCCGGATAGTCGGACTCTCTGACCCTTGGCAATAGACTCCTTGCCACTTCAAGGTACTGGTCCGCATTAGGTATAGAGGCACCGAGTGACCCCTGATCACCAATAGTGGAGTCCGGGCTAGGGGACCCCGAGGAGGACAACTCCGTGATGGCCGGTTCCAATAAAGCCCTATAGGCTGGAGTTCTTCTCATGCCTCTCAATGAGTCAATTGTTCTTCCTGGGAAGAACTGACTCAGAAAGACATTAACAAACCGGACCTCTTGGCCCAGTCTGCTTCGGCCGTACTCAATCACGTGTGCCTCCTCGACCGAGGCGATTTTCATCTCCTCGGTCGAGTATCCCCTATGACGACGTTCGATGTTAATATCCTCATTCGCGGCCTCTGGATGGGCTCGTTGCCTGTGCACCCCGAGGCCGATATTTGTTGTGAACTCCCTACTCGGTTCACATAACATGCACACAAAGCCTTGGCTTGCTGTCTGCTCGGCCACCGAGACCCCAGACGGCCCAGGTCTCGAAGGATCCGGAACCGTTAATTGGGCACAGAGTGTGCGCATGTGATTGGCCAATCCTCTCGTCGAGGAAAACACTCGAACGGGTACGCAAATTGAACATGCAACCTCAGTTGTTCGAGGTGCCTGCGCGTCGGCATCGGACCGGGTGCTCCCGAGGTCCGTCACAAATAGGGCCGGGTTCCGATCGCTCGGCCGTTGGCCATCAGGCCGATTTCTTCTACATAAATCCATAGCTACTTGTGGTTTTGCAGGTAAGGGCTGCTAACCCACACCCACACATGGTATTACCCCTATGCCCTTCCCGTTAGGCTGAATGCCGGACACCAACTTTGGTGGGAGTGGGCCATTTGAAGGGGCTGCCTTCTTTGCCCAACATTCGATCTTATGCCCACAGCGTCACCTGTCCCATGACATTGACATTATTAATGCCGTGGTGCCATTGCCTGCTATTGGCCGCCTCCGAAGAGACGTTGCCCGACTCCCACGACGTGGACGCTACAGGTTGGACTTGGGAGAGTCCCTTCACTGACGTGAAGTCTGGAGTTTCGCCTAATTTGAATTTTTTTTTAGAGCTGTAAAAATGTCTACAATTGGTTTCTTAAACTGGAGAATGCGAATCTACCTATGAAGTGGATGAACGAGCGCTCGAAAGCTCCTGAATTCACAGCAGTGATTTTTATAATTCTTTATGAAAGAAATTTTCTTCCTTCAAAAACAAAAATTATTTTCTTTTGAGATATCAAAGATGAGGGTATAAATAAACGAAACAGGATAATCCAATCGAAAATTATATTCGTTAACATAAATATTTCAGAAAGATAAATGCTCTTATAGTACAATTTCAAACAAGACAATAAAAATTTATACAAAACTTTTAATAGCTTATCTAGGTTTTTTTCACTCTCACATTTTCACTCAACCACAATTATAAACACTCAGTAGGCACGAATTAAACTACTTATAAATCATTCACTTTTGGAGTGCTTCGCCCCCATAACCAATTCAGAAGGACTTTGGAAGGACTTTGCACATCCCGAGCTGAAAAAAATCTCCAAAATTTATGCCATTTATAACTTGGAATAGACTTACATAATGTATAGTTGGCATCAACTAATCGAGCAGCTGCTTCTGGTGGTAACTTGGAAGCTTCATCGATGTGTTGTTGCATAATTGATAACTGTTGTAACCTTCTCTGTTGCTGTTCATCCAATAAGGTTTTATCTCTTTTATACCCAATATTTTTGAGCTCCGATAACCTGTTTACGAAGGAATCAATTAAGTTAATTCATACTCCATAGGTGATAATGAATATGGCTATGGCCGAAATGGAGAAGTATCCATGTTGAAGGCAGGTGGCGCAACTGTCATCTAATGGGCCGTATTCATAAAAAAAGGTTATGTTTATACTTCCAAACAATGAAGGAAATTCTTTAGCTCGCATTCATAATATTCCGAGTAAAACCTTATACTTATAGAGTAGAAGCATATCCTTTACAAAAAAGTATTTGGTTATTAATAAAGGCCTCCTTTTACTCTAAATAAAAATGATATCCTTCATTTTTTACAAGTATAAGCATAACCTTTTTTTTATGAATACGGCCTAATGAATATAATTTTCAGTTTTTTCATTTTTCAAAGCACAATTGCAGAAATTTCAGTATGTACATTTATTTTGATTCGTTTGGAGAGTGCAGTATCCATTTTTGAAGGTATTTTGGTTTTTGGATAAGAAGTATTGAGTGGAAACTCAAATCCAAATTAATTGGGAGCTATCTCCAAAGGGATATTGGCTCAATGAATTTAAACCTGGTTCATTCTACCTCAATCATTTGCAGATAATATAATGAAGAAATATGGCTTTAGCAGTGCTCGTAAGAGAGGAGTCCTTTTTTTGCCATAGTTTGGTAAATCTTAATTTTCTCTTAAAAATTCACACTATATCGAAAAAATTGGAACATTTTCTATGTTTGAAAAAATCAAATTGAATAATAAAAAAAATTCTGAAACTTTTTTTCTTTCGCCAAGCGCAGATAGTTTCCAATGCCTTTGAGATATTATGATCAATTCAATTGAAAAACATAATTTTGAACCCTTTAAACCTCATTAGTAAATCCACTTACTTGTTTTCAAGTCGATTTTCCGATATATTTTCTTGTGCTTCGGTGGCTACTTCTGCTCCACTGGCACTCAAGACAATATCAGATACCTTCCCCTTGGGTATTGCACCTTTAGAGGGCGAACTCCTAGTATCTGCCGAAATTTCAGATATTTTTCCACCATCAGTCATAACCCTTTTGTAATCTTCCTTTTCTCTCAAAGCATTTGAGAGTCGAAGTTGAAGGGTGTCCCTTTCTTCTAAAAGTTGTGTAAGTTCAACTGTCAATTCTTCACATCTAACGTCTCTCTGATGTAACATATAGAGAGCGATATCCAATTCCGATCTGGTAACCTATTGATTATAATTATTTTGAGTATATAGTTTTAATAATTATATTATGAATGAAAAATGTGAGGCCAGGAGCTTTTGCGCGCTTGTTTCAATTCATCGCCAGAGCGGTCATCCACAACTAATCTATGATAATTTGTCTCTGTAGCGACACTGTAGAACCAAAAATCATGAAACGAACCGCAAACGTCAATGATACCAATAATTTGATTTTGTATTTATAAACTTCAAGATATGGAATCACCGAATTTCAAGTATTCTCAACACCACAAATGATACTTTCACTATGCCTTATATATAATTACGTTTTTGGAGCGAAAGCCGATCTTTTAAAAAAAAGATTTATTTACAACGGAAGATTATCCTATTCTAACAATTAGCTAGGAAGACATACACTTAATTATTGACGTTCTTTTCGTCTTGGGAGGTATTTATAACATTCCTTATCTCAAATTAATTACGACAATCAGTATCGAACAATGGGACAAATATACACCCACACACGTGGCGTGATCAAAATGATGTCTCATCAAAATGTAACAAAGTAATATGAATATTTGAATAAGAACAGATAAGGAGTTCATCTGCAATATACAGGGTTGGCATTATGTAATTCCTCCCCACCTTGGATAAAGGTATCACCTGTAGTAGGTGTAGCTTTACAAAAAATATCTTTTCTTAAATATTTCAAAATAAAATAAGTAATAATTAATAAAATGATTATTATAACAATAAGCAAAAATATAGATCTTGAAGGCTGGAGATTCCATTGGTCCAGGTCTTCTATCTTGATATCCGGGATGTCTTCATCTTTCCGGGATTCTTTATTTGTGGAATTTGGGTTGAATAAAGTTATCTTGGGTAAAATCACATATTTTTCTTCATTAAACGTAGTAGTTGGGACAATTTCTTTTCTCGTGTTGCTCACAGCACATTTGGTTCGTAGAATTGTCATAGGAGGCACAAAATAATGTCTTGTTTGCTGAAGACATTTTTCTAAAACATTTTTGTTTTCGATGGATAGGATATTTCCATCTTCTAATAATTTTAAATCTGGGGAAAGTACCGTTGTCGTTCTTGGACAGTTTTCGGTGTGGTTTTTCAAAATATTTCGAAGGCATGCTGGTGATTCAGCTAAGGTGTCTTGATCGCAGAGATAATCATCCTCCACTGGATGGCAAAATTTCGTTGACCATTTCAGGGTTTCTTCTTGTGAGAGTAAATAAGGATCGGTATATGGAAGGGATAAATTGTTTTGCGGTAGATAGTAAAACTTGTATAAATCATAACTTTCTTCGTATACCGTTGGGATTGATATTAAAAATAGTAATGCTTTCTTTTTGAAAATTACTTTCGTATGACATATCTGATAATAATCTTTCAGATGATGTAAAGGTATTATCGTCACATTTTTTATTAATTCAAGGAATTTTGAATAAGGTAATATTGATTCATGTAAAAGATGTAATCTTGCAAAACTCACTGCGGTTGCAATTTCATCTAGAATATTTTTGATATCTTTGAGTTCAAATGTCAGGAGATGCATGTGTTGAATCTCTTGTATTGCTGGTATAACTTGAAGCAATTTAAGGTTTTCTGACATTTTCTGAAATTTTTCAATATACTTATTTTTAAGGTCATTTACGACTGTTGCGATCTGTTTTTGATTTCTTATCAAAACTTTTTCATTTTTTTGAATACTATCAAAATAGTTTTTATATAATTCCTCGTCATCGGAATCTAACGTTCCGAATAAAATCTTTGAAATCTTTCCTCCTAAGTTAATGAGTCCTCTTTTAACTCTAATTTTCTCATTCAACAATTCTTCCATGGTATTGATATTAATTTCATTAGTATGCTGTAGATACTTAAAATTGGATACGTGCTCAAACAGCAAAATTCAATTTTGACTTTATTTATTTCTCTTTGATAATTCGAAGTTAATGCTCATATTTATTTGAATGCACTTGGTACATATTGGTACATATCGTCCTTTATTGGAATAACATCCGATCATAACATGATAATTATTTTTAAGGGTTCTTTGCATTTGAGTTGGGATTATAATTCGTAAAATAATGAATTTCAATTTTATGGATTTTACAAAAATCTTGGACTATGCCATTTTTAAATTCTAATCCATTGTCACACGCTATTTTATTGGGAATGCCGTAATGGCTAAAATACATCAATAATTTATCTACATTTTCAATTTGAAGAGTAATATGTGACGTAGGTTTTCCTATCGTAATTCATAATACATTACTTTCGATTGTTATTTGAGACGTAAGCTTTTCCTTACTTGATTCGTAATACATTCTCAAATAATCGCGTTATTGAGCAGGGCTGGCTCTAGTGACATTATAATCATGGGACTTTTCAATTCATGAAATATAAATATTGCAAAACTTGGAAACTTATCCAATAATATTTTCATTTAGCCAATAATATTTTCATTTTAAATTAATTAAATTCTCTCGTAATCAATCGAGTTTATCTTGTATCATTTCAATCAATACTTGAAATGTGAATTTTAAAAAGTCTTATACAACGCCATTTTTAAATTCGAATATTTTGTTTAATATTTAAATCAAGGGATTTGTAATTCTTGAAATACGGAATAAAGTGTATAGAGCATTGTTGTTCAAAACATGCTTAAAGGAAAACACCATAATCTTTCTAATACTTTCGTTATTGCGAAGCGAATAATAATAATGATTATCAATAATATGAAACAAGGGTTTCAAACACCGTTGTTCAAAGAATGTCTGAAGGAGAATACATTAATCCTTCAAATTTTTTCTGTTACTAACAAGCAAATGATTGAGATTTATCTCAAATGATATTTTAATCTTTATATGAAATCCTATGGATAAAATCAAAACTGTTTAATGTAAAACTCTTATAATCTGAATAAAAACTATATGTTTACGTAGGTAGACCTCAGGTAAATAGGTGAGATATATTACGCAATTAAATATTTATGACTTTTTCCGTACTTTATAATAAGGGATAGTTTTAGAAATTATTTTCGAAGATGGTGACTTTAACCGTTTCTTCGTATATGGGATTTTCATTATAGGATTATTAACATTACGTTGGACAGTGAAACATTCTTTCTCATTTGAATTTATTTTTATTCCATCGTTTGAATTTAACCATTTCAAACATGCTTCGTATTTTTCCGTATTCATTCGATTTTTAATCGACGATGAATCTTTTTCGATTCTATTTATTTCAATATTTTCATAATTATTTATATTTGAATCATTTTCAATTTTATTCATTTCCGTATTTTCGTAATAATATGCATCTGTGGCATTACTGGCATTTGTCGCCATTGAATCATTTTTGATTCTATTCGTATTTACGAATTCATTTATTTTTAACATCTGATCATTATCGATCCTATTCGTCATTGCGAATTTATTTATTTTTAACATTGGATCATTATCGATCCTGTTCGTATCGAATTTATTCATTTTTAACATTCGATCATTTTTATATTCATTAGTATTTCCTCCGATATTCCGATTCGGTAAGGAATATACAATAACTTTTATATTAGATTCCGCAAAAATATATTTTATCATATTTAAAATAATATGCCAGTCTAATTTATCTAGACCGCATGCAATTCTGGGTAAAGCTAAGTATTTGTCATTATTATATTGACACAATTCTCTGAGATATAATATTGATTGAAAAACGGTTTCATATTCCGGTTTATGAAAATACGAATCTTTCGTGATTAAATAATAAATGTTTCGATCATTTATTTGGATCATTGCTACTTCTCCTAGTAGCTTATTTTGAGATTTCAAATTATCTATTTGACCAAATTTATTTTTAAATTGGAGGGCTACACCTCTGTTCATGTGAAAGTCACGGGAAACGCAATGTGCTAACGCATAATTCTTTGGGGCTTTAAATAAATTACCTGTTTTTTCAATTATCTTAGGGGAATCTTTAATATTTTTCAATTCATAATTTTTTTCAAAACCTTTATAAGTCAATTTATTATCTGACTCTATTATAATTCGACTGAGAGCATCAGCATTATTTGTTGAGCCTTTCTTATAACGTATTTCGTAATCAAATTCTTTCGGAACTTCACCTTGAGATAAAACAGAGCCTATCGCGAAACCTGACGCATCAGTTGTAGGAACGAATGGCTTATCGAAATCGGGGTATCTCAATACAGGGTGATTCAATAAATTTCTCTTACATATTTCGAACGCTTCGATACATTTCGGATCATTGATATTAATTTTGGAATCTTTCTTCAAATATGAAGTTAATGGTTTCGTTATCTTTGCGAAATTAGGGATACATTTTTTATAATATCCTACGAGTCCAAGAAATGATTTTATTTCTTTAGGAGTTTTAGGAATTGGAAATTCAGCAATTGCTCTCAATATTTTTGAATTAGGAACGATTCCTTCAGGAATATTATTATCATTTGTTTTAATTTCAGTTTTAAAAGAACATTCATTTAATTGAATTTTCAGATTATCCGCTTTAAATGCTTCTAAAATATTTTGGATATCTGCTAAGTGTTGGTTGATCGTATCAATTTTATGTTTTATTATATTTGAAAACTCAGGATCCATTGGGATATTTTGGAGTTTCTGACATACTTGTTGATAATAAAAAGGGATTTGACAATAACTATTAGTCAATAATTGATTTTTAAAATCTAAATTAAGTCCATATTTATTCAAAAAATCTGCTCCTATAAGACCATCATAATTCTTATGGAACTTGTATACGACAAAAGGATGAAAATCATCTATTTGAAATTCGGGGAATAAAGGTATTAAAACTTTTTCATTAGCAGTTTGTTTTTTGAAACATGCAGTTAGTGTCGTAGATTCATTAAAAATATTTTTAGGAAAATTATTATACGCGAATTTTGGATCAATAAGACACACTGAACATCCACTATCAATTAAAAGTTTACATTTAGGATTTTGGAATTGGATATAGGGGAGTTGGTTTGTGTTATCTAACGTATTATTTAAGTCAATGAGTCGTTCATGGCACGATCTCGAAAATTTTCATTTAAATATTTACTTGAATCATTACGTTCTGGATATGAACGTTCGTTAAAATCACGTTTTTTGAATCTCGGTTGGGAATTATTTGGGTAAAAGTTTCTTCGATTATTTTGACTAGATTGGGGGAAATTTTGTTTATTATTATGAGTAAAACTTCTATAATTATTACTTGGGAAGTTTGCTCGATTATTATTTGGGAAATTATTTTTATTAGTTTGGTTGAAATTCTTCTGATTTTGTTGAGGAAAATTCCTCTGATTATTTTGATTTTTATAGTGCATATAGGGTTGTTGATAAAAATAATAATCTTGACGAATAAAATTTACTATATCGTCATAGTTCATAATTCCGTGTCCTCTAAGGGCTGTTCTCAATTCAGGGTTAATATTATAGAGCAGAACTCTAGTTGCTACTCGTGACGCAATATTTTTTTCTTGATCCTTTTCAAGAATCGGTAAATTAGACAATTCGACTTGCGAATCGTATTTATTTTTTAAATCTACTATTCTCTTTAGAAAATCTAAATCGTTTTCGTTACGAATTCTTTGGGCATTTTGGAGATCCCAAAACAAAACTGTGAGGCTTATTTTTTCCTCAAATCTTAACTTTAAAAATTCCTTCAAGTTGATCCAGTTATCTGTAATTCTCTCATTGGAACTTACTATTTCACTGGCATTTCCTACCAATTTACTCTTTATTATATCGATTATCGCTTCATTTATTAACGCGTCGGCAGATTGGAACCTATTATAAAATCTTTCGCAGTGATTTAAAAATCGTGCGAGATTTGCAGGATTACCATCAAATGGTACAATTGACTTTGAAAATAAATCAATTAATTTTAATCTATCGAACATATTTGGTTCTGGTGCGACTGCCATCTTATTCGTATTCGTATTCTTCCGGCCTTTAAAATGCTTTACGGAAGTAATCTTGAAAAATTATATTGTACTTAGAAAATAATTGTATTCGGTTTTTTATTTTATGAGAAACCTAGGAAAAACTCTGGTAATCGGTTTTTTGTATTAAGAAACCTAGGAAAAACTCTGGTAATCGGTTTTTTATAAGAAACCTAGAGAAAACTCACACAAGTTTTACGCTCAAAACCGTGGGAAAAGATTGAAGACTTTGGACCAGGGTCAGTGACTGGGAATAAAAAAGTGTTTCTAGATAGGATTCTCACCACGTTGTTTTTCTGGAGTCGTTGTAGACGCTACCCACACAATCAGGGCTCCAAACGGCTTTTCTCCTCGTTGTTGCTGGATTTGGCACCTTAACAGTTGAAACTGAAAGTTTTTGGAAGTTCTTAGCGCGGCGATAACTACGATTTCACGCTCGAAGTTTCGAAACACAGTTCTTCACGAAAACCGGCACAATCCCATCCTCGTCGCCAATTACGTTTTTGGAGCGAAAGCCGATCTTTTAAAAAAAAGATTTATTCACAACGGAAGATTATCCTATTCTAACAATTAGCTAGGAAGACATACACTTAATTATTGACGATCTTTTCGTCTTGGGAGGTATTTATAACATTCCTTATCTCAAATTAATTACGACAATCAGTATCGAACAATGGGACAAATATACACCCACACACGTGGCGTGATCAAAATGATGTCTCATCAAAATGTAACAAAGTAATATGAATATTTGAATAAGAACAGATAAGGAGTTCATCTGCAATATACAGGGTTGGCATTATGTAATTATATGTACACACAAATTGCAGCAGGATATAGCGAATAGTTTCTGAGATACCGAAGTTCAAAGGAACCCTTTTTTCAAAATCTTCTAGTCTTACAATCCATACGAAATTTCACATGAACCTTCGTCATCTGACAACTAACTCTAATTCGGTCGGGTCGGTATTTTTCGAATTATTGAAGAAAAAAAAATCAGATGGCTATATCTCAGTGACGTGCCCTTCAAATCTGGGTCGGCCAAGCCAAATATATATAGTACTTATATATGAGCCCGGGCAATCTGGTAATCCCACGAAAGTGTGAGACAAATAAACATGTATATGTATATACAGGGTGTCCAATGAATGAATAATTCTGAAATACTGTATAGAAGAGCTATTGGGCGCTCTGAAAATGACGTCAGTTATGTTACGGTTTTCTGCATATGTATTGGTATTTTAATGAAGAATATATCACCGTTAAGAAACTAATGGATTTGATTTATTTGTGAGCGTCTTACACAAAAACGCAACGTAATAATAATAATAATAATAATAATGTTTATTTTCGAAAAACCTACATAATACAACTCTATGTATACGTAATCAGAACGAAAACACAGTCAAAAAAAGTTACGAAAAGCACTGCCGTGAAGGCAGGAGCTTTTGAGCGCTCGTACATGCACCTGGTAGATAGATTCGCATTTTCCAGTTTTAGAGATCAATTGAAGGAATTTTCGACAGCTGTCAAAAAAATTCTGAAACTTAGGCGAAACTCCAGACTTCATGTCAGTGCTTCAGCTGATCAATTTTGTTTCGATAATTCGCTAGAATTTTCTACGGTATCTATGTTCTTGGTGATGCGATCTGGACAAAATTTTGCACGTAGTTTGAATACATTATTCCTCAGCTAGGTGCATGATTCAATTCCAATCCAATGGGTAGTTTCGAAAATATCAGAAAAAAAAAATTTTTGAACGGCCATATTTACGGAACCCCTAGTCTAATTTTGCTCATTGATGAACGTGACCGTGAAATTCGCGATCCAAACCCACCCTGAAAATTTCAAGTTCCTTGGCCTTTCCCTTCGGAAGTTATAATTTTCTGTGGTTTCTATGGTTCTGGTCATGCGATCTGGACAAAATGTTGCTTCAATATATCATTCTCGTTCAAAATACAAAATTTTATCTCGATCTAATCCGTAGTTTCGGAATTATCGAGAAAACAAAATTTCAAACGACCGTATTTACGGAACCCCTAGTATAATTATGATCATTGATAAACGTGAACGCCACATTTCAGATCTACACCTATCCTGAAAATTTCAAGTTCCTTGGCCTTTCCGTTCGAAAGTTATGATTTTCTATGGTTTCTATGGTTCTGGTCATGCGATCTAGAGAAATGTAGCTTGAATATATCATTCTCCATTAGTATACAGAATTTCGTCACGATCGAATCTCTAGTCTGGAAATTATCAAGAAAACTAAATTTCAAACGACCATATTTACGGAACCCCTAGTATAATTTTGCTCATAGATGAAAGTGATCACGACAATCGAGATCCACACCTATCCCGAAAATTTCTTAGGCGTTTCCGTTTCCGTTCAAAAGTTACAATTTTCTATGGTTTCTATGGTTCTGGTGATGCGATCTGAACAAAATTTTGCATGTAGCTTGAAAACCTCATTTTCCATTAGAGTGCAAAATTTCATCTCGATCGAAACTGTAGTTTCAAAGTAATCAGGAAAACAAAATTTCGAGCGGCCATATCCACGGAACCCCTCGGCGAATTTTGCCCAATAACGAACTTAACCGCGGCATTTGAGATTCGAACCTACCCTGAGAATTTCAAGTTTTCAGGACATTCCGTTCGAGAGTTATCGTGTATACGGCCGGACGGACGGACAGACTCGAATTTTTCGACGGATTCGTCATCAGTGAGTCGAACATAGTCGTTTGAGACCATTTTCGGCTCAAAATTCGAAAAATACAGACATCGTGACGAAATGATATAGCCCTCGTGTAAGTAGTACGAGCGCTCAAAAAAAGGAACATTATTCAAAAGGAAACATTTAGAAACTCTTGCAATGTATACGGCTCAAGATCAATCAAGACCCTGTGTATTTCTTTTTTAAAAATATAGTATGTACCTATTTATTTGTCTTAACCTCAAGGGTAATTCATTAAACAGTTTCATACACACATATTTGGCTCAGTCTATGAGCTGGATAGTTATAATAAAAGCTTCTACAATTGTAGAAATGGTTGGGCAAATTTTCTCTAAACAATTCTTGGTTTTTAACAAGAAACATGAGGCATTCCTCAATATGAACTGCCACTACAGTTAATATACCACTTCTTCTAAAATGACCCCTACAAGAAGCTCTATCTAAGCTTTTTTATAATTCTTATTGCTTTTTTCTGAGTTATTAAGATCCTTTCTACATCACTGACACTCCCATAAAACATTACACCATATAGAACAAGAGACATTACTGTTAAAGTATAACAGACAGAATTTAGTTTATTGTTAAGTTTATCAATGTGACACCCCCACGATAAATTCTCATCAACCGTCAGACCTAGTAGCTTCACTTCGGTGTTTATATTAATATTAGTTTCATTTAAATTAATTACATCTGGATATTCTGTGTTATTTCTTTTTGTTTTGAAGAATAAACAATCAGTTTTATTTTGATTCAATAAAAGACCTTCATTCGTAATCCAATCTGATATGGCTTTGTAAATGTTGCCTGAATTGACCAATAAATTATCTAGGTCTTCATTAAGTATAACGAAATTTTCATCATCAGCATAGTCGCAAGAAAAACAATTTAAACCAGAGAAGGAAATATGAGCATCATTTATATGAATAATGAACAAGATCGGACCAACTATGCTACCCTGCTGTATACCTATTTCGACAATTTCCTGATTTGATGTGTAAGTAATTCCCTTCTTGGTAATGACTGTTTCCTGAACCTTCCTGATAAGTATGATCTGAGCCATGAATATGCAATACCATCCACCCCATACAATTTCAATTTCCTCAATAGAACGTTATGATTTATGCAATCATATGCCTTTGTCAGGTCTAAAAACAGGCCCATTACATGGTTTTTCCCTTCCAGTGCTTGATAAACCCTTTCTGTGAGTTCAAATATCGCAGTGCGGGTACCTCTTCTTTTCAGATATGCGTCCTGGCTCTTAAACAGTAGGTCATTTGCGATAAAATATTCCATCAATCTGTTGCTCAAACATTTCTCAAACACCTTAGAGAAACTCGGCAACAAACAGATAGGTCTGTCATTTCCAATTTCTCCCATACTTCCTGTTTTATGTAAAGGTTTTACATTTGCAATTTTCAAAGCATCAGGAAATATTGCTGATTTGAAAGAAGATCTTATAGCATGCGTTAAAGGTTCACTATACAAAATTTCATTTGTGATGTGGAAATTTCATCGTAGCCACTGCTATGTTTATTGTTTAGGCTTCTTACAATATTTATTACTTCTTCCTCTGTAATACTTCTGAAGAACATGGATCTATCAGCCTGTTCCAGATAACTGATATGATTCTCTTCAGTGTAATTTGGTGCCAAATTCAACACAGAGTCCAAAAAATGTCTGTTGAAACTATTAGCAATCTTTCCTCCATCTCCTTCAACTTCCCGCCCTTATTCTATTTACTATGGACCATATAGTTTTGGACATATTATCAGATTTCTCGGTTTTTTTTTGGAAGAAAAACGCCTTCTTCTTTGCCTGAACCCTCTCGTATGCAATTTTTGCTTCTTTATACTGTTGTTCAAAAGGTACGTTCACAGAGCTGATGACGTATAGAATGTCCAATCGTCTTTTATATTCTTGAATGACACTAGGTGGTGTAGTAAAAATCATAATTTTGAAAAAAGAAGATATAGAGGATATATTTTTTTTGTACCTTTTTCAGAGCGCCCAATAGCTCTTTTATACAGTATTTCAGGATTATTCATTCTTTCTGGGGCACCCTGTATATACTTATATACATATTTACAAATAGGAAAAATTTATTCTCAACTAAAAAATGTAACAAGTTGCCGTTACTTGATACTAACTCCATTAAATTTTCTATCAAAATTAACAAAATGAACTGAACACTGAAAATATACCGCGATGCTAACATCTCCACTCCTTAAAGCCATTCCGCGCTCTAGCTCGGCAGGCCGACCTAGAGCCTAGACCTGCATCTCCGACTATCTAACCGCAGCAGCGTATTGCACGAGTAATAGGGAATATTTTATATTTTTATCGTCAGAAAATCACTAACCACTATTAAACGGTAAGAAAAGCTCTTTTCTGAAAAAGACATAATATTTAACTATTCATTTCAATATTTGGAATGAACAATAATAAAATGTGAGATTTAAAACATCGCCATTCGCCAGGGTAATCTGGCTGACCTTGTATGTATCAAGCTGCGACCTAATATCGAGGAATTGCACCGTTCTACGTAGTGGTAACTGCGTGTGTCGTAGATGTTACATTGTACCTTCCATTATGAAGTAGAACTTGGGAATCAAATAATTAGGGGATGTCATATTGATCGAAATGAGTTATTCTCTCCTGTTCTAATTGGAAACAAAAGATATCGAGGGTATTACTCGAGATTTGAATATCGAAATTGATAATTCAGAATAAGGTCCAATGAATAAAACGTTTATAATTATTTCTCCAATATTTTTGGGTCGACCCGGCCTACCCTGACGAGCCGTCACTGCTATATCTACAGAACCCTTCGCCGGATTCGCTAATTAACGAACTCAACCGGCGCATCTAGACCTCGAACGTTCCCCGAAAATTTCAAAACTCTAGGCCTTTTCTTCTGAAAGTTATAGTGTGTACGGGTGGCCGGCAAGAAGGAATTGAATTTGACCACGAATTATTCATCTGCAAGTCCAACAACCTGATCGTTTTAAGACAGAAACAAGCGCGCATAAACTGAATTCAAACTATAGATAAATTATTAAGTACCTGTCAACATAAAGTTCAAATTAGTTTTGAACAGCAGAAACTGAACAACAGGAACTGAATAAAAGCAACAAAAACATTTTTAAAACGTGCAACTGTGATAACATGTTCATTTTCGACAATTCACAGTTTGAGCACTAATCGAATAGACGAAGTTCGCCTTCCATAGATCATCGAGAAAACACTTGCTCGTTTATACATTTTTAACCCAAATTTATATGATCAAATAACTCACCCATTCATTCAAATCTTCTGAAGAAGTAGGGCCTATAAGTCTTCCTTGACCAATCGGTTGCCTTGCTTCTTGATCTGCAACTCCCAAATCACTTTTTCTGATATCTAATTCAGCAATTAAAGAATCATAATCGTTACTCTTCGCGTAAAGCTTCTGTTTCAAATCTTCAATCTTGACCACTTGATTTTCGATGATCGCCTTGAGTTCGTCCATTTGTTTTTCTTCTTCATTCAGAAGGATATTTTGCTCTTCATACTTCTTTTGGAGTTCTTCAAACTCATTTAATTTATTGCCCAGCTCATCATTCAGTTTTTTATAAGACTCTATCTGGAAACTCAATTCTACAATGTTCTTACCTTGTTCTTGAATTTGTGATTGAAGATAGTTAACAGAATCTTGTGCCAACTCCTTCTCTGTTTTAAGTTCTTCATAATATAATTGTGATTTACTCATTTGATTCCGTAAACTATTCAATTCTTGATCTTGGGTTGAAATTATTTCGTTTTTGTTTTTCTCCAATAGATCTTTCTCATTGAAATGCATTTTTTGTAATTCATCAACATATACCTTTAGTTTCTCCGTGTCGGTTTCCCTTTCTACATGAATACTGTGTTGTTTTTCGAGTTCAGCATTCATTACATCAATCAATGAACATTTCTCATCTAAAGTCAACCTCAACTGATCGCACTGCAGCCGACATTGTTGTAGACTATATTGCAAGTTCTGAGTACTTTCATTGTCGCTTGCCTTCAAGTTTCTGGTTTCTTCAAGTTGATAGTTGAGATTTGAAATTATTCCCTCTTTCTCTGCTAATTCAACACCAAGTTTCTTTATTTCTCTTTCGTTTTCTTCAATAATTAATTTATAACTTTCAGTAATAAGCTGGGACTCTTCAAGTTCTTTCAGTTTTTTATTTAAATCTGTTTGAATATTTAACAAGTGTGCTTCCTTATCTTTCAACTCAGCACTCAAAGATTCGATTTTATTTTCTGTATTAGAATTCTCAATTTGTTCTTTCAATTTTGCGATTTCTGTTAAATGACTATTGATTGCTCTTTCATAATCCACCAATTCATCTACTCTTGTTGATAATTCATTTTTCATATTTGAAATGATGGAATCTTTATTAATCAAGCCTTCTTGTAAGTTTGATAAGGCTTCTGGACTTACAACACTACCCAATTGTCTTCTTAGTTCTATTTTTATGCTTTCAAGATCGAATAATATTGGACATGAGCTCTTTTCTTCCAAAATATGAACGACATCTTCAACAATGATTCTTTTCTCGTTGAACTGTTTCTGTGTGGTATCAATTACAATTTTCAATTCATTTATGTCTATATCCTTTTTTTCAATTATGGATTGCAAACTATCGATATGACTTTGAAGTTGTATTATTTGTTGTTCTACATTTTCGATATGCAGTTGTTTATCTTTTAGAGTTTGGGAAATTTCATGGATGAACTGCTGACGATCATTTATCTGCTGTTGCAATGCAGATACTCTATCAACCTCATTTTTTATTTCTGTATCAACATTTTTTCTTAATTCATTATTCTCATTTACCAATCTATTGCACTTTTCTTCTAAATCGTTTATTTCTTTTTTTAATTGTTGTTCTAATTGTCCAAATTCTGTTTCTCTCATATCTAAATGAAGTTTCCAACTTTCTGCAACATCGCTACCTCTTTGATCTACGAGAACTTGCCAATCTTGGTTCAACTTTTCCATTTGATTCTGATATTCTTCATCTTTCGCCTCAATTTGTTTAGAAAGATTTCCGATCTGCTCTTCCAATTGTTTCTGCTGAGATGTAAGCTCTTGATTTACTAGTATCAAATGTTCAATGTTTCTGATTTGGTCGTTAAATTCAGTTTTCAAAGATGAGGAATTATTCTCAATTTTCATTGTTATATTTTCTATTTCACGTTCTTTTCTGTTCAAATCTTGCAGCAAATTTTTCTTTTCGCTTTGTAATGATTCAATTGCATTATTTTTGTTATTTATTTCTTCCACTAGTGATTTTTCTTTGGAAACGTAGTTATCCAATTGGGACATGTACTCATATTGACTTTTTTCTAACTCATTGATTTTTTCTAGCAATTCCTTTACTTTGAACTCAGCTTGAGCTTTTTCATTTTCCAATTCATTCAGTTTATTCATTTCCTGGGTATTTTGCTTTGAATTAAGCACGAGTTCTTTCATTATAATATCCTTTTCATCAATTACTTTTTCCATCTCTAATTTTTCTTCCAACAATTTTTGGATATCTGTTTTTTGTTCATCGTTTCTTTGGACGATATGATTGAAATCATCTTGAAGTTTTCGTTTTTCGATTGTTATTTCTTTGAGTTCATTCTCAAGTATTTGTTTCTTTTCGATAATTTCCTTATATTCTTCTTCACTTTTCATGTTTGTGATAAACTGGTTGATTTCACTTTGTAATCTCTCATTTTCAGAAGTGATCTTTTCAAGTTTTTCGTCTATAGCTTGTTTTTGGTTAACGATCTCCTGGAATTCTTCTTCAGTTTTCATATTTGAAGTGATATAATTGAGTTGTTCAGTCAGATTATTCTTTTCCATCACTACTTTATTGAGTTTATCCTCAAGGATATTTCTTTGATTGACAATTTCGACATATTCACTTTCAGTTTTCAAGTTCTCTGGAATTGGTTCAACAGATTTAGCCTTTTCTGCAGTTATTCGAAGCGTTCGTTGTTCCTCTAGCAAAACTTGTAACTCTTCATTATCTAAAGTGAGTTCTTTGATACTTTCATTCATCTCTGCGACTGTAGCTTGAAGTTTGAAAATATCAGATTCACTGATTTTATCTGAATTTATAGGTTTTTCAGGTTTTTCAGGGGTTCCCTGGCTCTCACCCCACTCGAACTGATCTAGCTTGTATTTCAATTCTTCCGTTTTTCTCTGCCACATCAATACTTCAATTTCCTGTTTCTCCTTCATTTCGATCATTCTTTGATTGGAAGAAGATAAACCTTCTATTTTTTTTTGTAATATTTGTTTTTCATTCTTCTCTTTAGTTAAGTCAGTTCCGACTTCACTAATTCTCTTTTCTAATGTTTCGATCTGAGTTTTCAATTCTTCTTGAATAGCAGTCTCTAAATTGAACATGTCACTGTCATCTTGCTGTTTACCTTTTCGAAGTCTTTCATTTTGTATTTTCAATTCTTTCAATTTCTTTATCAATTTGCCAGATTTGATCTGTAAATCTTGAAATTCTTTTTGTTTATTCTCACTTTCGATTTCCATTGCTTTTAGTTTATCTTCAAGTTCTATGTTTCTTAAATTAAGTGGATCAGTTTCAAATTTTCGATTTTGGAGTTCTTCTAGTTTTGCCTCTTCGGGACTCCAACCCCAACCGTCATCGTTTTCACCAAAAGTATCTATATTCACTTGATCTGGATTAGTTTCAATAAGTTTTGAGGATTCTGTCTGTACAACAGGTAGTTCGGCATCGTTAGGATAGCACAAATATGCTTCTTTTTTCTGAATTTGATCTTCTAAGAACGGATTGGTAGAATCAGTGATATCTCTGGTTTCGGTAAATTCAATTCTTTGTAATTCAGCTACAGATGGTTGATACAGTTCTTCCGAAACAACTTGTGATTCAACTGAATCTAGAACTTTCTCAGTTTCTTGATCTTTACCATCTGGATAGCATAAGTAGGCAGTTTTTTTTTGACATGGGGGTTCATCTACTGGTTCCAAGATTTCTATTTTTTTTTCGGTACTCTGTAAATTCATGACTATTCGTTCTTTTTCAGGGTCCCGACCAAAATGGTATACCATATTCATGAGTTCATTTGATAAATGTGAGCATTGGTTCATTACTTCATCTCTTTCAATCTCCACATTTTTCAACATAAACTCAAGAGTTTTGATTTTTTGTAGAAGTTCTTCTTTTGTATTAGTTGAAATAACTATTTTTTGCTCTCCTTTCTTTGCTTCATCTTGAACAATAGGAGAATAATTTTGTTGTTGGGGGATAGGAACATCGAAACTGAATGAATCTTTTTCTTGACTTGCCCAGGAGAACAAGGGTTTTGCACTTTGTGATTCATTATAATTCGAAAGTTCAGAGACTTCATTCTGTAGTTTTTCATTTATTGATCTAAGTTCATCTGCTTCTTTTCTTGCCGCTTCAAAAAGTCTTTCAGTATTCCTCAAATGTAGTGTTATGTCATTCGCCTTCTCTTTTAATTTTTCATTTTCCTTCTTCAATTCGTTCACATAATTCAACTCTATCTGTTTTGTAGATTGGAGATTTCTTATTTCGATGATATGATTATCAATTTCTTCATTTTTCTTGTCCAATTCATCTTTTAGAGCTCGTATATCATTTCTTTGTGATATGAGTTCGAAATCACTAGACTCTTGAAGTTCAAAACTATTTTCTAGTTTGGATTCCAAATCTTTGACTTTATCTGATAAAATATGTTCCGATTCTACCATTTCAGAAATCCTTTCATTTAGTTTTTCACAAAGAACTGACAGCTCGGATTTTTCCTTAGCTATTGAATCGAATTGGAGCTGCCAATCGTTATCTAACTTTTCCAGATCTGTTCTTGCAGATTCTTGCAATTGAACTTTTTCAAGATCAAACTTTCGGAAATCTTGCTCTAAGGTTATAATTTGGTTTCTTGATTTATTTAGTTCTTCTTCCATTCGTGATGAGTTTTCTTTGATAACTAACAATTCATTTACGCGTTCTTGGGCGATAATTAACTTCTGTTTGAGTTTTTTTGCAGATTCTCTGAGTTTGATATTTTCAGTAGTTAATTTCTCATTAATTGCAGAAACTTCTTCCAGTTTTTTCTCTATTTCTCCATTATGTTTCGATAAGCTCGAAAGTTTTCCTTCTAATATATCTTCGGTTTTCGATATTTCTTCAAAACTGTATGATTTTTCTGCTAACTGAACACCTAATTCATTGGTTTTTAGTTCCAAAGTTTCTCTTCTTTCATCCATTTTAGACAACATTTCCTCTAATGTGCTTATTCTTTCTTTATAAGCACTCAGGTCATTTTGTTGAGATTCAACAATTAGTTCCAATTCTTTGATTTTGGTGTCATTACCTTGTGTGAATGCTTCCTGAACAAAATTACTTCCTAAAAGTTCTTCATGTAGACTTATTTCACTTTTAACTGGTATTGATTGACCCTGTAGAAAATTTTTCTCTACCTTCTTGTCAGCAGCATGTTTTAAATTATTTATTTCTGTTTGATACATTTCTGCCTTCACCTTTAGTTGTTGGATTTCTTCCTCAGCTTCTTTCAAGCACAAATCTTTCTCCTTCAATTCAGTTTCCCATTTTTCTTGAGATGAGTTGTAGCGATGTTCTAGTTCCTGACTGTCTTGAGTTTTTTTCTTCAAATTTGCAGCAATTTTCTTCATTTTCAAAACAAGTGCAGTATTTTTGTTTGTGAGTTCTTCTATTTTCTTCTGCAAAGGATGTCTTATATCCTCAAGAGTCTCGCTATTGCTATCAGTTTGTTTTTGAAGGGACACGAATTTATCTTTCATCTCATTTGAGACTTTATGGAACATTTCATCTTTAGATTTGATTTGAGATTCCAGTTCTTTTATTTCTACATGCAGTTTTGAAATTGTTTTTTCCTGGTCTTCATTATTATTGTCTAGAATATTTTGTAACTCTAAATTTTTAGTGTCAAGTTGCTTCAGTTGTTGATTAAGTTGCTTTATCAGATTTGAGTTTTCTTCTAATTCATTTTCATAATCTGCAATCTGTCCTAAGTTTTCATTCAAAACTTTCTTTAGGCTATTCAATTGTTCTTCCATATTCTCGATTGTCGATTCCTTTCTTTTATTATTTTGACATTGATTTTCTAGTTCATTTATTTTTTCATTGAAATTGCTAATTGTCTCGTTTAATTTTTCCACTTCTGATTTGTATGCTTCTTTTTCAGATTCGTTTTTGGAAATAATTTCTTTCAATTCATTGAGATGAATAGCAGATTTTATGAACTCTTCTTTGTTATCTTCTATAACAGATTGATATGTTCTTATTTCTTCAAGGTTTTCAGTCATTTTAGCTTCAAAGTCAATTAGTTTATTCTGTGCTTCCTTTAGTTCAGACTCCAATCGATTTTTTTCAGATATCAGTTCGGATTGGCGCTTAAGTTCTTTGTGGGTCATTTCGTTGTCTTCACCTAATTTGATATACTCTCCCTCTAATTCAAATAACTTTTCTTTTAGGTTATGATTTTCATTCACATTGTAATCATGTTTCATTGTATCAATTTTTTGTTTCAACCCTTCATTCTCTTTTTGCAAAAAATCTAATTTTTCATCAAGTTTTTCCTTTTCACTTTGGAGTTGTTCATAAGTTTCAGTCAATAGTTCACTATTATTTTCAACTTGTTTCAACTTGAGACTCAAATGAGCATTTTCAGTTGTTAAAGATTCCATTTTTTCCATAACTTCTCTTCTTTCTATGGTAAAAAGTTCGATTTTTTGTAGAAGCTCAGAGGTTTCTTCAGTCAAGCGATTAACACTATCATTTAAGTCAGGATTTTCCTCTAGATGTTCCTCGCTCATTTTGAGCTTTCCACTATGTGGATCAAGATTTTTTTGATATTCCTCTAGTTCTAGTTTTTCTTGCATGGTTAAATTTTCAACGATTTCAATAGACTCAGCAGATGATACTTTTTCAGTGCTCATTTTTTCTAATTTGTCAATCAATTCCATATTTTCTTGGATGTATTGTTCTAGTTTTGAATGTAGTTCTGATTTTTCCTTCATCAAAATTTCAATCTTATCGAACAATTCATTGTTTTCTTCTTGTAATTTTTCTTTAGCCGCCGAAATTCCTTCCATTTCTTTTTGTAATTTCTCTTCGTATTGGATAGATGAGATTTCAGAAGTTACTTTTTTGTTTTGTATATCTGAGAATTCTCGTAAACTTTCATTTAATGTTTCGATTCGTTGCTTCATAGACGTGTTATCTGTAAAAAATATAGCATGAGAGAACAAGATAAAGGTATATAAAACATGTTCAACATTGATTTGATGAGGAAATTTGAGGTTGAGCAGCATAGATCACATTCCCTTTGAAGGGGGCCGTCATGTGAGCCCATAGATGAAAGAATAAATGTGAACCCATAGTTTTACGCTGTTAACGTTCCACGCACAGGCGTTGATCACATTCTTACAATTTGTAACTTGTTGATATAGGATGAATAAACTCAGCCAACAAACTAAACTAGTAAAATTGTTTCGGAGGAATATCAAAGCATTATAATGAGTTAGGTTAGATTTCAGTTGGCAGGACTTCTTACTTTTTTGTTATAGTCTAACTGGCTAAATCAACTGTCTTGATGCATTATGAGCATAAAAGTTCATTTTTTGAACAGTCACTTGAAAATATGAGTAAGGGGAAAGGAGAAAAATTCCACCAAGATATAAAAACTATGGAGGACCGGTACCAGGGTAGGTGGGACAAACAAATGATGGCAGATTACTGCTGGAACTTGCTCCTACTCGGAAGTCATATAAATGTAACTTCCAAAACGTCATTTGAACACCAGTTCTTCAAGAACCCATGAAGAAATTCACTGGTTTTTAGTACTGCATTGTTTACCTTCATATTTCGAATATTACTCACATGAGAGAAGAATGGGAAAAAGAATACACTACCCAAAACTTCAAAGTGAATACCATTAAATGGTATACAGATGGTTCTGAGCCGGCGCTAGCAAGAACCAAATGTACACTATTGTTTGGTTCCTACTCGAGAGCTTTTCAGGCAGAAATACTTGCAAAGATGCATAGATATGAACCTGGAAAGAAACTATCAAAGGAAACAAAGAAGCCAATACACTTGCCAGAAATGGAGCACAAACGCCACTTACTGGCCCAGAACCTTTCAGTGGCATAGGTAAATGCACCTATAAGAAAGAGTTTCTGGAGAAGGAAGAGACTGAAAGAGAAGCACTCTGGAGGTACCTTCCAAGAATGGATCACTCCAAAAAGTTCATCCGGAACTTTGAAAGTTCAAGATCCAAAAAGTATTTGGACCTCAGTAAGAACAAGTTACGCCTACTCACTGGCTTCCTCATAGGACATTGTCGCCTTAGGAAGCATATGATGAGAATGAGCTTAACACAAACTGACAAGTTCACTTCACCAACAAGGTGAAGAGGAGGAAACTCCTGTTCACCTGGTTACAGAATGCCCCGCCATTGCAAACCAGCGCAAAGAATGTCTTGGACAAGAGAATTACAGGAGGAATGAGGATCTAAACTCCTTGAAGCCCTCTCAGATACTGGAGTTCATTGGAGCTGGAGGGCGAGCTGTAGGTAGCGCATTTGCGAATACGGCTCTGATGGGGGGCACAATAGATTTTTGAGGTCGCAGTGGAACGTAACCCCCTTCCTAACTAACTAATCCCACATATATTCCACAAAAGATCTCATTTCCATAACAATTTTTCAGAGTCATGTTGAATCCAAAACATACCGATGTTTTTAAAAAATCTGAGCTTTACCTCACTTTCTCAATATGAAATATTCAAGTTGACATTTTGCCCAAGTAAAGGAACAAAATGACATACCTATACTGCGTTTAAGAATTATAGACATCTCGAGAGGCTGTGGAAAATCGAAATTAAGTTGATATTCAGTAATATTTTGGGTTGCTGAATTCAGGTTGTTATAGGAAAAACACTAACTCATAGAGAACTTGGTTTGGAGATTTTATCAAACAAATTCGGAAATCATTTTAATAATTTTGAATGCTTATCGATTAGTTCTGAATTCTGAGTATTTCTTCAGTCAGTATAAATATTAAAATGACTGAAATTGATCAGGATATCTTGCGCCTAACAACAAGGGGACGTGAGGCAGGGTCTTCATAGATTCAGCAGATATTTCTGCTAGTTTTTCAGCTAAACTATTATTTAACTACTCAAAGTGTATTCTGATTGATAAATGGGATAAATTTTAGAATTCTGCCAGTACTATTTGAAAAATTTTGGGTGAAAAAAGAAGGCAAGCAGTGGATGAAAAGCTGTACAATACGATTATTTCTTCAAAGCAACATTAAATGACTTTATTTTTGCTACAATTAAGAACAATGAATATTTCAGTTTAGATTTCCTTTTTAAACTGGCCAAAGAGCACCTGGATTTCAATCAAAGCCAACATAATGTAATATCTTGAACAAAAAATGTGATTCTGAATAATAAATAATTGTTATGATCCGTCAAGAAGTTCTCCATTAATTTTTTTTAATAATAATTCGAATCTATGAGACGTGATCCCCCAACATGAGCATATAGCGTTCC
The DNA here is from genome assembly GCA_963966015.1 of Aphidecta obliterata. Taxonomy (NCBI): domain Eukaryota; kingdom Metazoa; phylum Arthropoda; class Insecta; order Coleoptera; family Coccinellidae; genus Aphidecta; species Aphidecta obliterata. The sequence goes on along the minus strand of OZ014429.1, from coordinate 13,436,701 downwards.
TCGAACAGCTGAAGTTTCAAAGAATGATTGCTTGTATGAGCAGCCCTGAGGTAAATGCCCCTCCGACATCAATATAGAATACTATTGTTTTGGAAATTTCGATCTCCATCAATGAAAATAAAAAGGAAGAATAACTATTGTTACAATCAAAAAGATGCCCTTAAATGGGATTATGATGTTATTCAATAAACAAATCCAAATCACTACACTTATGCAGGGAGACATAGTTTTTGCTAAGGTTTCTATCTGTATCATACGTAGATGTATGGTACCCCGTTCGCATTCCCTCTACTAATCTTGAGATTCTTGAATCTTGAGAACATGCTATATTGTTCACTATTCAAAGGTTTTCTGAATAATTGTAATATATTTCATTAATTATGATAATTTCATAAAAGTTTATAATAATTCATGACAAGGGCAATTTTAATGAATATAAATGAAAAGTCACTTTTTATAGTACAAGGGTTGCCTTTTATATTTCGGGATTGGATAACCCTAGTGTTGCAATCTGGAAACTGACCACTCTATCGTAAAGTTAGACTTTTTTTTTGTTATGTATGGTGAATTCAATCGAGGTCGTAGTCCGCTCCAAGAAGAATTTCGTGAAGGTCGTCTAAAATCAGTTGTTCTTCCGGAAACCATTGATGTTGTGCGCGATCTGATATTGAAAGATCGTCATGTGACCTATCGTGAGATTGAGACAACCTTAGGCATTAGTGGGACCAGCAAACATTCAATATTGCATGAACATTTGATTGTCGAAAAAATTTGTTCGCGTTGGATCCCACAAAATTTGCTAATTGTTCAAAAAAATAAACTGAGAGGTCAGGCTGCAGAAGCGGTTCATGCGTTCAGAATGCACGTTTTGGAGATACCTCAATAAGAGTGGCAAACATGCTTCGATAGTTGGTTCAAATGCACGCAGAAGTGTATAGATCTTCATAGGGGATATTTTGAAAAACAATAAGGCGATTTTTGATTATTAGTATTCGTTTTTGTTCTCTAATCCCGAAATATAAAAGGCAACCTACGTATTAATGTTTGTAACCCCTTAATCAAATAATTCACGAATTGGTTCATATAATGAGGGTCACAGTACAATTGTCATGTCAAAATTCTTCATGTACTAGATAGATCCTTTAATTTCTTGCAATTTCGCTGATAGAAACAGATAGGAATCACTGTAGGGATGTAGGGAATGCCATAAGAAACTGAAGCAATACTTATCTGTAATCTCCATTAAATACTTATGAATATCGTATACGGTTCTATACAGATTTGCGGTTTCGGTATCCAATTTGGATCTCATAAGTTCTCTTAAATAATTTTTTTATCAGGTTCTATGAGGCATTTTTAGCAGGGAAGGCCTGCTTCGATGTCAATAATTCTTGAACGGAGTACACTCATCCAAATATAAAGAACTCACAAATTGCCAAACAACAAGATAACTTTACCTGAAAGTAAACTTTCCAGTTCTGTGGATTTAATTAGTAATATTTCGGACAGTTCTTTAATCTTTCCTTCCAATTCTTCCATATAGTTTTGATTAGAATCTATAAACATTGTATTGTATGAAAATTACCACAAACGAAATATTGAACTCACCTTTTGACGAGAGTTCTTCCATCATCTTCAATTGATAATTACCTTTTTCTTCTTCAAGTTCTGCAATTCTTTCATTTAGAGTATCATTTTCTTCGCTCAGTTTAACAACATGAGCATTCAGATCCCCAATTTTCTTAAAACTTTCAATTTTTCTGTTAAGAAGCTTGATTTTCTTTTTTTGTTCTGCTCTCAACTTAATTATGTTTTTATTTGAATCATCTAATTCCTTTTTGAGTTTTTCCACTTCATCTGTGTTAGATTTTGTAGACATATCTGATTTTATATTTTCAATTATTTCTTCCAGATCAGTGATGGTTCTTTGTTTTGCATCTATTTCTTTGTTACTAGATTCTCTTAATTCTTCAAGTTGATTTTTGTAATCGTCATTTGATTTTGAGAGATCTCCATTTTTCGCAGTTAAATCATCATTTAAAGTTTCCAAATTTTTTATTTTCTGAAACAAGTCTTCGGTTTTTTTCCTCATATCATTTTCAGCTGAAGAATCCACAACATCAGGACCTCCAATGTTTGATTTTTGAGAATTTTGATTAATTTCTTGTAGTTCAACTATCTCGAGATTTTTCAATCTCAAATCGTCCAGAAGCTTGATTTGTCTAGATTTCATCTCATTCTCTAACTTCACGAAATTTTCTTGCATTTCTCTCATGTGGTCTTTCGTCTCGTCCAAAGCCTCCTGAGTGGTTTTGCTCTTTTTTGAAAGACTTTCAGACATTAGAGTAATAGCTTTAGTTCTGGCATCTATAACACAATCTTTTTCTTTAAGATTCTCTTGTAAATCAAGAACTGTTGCTTCTAGTCTCTGAATTTTAGAATGTAAATCATTTAATTTTTTATCCTTAGTTATCAAAATATTATACAATTCTTCTGAACTACTACTTTTATTATAATCTGTTTTAGTTTCTGAAATAGAGAAATTCGAGGAAGTATCATGAATAAGCTGAAATGAATCATCAAACTGTGCTTTTAATTGATGTACCATTTCTTCTATATCTTTTTGACTCTTTCCCCTTTCTGCTAATTTAGCTCTGAAAAGTAATTTTTTATCAGCTATCATTCACTTATGGTTCTTGAAATTTCGGTAGAGGTGCAAAAAAAAATTATAATTATCTTGTATGTTACACTTCGATTACTTAAATGTTTGTTTAATATTCTCTGCCTAAATGAAAGTGACAAATTTACTACTGCAATTCAAAGAAGGAAACATTTTTCAGCTGCAAAAAAGCTTAAGTAAAATTACCAAAAATTAATAAATGAAGGTTTTGTACTGTTAAAGGTTAGGCTACCAAAATTGAATCAATGAATGGACTGGTGAAAATCCAAATTAAGAAGTGAACTAATGGAACGTGTCATCATTAGTGCACTTCTTAATTTGGATTTCCACCAGTCCATTCATTGGTTAATAAGGGTATAATAATTATTCACATAAAATGAGAGCTTCTACGAAAAAACTATATGCAATTTTTTGCTATTCTTCACAATTAGTGCTCGATTATTAATTGGAAATGGTAAAGAAGATATTTTTACTGAGCGATTAGACAAAAAGTATATTTCTCACTTGTTTTCCTCCAGCTGTCGCCTCAGTAAGGTTATTTTTTCATTAGCAGGTGTTTCAATTCCTGATTTGGTGGCACTCTTTTTAGTACCACTAGTGCTACTTTCTTTCTTCAATTTACTTTTTTTTGCTCTCATAGTCATCTTAGACAATGTTGAAGCATATCTATCAACTTTTTCTTGTGTGACACTGCTCTGATCCGTCTTCTGTAACATCTCTTTGAACTGTGCTATTACAACTTGCTGCTGTACAAGCTGATCTTCCAAGTCTGGAGATTCTGCCCTCTGCTCTAAAGAACCTCCTTTGGGAGGAGAACCCTCCTCAGGGTCCTGATGGGGATCCTTATTCATTTTAACTAGCTGTAACAGAAGGAATTTATAGAGTTATTCCATAAAAAAAAAACCACATATTCAGAAATATAGAAAAATTTGGGAATTACCTAATAATGCCAGAAATAAAATACTCAAATGAAAAAAAGGTTATTTCATCAGTATATAACTCATTTTATTTACATATAACATCCTGTTTTCTTTCAAGGAGCTCAACGTCAAAACATTATTTCCACGTCAACGTCGTCAACCTAAAATCACAGATGTTTTTGACACATCAGACACATGACAAATTACAGGACATTACTGATATCTTCTTCTTCTTCTCTTTCTCTCATGTGTCTTGTTAATCGCTGATATCTAGATATCGCACCCGTCGTAGAATAAGGAGACAATTCAAAAAATTACGAAAGCACTGCCGTGAAGGCAGGAGCTTTTGAGCGCTCGTACATGCACCTTGTAGGTAGATTCGCATTTTCCAGTATTAGAAATCAATTGAAGGAATGTTTGACTGCTGTCGAAAAAATCCTGAAACTTCATGTCGGTGCTTCAGCTGATCAATTTTTTTCCGATGATTCGCTAGAATTTTCCACGGTATCTATGGTCTTAGTGATGCGATCTGGACAAAATTTTGCACGTAGTTTGAATACATTATTCCTGAGCTAGGTGCATAATTTCATTCCAATCCGATCAGTAGTTTCGAAACTATCAGGAAAAAAATATCTTGAACGGCCATATTTACGGAACCCCTAGTCTAATTTTGCTCATTGATGAACGTGACCGTGAAATTTGCGATCGAAACCCACCCTGAAAATACCAAGTTCCTAGGCCTTTCCGTTCAAAAGTTAGAATTTTCTATGGTTTCTATGGTTCTGGTCATGCGATCTGGACAAAATATTGCTTCAATATATCATTCTCGATTAAAATACAAAATTTCATCTCGATCGAATCCGTAGTTTCGAATTGATCGAAAAAACAAAATTTCGAACGACCGTATTTACGGAACCCCTTGTATAATGTTGCTCATAGATGAACGTGATCACGACATTCAAGATCCACACCTATGCTGAAAATTTCAAGTCCCTAGGCGTTTCCGTTCGAAAGTTACAATTTTCTATGGTTTCTATGGTTCTGGTCATGCGATCTGGACAAAATTCCACATGTAGCTTGAACACCTCATTTTCCATTCGAGTGCAAAATTTCATCTCGATCAAATCTGTAGTTTTCAAGTAATCAGGGAAACAAAACTTTTAACGGCCATATTTACGGAACCCCTGGTGGAATTTTGCCCATTAACGAACTTAACCGAGCCATTTGGGAACTGAACCCACACTGAAAATTTCAAGTTTCTAGGTTGTTCCGTTCGAGAGTTATCGTGCTTACGGACGGACGGCCGGACGGACGGACGGCCGGACGGACAGACTCGAATTTTCCGACGGATTCGTCATCAGTGAGTCGAACATAGTCGATTGAGACCATTTTCGGCTCAAAATTCGAAAAATACAGACATCGTGACGAAATGATATAGCCCTCGTGTAAGTAGTACGAGCGGTCAAAAAGGTCCATTTTCAGTTAGTAACGGTATTATAATAATAATAATAATAATGTTTATTTGCAAAATAAATACAATCTAGGTTATAAAGTTAAGAATATGAATAAACAGAGGCATCACTGAAGTAACAACTATGATAAATTGTTACTTGTGCGTGATATAGCCTTAACATAATTGTTATAGATATAGTCCATTTGAGAATTATTGACATCGAAGCAGGCCATGAACGTCCAGTCGAGGCTTTATTTCTGGTTACAAAAAGTAACTAAATTTCATCATAGAAATAAAACATAAATATAACCTAGAAAAGTATTGAGTATACGAATTATCGAATAATTAAGCCGGAATATTTCGATTGCAGTTTCTACATGGGAGTTCAGGTTTGAAAGCGCAAAAATATCGTGGAATGCTTTCATATGAAATTATCTCATATAAAAGTCAACCATGGAAAATTGAAGATCATTCAAATAAATATTTATTTTCACTCAGGACCATGCAATATTTATTGGTATTGGAAATCTTGCAAAATTCTAACCATATAACTATAAGAGTACCATTTTATGTCAGGATTCAAGAAGGATAATTAATGGAATTCTAGCAGGTAGCTAGTGGTGCAACAGAAAAAATTTTTTGGATACTTCGCAAGCACAGGGCCAAAAGAATGGATTGGAAAAAACGTTATAATGTATTAAGTAATAAGAGAGAAACAAAAATTAAGAATCTATGTAGTACATGAAGAATTTTGACATGAAATTTGTACCGAACTATCAATATATGAACCAATTTGTGAATTATTTATTGCTCGGTGTTGAATACTTCAAGAAAGTCAATTTTTATTTTCATTCATTAAAACTGTCCATGAATTATTGGAAATATTATAATTGATGAGCAATTTTACACTTTACTTTTGAATTGGGAACAATATAGCATGTGTATTAGCAGAGGAAATGAGAACAGGTACCATACAGTATAAGTATAATAAATAATCTTAAAATATCTATGAATGATACAAGAGCAAAGATAAAAATATTGAAAACTTTGTTTCCACGTAGTGTAATGATTTGGATGTGTTTATTGAATAAGCTGACATATTCCTATTGATGGGAATCCTTTTGCAGGAAAGGTTTCAATAACCGATTTATGAAATAATTCACCATTCATGGTAATCCTTATCATTAATACCACTGTCAAGAATCGGATCACATCCAGGTAAAAATCCATCAATTGTTTCAGCATTCAAAATAGTGTACCTTCTGCCTTCACCCTTGAATATACTCGGCATACCTTTTGGATTATTTTCTAGTGTCCACTAGTCCACTGACAAATTTGAATACCGTTTTTGAATATCCAAATTTCATCTAGATAAATGAATTTTACGTTTTGTTATATGTATTCTCGGTATTTATCACAATATCGTACTATTTTTATTATATTTTTCTGTTTATCAGTAAGAATTTTCCTTCGATCAACTTTTTTGTATTTGTATCCAATTTTTTTATGATATAATATAATGTTGACTTCGATCAATTGAAATCTAGGTGCTCTTTGGCCAGTTCGAAAAGGATATCTAAACTGATATATTCATTGTTTTTAATTCTAGCAAAAACAAAGTCATTCAATGTCTCTTTGAAGGAATAATCGTATCGCACAGGTTTTCTTCCACTGCTAATTCCAGGCTTTAACATGCAAATATTCTACTGACAGGGCTTGGTGAAATCTGAAAATTTAAGAGACATTGATCAATCAGAATACACTTTGAGTCAGTAAATAACAGTTTACCTGAAACACTAGCGGAAATATATGCCAAATCTTTGAAAAACTCGAAGTAACACCGACAAACTGCCTGGCGTCCTCTTGTTAGGCGCGATGTATTCTGGTCAATTCCAGCCATTTTAATAGCATAAGACAAAAAATACTCAAATTCAGAGCAAATTTTTAGAATTACATATTCACCAATATCAAAGACTCTTTGACAATATCTTCGATAAAATCATCAAAGCAAGATTTCTATGGGTAATGTTAGTGTTATTCCTATACCAACTTGAATTCAGCAACCCAAAATATTACTTCTTTATTACCAACTTAAATTCGATTTTTCACAGCCAACCGAGATGTCAATAATTCTTGAACGGAGTATACATAATAATATACATAATAGTAATGTTTGTTCCTCCAAATAAACATAGTAAGTTGTAGAGACACAATACAAAACAAATTAGTGAGTTATACTTTTTTGAGCGCTCGTCACGATGTCTGTATTTTTCGAATTTTGAGCCGAAAATGGTCTCAATCGACTATGTTCGACTCACTGATGACGAATTCGTCGGAAAATTCAGGTCTGTCCGTCCGGCCGTCCGTCTGGCCGTCCGTAAGCACGATTACTCTCGAACGGAACAACCTAGAGACTTGAAATTTTCAGTGTGGGTTCAGTTCCCAAATGCCTCGGTTAAGTTCGTTAATGGGCCAAATTTCACCAGGGGTTCCGTAAATATGGCCGTTCAAAGTTTTGTTCCACTGAATACTTGAAAACTACAGATTCGCTCGAGATGAAAATTTGCACTTAAATGGAGAATGAGGTGTTCAAGCTACGTGAAATTTTGTCCAGATCACATGACCAGAACCATAGAAAATTGTAACTTTTGAACGGAAATGCCTAGGGACTTGAAATTTTCAGGATAGGCGTGGATCTCGAATGTCGTGATCACGTTCATCTATGAGCGAAATTATACTAGGGGTTCCGTATATATGGTCATTTGAAATTTAGTTTTCTTGATAATTTCAAAACTACAGATTCGATCGTGACGAAATTTTGTATACTAATGGACAATGATATATTCAAGCTACATTTCTCCAGCTCACATGACCAGAACCATAGAAACCATAGAAAAACATAACTTTCGAACGGAAAGGCCTAGGGACTTGAAATTTTCAGGTGTGGATCTGAAATGTCGCGTTCACGTTTATCAATGAGCAGAATTATACTGGGGGTTCCGTAAATACGGTCGTTTGAAATTTTGGTTTCTCGATAATTTCGAAACTACGGATTCGATCGAAATGAAATTTTGTAATTTAATCGAGAATGATATATTAAAACAATATTTTGTCCAGATCGCATGAGCAGAACCATAAAAACCATAGAAAATTGTAACTTTTGAACGGAAAGGCCTAGGAACTTGAAATTTTCAGGATGGGTTTGGATCGCGAATATCGCGGCTACGTTCATCAATGAGCAAAATTAGACTAGGGGTTCCGTAAATATGGCTGTTTAAAATATTTTTTTCCTGATAATTTAGAAACTACTGATTGGATTGGGATGAAATTTTGCACCTAGCTTAGGAATAATGTATTCAAACTACGTGCCAAATTTTGTCCAGATCGCACCACCAAGACTGTAGATACCGTAGAAAATTCTAGCGGATTATCGAAAAAAATTGGTCACCTAAAGCACTTACATGAAGTCTGGAGTTTCGCCTAAGTTTCAGAATCTTTGTGACAGCTGTCGAAAATTCCTTCAATTGATTTCTAAAACTGGAAAATGCGAATCTACCTACAAGGTGCATGTGCGAGCGCTCAAAAGCTACTGCCTTCACGGCAGTGCTTTTTATAATTGTTTTTAATTTATATACTTATTTATTCACATATAAACCTATCATTTATTGTCAAAAATAGGTGAGTTATAAAATTATTTCCAGGTGCATATATTCATTTATTTGCGTGTAATCTACTTTTATATTTATTTATTTGCATATGAGCCTATAGCCTAATGTCAAAACAAATCGGGTGAGTTATAAACGTATTTACCCATTCATATATTTCTTTATTCGTATGTTATCTAGTGCAGGTGAGTTATAAATTCATTTATTTATATATTTATTTATTTGCTAGTCTTGGTTTATCAACATTTCCACATATCTGAGACCCTTTTGTATCATCCAAAATTTGATTATGTTTTTGAATTGTTTATAATTTTTATTTTTTTTTTCAGATCTTCAGGAATCTTCGCATATATGCGTATGTTCAAATGCAGTATGTTGAAATCATTATTCTTTAGACTAGGGTTATTCGCAATTAATACCTTCTTCCTTTTTTAAGCGCCTTATTCCTAATATTGAGTTGATCCAGCGGAGCTCTAAAGGTGCATACTCACTAAGCGAACGAACAACGAACTCCGAATTTGAATTCGGTCAATGTATACGTTAAAGCGAAGGCGAATCGAATGGCATTTTCAGTTCGGTTCGCCTTCGCCGTCGTTCTGTGGAAGAGCGGTACATCAAAGAGATTCGCTGTTCGGTGTGGACGGGATTCGCTATTTCTAGTGTTATTTCGAACCGAACGTCGAATTTGCGTTGAAATGTTCAGTTGCCGAAAATCGGAGGGTAAGCGCCAGTCTTTCCTTAGGTGGAATTGCTTCTCGAAAATTTGTTGACTTTTTACAAATTTTTTCACTAATTTTTCCAGGTAAAAATTCAAAATCCGCAGGGGATATTCTACAAAAATTACTGAACTGCCCTAAATCATTCCTTAAATCAGGTCCAATTCCCTATATTGATTCCGACTTAGATAAAGTTTTGACATCCAATATCTTCGTTTCCTTTCTTGTTCTTGACTGGTTTTCAGTAAACTCGCAATAACTATGAAAGACGATGCTGCAATAATTTCGTCACACATTTTTACAATAAATGGAATCGATGCCAAATGCCCAGCGAATAGCGAACTTTTTAAACACTGTATTCGGTGCGGAGTTTGCTTCATCGATCATCGAAACGAAATCGACAAATTGCTGCCGAACGAACTCCGAACCTTCGTTGTTCGGAGTTCGCTGTTCGTTCGCTTAGTGAGTATGCACCTTAAGAATTTTATAGTCTTCGCGTTGCTTCTCTGTCAAATCATGTGCGATACTTAAATAGGATCCCATCAATACTCTTGCGTCCGATAATATTTCCTTCTTCTTACGGTATGAAATCAATTCCAATTTAATGGGAGCCTTTTCTTTCTTGCCCAATTTATAGCAGTCGTTGATTTCGTTTGCTGCAATTTCTACTTGCATTAAAGTCTAGTTCGCATTAGGAGAGTATTTTAGTCGAGTAGGGAGTGATTTAGTAACTAAACGTGTCTGAACGATGAAAATTTAGTCGAGTAGTTAGGCAAGTAATTTAGTCGAGTCGATCCATTCTACCGGCTCGCTCACACCAAAACCGTCATCGGCCGAATTTTGCTCGGGCGACGACAGCCGAACTCGGACGATCGAATCAAACACTTGTGAATGAAAGAGAGCGCGCACACCAACCCCACCGTCATCGTCCGATGACGCCCGACAACGGCCGATTGACTGTCGAATCCGAATTTGTTGGGATTTCTCGCCCGATATCGGCCGACGTCTACAGTGCAAATTGAGTAAATAATTCATATTTTAATTCAATCGTGTTGTTATCTTTTCAAACGAGTATGGATATTGAAAAAATAATTAGTTGTGTTCATAATAGACCAACCCTGTGGGATAAACGTCCAAGAAATTATAATAATCTACATGTTTCGAAACGGTTATGGGCTGAAGTGGCATCGGCAACGCACGATGTCGGCACAAGTACACGGTTGCAGTGTGAGCACATACATATCCGAGTTACTCGTCCGGGCAGCTCTGTCCGACATCGGCCGACAAAATCGGTTTTGGTGTGAGCGAGCCGTACTATATTTTCAACGTAGCACCCCCACCCCCACCCCCACCACGCGTCCGAGATCACTGGCTTGCCGGCTCAACAAGTGCGAACCCGAATATTTAGTAGAGTTCATTAGTAGCCTCTATCAGTAGCCGCTAATATGACGTCCCGCTGGAGCTGGAGCGAAGATAAAACTTTAAAATTTATTTCGAAGTATCTAGAACATGAATGTTCGTGGAACATCAAGTCCACGCAGTATAAAAACAGGCAATCTGCATATTTGGACATCGAAAAAACAATGGACATTTCTGGATTTGGTGAAAGGGAAATGAAAATGAAAATCAAAAATATCAGGTATAAATTCCTTTAATGATTCATATATTGCTTCACAAACATCGATGATGAATCAAGAAATAGTTGATTTTCCGTTGATTGTCCTTAAACTGCATCCAGTAGCAAGAAAGTATAGAACTACTTGTAATTTAGTCATTGCAGGAATAGCGCTTCTTAAAAGAGTATCTTCACGCTGAATTTGAGACTGTATTTTCATTAACAGAAAATGCACACAACTTTCTGACATTCTGAAACTATCGAAGTATTCTTTGGGATCTTCCAATGCTAATTCTCTCAGAAGACAATTAGTAGCTCCTAGTTTTTCTCTTCTTTCGATCCATTTTCGTACCCACAGCTTCTTCTTATTAATTACACAAATTTCCTCATCAACCTCTTCTAAAATAGCCGACACGATTAGCTTAATCACTTCGTTTATTTTAATTCGTTGTAGGCTGTTCATCTTGCAAATCACACTACTACCTAACCTCGCTTGTGAACTGTCAACTGTACTAAAAGCAAAGTGCGAACGATTTTCGAACAGTAGCGGGTTTAGTCACTCGCTACTCGACTAAAATACTCTCCTAATCTAGACTTCAAGTCTAGTTCGCATTAGGAGAGTATTTTAGTCGAGTAGCGAGTAGCGAGCCGGCAAGCCAGTGATCTCGGACGCGTGGTGGGGGTGCTACTCGCCCTTTGAAAATACAGTAGAATGGATCGACTCGACTAAATTACTTGCCTAACTACACGACTAAATTTTCCTCGTTCAGACACGTTTAGTTACTAAATCACTCGCTACTCAACTAAAATACTCTCCTAATGCGAACTAGACTTAAACGCTTTATTTCTTAACAGATGAATTCCGGTGTTATCTCGTTGGCAGGTTTGGTTATTCCGAATAACATGAGGTTGTTCTTCTTATTCATTCGGTTCAGACTATCTGCTTCACTTTTCAAAAACTCATTTTCCGTTTCCAGTTTTTCCACTCTCTTCTTTAGGGCCTGAAATTCTATCGGTATTCTCGATTCGCTTGCTGCAATCGAATTTTTTATTTCGTTTTTTGAGTTCACTACTTCTTCGAACAGTTGTTTCGAGGTAAATTTTGAATTTTCGTCGGTCATCCTCAAAGTTTGTCCAGGTATGTGTGTCTCCCTTTATCGTCGTCGGTATTTACCTGCACTTCTTTTGTTTTCGCTGACCGTATGATATTCGCCGAATTAGGTCAAAGGTATTCGGCTTGAGTTAAGTTACTTCTAATGTTTTTTGCGTTTAATTTGCGATAAATTTCTCTTTTGGACATAATTTTGTATGCACTTCGAAATTTACAACACTGTTTCGTTTTGAATCTTCGGCACTTTGTATTTACTGCAGAAAAATGAATTATTCGAGGAACGTATTGCTAATGTGTCTGATATTGAACCCAGGAAGTAACCCTTTCCGTACGTGCAATACCGGAATAACTCTAGTTGGCCTCTCTCCTCTCCGCCACATAAAAAACTATTTGTGAAGAAAGGTAACATTTCAAATTGTTTGGAAAAACGGCAGAAACTCTATCACGACATTGGAAAAATTGCATTAATTGAATATTGTTTGCTAGGGTTATAATGTTCAAATGGATTGCTGCAGTGCAGTAATTAAGAATGTTCCGCGTGTTCAATTGAGTAAGTTCACAAAAGTATAGAACCAAAACTTCGGTAGACCAAAACTTCAAATACGATTTCCCAACAAAATCAATTTTTGAGTTGTAGGTTCCCTTATTCTACGACGGGTGCGATATCTTTTATCTATGCAGGACCATTGAATAAAGCTGACCATCCACTTGTACATAACGAAAGTACGCATCACATCCATTTCATTTTTGAGCGCTCGTACTACTTACACGAGGGCTATATCATTTCGTCACGATGTCTGTATTTTTCGAATTTTGAGCCGAAAATGGTCTCAATCGACTATGTTCGACTCACTGATGACGAATCCGTCGGAAAATTCGAGTCTGTCTGTCCGTCCGTCCGTCCGTCCGTATACACGATAACTCTCGAACGGAATGTCCTAGAAACTTAAAATTTTCAGGGTAGGTTCGAATCTCGAATGCCGCGGTTAAGTTCGTTATTGGGCAAAATTCGCCGAGGGGTTCCGTAAATATGGTCGCTCGAAATTTTGTTATCCTGATTACTTTGAAACTACAGATTCGATCGAGATGAAATTTTGCACTCTAATGGAAAATGAGGTGTTCAAGCCACATGCAAAATTTTGTTCAGCTCGCATCACCAGAACCATAGAAACCATAGAAAATTGTAACTTTTGAACGGAAACGCCTAGGGACTTGAAATTTTCAGGATAGGTGTGGATCTCGATTGTCGTGATCACTTTCATCTATGAGCAACATTTTATCAGGGGTTCCGTAAATATAGTCGTTTAAAATTTAGTTTTCTTGATAATTTCCAAACTACAGATTCGATCGTGACGAAATTCTGTATACTAACGGAGAATGATATATTCAAGCTACATTTCTCTAGATCGCATGACCAGAACCATAGAAACCATAGAAAATTATAACTTCCGAAGGGAAAGGCCTAGGAACTTGAAATTTTCAGGGTGGGTTTGGATCGCGAATTTCACGGTCACGTTCATCAATGAGCAAAATTAGACTAGGGGTTCCGTAAATATGGCCTTTCGAAATATTTTTGTCCTGATAGTTTCGAAACTACTTATTGGATTGAAATGAAATTTTGCACCTAGCTGAGGAATAATGTATTCAAATCACGTGCGAAATTTTGTCCAGATTGCATCACCAAGACCATAGATACGGTAGAAAATTCTAGCGAATTATCGAAAATAGTTGGTCAGCTGAAGCACTGACATGAAGTCGGGAGTTCCGCCTAAGTTTCAGTATTTTTTTGACAGCTGTCGAAAATTCCTTCAATTGATTTCTGAAACTGGAAAATGCGAATCTACTTACAAGGTGCACGGCAGTGCTTTTCGTAATTTTTACCATTGTTTTCAATGGACCCGCGTCCACTTGTACGTATTAGCCGCATCGGAATTCCGTTCCGGATTTTGTAGCGAGAATCAAAATCCGATGCGTGCGTTACGTCCGATACGAACAAATGGACGGTCAGCTTAAATCCTCTATTCCAGTGGCAAGACAGAATACGAGAAAAACTTTTGAAAAGCACGTTTTTGAGCGCTCGTACTACTTACACGAGGGCTCTGTATTTTTCGAATTTTGAGCCGAAAATGGTCTCAAACGACTATGTTCGACTCACTGATGACGAATCCATCGAAAAATTCGACTCTGTCTGTAGGTTCGAATCTCGAATGAGGTTGATTGCGCAAAATTCGCCTAGGGGTTCCGTAAATTTGGCCACTCGAAATTTTGTTTTCCTGATAACTTCGAAACTACGAATTCTATCGAGGTGAAATTTTGCACATGCAAAATGTAGCTCGCATGATCAGAACCATAAAAACCATAGAAAATTATAACTTTGTAATGGAAAGGCCTAGGGACTTGAAATTTTCAGGATAAGTGTGGATCTCGAATGTTGCTGTCACGTTCATCAATGAGCAAAATTAGACTAGGGGATCCGTAAATATGGCCGTTTGAAATTCAGTTTTCTTGATAATTTCAAATTTATGGATTTAATCGTGACGAAATTTTGTATTTAAATTGAGAATGATATATTCGAGCTACATTTTTTCCAGATCGCATGATCAGAACCATAGAAAATCATAACTTTCGAACGGAAAGGCCTAGGGACTTGAACTTTCCAGGATAGGTTCGGTTCGCAAATTTCGCGATTACGTTCATCAATGAGCAAAATTAGACTAGGGGTTCCGTAAATATAGCAGTTCAAACTATTTTTTTCCTGATAATTTCGAAACTACTCATTGGATCGGAATGAAATTTCGCACATAGATGAAGAATAATGTATTCAAACTACGTGGGAAATTTTGTCCAGATCGCATTACCAAGACCATAGATACCGTAGAAAATTCTAGCGAATTATCGAAAAAAAAATTGGTCTTAGTTTGAAATTTTCTTTGACAGCTGTCAAAATCTTTCCAATTGGTTTCTAAAACTGGAAAATGTGAATCTACCCACAATGTGCATGTACGAGCGCTCAAAAGCTCCTGCCTTCACGGCAGTGCTTTTCGTAATTTTTTCTATTTTGTCGCTTATAAGCGACAAAGTGACATTTCTCGAAAAAGATGATGTTTGCGTTGTCAAATACGAGCGCAAATGCCTACTTTGGATATCGATTGTAGAAAAAGTAATATTGTCAGTATGATAAAAGCTGTCAATTTATTTTTATAAACTTAACTGGTGTCGTGGGTCGCTGAGGACCCCACATTCAAAATCGTCATAGAAAAAAAGTTTTCTGTCTTATCGCAATCAGCTGAAAATATTTCATACTATCATAACT
This sequence comes from Aphidecta obliterata, assembly GCA_963966015.1. NCBI lineage: Eukaryota > Metazoa > Arthropoda > Insecta > Coleoptera > Coccinellidae > Aphidecta > Aphidecta obliterata. Next base: position 13,421,228 of record OZ014429.1, on the reverse strand, counting down.
GGGATATCCTATATTGAACATTGGTTGAATTATGCGAACGAATATTTTTTTATCGGGCTCAGCGAAACAGAATCCGAAAAAATGATAAATTTCGTTGACATGAAGTTTTTGATGATAATTAAATACAAGGAATTGACATAAGCAAACACAACAAAGAAAATATCAAAATAAACATTTCCCTTTGTCGATATATAGTTAAAAGTTCTAGAGGAAAATGTTTGGTAGAAAAATCACAACACCTCAATTGTCTAATAATGTACGCAATTTTTGCACTCTTTGCATAGTTTTTCTGTGCAACCAGCACATATCGGTACTTGAATAGATTCTCCTTATATAATGCTGGATCATTTTCTGAATCAGATGCTTTCAATATGTCGTCTTCATCATCAGAAGCGCAACTTGTGTCAGTAGTATCGTCATTCTGTACGATTGCCTCCTCTAACCATCTCCATAAAGTGCTTTCAAAATTTGGGCTTCCAGGCTGCACAGTTTTTGCCTTATTCGACATTATTCTGCAGAAAAAAACAAATTCTATATCAAACAAGAGAGTAACATAACTGGTGACGTGGGTTCAGTCTGGACCTCACGTCGATTTTACTTACCTATATCTTAAGAACTCCGCAACGTACCGACAGAGAGCAACAATTTTTGGTATCGACGTGAATCAATTACCACTTCACTAATAACTAACCAGCTTGAAGCTATTGAAAGACTGGAATAGATTTTCGCTTGCACCGAGTAGTAAACAAATTTCAAATATTTTCTGGGGTCTTCAGTGACCCCACGTCACCAGTTAAGGGTTGTGGAACAGCTAGAATGCTGATTACTCAATTTATTGGGGCCAGCCCCATATTAGGGACACAAAATTTCAGCAGGATTTATGGCGAAGGAAAATATTTTAATTCTTCAGGTACGATTCTCACAAAGTTGCACATAAACCTTCGTGTCGTTATTTTACAACTAGTAACTGCAAAGTTTCAATTCGATCGGTTCGGAATTTTCGAATTATTGAGAAAAAATAATTCAGATGGCTGTATATCTATGAAACACTTTAGCGGATTTTCCCATTCACGAACTCAACTGGCGCATTCAGACATCAAACGTACTCTGAAAATCTCAAAACTCTTGGCCTTTTTGAGCGCCCGTACTATACTTACACGAGGGCTATATCATTTCGTCACGGGTCACGATGGCCGAAAATGGTCTCAAACGACTCACTGATGACGAATCCGTCGAAAAATTCGAGTCTGTCCGTCCGGCCGTCCGTCCCTCCGTATACACGATAACTTTCGAACGGAATGTCCTGGAAACTTGAAATTTTCAGGGTAGGTTCGAATCTCTAATGCCGCGGTTGAGTTCGTTATTGGGCAAAATTCGCCCAGGGGTTCCGTAAATATGGCCGCTCGAAATTTTGTTTTCCCGATCACTTTGAAACTACAGATTCGATTAAGGTGAAATTTTGCCTTCAGATGGAGAATTACGTGTTCAAGCTACATTCAGAATTTTGTCCAGCTCACATGACCAGAACCATAGAAACCATACAAAATTATAACTTTGTAATGGAAAGGCCTAGAGACTTGAAATTTCCACGATAGGTATGGATCTCGAATGTGGTGGTCGCGTTTATAAATGAGCAAAATTAGACTAGGGGTTCCGTAAATATGGTCGTTTGAAATTCAGTTTTCTTGATAATTCCAAAACAACGGATTCGATCGTGACGAAATTTTGTATTTTGATGGAGAATGATATATTCAAGCTACATTTCTTCCATATCGCATGACTAGAATCATAGAAACCATAGAAAATTATAACTTTCGAACGGAAAGGCCTAGGGACTTGACATTTTCAGGATAGGTTCGGATCGCGTTCATCAATGAGCAAAATTAGACTAGGGGTTCCGTAAATATAGCCGTTCAAACAATTTTTTTCCTGTTAATTTCGAAACTACTTATTGGATTGGAATGAAATCTCGCACATAGATAAAGAATAATGTATTCAAACTACGTGGGAAATTTTGTCCAGATCGCATTACCAAGACCATAGATACCGTAGAAAATTCTAGTGAATTATCGAAAAAAAAAATGGTCACCTATAGCACTGACTTGAAGTCTGGATTTTTCCCTTAGTTTGAAATTTTCTTTGACAGCTGTCGAAATCTTTCCAATTTGTTTCTAGGTTAGACTCTAGGTCGTTCCATTCGAGAGTTATCGTGTATACGGACGGACGGACAGACTCGAATTTTCCGACGGATTCGTCATCAGTGAGTTGAACATAGTCGATTGAGACCATTTTCGGCTCAAAATTCGAAAAATACAGACATCGTGACGAAATGATATAGCCCTCGTGAAAAGTAGTAGGTACGAGCGCTCAAAAAGTTGTTCAAGAAGCTAGCCTTTTCGTAAATGGCTATGATGGGCTAATTCATCGAAGCTTATTCACAGAGAAGGGATGCACGATGCATGAATCCTCGGCGTGATTCGACAAAAAATAATAAACGAAGAAGAAAAGTAACGTACCTACAAAAACTTCTTATCCGTTATCCAAAATAGCAGGATCCGTCAAAATTTAATCTTGATTCACGGATGCGTTCGCCGTTGTCAACCGAAATAAATTATGCAGAGGACTGTTATATGGGTTGCCTTTGGTAAAGAACTTGAGGAATAAAATAAAATAAATATTATTCTATATTTAGGTAAAGAAAGATTCTTTGTGAAATCAAGATTGATGAATTGTTGTGATATGGAAATAATAATCCTTTGCAAGGTCACTATAATTTCTGGACGATAATACCATAACCTTCAGAATGATGGGACAAGTGTTTTGTTTTTCAATTTGTTTTTCAGGTTAGTTTCAAATTAATGTTTTTGTTTGAACGCTACGGAAATTGCCCCTGATGTGACGTAACAAACGGTGACCAATCACCTTCCACGGAACCGATTACTTGACAGAACGTTGTTTCCTGTTGTGTTGATTTGCCTGTCACAGCCCTAGGTACACTCCTGGGGTGCATTCCACTTAACGCTCGCAACTGATTGTAACACCCTCTGTATCGTTCCACCTAAGGCCACAAAATATTGGTGGGTCAGAGCGAGCTTTCATCCAAACGTAGCGAGCTCACAACGTTCAAGATTTACGTTCCACCTATAACACTCGCCTATAACGCCCGCGGCCTTTTTACGTTAGTGGAACGGCAGTTCAGGGGCGGATCGACAATTTCCGGGGCCCTACGCTTGAAAACTTTCGGGCCCCCACTCTACTTTTTCTTTCGAAAAAGTTTTTCAATCCGAATTCGGTTTTTTCAATACAAACATAAATTTTATTGATAAAATATAAGATACATCAATTCAAATAAAAAAAATGAATTTAAATCAACACAATGTAAACAACTTAAAAAAGTATATGTATCAGGTACAAAATAGAAATCAATGTTTCTTTTTACAAAAAAACAAATGAACATGAACATGAAAATTTATTGGAAAATGAAAAATAATATGAAATGCCGAAAAACTAATCAAGTAAACTTTTTTTCCTTATTTTCATGTCTGCAAATTCTTTTATTGCAGCATCATAATCCAGACTCTTCGTTATATAGCCCGATCCACACTCATGCCGCGAATAACGGCAAGAATTCTTGCCGTTATTCGCGGCATGAGTGTGGATCGGGTAATAGATTATTTTAAACATCTGCGAACAACTCGTTTTTTCCATGATTTAAGAGTTTTAGATATTCTTTGAACTGAGATGCTTCACTGATAATTCCTTCATCAAGATCGTCTTCATAATCCTCCAAGAGCGCTTCGAAACTGTCCGTTTCAATGTCTTGCGAAAGAACTATATCAAATATACATGTAACGCTGAAAACACTCCGAAACTCGGCTTCGAATACTTGTTTATGGAAAAATTTTTTCATTAAAAACATTGAAATACACATTTTAGATGAAATGCATAAAAATAAATCAAATTCTGAAAAAACAATTATTTTAGAAAATATGAATTCTTCAACTTAAAATTTAGAAATACATTCTGCAAACGTAAAATAAAAATTTTTTGGTAAGTTGACTAGAAAACAATAATCGATAATCATAATCTCTGCAAAAAAAAACCGCAAACTTAGCATACAAATTCTATTTTATAACCATTTGAAACACGTAATAATAGTTTCGTACAGGGCCCGATGTTACAATATTGAAGAAGTCCATACGTTAAGTATGAAAAAATCACTAGAATAATCTTTGCCAGATGAGATTGAAGATTCAATGAAAACTATGAAAAGTAACACTAAAATTTGAGTTTTATTAGATTTCGAAAAAAGACGCTCTGTGAAGTGAGAACTCAAGTTTGAAAATCCATATTTTCCGCAATGAACCGAACATATTTCTTCTTGAATTGAAAGGAACAATATTATTATGTTTAAATACAAATAATTGAATATATATCCGATGCCAGAATAATGTCATAAAAAATAACAAATACTTATTACAACTCACCTTCGATAGCACAATTTATAATGGTCGAAGCCAAAAGCACAATGGCACAAAAAAGTCAGAATATAAAAAAAAACTCAAAACTTATAACTCTTCAAATCTGGATACACACTAAACGAATATTATAATTTAAACTTTTTGCTCTTCCCTTCACAATTGAAAGAAATCAATATTCATGTGGAATAGAATAGGTTCCTCCCAATTTTTCTCCCACTTCTTGAGCTCAAAACTCTGATTGATGAATTTTTGGCAATACAAATCGTTTTCAAAATTCCACAGATGTGGCCTAAAAATCTAAACAAATCGAACATTATGAACCATCATAATCAAAGAAGCCGCCCTTCAAAACAAGCTGGATGCGATAAGGGATGGAGTGTAAACAACTCATAAAAGGGCTGTGCTTGGAATCGCATGGCAATATTGCCGATTGTAATATTTATGATCAGAGTGCGGCATCTTTGAAAAATTTTTATAACAATTGGGCCATATTTCTCGTATTTCTGAGCTTATTGCATTCTCATTCTGTTTTTTGAATATCAATGTTTCGAAATGTTGTGATCGAATTACTTACTTACGTAACCGTGTTATCATCTTTCGAATTATTTTTTTTTGCTTGGCGCTTCTATTTCTTTATTTCTAATTTTTTTTGGCGCCCCTTCGGACCTTGCGCCCGTGGCAAGTGCCACCCCTGCCACGCCCTAGATACGGCCCTGTTTCTTTAGAATAGAAAATATCTAGTAGAAAGAAACCCTCTTAGAAAACAATTCCTTCATTAGAGAATAAACAATTATTTTTGAAATCGGGGAAGCCTGGAATTAAAACAATATGGAAGAATGGGGTTTCAAAAACATGAAACTGAAACAATAAAGCTTCCTTTTTGTAGTCCAGAAAGAATATGTTATCACTCGAATTAGAAGTCCAAAGATGAAAAGAAATTGTTCATTTACACCAACACTGTTCAGTTTACCACAATACTTTCTTCTATGAATATGAAAGCAAGTAGAACGAAGAATAAATAAAACTCGTTCATCACCATTACTATCTTCCTTAGGGTTATAAAATGAATATGACAAATATTTAAAACTAAGAAATGCAAAACAAGTGTCTTGCATCCCTCTAATATCGACGGTGGCATGTATCTATATTTCAAAGGGATGCCGACAACTTTACTGCCACCGTTGCGGGAATTTATTGCAGGCCGATAAGAATGATTGGAGAAAACATGCGGATGCTGAACCTTTGATTTGATGTTATTTTTTTACTGGCAGCTGAATTTTGATCTAGGTCTGGTTGCGTTCTGTGTGACTGAAAATTTACACGTTATTCTTCATTATTATTTATATTCACTTGCAAGACGAATTTTCATTCTGAAGAAATTTTGATTCCGATCGGGGGCCCTGTGGACCTCGGGGCCCTACGCTTAAGCGTACTAAGCGTACCTGTTAATCCGCAACTGCGGCAGTTTCAGCGGTCGTGGTCGATGGTGTTCCGAGCGTTAAGTGGAACGCACTGTATGTACTTATAGTAGGGTTCAAACGGAGCTCTATCGTGTCACCCCGTGTGAACTTTATTGCTAAAATGTATGGACCTCTTAGTATCATTCCCTACATCATAACAATGCAAAATCACTTGGTCGTCAAAAAATCGTCCTGTGCAGGAAGTGGTGGGGGTCATTTTTCCAAAAATTGACAAAATTTTTTTTTTCGTTTATAATTATCTACATCCAGTGACTTATATTCAAACAAATTTTCATCGAAATATACGATTCAGGAATATTTTATTTTAATTATCAAAGAAGTCGGATACAATGCTCTTATATGGAGTTCCTTAAGATAAAATCGCTTGCCCTGCAAAGGCATATTCACCATTATGTTCCGTTCCATTTTACTCGGAAACTGTCGCGAAAATCAAAAAAATGCTTCATATAAAGGGTCTTCTTCATAAACCGACGATTCGGATGGTTTTTTCCAAATTTCAATTGGCCTGATAATTTCCTCAAAAAATAGTAAAATCTGCTATTACATCCGGTTAGCCGCGACTGACCGTGGAGACGCGAGGAAGGCTCACTTTGATGAATAAACGCTTGTCGGGGCAGAAATAAACGACCTTATGGATCGAGCGTTCATAGGGTCGTTTTTCGGTTGGACCAGGCCATATTTTCATTGTTCGTGCATTCTGATGATGAATTATAATGTTTGATTTGATTTCTTTCAACTTGTGGATTAAAAAACAAATAGGGACAAACATATATTTGTTAATTTACAATTACTTATTGAGTTCAGTTTGGTATTTACATTCGTCCTGAAATTATCGCTCATTTGCATTTGTACTCAAAAGATTTACGCAACTCCGGAATCTGCAAAGGGGCACAGTTGTTATCTATGCTTTCTAGTTTCAAAATATATCTTACATTCCATTATAAATCCGATTCAAATCCGATTATCAAATCCGATCACTGTCAGATGAAGAATATTCAACAGGATGGAATTTGGAAAATTTTGAGCCAATACAAGGAATTTTTTTTTCTCACAGGAACACATAGGTCCCGGTGCAATTTGGAATAAAAATGCTTATGTTATAAATAATAGATATTTATCAGATATTCGATATAAGGATGTTTCATGAGTGGTTGGCTGTAGCCTAGTGGTCAATGCAGGTCATCCAGACCTTTCAGAAAAGTTGCTTGTTTTGTATCCCAAGGCTCTTAGTTTAGGAGATACAGGGTGATTTATGGATTTTGGCCTGAATTTACGATAGGCATAATTCTGGAATCTGAGGTCCGTTTTTTTTAAATTTCAATCGCGAATATCGCGGTCATGTTCATCAATGAGCAAAATTAGACTAGGGGTTCAGTAAATATGGCCGTTCAAAATATTTTTTTGCTGATAGTTCCGAGAATACTGAGCGAATTGGGATGAAATTCTGCACCTTGCTGAGTAATAATGTATTCAAACTACGTGCAAAATTTTGTCCAGATCGCACCACCAAGACCATAGATACCGTAGAAAATTCTAGCGAATTATCGAAAAAAAATTGATCAGCTGAAGCACTGACATGAATTCTGGAGTTTCGCCAAAGTTTTTTTTTGACAGCTGTCGAAAATTCCTTCAATTGATTTCTGAAACTGGAAAATGCGAATCTACCTACAAGGTGCATGTACGAGCGCTCAAAAGCTCCTGCCTTCACGGCAGTGCTTTTCTAAATTTTTTATTTTTACAAAGTTAGAATTTTGAATTAAAATTGGAGTAACTTCAAATTTGACAGCTATGTTTAGAGAATGTGTAAAGAAAGCGATATTTGGCGAATTTCATGAGGAATACAAGTCAATATTTTTTTTTTAAAGCAAATGCAATCCTTGATTATGTTTCTAGTGGGTTTACGCCATTTGTCCCTAAATTTTATATTTAGTTTCGAAAGAATTCAAAGCTTGATTATGCATACTTGTAATTATGTAATTACTTCTATAAGTAGCGTGTTAAAACACTCAGTGGGTGCTTAGGGTTTAGAATACAAGGTATTTGAACAAAAAGTTATAGAAAAAATATCAATATCTAGTTATTTGTGTTGTGAAACGAATACATTCACGGATTACATTTCAAAAATCGTTCACTTCATGAGTTATAACGCTCTTAAGCTTTGAGGTTCAAAATCTCAGCAAAATACAAGAAATATTTCAGAAAAACTACATAAAACATGAATTCGTTCATTCGCTACTCGCTTGTAACAAGTGGGCTATTCAAAGTGAAAATTTAACTCCTTAGATTGAGTTATGTATTTTTTCATGGCAATAACGAAATTTCTTTAAGTGATGTAGAAAATATAGATTTTGGGGCTTGAAAGATAAACCACGATATTCTGAGTAATGTCCTGAAAATATTGATATTGCGTGAGCCACTCGAAAGGACTTTCTGAAATGAACAACCCCTTGAAATTAAAAAAAAAACGGACCTCAGATTCCAGAATTATGCCTATCGTAAATTCAGGCCAAAATCCATAAATCACCCTGTATCTCCTAAACTAAGAGCCTTGGGATACAAAACAAGCAACTTTTCTGAAGGGTCTGGATGACCTGCATTGACCACTAGGCTACGGCCAACCACTCATGAAACATCCTGTATATCGAATATCTGATAAATATCTATTAATTATAACATGGGCATTTTTATTCCAGATTGCACCGGGACCTATGTGTTCCTGTGAGAAAAAAAAATTCCTTGTATTGGCTCTCGAAAATGTATGGCCCATAAAGCATGTGGCAATAAAAGTAACACAAAATTTTCCAAATTCCATCCTGTTGAATATTCTTCATCTGACAGTGATCGGATTTGATAATCTGATTTGAATCGGATTTATAATGGAATGTAAGATATATTTTGAAACTAGAAAGCATAGATAACAACTGTGCCCCTTTGCAGATTCCGGAGTTGCGTAAATCTTTTAAGTACAAATGCAAATGAGCGATGGTGAATATGCCTTTGCAGGGCAAGCGATTTTATCTTAAGGAACTCCATATAAGCGCATTGTATCCGACTTCTTTGATAATTAAAATAAAATATTTCTGAATCGTATATTTCGATGAAAATTTGTTTGAATATAATTCACTGGATGTAGATAATTATAAACGAAAAAAAAAATTTTGTCAATTTTTGGAAAAATGCCCCCCACCACTTCCTGCACAGGACGATTTTTTGACGACCAAGTGATTTTGCATTGTTATGATGTAGGGAATGATACCAAGAGGTCCATACATTTTAGCAATGAAGTTCACACGAAAATCTGTTTTAGAGCTCTTTTCATGCCTCGCGAACTCTACTATTATTACGTCAAAATGAGCCGCCATAACCGTTTGGTTCAAATATCTTACTGAATTGTACGGTTTTAGAGCATATCGTTTTTTCGAGTTTCACGTAATATTTTTTATATTTCAAGCCAATCAGCTTGAGGTGATTTCTTGTCAGAAATTCAAGATGGCTTTCATGTTAACAAATGCTCTCGAAACTTTTATTAAAAAGTGACCCGCTTCCAAAACTGGAAAAAAAAATTGTTTTTTTTTCTTGTTGAAAAAATTATAGAAAGCACTGCCGTGAAGTCAGGAGCTTTTGAGCGCTCGTTCATGCACCTTGTAGGTAGATTCGCATTCCCCAGTTTTAGAAACCAATTGAAGAAATTTTTGACATCTGTTGAAAAAAATTTCAAACTAAGGCGAAAAAACAATCCTAAAACACACCTCAATCATAGGAGGGTTCGTCTAAATTGTGGCACATATACTAACACTTGATACCAATACGAATGTTCATTAAATAGTTAGGACAACTGCGTTTTTTCAAATAGTTTTAGGAACAAAAGGTCCCGGAGTTCCAGAACAATTAACTTACACATAGTTTGACTGGCAATTACAAATCATCAGCCTCGTCAATAACTCGTCATCTTGCGTTCATCTTCAGTAGCTCTATTGGCGTTACCCCACTATGCCCCGGTACCCCACAATACCCCGGTATCCCCTACACTCATAATGGTAACGGAAGGAATTCCGTGGAAGAATACCGCAATAGATTTCCGGAAAGAAGAATTCCAAACCATCATACTTTCTCAGCAGATTCGAAACCCCGTCGAGAAGCTATAGTCTGTACATTCATTTAAAAAATAATAATAATGATAATATTGTAGAAATGGTTGAAAACGATCCAAGCAGTACCCGCAGGGTGGCACAAAGAGCAGGTGTTACGCAAAAAAAAGTTTGCACAATTTTGAAGAGGAAAAACTTCGATCTATACCATTTTACCAAAGTTCAGCGTTGTAACCTACTGATTTTAGTACCCGTTTTTCATAGTGGATAGTTAGTAGACGAAGACGAATTTCAAAAATTATTTGTTTTGATGAGGCTCAATTCACAAGAGACGGTATCATAAATATGAGAAATTTGCATGTGTGGGCCCGAGAAAACACACATGCAATACGTGGAGCGGCGTCGTTGACAACCAAGATTGGACCTCATTTTTCTGCTCTCGTCCTACTTACACGTGGGCTTTATCATTTCTGTATTTTTCTAATTTTGAGCCGAAAAGCGCCAAGGTCGACTCACTCATGACGAATCCGTCGAGAAATTCGAGTCTGTCCGTCCGTAAGCACGATAACTCTCGAACGGAACAACCTAGAGACGGCTAAGTTCGTTAATAGGCGAAATTCCACCAGGGGTTCCGTAAATATGGCCGTTCGAAATTTTGTTTTTCTGATAACTTCGAAACAACTGATTCGATCGAGATGAAATTTTGCATTCAAATGGAGAATGACGTGTTCAACCTACATTTTATGCACATCGCTTGACCAGAATCATACAAACCAACTTTCGAACGGAAAGGCCTAGGGACTTAAAATTCTCAGGATAGGTGTGGATCTCGAATGTCGTGGTCACGTTCATCTATGAGCAAAATTAGGCTAGGGGTTTCGTGAATATGATCGTTTGAAAGATATTTTTCTTGATGGAAAATGATATATTCAAGCTTCATTTTTTCCAGATCGCGGAACCCCTAGTCTAATTCAGCTCATTGATGAACGTGACCGCGACATTCGAGATCCACACCTATCGTGTTAATTTTAAAGTGCTTAGGCCTTTCCATTCGAAAGTTATAATTTTCTATGGTTTCTATGGTTCTGATCTCGCGATCTGGACAAAATCTAGCAAGTAGCTTGAACACGTCAATCTTCATCTGAGTGCAAAATTTCATCTCGATCAGTAGTTTCGAAGTAATCAGGAGAACAAAATATCGAACGGCCATATTTACGGAACCCCTGGTCAAATTTTGCCCAATAACGAACATTACTACGGCATCCGAGATTCGAACCTATCCTGAAGAGTTCAAGTTTTTAGGTCGTTCCGTTCGAGAGTTATCGTGTTCCCGGACGGACGGATAGACTCGAATTTTCCCACGGATTCGTCATCAGTGAGTCGAAGCTTGTCGATTGAGACCATTTTCGGCTCAAAATTAGAAAAATACAGACATCGTGACGAAATGATAAAGCACTCGTGTAGGTAGAACGAGCGCTCAGAAAAATCCTTATATTCCTGTAACAGTTGGTTGATTCGGCATAATTGACAGAGCTGCTTTCATTTTATTGACAGCTGTAACAATTTTTCTATGGAAGAGGGATGAACGAGCACTCAAAAGCTCCTTACTTCAATTTTTTCACTAAGAAACAATTGCTTTTACGGGAACAACACAGGAGTTTAAAAAGTTTTTCAATAAATCGTCATATTCTTGCAATAAGAAAAAGTTCTGTTAAAAAATAATAAGGAATAAGGGTTGCATGTTTCACGCCCTTGAAAGATCCCTACACAATTGGAAAACATTTTCATAGGCAGCCTTTTCATTGGTAGCCAACAAAACTTTTCTTTTTTAGAAGCCTGTAAGTTTTCAAGGGAGGTCTGAGAGCTTTTGTTCACATAAAAGACCCTCTTTAATTTTCGACGAGGAATCACCACCTGAAAACTTCAGCACTTATTGTGTAATGCAGTATATACACTAGCAGATAAGTATTCATTGACACGAATATCTTTTAAGTGAACACATCTGCTGGTTCATATAAACTGCATGTATTTATTGAAACAAATATATTTAAAGGTTGTTTGTTTTTGTTTATATCCCGACTCTCCTAGGTCTCTGTGAGACCCCTCAGAAGATCAGAGCTTGTGCGAGTTAGAAGACCCGGTTGTGTAAAAGTAAATACTTTGAATTCGATAGTAGAAAAAAAGTTTAAATTATCATTACATGCTTTCTACATTAGACCCTGAAGAATTAATGCGCAATATTTTCGATCAAATAGGTAATCTTTCTTTTCACTGGAAGTCAGGGTTACAAAAAACTACCAGCAAGGAGGATTATTCATATATAACCTAGCAAAACCATCATCTTTTTTGCGCACTTGTTTCTACATACTTCTACGAATAAGAGCTTTAGCATTTTGTCCAAATGACACGATATTGAGCCGAGAATGGCTTCGAACGATCAGGTTGGACTACGAGATGAGGAATTCGAGGTCAATATAAACACGATAACTCTCGGGAGAATAGGCCTAGAGTTTTGGAATTTTCAGGAACGTTCGAGGTCTTAATGCACCAGTTGAGTACGTCAAGAGCGGATTCCGCAATAATGAATCCGTAGATAGAGCCATCTGATTTTTTCTTCTCAATGATACGAAAAATACTGATCGAATTGGAACTATGTACTGAGATGTAAAATAATCTTCATGCGGAATTTCGTGAGGATCACTAGAAGATCCAAATTTTTTTTTTTAACTTTGGTTCCTCAGAAACTATTCGCCATATCCTGCTGAAATTATCTGTCTTCATACAAGCACAAGGCCTAGATTAAATGAGTATTGTGGAAATTCAGCTTTCTAGTTCGAGTTGAAAATTTAGCAGTCCGAAGATAACAGATATCCTCTGGAGTTTCTCTCGATAATTATTTTAAATTTCGACGAAGTCATGATTCGAGGGCTGAATGCTTACACGTTTCTTCAATACCCACGTGCAGTTTCCAGGAATTGTCGATCAATTTTGGTGAGTTGGTGAGTAAACGTTATTTCTTATTGCAATGACAGTACATTCGTTTTTCTCATTCCGTCCAGAATGCAGTCGAAATTGATGTTATTGAAGATGCAAAGAAGTGAATTCGAAGAAGAAATAGAGGTAAATAATGATTTTTGACGATTTTCTAGCCTCATATGTTTTGTTTTACATTTTCAGGTTTTTTAGAAGCAAAATTTCTACCTCGACCCTTTACCTACTACACAGGTTATGATAGTTTCGGATATTTACACTTCAAAACGGGAGGAACTGATGACTTTTTGAAGATTGCCCATCACCACGATAAATCCTTTTACAGGATGCATCAATATTTTATTTGACATAACAAGGTATTCCTGTCATCAATAATCGAAAATTATCATACAGACTTTCTCGTTTCTCGAGTTGTTGTGGTTGCCATAGCATAACTCAAATAAGTGAATAAGGGCACCAATGAAAAGGATTGAGTTTTTCTGATATATTTAATATAATTCGGGGATTCCATCTATTGAAGTTTATTGAAATAAAATGACAGTACTACAATGATCAATGAAGGCCGTATTGACACAGAGAAACAAAAGCGCGCAAAAGCTCAGTACTTTTTTGAATTTTTTTTTCAAATTGATTCGTGGACGGCGGACCGTCTTTTTTGAGCGCTCGTACTACTTACACGAGGGCTATATCATTTCGTCACGATGTCTGTATTTTTCGAATTTTGAGCCAAAAATGGTCTCAAACGACTATGTTCGACTCACTGATGACAAATCCTCCAAAAAATTCGAGTCTGTCCGTCCGTCCGTATACACGATAACTCTCGATAAGTCCTAGAAACTCAGTGTGACCATATTTTGAAAAGCGAATCTACTGCGAAGATGAGAGAAATCTACTAAAATCTACCATATCCACTTTGCAAAATGTGGATACTTAACACCAGGTGGCGCTAGTGACTGTTTTTGAAATTTTTGTGGGTTACTTGAATGATTCCGTCATATTTTAAATTTTCGAATACAATAAAATGTTCATAGATGTATAATTTTCCTTAAAATTTCACAAAAATATTGGGTAAATATTGAATTATTCAACAAATCCTTTGTATCAGAAGGGATATTTTCATACAGAGAAATGTCTAAAACACTAGTTTGACTAGTTTGGTCAACTACAACCATTTATTCACAAAATCTAACACAAAAATTTAGGTTATAATGTTTTTTGACGTTTACTTCTTCTTCTTCTATCCTTTAAATGTTCTTGGCTTTCGCCATCTACACATGTAACCATCAGAACGTTTACTCACTACGATAGAGAGCACAGAGTTGGTACTAGGCACGTGAATTACTCACAAAGAATTTTATAAATTGAAGAAGACGATAATATTATGCAGGTACGACAAACATAAATTAAAATTTATACTTGAAATGAACTTTATGGTATGAAATATAAAAGAATGACCATCCAATGCTTTGAAGTCGAAGAAGGTGAAAATCTACCAAAATCTACTCCCAAAAATTTACCTACCATAGGTTGCCTGAAATCTACCAAAAAAGTAGATTTCTACTACATATGGTCACACTGTAGAAACTTGAAATTTTCAGGGTAGGTTCGAATCTCGAATACCGTCAGTTCGTTATTGGGCAAAATTCGCCAAGGGATTCCGTAAATATGGCCACTCTAAATTTTGTTTTTTTGATTACTTCGAAACTACTGATTCGATCGAATTGAAAATTTGCATTCAGATGGAGAATTACGTGCTCAAGCTACATGCAAAATTTGTCCAGGTCGCATGACCAGAACCATAGAAACCATAGAAAATTATAATTTTGTAATGGAAAGGCCCAGGGACTTGAAATTTTCAGGATAGGTGTGGATCTCGAATGCTGCGGTCACGTTCATCAATGAGCAAAATTAGACTAGGGGTTCCGTAAATATGGCCGTTTGAAATTCAGTTTTCTTGAATCTCGATCAAATTTGTAGTTTTCGAGTAATCAGGGAAACAAAACTTTGAACGGCCATATTTTCGGAACCCCTGGTGGAATTTGGCCCATTAACGAACTCAACCGAGGCATTCGAGAACTGAACCCACACTGAAAATTTCAAGTCTCTAGACTGTTCCGTTCGAGAGTTATCGTGCTTTCGGACGGACGGACAGACTCGAATTTTCCGACGGATTTGTCATCAGTGAGTCGAACATAGTCGATTGAGACCATTTTCGGCTCAAAATTCGAAAAATACAGACATCGTGACGAAATGATATAGCCCTCGTGTAAGTAGTACGAGCGCTCAAAAATGAGCTCTGTTCCTCAATGCTCATCATATATGGTGCATCTGAAATTTCTTTGCATATATTCCCGTTGAATCCTAACCTAAGGCAGTTCAGAAATGGTAGACAATCTTGAAGATAGGAAAACATACCTCAAAGTATATGCTTGTTTGCAGCAAGAACTCCATGAAAGATGATTTTCCTTCCACTGATTATTGTGTAATAAACATACCCATTCTCATATAATGAAACAATAACCTTTTCATATTACCAATTGAAACAGTAAACTTGTATCATTTCATCAAAATATTTTTGGGTGATAGTTTTTAGCAGTTGCTCAAAGAATGTAGGATTAAAATTAACTTCAACTTCCAGGTACGATTTTTAGAAGGGAGAGTGAACAACAAGAACTGTTGTTGGCAAATTAAGAAGTAACATCCCTAACTGCACTTGTCCATAATAAGATTGCCTCATTCTCAATCAGTGGCGGATTAACCGGTACGCTTAGTACGCTTAAGCGTAGGACCCCGAGGTCCACAGGGTCCCCGATCGGAATCAAAATTTCTTCAGAATGAAAGTTCGTCTTGCAAGTGAATATAAATAATAATGAAGAGTAACGTGTAAATTTTCAGTCACACAGAACGCAACCAGACCTAGATCAAAATTCAGCTGCCAGTAAAAAAATAACATCAAATCAAAGGTTCATCATCCGCATGTTTTCTCCAATTATTCTTATCGGCCTGCAATAAATTCCCGCAACGGTGGCAGTAAAGTTGTCGGCATCCCTTTGAAATATAGATACATGCCACCGTCGATATTAGAGTGATGCAAGACACTTGTTTTGCATTTCTTAGTTTTAAATATTTGTCATATCATATTCATTTTATAACCCTAAGGAAGATAGTAATGGTGATGAACGAGTTTTATTTATTCTTCGTTCTACTTGCTTTCATATTCATAGAAGAAAGTATTGTGGTAAACTGAACAGTGTTGGTGTAAATGAACAATTTCTTTTCATCTTTGGACTTCTAATTCGAGTGATAACATATTCTTTCTGGACTACAAAAAGGAAGCTTTATTGTTTCAGTTTCATGTTTTTGAAACCCCATTCTTCAATATTGTTTTAATTCCAGGCTTCCCCGATTTCAAAAATAATTGTTTATTCTCTAATGAAGGAATTGTTTTCTAAGAGGGTTTCTTTCTACTAGATATTTTCTATTCTAAAGAAACAGGGCCGTATCTAGGGCGTGGCAGGGGTGGCACTTGCCACGGGCGCAAGGTCCGAAGGGGCGTCAAAAAATATCAAAAATAAAGAAATAGAAGCGCCAAGCAAAAAAAAATAATTCGAAAGATGATAACACGGTTACGTAAGTAAGTAATTCGATCACAACATTTCGAAACATTGATATTCAAAAAACAGAATGAGAATGCAATAAGCTCAGAAATGCGAGAAATATGGCCCAATTGTTATAAAAATTTTTCAAAGATGCCGCACTCTGATCATAAATATTACAATCGGCAATATTGCCATGCGATTCCAAGCACAGCCCTTTTATGAGTTGTTTACACTCCATCCCTTATCGCATTCAGCTTGTTTTGAAGGGCGGCTTCTTTGATTATGATGGTTCATAATGTTCGATTTGTTTAGATTTTTAGGCCACATCTGTGGAATTTTGAGAACGATTTGTATTGCCAAAAATTCATCAATCAGAGTTTTGAGCTCAAGAAGTGGGAGAAAAATTGGGAGGAACCTATTCTATTCTACATGAATATTGATTTCTTTCAATTGTGAAGGGAAGAGCAAAAAGTTTAAATTATAATATTCGTTTAGTGTGTATCCAGATTTGAAGAGTTATAAGTTTTGAGTTTTTTTTTATATTCTGACTTTTTTGTGCCATTGTGCTTTTGGCTTCGACCATTATAAATTAAGCTATTGAAGGTGAGTTGTACTAAGTATTTGTTATTATTTATGACATTATTCTGGCATCGAATATATATTCAATTATTCGTATTTTCACATAATAATATTGAAGGTGAGTTGTACTAAGTATTTGTTATTTTTTATGACATTATTCTGGCATCGGATATATATTCAATTATTTGTATTTAAACATAATAATATTGTTCCTTTCAATTCAAGAAGAAATATGTTCGGTTCATTGCGGAAAATATGGATTTTCAAACTTGAGTTCTCACTTCTCAGAGCGTCTTTTTTCGAAATCTAATAAAACTCAAATTTTAGTGTTACTTTTCATAGTTTTCATTGAATCTTCAATCTCATCCGGCAAAGATTATTCTAGTGATTTTTTCATACTTAACGTATGGACTTCTTCAATATTGTAACATCGGGCCCTGTACGAAACTATTAGTACGTGTTTCAAATGGTTATAAAATAGTATTTGTATGCTAAGTTTGCGGTTTTTTTTTTTGCAGAGATTGTGATTATCGATTATTGTTTTCTAGTCAACTTACCAAAAAATTTTTATTTTACGTTTGCAGAATGTATTTCTAAATTTTAAGTTGAAGAATTCATATTTTCTAAAATAATTGTTTTTTCAGAATTTGATTTATTTTTATGCATTTCATCTAAAATGTGTATTTCAATGTTTTTAATGAAAAAATTTTTCCATAAACAAGTATTCGAAGCCGAGTTTCGGAGTGTTTTCAGCGTTACATGTATATTTGATATAGTTCTTTCGCAAGACATTGAAACGGACAGTTTCGAAGCGCTCTTGGAGGATTATGAAGACGATCTTGATGAAGGAATTATCAGTGAAGCATCTCAGTTCAAAGAATATCTAAAACTCTTAAATCATGGAAAAAACGAGTTGTTCGCAGATGTTTAAAATAATCTATTACCCGATCCACACTCATGCCGCGAATAACGGCAAGAATTCTTGCCGTTATTCGCGGCATGAGTGTGGATCGGGCTATATAACGAAGAGTCTGGATTATGATGCTGCAATAAAAGAATTTGCAGACATGAAAATAAGGAAAAAAAGTTTACTTGATTAGTTTTTCGGCATTTCATATTATTTTTCATTTTCCAATAATTTTTCATGTTCATGTTCATTTGTTTTTTTGTAAAAAGAAACATTGATTTCTATTTTGTACCTGATACATATACTTTTTTAAGTTGTTTACATTGTGTTGATTTAAATTCATTTTTTTCATTTGAATTGATGTATCTTATATTTTATCAATAAAATTTATGTTTGTATTGAAAAAACCGAATTCGGATTGAAAAACTTTTTCGAAAGAAAAAGTAGAGTGGGGGCCCCGAAAGTTTTCAAGCGTAGGGCCCCGGAAATTGTCGATCCGCCCCTGTTCTCAATTGAACCTTTGAATAGGTACTTGATTTAAAAGAAATGAAATCGTGATTCTGGACCATGACCTTTGCCTAAAATGAAAAATAATCTATTGGAATAAACAGTTATTTATGAAGAATAAAATTTACCAATAAATGGACATTTTATCTCCAATGATTTTACTGAAATAATTCCATCCATAATCACGACGCGTCTGGTGAACATTCTAGCCAAATAAACAAATTTGAAATAATGATCGAAGGCCTTATAATTATGTTATTCTTTTGGCTTTTGAATAACCAGAATGTCCTTTCTCCATTTTCATTGCATATTCAGTGAATTTGTGTGAAATCCTTTGGGATATAATCAAGAATGTCCGAAATTTTTATCTCGACTCACATAGGCATTATTATTAACAATAACAAAAATTCCACAATATAATAACGCTAAAAACTTTACATTAAATTGTACAATATTCAAAATCATCGGTAATCTCTGAAGAAACTGAAACGAGGATCTCATAATAGTTATGTTTTTACGTAATCAGTTATGAAAAACCGATATTGTTCGATGGGTGTAATATTTGCCAAAACGAGCGAAGCGACTTTTCGAAACTGAATTAGATAAATAGTAGGTACCTATATTATTTAACGAGCGGTAATGTAGGTCATAACTCAGTTATGACCATTACCGCAAGTTGAATAATATACTATTTATCTAATTCAGTTTCGAAAAGTCGCGTATCTACGATTGTAACAATAAATACCTACTAAGATACTAAGTACAGAGAAAGAACTTTATTTAAAAATCTGAATAGTTACATATAACCATGCATTATTTATGTTGGTTGTGCTTCCTAGCATGGAGTAGAAAGTCTATAGGGGCGATGCTTCATATTTAGTGCTAAGTTCACTAAAATATGCCAAAAGAACATTCTCTGTAAACAATGACTTGATATTCTTACTGCTACACCAATCTAGAAAATTGTTGTATTCACCTTGATATTTGTTTTGCTATTTTTCGGGCAATAAATTCTGTATGGTAACATTAGCTGATTGTCTTATTTCTGAAGATGTACATAATAATTCATCTTCACTATCTGAATTAATCTTTTTCAGCGAAATATCCACAATAATAATTAGGTATCAACTCAATTTGATTAAACGTCAAAATTATTCAAGTGACCTCCCCTAAATAATAATAATGGACTGTTCCCTTACGGCCAATCACACAGGGGAGTTATAGGAGTGAGTGAGTGGGAGAACACTCACGGTGTTTGTTTACATATATCATTACTCCATCGAAAGTAGTTGAGTAATGACTATATTATTCAATCGGAGTAGATAATAGTATATTATTCAATGAGCATATAATGACTGCTATTATTCACGAGGGTGAAGTTTGCGACACGAGCCGCAGGCGAGTGTCGCAAATCACCCAAGTGAATAATAGCAATTATATGCGAGTTAAAATATTTTATTTAATTCAGTTTCGAAAAGTCAGATTTTTCAAAACTGTCACTCGAGACAAGTGATAAAGAGTTGGGTAATGAAAGAACAAGAAACTGATAATTTTATTCTTCGAAAATATTGGGAACAGGAATATTTCATTTTGATGTAAGAATTGATAAATACCCTCGCAAATAAATAATTTTTGTCATCAGTTTCTTTTATGAAAGTTTCGAATTGCTCCCTACTGAACACTTTTGATTTTTTGCATGATAACCCACTGACTGCCTTTTCAATAATGCAATCAATGTGGTGTAAGTTTGGATATCAACATCTTTCTTAACTTTTAGTCCACTCTTCAACATGGAATATGTCTTCCACATCGTCGATGCTTTCATAGCTTTTATAGTTTCGAAATATGCCAAAATGACTTCTTCAGTTATAACTGTAACCTTCTTCGTTTGGCACCATTCTTTAAACTTTCGGTATGCTTCGTCATATCTAACATTAAATTTTTGTAGTATTTATTCATTTAATGCCTTATTTGCCGATTCTTCTATATCAGATGGTATTTCGTCAACAACTACTTCGGAACAACTACTCATTTTGAGCGCTCATTCTACTTACACTTCGCTCATTCTACTTACATTTCGTCACGATGTCTGTATTTTTCGAATTTTGAGCCGAAAAGGGTCTCAATCGACAAGGTTCGACTCACTGATGACGAATCCGTCGAAAAATTCGAGTCTGTCCTGCCGTCCGGCCGTATACACGATAACTCTCGAAGGGACCGACCTAGAAACTTGAAATTTTCAGGGTAGGTTCGAATCTCGAATGGACGCTGCCTTATATTGGTCTTTTCCAATCCCACAAAAAGGCTCAAGTCCAACAGGTGTTAACCTTGATGCTCTTTTCGGAAGTTCATCGGCTCTTTCATTTCCCTTAATACCACAATGCCCCGGAGCCCACAGTAGAGTCACTTTATTGCCTCTGGTCAGTTGCTTGATGGTGGTACGGCATTCCCACGACAGTAGAGATCCCTGGCTGTGTTATTCCAGGGACCTTAGCGTGGCCTGGCTGTCCGTGTTAATGTAGATATGCGCCCCTTCGAGGTTCATTTTAAGACGCTCTTGAGCGCAGATGTGGACAGCCATTATCTCGGTCTGTATAATAGAGAGCTCATGACCCAGAGCTTTAGAAATCCTGAATTCAGGTCCGTATACGCAAAACCCAACCCTAACCTAATACTAACCCAACCCTTACCCAACCCTAACCCAACCATAACCCAACTTAACCTGAACCAAACCTAACCATAAAATAGCGCCTTCTCTTAGATTAATTCAGCCGATTAATTATACCGTCAACTGTTATAATCTTATGCAACTCACAGATAATTATAACTCTTTGTCATATAGTAAACAATTCTCAACAAAAAAATATTACAACTATACATTGAGAAGTAAACTATCCTATCTCTCAAGGTGGACTAAACTGCACACAGTGAACAAAAAAAAACTAATTTAGTTTATTCCTTCGAATTCTTTTGAATCGACAGAAAAATCCATGATTTCCATGAGAATTACTTCAATATTCAATCATAAAGAGCTTCAAAATAGAGCAAATTCAGGTTTGGAATATTTCGACTTTTTCGTTCTTATCTTGTTAGCCATGATATTAGGACAGAAGACAAGCAGCAAGCACAAAAGTTGATATGTCATTCGAAAGCCAATTAAAAGCGGTAGTTTTTGCTGGAAAGAAAACATGTTCATAATTAATGATTTTTATTGATAAAACCATTGGAAAAATATGACTGGTTTGGTTCACTTCAGAATAGTGATATTCATCTCATTACCACGCCCGCAATAAGAATTTTTTCGGCACACAGAAATTCTTATCTTGTTGCAAATTCAATACTGTTTCTAGATATGTGGTCAACTTTGATGAGGCTAAAAGGATAATTGAAGTAAAAGTTGATTTCATGGAAAAACTTGAAATATTCCGTGAAATCCAGAAATGTTAAATTGAAGAATAACCGTCAACATTTCGACCAAGTGTTATATGACATTTTTTCTTGCGAACCCCATGTATGATCTCCCCTTGAAGTTTGGCCCTTTTAAAGGTAAACACCCTGTATTTACGGAAACAAATACAACAAATCAAAAACCGTGAAAATCGGTCCAGCCGTTCTCGAGTTATAAGTGTTCGAACAAACCCGTCTTTGTTTTATATATTGAAGAATGAGAATAATACTCACACTTCAAAACAAATCACAGACACTTTCGCTACGTAAATATATATTTATATAATGTACATGATATGAAATACATGCTATTGAAGTATACCGGAAGAGAGATAGAGATGGCTCGGCTCGAACCTCACGTTATGCTTGCGGCAGGCCAAAAGAGGGATAATTGATTTGAATTTCTTCTCTGGAATACGTATGGGATCCAGTAAAATAAATATTTTCGAACTAGGTACATGGGCGGAAAATGACTAACTTGTCAATTTTAAGTGTTGAATCGCTCATTGGATCTTCGAATAATTTTCGATGAGCTTTCTTCAAATCATTTCTCAAATGCGATCATTTTGAAATGAAGATTAACTGAACTCTAGAAATTCCGTAATCTTGAAAGTAAATGATAAAACTCAATAAAAAAATTATGGGGTGCTTGGGCTTAAGATGATGAAGTAAGGAGCTAGTAACTAACATGGTTTTCTTTCTAGATTTCGTGGTAATATTTTTCAACTCAATTCTAAACAAGATGATAGAAAAATTTCTACTTGTATTTCTTCATTTTTCATGAAAAGAAAAAAATATTTCAATATTTTATTATTGAGGATATGACAATGCATCTCGAATTTGATATCAAAGTTATTCAACAAAGGGTTTGTTGAATTTGAAGGAGTATCATTATAATACATACATTCAATTGTATATTTGTAAAGAAAAATAACGAAGTTTTCTAGAAATCTGCAGAGTTTAATAATTATCCCTATTCAGGAACACTCATGCATTATTGTCTAATTCAATTAATCAAGTTCAAAGGATATTCCGTGACATTATATACATTTTATAATATCGAACATCAGTGGCTTTAGTTTTTTTTGAATAATTACCACAACCGTACATAGTACAGGCAGGCATTTTGCAGCTCTTTCACTCAATAATTGTCCGTTAAAATATAAAACAAACTACTACAGGTGATCTAAATCTTGACCTTAAATGCAAATGAACCACAAAAATGGCTTAAGAACGATCGAAAACGCAGGTAATGAGATATTCTATTTGATGAACAGGTAAACCAGTTCAAATTATTTCTCTGAGTGACGTCATGCGCTAACACGGACGAAAATGTGTTCCACGAACAAACACTACTTCTGATTCGCTCGAAGCTGACGTCATGCGCGTGGCCGACCAAAATAAGGAAAGCTGTCAAAAAAAATTTCGAACTGAGGCGAAACTCCAGACTTCAGTGCATTAGGTGACCAATTTTTTTATCGATAATTCAGTCCCATCCAATCAGTAGATTCGAAATTATCAGGAAAAAAATATTCTGAACGGCCATATTTACGGAACCCCTAGTCTAATTTTGCTCATTGATCAACGTGACCGCGAAATTCAAGATCCACACCTATCCTGAGAATTTCAAGTCCCTTGAAGCGATTTCCCTAAGATATATCGATTATGCTTGGAAATTTGCCAAATGGTAAATATATCATGTAGTCAATATATGCTGTGAAAAAACGAAATGATAAAAATTATAAAAAGCACTGCCGTGAAGTCAGGAGCTTTTGAGTGCTCGTTCATCCACCTTGTAGGAAGATTCGCATTTTTCAGTTTCAAAAACCAATTGAAGAAATTTCTGACAGCTGTCAAATTTCAAACTAAGCCGAAACTCCAGACTTCACGTCAGTGCTAAGTGACCAATTTTTTATTAGATTATTCGCTAGAAATATCTTCGGTATCTATGGTATTGGCAATGCGATCTGGACAAAATTTCGCACGTAGTTGGAGTAAATTATTCTTCATCTTTGTGCAGAATTTAATTCCGATCCAATCAGTATCAGAAAAAAAATATTTCAAACGGCCATATTCAAGGAACCCCTAGTCTAATTTTGCTCATTGACGCAAGTGACCGCGACATTCGCGATCTAAACCTACCCTGAAAATTTCAAGTCCCTAGGCCTTTCCGTTCGTGGTTTCTACAGTTCTGGTCATACGATCTGGATAAAATGTAGCTGAAATATATCGCTCTCCATTAAAATACAAAATTTCGTCGCGATCGAATCCGTCGTTTTGAAATTATCAAGAAAACTTAATTTCAAAGTACCATATTTACGGAACCTCTAGTCTAATTATGCTTATTGAAAAACGTGACCGCGACATTCGAGATCCACACTTTTTCTGAAAATTTCAAGGCCTTAGGCCTTTCCGTTCGAAAGTTATGATTTTCTATGGTTTCTATGGTTCTGGTTATGCGATCTGGACAGAGATTTTGCAAGTAGCTTGAACACGTCATTCGTCATTAGACCAGGCAATAAAGATTTGTTCGTGACAAAAATTGTAGAAGAAAACCGCGAGGGTGGATGCGTCGGGCGGTCCGTGGATGTTTAGGGATATGTTTTCGACTCGCAAATTTGATAACTTTTCTTGTAACTCCGGAAAAACACCAAAAAACGGTGTTTTTTATTTTTTGCTCGTAAAATCTGAACCAATGGAGACACTTTCAACAATAGAATTGTAGAAAATAAAAATTACGAAAAGCACTGCCGTGAAGTCAGGAGCATAGCAATTGCCCTTGCCAATTCAGGTTTCCATCCAAGTTTAAGCCGAAGTATCTCACAGCAGCTACACTACTCAAACAACCCGTCTTTATTCTCAAATTTATTTTCATTTTATTATGTTTTATCCGGTTTGTATATATTTTGAGATCTTAATTTATATATTTGAATATAATATCATTATCCATTAAAATACAAAATTTCGTCACGATCGAATCCGTAGTTTTGAAAGGATCAAGAAAACTAAATTTGAACGACCGTATTCACGGAACCCCTAGTCTGATTTTGCTCATAGATAAACGTAAACACGACTTCCGAGATCCACACCTATTCTGGAAATTTAAACTCACACTGAGAATTTCAAATCTCTAGGTTGTTCCGTTCGAGAGTTATCGTGCTCACAGACGGACGACCGGACGGACAGACTCGAATTTTTCGACGGATTCGTTATCAGTGAGTCTAACCTTGTCGATTGAGACCATTTTTGGCTCAAAATTCGAAGAATACAGACATCGTGACGAAATAATATAGCCCTCGTGTAAGTAGAACGAGCGCTCAAAAATGATAACGTGAATTTCGGAAATTTCAGGGAGGGTTGCACTGGCGGATCCAAGGGGGGGCAAGGGGGGCACGTGCCCCCCCCCAGACGGAATTTTTTTGTACTGTGGAGATTCCATCACAGTACATAATTAGAAAAATTTTTTGCCTTCCACCCCTTGTGCCCCTCCAAAAAAAATCCTGTGCCCCCCCCAGAAAGAAATCCTGGATCCGCCCTTGGAGGGTTGGACACCAACATTTTTTTTTTATTGAATGATAAACCCAAAAAAGGCGATGGGAATCATAAAATGTGACTTACGCAACATGTGCTGTTTTCCCACACTTGAACCTGGAAACAAACTGAATATTGCAGAATTTGTCAAAAATCGACCTATTCCGCGCGGATAATGCTTCGAAACAATAGGACCTAAGAAAAAATTATAGTTAGAAATTTCAGTATCTTTGATTTTATAGAAATGCATTGAAGCCATACGATGAAGATAACATTGAGAAATTTGTGAGAAACGGATAGAGAAAACCGTGATGCATCTAACGAACCGTTTGAAACACATCAGAGCAAGGTAATTGTGAGCAAAATTCGAAAGAGCCCACTAAAGAAGAACTATAAATTCATCTCCTAGTGAATCAGATGATAGTACACTATTGTTATCTTTCAAACCATACATAAGTGTACTATCACCCTTGTTCGTCACTGATTCCTCCGGATGCTGCTCTGGGAAAAATTCAGAGAAATGCCCTCGGTTCGCGCATAGTTGAACGCTGAAAGAAAATCGATCTGCAATGACCGAGTTTGCTTGAACTCCGTGCTATACGGTTCATAATGCTTCAGTATAGAGTTCAAGGTGCACCTTACGTGCATTAGAATTCTCTTGCACCGAATTCGTACTTGTACCGATGCCTTTAGGTGCCAACATCAATGTATTTGGCTGTTCGAAATAGACCGTAATGCCGCAAGAAATGCGCGATCGCCGGTACATTGTTCTACTACCGACAAACCCGTCATCGCAACGAATCAGCTGAGTTGTTTATACCAAAGCGTACAACAGCCTCCAGTCATATAGTATGAGAACGGAAGGAAAGTGTTTTTCAATCGCAAGTGCAATCCGGTGTTGTGTTTGGTTTTGAGAGGAAAATTGTGGGTGAACACTTCGTTTCGGCTACATGGAAATCCAAAGGTGTTAATAGTGAGTATGTATTATTTGTGCTTTCACTGGTTTCTGCTTTCGCGTGCAGGGGCTAAGATTGGATGTGGTTGAATGTCATCCTGATTTCAAGGAAACTAGTTACATTTTCATCTTGCAACTTGATTCCGTTAGTCAATATGAACTATGGATGAAGTCTGATTTTTGAAACATGTACAAATGATCAGAAATATCAGCATTCCATTCAACCGAAGGACAGTGTACCAGAGTTCACTTCGTGTGAATTACGCGTTTTTTTTTCATATTCGTGGACGATTTTTTCGAAAACACGGATATTATATCCGCATGTCTTTTCCTCTATCCCATTAATATTCCCATAACTTTTCATTCAATCATTCAAAATACAAAGAATTCTTAGTGTTGAACTATTCTTTCAATTATTCAAAATTTACAGAATTCTTTGTGTTGAAATCATTTCCGAGAAACTATTCGGTTCATGAATATGTTCTGGTAGCATGTAATTTTTTCTCGGCAAAGCTCTTCATCCAAGCTTTGATTTATGGAATTGTGTTATGATTTTATTTTATTCCATATCAAAAAAATTACGGAAAGCACTGCCGTGAAGTCAGGAGCTTTTGAGCGCTCGTGCATTCACCTTGTAGGTAGATTCGCATTTTTTAGTTTTAGAAACAATTGGAAAGATTTTGACAGCTGTCAAAAAAAATTTCAAACTTTAAAAATTTTCTACGTAGTTTGAATACATTATTCTTCATCAATGTGCGAAATTTCATTCCAATCCAATGAGTAGTTCGAAATTACCATTAAAAAAATATTTTGAACTGCCATATTTACGGAACCCCTACTCTAATTTTGTTCATCGATGAACGTGATCGCGAAATTCGCGATCCGAACCTCCCCTAAAAATTTCAAGCCCCTAGGCCTTTCCAATACAAAGTTATAATTTTCTATGGTTTCTATGGTTCTGGTCATGCGAGCTGGGCAAAATTTTGCATATAGCTTGAACACGTCTGAGCTTGAACACGATCTGAGTGCAAAATTTCACTCTGATCGAATCAGTAAATTCGAAGGAATCAGGAGAACGAAATTTCGAGCTGACATATTTACAGAACCCTTGGGCGAATTTTGCCCAATAACGAACTCAACCGCGGCATTCGATATTCGAACCTACTCTGAAAATTTCAAGTTTCTAGGTCGTTCCGTTCAACGGTTATCGTGTATACGGACGAACGGACGGACGGCCGGACGGACGGACATCCTCGAATTTTTCGACGGATTCGTCATCAGTGAGTTGAACTCTGTTGATTGAGACCATTTTCAGCTCAAAATTCGAAAAATACAGACATCGTGACGAAAGGATATAGCCCTCGTGTAAGTAGTACGAGCGCTGAAAAACACGATTCTTTTAACGATGTTTGAAAATTCTACCCTAATAAGAGGGTAGGTAAACCTAACTCAGAAAGAAAAAAAAAATTAAAAATAAAATGAATATTTAACGAACACTAATTAAAAATAAGGCTAGGATTCCCAATGAAGGTTTATGCTTTTGGTTTATTTTTCCCAATAATAAACCTTTGATATCGTTTTGGAAAAGATTGTCAGCCCTCTCAATTTTTCACATTGACTTTTGGGTAGTGTGAAATATAAACACGGTAAAACCACATCCGTCCGTCCACCGTATGTCTTTTCCGATGATTTTCTTGGAAACTATGAGAGATAATTGCATGTTATTTTGTGAATTGCTCTTTGGAATTGATCCTTCTAGCTCCAAATCCGATCTATATTTACGGCTAAAAATCAAGCGTTCAAATTTGGAGAAACTTTTCCACCTAGAAAAACTCAATTGCCTACCGCAAAGCTTCGTTCCTAATATTCCGTGAGATGTAAAATTTTGAATGAAAGTTCGATATTGACTACCCAAATAAATTTTATGTTCAGCCAATACATCAGCAGTTAGCACAGCTAGTTGTGGAAATATAAATCAGACTATTTTTTTCAACAGTTGAGATACCTATTTCTTGAATCATACTTTTCATTTGATTATTTTTACTTGTTAGGGAAATTAACACTATCAAACACTAACGAGGTGGGACATATGAATTCAACTTTTTTTTCATGGACTAACTCATTTGTGAAAACATGTTTGTATTTTCTATATCTGAATAAATTAATAAATTCATTCCTAAATGGGTAGGGGTGAAGGGGGCAGGTTCGGACATGGAGGACTTCCGGATATTTCATGTTCAAACGCCAGGCTATTGCACCAGATTCACCAATCAATGATATATGCTTAAGTAAAGAGTTTGGAATCTTTGACGCCAGGTCCTGTTTCATTAATTTCATCGAAAAGTGGAATTACATAGTGCGTCTAATTAAGTCGTTATCCTATCCAGAACTATTTCATTGATTATTTCATGGAATATAGTACTAACCGGATATAAAGTTCTGCATAGCCGAAAACGCAGAATGAAATGTGTAAAGGTGTGTACAGACATGCTCCGAATATCGTACCGAACCGTGTAGCGTACCCCGACGCGATCAGCGAGAGCGAATCAAATTCACGAATTCAAATTGCACCTCTACGTGCGATGAATTTGATTCGCTCTCGCTGATCGCGTCGGGGTACGCTACACGGTTCGGTACGATATTCGGAGCATGTCTGTACACACCTTAACGAGATATCATTTTTTTGCATTCGAGGAGCGAACGTGGTTTGTCGGAAAATGTATATTTTGCTACGAAGGAAAGTACCCTAATTATTTCAAATATCTACAATCTTCATGAGGATTAGTTGATTCTAATTGAAAACTACGGCATATGTCCAATAATTGGTCGTATCATGAAAAATTACGAAAAGCACTGCCGTGAAGTCAGGAGCTTTTAAGCGCTCGTACATCCACCTTGTAGGTAGATTCGCATTTTCCAGTTTTAGGAATCAATTGAAGGAATTTTCGACAGCTGACAAAAAAATTTTGAAACATAGGCAAAACTCGAGACTTCATGTCAGTGCTTCAGTTGACCAATTTTTTTTCGATAATTCGCTAGAAGTTTCTACGGTATCTATGGTCTTGGTGATGCGATCTGAACAAAATTTCGCACGTAGTTTGAATACATTATTCCTCAGCTAGGCGCAACATTTCATTCCAATCCAATCAGTAGTTTCGAAACTATCAGGAAAAAAATATTTTGAACGGCCATATTTACGGAACCCCTAGTCTAATTTTGCTCATTGATGAACGTGACCGCGACATTCGCGATCCAAATCTACCCTGAAATTTCAAGTTCCTAGGCCTTCCCGTTCGAAAGTTACAATTTTCTATGGTTTCTATGGTTCTGGTCATGCGATCTGGACAAAATTCATCATCAGATCAGATACAAAACTATTTCCGAAGACCTGCCCCAGAAACATTACCAGAAAATGGAAAATGGAAAAAGGAAAATGAAGAATTTATACCAGTACTCCTTAGAAGCAAAGAATTGCAGAACTGGAGAAAGCCAAATTGATTATTGATATGAAGAAACAAACACTTCGAGAAAATTGGTTTCTGAATCTTAACCCAAGAAAATAAATAGAACTAAGCAGTCAAAGAAGAATGAAGAAGTTTCATGTCTTTGATAACTTATATTATCAGATAAAAGTTCACCTTTAATGGCCAAGAAAAAAATTAGGAATTTTGATCAACCATCGGGCACTTACTTCAAGAATGGTTTCTTTTCTTCAATTCAAGGGTCTCATTTTTTTTTGGTAGCGCTGTTGAGTAATATTTTGTTCCCTTCTCCAATACACATATTCAAACTCCAGAATTTGAAAAAGAATGAGCACTGCCGTGAAGTGAGGAGCTTCTGAGCGCTCGTTAATGCACCTTGTAGGTAGATTCGCATTTTCCAGTTTTAGAAACCAATAGAAACTGCAGACTTCACGTCAGTGCTTTAGGTGAACAATATTTTTTTTCATGATTCGCTAGAACATTCTACGTTATCTATGGTCTTGGTGATGCGATCTGGACCAAACGCACGTGGTTTAAATACATTATTCTTTATCTATGTGCAAAATTTCATTCCAATCCAATCAGTAGTTTCAAAATTAACAGGAAAAAATATTTTGAACGGCAATATTCACGGAACCACGATGAACTTGACCGCGAAATTTGAGATCTGAACCTACCCTGAAAATTTAAAGTCTCTAAGCCTTTCCGTTCGAAAGTTATAATTTTCTATGGTTTTTATAGTTCTGGTCATGCGATCTAGACAAAATCTTGAATGTAGCTTGAACACGTCATTCTCCATCTGTGTGAAAAATGTCGATCGAATCAGTAGTTTCGAAGTAATCAAGAGAACGAAATTACGAACGGCCATATTTACGGAACCCCAGGTCGAATTTTAGCCAATAACAAGCTCAACCTCGGCATTTGAGATTCGAACCCACCCTGTAAATTTCAAGTTTCTAGGACGTTCTGTTCGAGAGTTATCGTGTATACGGACGGACGGACAGACTCGAATTTTTCGGGTTTTCGGCTCAAAATTCTAAAAATGCAGAAATCGTGACGAAATGATATAGCCTTCGTGTGGGTCAAACGAGCGGCATGATTATTATTTTTATCAATTGCCAAAATAATTCAGTACTATTCCCTAACTAAATCATCTAAAATTGGAACTGCCTTCAAATCGGTCATGCCCACTTCCAGCTTCCTCATGCTTGATAAATCATTATCCTCGAGAATAAATTGAGTAGCCAATATACACGTGTCGGGAGGCGCGCAAGGTCATTGGGTTCCGCATGTAACCTTAAAATCTACAATATCTCAAAAACTATGCAATATACATACCTTATATTGTCATACACAGGTATTGTCTGTTCTGTCTCACGAACAGATGTCCTGGACTGAAACTACTCCATGATCTTAATGCTACGTCAGAAGAGATCCACGTATTGCTATAATCATTCTTTCTTGAAACTATCCGTTACCTTGTAGAAGACACTTTTGGAAATTAGAAATGTGATAGTAGTTTCAGGTGCCATGCATCGTAATCGTATTGATGAACTCATGATATTTATATGTACATCTTTCAGACTCGGAAAACAAATGTCGAACAATTATGACTTCAAACAAATAACCGAACCTTGCACAATCCAGAATAAAATCTTTTATCTACTCCGATTGAATAATATAGTCATTACTCAACTACTTTCGATGGAGTAATGATATATGTAAACAAACACCGTGAGTGTTCTCCCATTCACTCACTTCTATAACTCCCCTGTGTGATTGGCCGTAAGGGAACAGTCCATTATTAGTATTGAGGGGGGGTCACTTGAATAATTTTGACGTTTAATCAAATTGAGTTGATACCTAATCATTATTGTGGATATTTCGCTGAAAAAGATTAATTCAGATAGTGAAGATGAATTATTATGTACATCTTCAGAAATAAGACAATCAGCTAATGTTACCATACAGAATTTATTGCCCGAAAAATACCAAAACAAATATAAAGGTGTATACAACAATTTTCAAGATTGGCGTAGCAGTAAGAATATCAAGTCATTGTTTACAGAGAATGTTCTTTTGGCATATTTTAGTGAACTTAGCACTAAATATGAAGCATCGCCCCTATAGACTTTCTACTCCATGCTAAGAAGCACAATCAACATAAATAATGCATGGTTATATGTAACTATCAAGATTTTTAAATAAAGTTCTTTCTCTGTACTTGTATCTTAGTATTTATTGTTACAATCGTAGATAAAGTATAGTATTCAACTTGCGGTAATGGTCATAACTCACTTGATGAATTACAGCACTCGCCTCCGGCTCGTGCTGCAAACTTCATCTGCGTGAGTTATGACCTACATTACCGCTCGTCAAATAATATACTATTATCTACTCCGATTGAATAATATAGTCATTACTCAACTACTTTTGATGGAGTAACGATATATGTAAACGAACACCGTGAGTGTTTTCCCACTCACTCACTCTTATAACTCCCCTGTGTGATTGGCCGTAAGGGAACAGTCCATTATTAGTATTGAGGGGAGGTCACTTGAATAATTTTGACGTTTAATCTAATTGAGTTGATACCTAATTATTATTGTGGATATTTCGCTGAAAAAGATTAATTCAGATGGTGAAGATAAATTATTATGTACATCTTCAGAAATAAGACAATCAGCTAATGTAACCATACAGAATTTATTGCCCGAAAAATACCAAAACAAATATAAAGGTGTATACAACAATTTTCAAGATTGGCGTAGCAGTAAGAATATCAAGTCATTGTTTACAGAGAATGTTCTTTTGGCATATTTTAGTGAACTTGGCACTAAATATGAAGCATCGCCCCTATAGACTTTCTACTCCATGCTAAGAAGCACAATCAACATAAATAATGCATGGTTATATGTAACTATTAAGATTTTTAAATAGTGTTCTTTCTCTGTACTTGTATCTTAGTATTTATTGTTACAATCGTAGATAAAGTATAGTATTCAACTTGCGGTAATGGTCATAACTCACTTGATGAATTATAGCACTCGTGCTGCAAACTTCATCTGCGTGAGTTATGACCTACATTACCGCTCGTTAAATAATATACTATTACCGATTGTAAAACTTTTTAATACTTACATCTATACTTCCATAAGTTGTTAGCCTGAAAGACACTAACAGAGTTTCATTATACTTTTGGAAGTGAATTATTTTGAATTTAGGTCACTCAAAGATGCCCCAATCCAATTTTCGCGGAAGAGTTCCAACCAGGATAAAAAATTGAATAATAAGAACATAGATATTATCCAAACAATGAATATCTACATGAACATGAATAAGGTCAGCTTGTAAGACCTCTGAGCGTGAAGTGAGTATTTTCGCTCATCCATAAATGCATAGGAAAAAAAATATTCACAACTTGTGAATGGTTGAATAGCCCTAGCCAAAAGAAAGAAGAATCATGCGATCTCTATCTTGTCTGAAGCTTGAGCAAAACGTTGGAACGCTGCTGATTAGTTCTCTGTATTTACAAGGTGCACGCGAAAAAGTTATTGGACCAAAATATAGCTAATAAACTATCCGTTTTTACATAAAAATAATTCATGTCATTTGAAAATAGATATTGGAACCAGTTTGTGTAGTTACATAATATAAAAAATTGTTTATCCAATGAAAAATAATTGTACCTAGTCGTTTTCAAGGTTTCCACTATGTAAGTACTATACTAATTTCAGTTAGATGACACAAGTTTTTCTAAATTAGGTATAGTTTCAATTACGCGTGCTTGTTGTTTTCTCGTATTTAAATGAGTCCATTGACTTTTTTCATAAATTTTGTAAACCTGAAAAACGTATTGTTTGCTTTGAGCATTCATTATCTATTTTTATTTTCCTGTGTTCGTTCCTACAGTCCTCAGTCAGTTTCGAATTTCATAATGTACTATGTTGTGGCTTTGATTTGAGAATAATGAGAGCCAATAAGTAACTCGTAACTCTACTGCCGGATCCGCATTTTCTGAAATTTCAAAATTAAACTCATAATTCAACAGGGTTCGATTTGTGGTAAATGGTTGTTTACTGGTTTTTTGAGAGAAGATCGAAAAATGCCTTGTGGTTATTGCTTATGTGACAGTTTTCAATATACTGAAGGCTTATATGATCGCTCCTAGGTTTTCAATGTTGCTTCTTCGTTATTTCTTCATGAAAATGGAGTTTCAGTTGTTCATTGAGAAATGATCGTTTTCGCAAATATTGTCATAAGTCAAAGGTACGACAACGATAAGATTTCGAAGGACGCGTAATCTCATACCGTAAATAAATAGAAACCCTTTCACACATGCATCGACATCGTAGCTTTGCAGATATTGAAGATGTTTTTCTATATGTCGTGTCGGTGGATATATAGACGCCAATTCATGACCAGTTGTTCAATCGTTATGTTATAACTCACGAAACCTGCGGATATTAGGCTTTTCATTTTTGAACAGGTATTTTGTGACAATTTTCGTGGCTACTGAGCTCTTACGCATAATTAGGGTATAATTCTTATTATTGGATAACAAATCCTCCTTGATTTTTTAAATTTGAAAGGCACAACCTCAAAAGATGGAATCACCGAATTATATTGACTACCTATATAGTTATAGTTATAGTTAGGGAGGGGGTTATGTTTCACTGCGACCTCAAGGTCTATTGTGCTCCCCATCAGAGCCGTATTCCCTCTGATGAACTCCAGTATCTGAGAGGGCTTCAAGGAGGTTAGATCCTCATTCCTCCTGTAATTCTCTTGTCCAAGAAATTCTTTGCGCTGGTTTGCAATGGCGAGGCATTCAGGTGAACAGGAGTTTCCTCCTCTTCACCACATAATCTACACTCGTCAGTTTCTGTTAAGCTCATTCTCATCATATGCTTACTTTGGCGACAATGTCCTGTGAGGTAGCCAGTGAGTAGGCGTAACTTGTTCTTACGGAGATCTTTATGACCTATATATGATAAGCTTATTTTTTTTATTTCTTGTAATGACATGGCAACATAGACAACTCGAGGATCGTCCAGTCTAAATGACAATTTTTTGATTATTGATCTGACAGGAGTACCTTGTTATTGTAAATTCTTCGGAAGCTGGTAAAAAACTATCGTATGGCAGGGCAATAATTTGAAATTCATGACTTTCGCCCATTTTCAAGTGTAAATTTTCCTATATTTCCTTCAAATCCATTTCACTGGACATAATGAACGAAAGAATTTATTCATAACCTCTAAGAAATCGGGGTAGAAATTATGGTTGTATAGCTGGACATGTAAAACAATAGTAATTTACGTACCAAGTCCGGAAAGTACTGCCTACGAGTCGACAAAAACCGTTTTTGGACATGTCGCCTGAACTATTTTTACGGCAACCGTGTAGATTTCAAACGTTTCAATTCTCATTTGTAATAACAGAAGATAGGTACTAACGGAAACATTCTTATTCTTATTGATATTAATATTTATAATAAAATAACAGTCGGTTCAGGTATTCGGACTTTTATTCGCCATTAATTCCTAACATTTAAAATTAGGCCGACGTTTCGGGAATGTGTCATTTCCCTTTATCAACTCACAATAATTTCGGTGTTATACGAAAATAATTCGACTTTTGGAGCAACACCTATCGATTGCGTTTTAAAACTAGAAAATTCGTTCGTAAATAATCCAACATTGCGCCTGACTCATGTCACATACTTCGTCAGGGCCAACCAACTCATAAACTTGACGAAAATATCCAGACAAAAAATAACAGACAGAGATAAAACATTCAAATATTAAAATTTCCAGTACTTATGTAGGTTCACTATCTAGGAAGCAGTCATGAAATCTGCCTAACCATCTTCTCTGAAATTCTCCGTAGCATTGTTTGAGCGCTCGTTCTACTTTTTTTAGTTTTTTTAACGGAAAGGCCTAGGGACTACAAATTCTCAGGATAGGCGTGGATCTCGATTGTCGCAGTCACGTTCATCAATGAGCAAAATTAGACTAGGGGTTCCGTAAATATGGTAATTTGAAATTTGGTTTTCTTGATCATTTCAAAACTACGAATTCGATCGTGACGAAATTTGGTATTTCAATGGGGGGTGAAATATCCAAGCTAAATTTTTTCCAGATCACATGCCCAGAGCCATAGAAACCGTAGAAAATTGAAACTTTCGAACGGAAAGGCCTAGAGACTTGAAATTTTCAGGATAGCTGTAGATCTCGAATGTTGTAGTGCATGGCCGTTCAAAAAATTGAATTGGAATGAAGTTTTGCACATAGATGAAGAATAATTTAATCAAACTAATTCAATTCTGCCTGTCCCGCCATCCGTCCGAATACACGAAAACTCTCGAACGGAAATTTCGGTAGGTTCGAATCTCGAATGCCGCGGCAAAATTCGACCAGGGATTTCGTAAGTATGGTCGTTCGAAATTTGGTTTTCTTGATGATTTTTTATTTTAATGGAGAATTATATATTCAAGTCAAATTTTTTCCAGATCGCATCACCAGAACCATTTTGAATTCCAACGAATTATTGAATAAAAAATCCTCGTGTTTCTGCTGATTCGGCATAATTGACAAAGAGCTGTTGTCATTTTTTGAGTGAGAAACGTTCACAACTTGACGAAATTGTTCGGAAATTCCTGAAAACATCAAGAGGGTGTTGAAGAAACGTAGGTATAAGGATTCGTTTTCTATTCGTGATTGAGATAATTTGTATGAATTCACTGACACACTTATCTTCATTCAGCGATTTATTTCGGCTTACGCCATCTTCAGGCTGGTCTGAAATGACAAAATTTATAGAAACACCAAAGAACACATGCAGTCAATGTCTTACAGTCATGAAATACAGTACAACGGGTTCCAGACTGAAGATTGAGTTGATTTTACTCAAATAGGTTATCTAATTCCTTGAAGGTTCGGAGTGGTTTTTCTAATGTTTACAAGAATTATTAAGATTATAATTTTTTTATTCGTTTCAGCTCTCGGATCGGCCTATTTCTTTCAAAATCCGGTCGTGTTTCGACAGAAATCATCATGAGTTCTAATCGTTTGAGGCCGTTATTCTCTCGGTTCAAAATTCGAAAATAACAGACGTTTGGGCAAACTTATTAAGCTCTTGCTCATAGAATCAATGATTAGCATACTCATTCAGCCGTACATCATAAATATCACTTCTTTGGCATGAGGAACATATATTTTTCAATGGAGAGCAGGTTATATAGTTCAAGTGGCCAACCTGGTTAAACAATTGAATTATTAGTTTGTTAAACATTCGTATCATAAAATATTTCTAAGTAGTATCAGATTGCTCTCCGCACGGTTAAGGCCTGTTCAGAGTGGGAGCGTCAAGCGTCGCGTTGCGATAGCGTTTCAGGAATATTTTCTATGTTAAGTGTGGGAATATTCGATTTCATTAGAGCATATGATCTTCACTAGAAATGAAGAATGGGATTACGCACGTGCGATTAAGTCAAGTATGGTTTCAAAATATACCAACTTTTAGTGATAATACACAATAAACACTGGATTCCCGAACTGACGCTTTGTTGGATCAATACTTATCAATATTGAAGGAAATTTGATATTAGAATGACGCAGACACCTTTATGTCGAATTATCATAATTGTTCTTAATGGGACAAACAGAGTTGTTTAATCAGTTACTTTTATGGAACATTCGTGATCAATCGATTTCATTACACGCATATCAAGGACATTGAAGGAAAATGTAGAATAGTATTCGAATTTATCCGTTTTCAAGTTGCTGTGAAATTTCAAAAGTTTGCTTTTTTGAGCGCTCGTCCTACTTACACGACTACACGAGGGCCTTATCATTTCGCCACGATGTCTGTATTTTTCGAATTTTGAGCCGAAAAACCGAAAATGGTCTCAATCGACAAGGTTCGACCCACTGATAACGAATCCGTCGAAAAATTCGAGTCTGTCCGTTCGTAAGCACGATAACTCTCGAACGGAACAACCCAGAGACTTGAAATTTTCAGTGTGGGTTCAAATTTCCAGGATAGGTGTGGATCTCGGATGTCGTGTTCACGTAAATCTATGAGCAGAATTGGACTAGGGGTTCCGTATATATGGTCGTTTGAAATTTAGTTTTCTTGATCATTTCAAAACTACGGATTTGATCGTGACGAAATTTTGTATTTTAGTGGATAATGAAATATATATAAATAAAGATCTCAAAATATATACAAACTGGATAACACCTAAAAGAATGAAAACAAATTCAGAAAAAACTAAATATATTTTGTTCAGGCAGAAAAATAGGAAAGTGAAAAAACTTAATTTGAGAATAAATACGGGTTGTTTGGGTAGTGCAGGGGATGTGAGGTACTTGGGCTTAAACTTGGATGAACCTGAATTGGCAAGGGCATATTGACTAAATAACAAAAAGAGTGACTTCCCTTTTTCCTGCTATATATAAATGTAGATCATATCTCACTGATGTGGCAAAACGGAGTATATACCAGAGTTTTTTTTTCTCACATATTAGGTACCTGATTCCTTTTTGGGGCATTTGTAGTAAGACTTTCTTCTGTTTAATTTGGATAAATTAATGCCAACACAGCAACTTTATGATCAATTGAAATTGATGAATTTGATTAAAATCAAAGAATTGGAACAATGTAAGCTTGTATTTGAGATGATAAGAAAATTAACAAAAACCAATGTCTCCTATAAGTACAGGGGTGAAGTTCACCAGCATGGCAAAACTACAATTACCGAATGCAAGAACTGATAAGGGTATTATAAATCCTATTGTTAAAGCTATGCAAGTATATAATCTCTTTCCCAGCCATATCAGAAACATAGAAAAAACCGATAAGTTTGTTAGGGAGATGAAATCTTTCTTGGGTTTATTGTGAAGTGTGTGCTTTTGTGTATTGAATGGTAGGTTTATTTGTTGTTGTTTCAGTTGAGGATTTTGGTTTATTTGGTCTGATGGTTGATTGTAAATAATTGAAGTTGATTGGATTGGGAATCTACACATTGATTAATATTGATTTGATCAGTAATCTCAATACCAGTGTCTCAGACACTGTTTAGAGACTGTTTTTTTCATAATGTCTTATGAGAAATGTATTCAGTGTGGTGTGGATCTCGAATGTCGCGGTCACGTTTATCAATGATGAGCAGAATCAGACTAGGGGTTCCGAGAATAGAGTTGTTTGATATTTCGAAACTACGGATTCGATGGTGACGAAATTTTGTATTTTAATGGAGAAATGATATATTAAAGCTATATTTTGTCCAGATCGCATGATCAGAACCATAGACATAAACATAGAAAATCATAACTTTTGAACGGAAAGGCCTAGGGACTTGAAATTATCAGGGTAGGTTTGGATCGCGAATGTCGCGGTCACGTTAATCAATGAGCAAAATTAGACGAGGGGTTCCGTAAATATGGCCGTTCAAAATATTTTTTTCCTGATAATTTCGGAAGTACCGATTGGATTGGAATGAAATTTTGCACATAAATGGAGAATAATGTATTAAAACTACTTGCGAAATTTGGTTCAGATCGCATTATCAAGACCATAGATACCGTAAAAAATTCTAGCAGGGCCGGATTAGACTTATTTCCTCCCTTAGGCCAATCACGATTTGCCGCCCATCTGAGTTGAGTGAATCGAGAAGAAAAACATGCCGATTTTTTTAATGAAGTGATTTTCGGAGGAGGAGTTGATTAAGACAATTTACTCTCTTCGAAATGAAGTGTTTATTTGATATTATTCTACATAACATTCAAAAAACTTCTAGAAACACTGCAATTAAACTTTCCTTTCGTCAATTTATTAACAATTTTTTTCTTGCTTTTTTTTCTGCAAACTTTTGCAACTTTACTTCAAAATCTATTTTTTTGCATAACTCAGCTTCAATGCAGAAAAGGGCAAGATAATTTAAACGCTCTCGAGAGATGCTAGATCTGCACTATCGCCACTATCATAACATTAGTTTCAAAGCTGAAAAAGACCTTTCTGCTGAGCAGTTCGTTGCCAAAACATTCTAACGGCAACATCAAGATAGGGAAAAACTTGCACTAAGCTTTTTTCGCTTCTAATGAAGGTACTCCGAGTAGAGTTTTTGGAGGACGTTCTGAGTGTTCTGACAGAGCTACGTAGGCTTTGAAGTGCAAACATGCATCGTGAAGCTTGTCGTCTAAATCGTCCGAATAACTAGAAATAAGACAACCTCTACTTCGAATTCTTCGCGATCAAGTTTTTACAATTTCAATAAAAAAGGGAACTTCGCAGAAAAATCCTTGTAATAATTCTTAAGTTAATTCAATTCCCTTGTTAGTTTTCAAAAACTTTCTTTATAATAAAAATTTCCAATAATAATATCCAGAAATAACGAAACACGACTGACGACAACTTTACAATTGGCAAGTTTTCGATTCTTTAATAATTTCTAATATTTTCTGATTGTTCTACAAGTGCGATGCGGCAGTCCCGCGTCCTCAAAGACGGGGTGGGCCAATTCCCTTTTTTTTGCGAGTTACATATTCAAAATTTACGATAGAACTCATCAAGCTTGCCGACATTCTTTGATGAGCGGTTCCGACAACTGCTCTTCGGTTTTAGGGCGGCTCCTTCAGATTCAGGTGTGATGTGATCTTTCAATTTTCCAATAAGATTGTTGATTCCTTCCCCAACTGCGTATTCAAATACAAGAACCTACGTTTTGCTTCGAAAATGTGTGAAGTTCATGGAAAATGTTGAATAATTTTATGATGCTTATCTCTAAATTTTTTTCATTGAAGAAATATTTGTTTTTGTAATTTAACGAAAATTTGCCGCCCCTAAAAACGTGCCGCCCTTAGGCCATGGCCTACGTTGGCCTATGCGCTAATATGGCCCTGAATTCTAGCGATTTATCAAAAAAAAATCACTCAAAGCACTGACATGAAGTCTGGAGTTTCGCCTCAGTTTGAAAATTCTTTTGACGGCTGTCAAAAATTTTTTGAATTTGTTTCTAAAACTTGAAAATGCGAATGTACAAGGTGGACGAACGAGCGCTCAAAAGCTCCTTACTTCATGGCAGTGCTTTTCAGAATTATTATACAGGGTGTTTCATTGGTAAATGTACAAACGTGAACCTGAGGTAGAATTACCCTAGACGAGTCCAAAAAACTTATATGTGATAGGTCTATTCAACTTCATAGACGAGATACAGGATGTTTTATGTATTCGCCAATATTTTCAATTGCTTATAACTTTTGGACCATCTAGTATAATCAATTGATATTTGGAACGTAAAAAATACTTCCATGGGTGAATCGATTAATCTCTGAATTGATCAAAAAATTCAGGTCCGCATTAGAAAAATATGGTACTTTTTGCAAGCTGAGATTCAACCTGTATGACGGAATATTGGAATTTGATTAGAATATTCGGAAACAGCAGAACATTTTCAATGGGGATAAGTAGATTTCAGTGTCGCGCACGACGTTTGACCCATCAAAATTTTTGCCGCAAGATTTAATTCGATAGTAAAATTACTTCACAATGAGTCGTACATTCAGATTGAATTCGAAAAATTGTCTGTTGGATTGATGGAATATTTGTATTTATTTTCATATTCTAATTATTAATTTCAGGGATTCTCCAGAAAAATATGGATTTTGAATAATTTATTCAAAATAATCAATGGTGAAAAAATAAATAAACAAATGAGTAAACAAGAACGCATCGTTGCAAATTATGTACTCAAATTGAAGACTCTATACCTCGGAAATATGGCTCATCGTCACAGGAACCCTACACGAACAGTCGAACAACATATCAGCATATTGATTTGTGTTGAATCCCACTAGTTTTCATTCAAGTAGACTACAACAATATTGAGACAATAAATTCTGACAACTGTTTTCGACAGTATTGTGGTATGATGCATTATTCTTAAAAAATATTTCATAATTTTTAATAATAATGCCTCATAGATTCTCGAATCGAGAATATGCTGATATGTTTTTCGTGTACCTATGGTTTTTGTGACGGAAATGGTAGAGCGGCTCAAGGGCGGTCCTACGGGGGGGGTAACGGGGCTAATTACCCCCCCCCCCCCAGAGCACTGGAAAATTTCATTTAGGAAAAGAAGACCAACAAGAGAATAATATAATAATGCAATAAAATTAACAGAAAAAAAAATTCAATCAGAAAAATCAGTAAAATAAATGAAAAATTCTGAAGTTTAACTTTCAGTCGTACGTTTTATTTTTGAGGATCATATTGCATAAAATGTATAAGTGTTGAGTCTGTTGTTTGATAAGATTGATACCTAAACTGCTCATGTTGTGGCAAGGGCGTAGATTTTTTTCTTGGGGGGGTAATCGATAAGAAAATCTCGTCAGGTATACATCAAGCCTTGGCGATAATTCTGAAACTTCATATTTTGGAAGTCTTAAGGGGGTAATTAATTAGCTCAGTACCCCTCCATATCTACGCCCTTATGTTGTTCAGCCTGAAGAAGAGAACATTTGTTTTCCGAACGATTTTCTGATTAAGAAGGTGTTGGATTCGTGAGAACGTGGCAATTAGAATTGGGAAGTTAGTAAAAAAATTGTATAAAAAGTACTGCCGTGAAGTCAGGAGCTTTTGAGCGCTCTTTCATCCACCTTTCAGGTAGAATCGCATTTTCAAGTTTTAGAAACCGATTGAAAATTTGTTTAACAGCTGTCAGAAAAATTTAAAACTGAGCAGAACTTCAGACTTCACGTCAGAACTTTAGGTTTCCAATTTTTTTTCGATTATGCGCTAGAATTTTATACGGTATCTATGGTTTTGGCAATGCGATCTGGACAAATTTCCCACGTAGGTTGAGTACATTATTGTCTATGTGCAAAATTTCATTCTAATCCATTCAGTATCATGAAACAAATTTTTTGAATGGCCATATTTACGGAATCCCTAGTTTTATTTTGCTCATCGATACACATGCCCCCGACATTGGCGATCCAATGTTGTCCCTAGGCCTTTCCGTTCGAAAGTAATAATTTTCTATGGTTCCGGTAATGCGATCTGGACAAAATGTAGCTCAAATATATCATTGTCCATTAAAATACAAAATTTCGTCACAATCAGTTTTGAAATTATCAAGAAAACTAAATGTCAAACGAACATATTTACGGAACCCCTAGTCTAATTCAGCTCA
The DNA here is from genome assembly GCA_963966015.1 of Aphidecta obliterata. Taxonomy (NCBI): domain Eukaryota; kingdom Metazoa; phylum Arthropoda; class Insecta; order Coleoptera; family Coccinellidae; genus Aphidecta; species Aphidecta obliterata. The sequence goes on along the minus strand of OZ014429.1, from coordinate 13,377,982 downwards.
TTGATGAACGTGACCGTGAAATTCGAGATCCAAAGTTATCCTGAAAATTTCAAGTCCCTAGGCCTTTCCGTTCGAAAGTTATAATTTTCTATGGTTTCTATAGTTCTGCGATCTGGAAAAGTGTAGCTTGAATATATCATTCTCCATTGGAATACAAAATTTCGTCACGATCGAATCAATATTTTTATTTCAAACGACCATGACGAAATGATATAGGCCTCGTATAAGTAGAACAAGCACTCAAAAAATAACAACAATAAAAAGAACAGCAAAATATTAGTATAAAGAAGTTAACACCGTCAAAATATTCCCGAGGGGGAAAATATCAATCAAGATTCCCTAATAGAAGATTACCACATCATAAAACTTTCTCTTCAGTATTTAATTTTATTCGTGAAAATGGCCGCTTTCCTACATCAAAATTGAATAGTACACCAAGATACTGAAGAAGGAATTTTTGAAATGATAGAGGCACATGCTCTGAATGTGCCGCATGTAACTGTATGGCGATATTGAAGAAAAACAATCTCTACCTCTTTCATCACCAAAAGATTCAAAGATTAGAGCCGGGTTATGAAATTCGTAGAATTCGTTTTAGTAGGTGGATTTCACTAAATGAAAGAATTATGAACAAAATTTTGGAATTCACATGAGCGGGCTGAAGAAAATCCACACGCAGTCAGACACATGAAATCCCAGTACAAACTTTCAATTAATGTATGGTGTGGAGTTGGTCCTCACATCCTGCCAAGACGGATTACAGATGATATTCAAAATCATCTGCCTGTACCACTCGAGTTAACGAACATTGCAGGAATGTTTTTCCAGCTCATTTTAGAGCTTTTGTTAGGAACTTTCTGGAACAGAACTTTCCAAATATGTGGATAGGCAGAGGTGGACCGCATGCATGGCCCTATAGATCACCAGATTTCAATCCTATCGATTATTTCGTTTGGGGATATTCGAAATCTTTAGTTTATGTGTCTGAGATTGGAAGTGAGAATATTCTCCTACAACGAATCGAAGTTGCCTGCAATAAGATCCGTAATGATCCACAAATGATCAAAAAGGCTATAAGACATAATTTGAAAAGAGCAAGAATGTGCATCGAGCAAAACGGTGGCACTTTTCAGCAACTTTTATGATTACTTTCAAACGTTTTACTTGTTTACTCATTTGTTTATTTATCTACTATCGATCTACTATCGATCATTTTGAATAAATTATTCAAGATCCATATTTTTCTGAAAAATTCTTGAAATTATTCATTGGAATATGAAAAAAAATACAGTTATTTCATCAGTCCAACAAACAATTTTTCGAATTCAATCTCAATGTAGGACAGTATTGTGAAGTAAGTGGAATTTTACTATCGAATTAAATCTTTCGACAATAATTTTGATGGGTAAAACGTCGTGTGGGACACTGAAATATACTGATCCCCATCGAAAATTTTTTGCTCTTTCCGAATATTCTAATCAAATTCCAATATTCCGTTGAATCTCTGCTCGCGAAAAGTCCCATATTTTTCTAATACGGACCTGGATTTTTTGATCAGTTAAAATATAAACCGATCCACCTATGGAAGTGTGTTTTAAGTGCCAAATATCAATTGATTATACTGGATGGTTAAAAGTTATAAGCAATTGAAAATATTGGCGAATAAATAAAACATCTCGGCTATGAAGTTGATTAGACCTATCACATATAGGTTTTTTGGATTCGTCCAGGGTAGCTCTACCTCAGGTTAACGTATTCACCAATGAAACACCCTGTATTTTGCTTATTCGACAGATGTATGCAGGTCTGGAGACATCCAGATGAACGCTATTTGGACGAATGTATTGTATAAGAAACTGTTGCTCTTGGTGATTTTTTAATGACATTGGCGGATACAACTTTCAATGGAACCACCGAGATTGAATTGATCCTTCTAGTTTAATACTTAGGGTAGAACCTCATATCATATTTGAATTTGCTCAAAATATGGGCGCAAAATTTATTCTGCAACAAGAATAGACCTCTCTCACTGATAGAATGGAAATGAATCTTTTGAAAGAGCATAACATTAATATGTATTTAGAGGTGGACAAGAACTGAGATTTATTTCAGATCAAGTTTGAGGTATTTCTCTTACCATTCTTTTGCAAAATACCTGCTCAAGATTCAAGATACTATCTCCATTAGCTGAAAATTCAAGATCGACAATTGACAATACCAACCTCTTACGTGCAATTAAGAGGAGAAACTTCAGCGACAGTGATTAAATGATCAGTTTCGATTTTTAAATATCTTCATCAACTTGCTTACTAATGAAACACTTGGGATAGTTAATAAGCAGGAGAACAATTGAACCAACAAGAATTCGGCATGGCGATAAAATTCCTACGATCACTTCTACTCAGTGACCACTATATCGGCGAATTTAAGTTATGTGCTCAACAATTTGGGCTTTGTCCATCCACTACGTGGAAAATTTTACGTACAGATCTTGCTTTCCATCCTAACAAGATCTGGTTGGTGGTTGGTTCAAGAATTTAAGCTTAATGATCATCGTTTACGTCGTGCGTTCGCAGATTCGGCTAACAATCAATTGGAAGTGGATCCATTTCTTTACCGTACAATTTAGATGCGCCTCTAAACGATTAGTCGTGGTGGTTATATACCGGAAATCATGTCCACATCAAAGATGGCATTGAATTTACTACCAGAAAAATAGAATAAAAAAAAATTCCTTCAATATATCAAGTTGAAGGTCTCAAGCTCTTAAAGAACACCCTTAACTTGTGGATAAGAAATAGTTGATACAATGTATACAAAAGTATACAGCAAATCCACAACTACAAGGTAGTTACTGCTCGAACGAGTAAAACAGGATAGTGGAAATAGGGAACAACTAAAACACTGAAATTGAATGGCAATCCTGCAAGGACCTCCAGAATGGTTTAGGAGGAGAAAAAAACAACTACAAATATCGAGGAAATCCAGACGAATAAGACAGAGGAATCCTCCTTACATGAAAGGCCTTTCAGTAAAACTAGGAAATATTGGAAACGCGCATGGAGTGTGGACAGCGTTCAAGGCCTCTCTAAAACCACAAGATCGGTTCTCACGAAGGTTGAAGGTTGAAAATCAGGACAAAATTCTTTCAGAGCAGCCCTGAAGAAGATTCAACAATAATATCGAAACTTTGGATGGAAAAAATTCCATGAATTCACCATAATACCATAATTATAAGTAGATTAAAGTGGGTATACCTTCATTATGATCAATTAAGTTTATTGCGTGGATTCCACGAAACGTTCGGATAGAAAAATTCCTATAAAAATATTGACCATACTATTAACTGGAAAAAATAGTGCCCTCTCCATTCTGAGATTCTAGCAATCATGTCGAAACTTTGGATGGAAAAAATTCCATGAATTCACCATAATACCTATTCATAAAATTTGTTTTTATTTGAGAAATAATATGAAAATACATCGGTTTGAATGAAGAAACAATTATTTTTCGATACGATCTCTGGGCAATTGAATTCAGTTGCATTATTATGCCAGTTCTTCCTGATCCACTCTCTCATATTAAAATTACCGCCCCTACACAAAGTGGAAGTGAGTTTATGAATAATTAAACCTAGATGAATAATTGAAGTTTTCAATTCAATATCACCGACCTTGTCTTCAACGACGATGGAATATTTCCATTATTTCGAGAAAACTAGTACCTATCTACATTTTTTCAATTTCCTGTGTTATCTAAGTTTTGTTTACGCTAGAATTATAAGTAGATTAAGGTGGGTATACCTTCATTACTATCAATTAAGTTCATTGCTTGGAATCCGTGGAACGTCCGGAGAGAAGAATAACTATAAAAATTTAGAAAAGTACTGCCGTGAAGTCAGGAGCTCAGTCAGGGACAAAATTTCCCACGTACTATGAATACATAATTCTTCATCTATGTGCGAAATTTCATCCCAATCCAAAAAGTAGTTTCGAAATTATCAGGAAAAGAATAGTTTGAACGGCTATATTTACGGAACCCCTAGTCTGATTTTGCTCATTGATGAACGTAATCACGAAATTCGCGATCCGAACCCATCCTGAAAATTTCAAGTCCCTAGGTCTTTCCGTTCGAAAGTTATTATTTTCTATGGTTTCTATGGTTCTGATCATGCGATCTGGACAAAATGTAGCTCGAATATATCATTTTCAATTCAAATACAAAATTTCGTCATGATCAAATCCATAGTTTTAAAATGATCAAAAAAACTGAATTTCAAACGGCCGTATTTACGGAACCCATAATCTAATTTTGCTCATTGATGAACGTGACAACAACATTCGAGATCCACACCTATCCTGAAAATTTCAAGTCCCTAGGCCTCTCCATTACAAAGCTATAATTTTCTATGGTTCCAATGGTTCTGGTCATGCGAGCTGGACAAAATTTTGCATGTAGCTTGGACACGTAATTCTCCATCTGTGTGCAAAATTTCACTTCGATCGAATCAGTAGGTTCAAATAATGTAAAACAAAATTTCGAGCGGCCATATTTACGGAACCCCTAGACGAATTTTGCCCAATAACGAACTTAGCCGCGGCATTCGAGATTCGAACCTACCCTGAAAATTTCAAGTTCCTAGGACATTCCGTCCGAGAGTTATCGTGTATACGGACGGCCGGACGGACAGACTCGAATTTTTTGACGGATTCGTCATCAGTGAGTCGAACTCTGTCGTTTGAGACCATTTTCGGCTCAAAATTCGAAAAATACAGACATCGTGACGAAATGATATAGCCCTCGTGTAAGTAGTACGAGCGCTCAAAAATGATGAAAAGCACTGCCGTGAAGTCATGAGTTTTTGAGCGCTCGTTCATCCACCTTGTAGGTAGATTCGCATTTTCCAGTTTTAGAAACAAATAAAAAAAATTTTTGACAGCTGTCAAAAATATGGCGAAACTACGGACTTCTCGTCAGGCTTTAGGTGATTTTTTTTTCGATAATTCGCTAGAATTTACTACGTTATCTATGGTCTTGGTAATGCGATCTGGACGAAATTTGAATACATTATTCTTCATGTATCTGCAAAATTTCATTCCTATCCAAAAGGTAGTTTCGAAATTATCAGGAAAAAAATATTTTGAACTGACATATTTACGGAACCCCTAGTATAATTTTGCTCATTGATTAACGTGACCGCGACATTCGGGATCCAGACCTATACTGAAAATTTCAAGTTTCTGGGCATTTCTGTTCGAAAGTTATGATTTTCTATGGTTTCTATAATTCCGGTCATGCGGACAAAATTTTGCATGTCGCTTAAACAAGTCATTCTCCATCTGAGAGCAAAATTTCATGCCAATCGAATGTGTAGTTTCGGAGTAATCAGGAGAACAAAATTTCGAACTGAAAATTCGAAAAATACAGACATCGTGATCAATTGATATAACCGTCGTGTAAGTAGAACGAGCGGTCAAAAATGATATTTTTCCAAACTTCGGTGTCTGAGACACTATTCGCCACATCTTGCTGCAATTTTGCATTCATTCACATAATGGGCATGGATGAAATGCGTTATGTAAAAATTCAGCTTTTTAGCTATTCCACGTGAAAAGAAAATAGAGTTTTTTTGATCTGGTGTGAATATCTGATATTCCGTGATTCCATCCCTTGAAGTTTTGAAAATATTCTTCACATTGACTTTTGTGGTGCGTTTCAAGATCTTTGGTTTTATATTTTCGCTACTAGAGATGGGCGGAATCATTATTTTCGAGAAGTAGGGAGTAATGATTCATTCACTGTATGCTGTATGCCGTATGTCACTGACTGAACAACTAAAAATTACTACTGAGAAGTTGAGTAGAAGAATAGATGAGATGAGTAGTAGATTCTTAACATTTCTACCAGGAGTTTTCATGTTCGTGTTGATTCAGTGAGCAGAGAGTTGAGTCCCGAATCCGAATCGCAAGGAGGATTTGAGAGTTGATGTCGACGGTATTCGTGATCATAGACAATCGTGATTTTTGAACATTGAATATAGAGTATAATTCTCTCGGCTGGATGAATCTACTAGTTATTCAGTTCATAAGAGAAGATTTACTGAATATAATCACCGACCCAGTGTCCAACTCCACTCGATACAGTGTCACCTCATGTCAAATGGTCATGGATTAGTTATGGATGACGGCGATGAATTGAAACAAATGCGTAAAAACTCCTGACTTCACTTCAGTGCTTTCAATTTTTTTCTATGAAGCTCCGTATCGTTTTAGGCCTGTATATTTCCGCATCAGAATAGAATTTGCTAATTTTTCTGACAAACTCCTTATCTCATATCGTAATATGAATCCAAATGATACTCATATCGTATTAATCTAGTAATACATAATATTTTGGCGGCTTATCTAATTCAAATGAAATAAAACAGAAACATTTTTTCAGGAGAAAAATCGTTATATGTCACGTCGCGGATATGTGTCGTCCTTAATCAGACCAAAATGTTGAAAAAAAAATTACAAAGATGAGGGAAACAGCTCAAGTAACTTTCCATTGAACTATTGGAGTCAACCTAAACCTACCTTATACAAAAATTTGATTTTTTCATGTGACTTCATTGATTTGACTGGACTTGACAATATAGGATCAAAACAATATCCAGAACATAATGGTTTCATTAGTAATGTTCTTTCGTACTGAGCGAAGTGATTTATGTAAGTTAAATCACATAGATCAGTTTAAGCGATCGTTCTTTCGTTTTCAATCAGTTCCCCCTTCCACAACTCCAAAGTGATTACAAGTGATTATTCTGATCGCGAAATTTCTTATTTCAATTAGATCACATTCAAAATTCGAAGTTTATATACATAGAAGTGAGCGCATTCTTTCGGGCTTTAAGTGAATGAATGTGTTCTGATTGCAAAATCGCTTTCACTTAAATCGCATAAGTTCCATCAGTTGAATCAGTACGAAAGAACACTACTATTGATTCTCAGAAAAAAGATTGCGCTATAGAAAACGACGAATCAATGAATGAGGCAGATTATGTTCCATATTTTTGATGAGCGTCTCAATTCTTGGTTGAATTCTAGTAATTTGCACAGCTTCAGCCTTTGGCGGTACTTAGTTGGCCACCATCGCTTTATTGCTGAAAACGCCCAGCTCTAATTTGGTGATAGAAAGGTCAAATTAAGACTGATAGCCTGCTCTGCTGTTTTGTTTCGAACTTCATGTATTAAGTTCCATCCAACATTTTTTGACCCGCATTTTCTTCTAGCACCTCAGCCTTCCACGTTGCCATACCCATTAGGGAACAAGTTGAAGAGCATTGAATTCCTTCCATAATAAATTAATTCTGTTAATTTTTAAGGATACTACCTACCAACTCATACTTGCTGTATGTAGTACATCTGTCAAGAAATGTTGTATCAAACGATATAACCCTTGCAGTGGAATAGTGAGTTTGGATAAGAAATTGAATTAAAACTCAATGCTCTTAAACTCCTTTCCTGATTACCATGGCAGCAAAGTGAGTGGCAGAAGAGCTAGAAGGGATTGTTTGTCAAAAAAATTACGAAAAGCACTGCCGTGAAGGCAGGAGCTTTTGAGCGCTCGTACATGCACCTTGTAGGTAGATACGCATTTTCCAGTTTTGGAAACAGGAAATTTTTGACAGCTGTCAAACAAATTTTCAAACTGAGGCGATAATCCAGACTTCAAGTCAGTGCTTTAGGAGACCAATTTTTTTTCGATAATTCGCTAAAATTTTCTACGGTATCTATGGTCTTGGTGATGCGATCTGGACAAAATTTCGCACGTAGTTTGAATACATTATTCCTCAGCTTGGCGCAAAATTTCTTTCCAATCAAATCGGTGGTTTCGAAATTATCAGGAACAGAATATTTTGAACGGCCATATTTACGGAACCCCTAGTATAATTTTGCTCATAGATGAACGTGACTTTTCGTTCGAAAGTTATGATTTTCTATGGTTTCTATGGTTCTGGTCATGCGATCTAGAGAAATGTAGCTTGAATATATAATTCTCCATTAGTATACAGAATTTCGTCACAATCGAATCTGTAGTTTGGAAATTATCAAGAAAACTAAATTTCAAACGTACATATTTACGGAACCCCTAGTATAATTTTGCTCATAGATGAAAGTGATCACGACAATCGAGATCCACACCTATCCTGAAAATTTCAAGTCCCTAGGCGTTTCCGTTCAAAAGTTACAATTTTCTATGGTTTCTATGGTTCTGGTGATGCGAACTGAACAAAATTTTGCATGTAGCTTGAACACCTATTTTCATCTCGATCGAATCTGTAGTTTCAAAGTAATCAGGAAAACAAAATTTCGAGCGGCCATAATTACGGAACCCCTCGGGGAATTTTGCCCAATAATGAACTCAACCGCGGCATTCGAGATTCGAACCTACCCTGAAAATTTCAAGTTTCTAGGACATTCCGTTCGAGAGTTATCGTGTATACGGACGGACAGACGGCCGGACGGACAGACTCGAATTTTTCGACGGATTCGTCATCAGTCAGTCGAACATAGTCGTTTGAGACCATTTTCGGCTCAAAATTCGAAAAATGCAGACATCGTGACGAAATGATATAGCCCTCGTGTAAGTAGTACGAGCGTTCAAAAACGTGAGGTTAAAATGAAGCATATTTAATTAGCGACTTTCGGCTCCATTTCAGAAATTGTTTGAGTTAAAAAACAAGGTTACAGGAGCAATCCGAGATAGAATTTACAAACTTTCATTCTGTTGGTAGTAAGTTCTACTGTGAGACGTTTAGCAGAAAAGTATAAGGCGCTAGAAGGGAATGTTCTCGGAAAGTATTCCTAACAGTTTTATAGGGAATTTGGAAAATATTTCATTCAGTATATAGTGAGTAGGTATCACCTTGCAACGTACCGTTTGAGAAATTAGCGAAAAACGGAAAATAGGGACCTTGATTAAGTTCCAGGCTAGGTGACAGGACTTTCAGTATGTTGAACTCCAACCTCCTAAATATATTCCCGAAAAAAAAAGTATTTCCTCCGAAATGTTTTCTACAAATCTTTCATTGACTGGACTATTTACGAGAAAAGCTCTGAGAGGCAGATGCCGGACAGACGGATTTTTCTACTTCGATTATTGGATTCTTCAGGACTCAAAACGGATACTGTTTGAAAAGTTCAGCCGTGTTTGAAATATATAATAATATGTCTTACTAACGGAACCATTCTCTGGCCTCCTAACATTTCCAACTTGAACCCATTGGATACTTTCTCATGAGGATATTTAAAACCTAAAATTTATGTGAACCGTCTCAAAATATTGAAAATATTCAAATCAGAATAAAGGGAGGAATTGATAATCTCAACAACCAACCAGAAATATTAAGCAGAACCTATACGGAAATCTATATTTTCCGAAAACTATATATACAATTAGAACGATCGACTTTCCGATTTCCCTATACAATTCATTTAATTTTGTCTTTTTCTAAACAGAATTGTTTTGTTTAAGATTTCATGAATTTATTATCGCCTTCAATGTTTGGATGTATAAAAGGGTTATGACCGTAAGTTCTCATAAATCGATACTTCCTGCGTTTTCTGGCTTGATTGATAATTTTTTATTCGATAAATCTATAAAATAAAAAAGATTTCAACCGAAGTCATCTAATAACCGGAAATATATATTTTTTGAATCTCTGGAAATGCCTGCAGCGAGCTCAAAATCATAACGTGAGTACATCCCATGGTATTCAAGTGAGATAAATTGCTAGAAATTCATCATATTCACAGGAAATTGCTTCCTTATGTTATGAAAGCTTACTACGACTTCATAGCTGAATTTGGCGAATGTTGCTCCCATTATCAGCCAACTTTCATTGTCTGTCGCCTACGAAGGAAGTCGGCTATTACTCCAGACTACTGATTAATGTACACATCAATCATCAGTTCAAATATTAACGTTATGCGAGATCGATGGATTATTCTGGGTTCATCGTATATCCAATTCTTGATCTAGTAATAAATGATAACAATAAATTGAGGAAACATTAACTGTTTTGTTATTGAGATTAATTGAATTCCCTTTCGGTTTCACTTTTCGGTACATTCATAAAAACTCTAGATTAACGCATGGTCGCATGCTAATGTTGTGTATTTCCTATAGTTCACTCATGATCATAAAATGAGAGTGAGAATATTCGGGAATATAGTGATCTAAGGGAAAATCAATAATCCTGGTGAGAGGTGAATATTGCAATACAAGATGTTTCAATTCAGGTCGTTTCCTTCATGAACTGTTTATCTCAAAACGAGTGTACTACAAAAGTGAAGTTTGTGTATAAAAAAAAACAAATCCAGTTTATACAATGCAAAGTCTAGTAGCATAATGCTGTTGTTTTGAGTTGGGGTGTAGTAATTGTTGGTGGTTTGATACAGATGTAGGTTTCCTATGTTGACCCTCTCGTAGATTGAAGTTCAAGCCCCGAAGTTGTCGACAGTTCATAGAGATCGAAGTATTCGAAGTATTAAAAGAAATCGAAGTATTTGACAAGTCAACACCTAAAGAATATTTATTCTACATGTTTTGAAACACATATCCGTTATGGAATTATTTTCTGGGGAGCCAGCTATGAATTTGAAAGAGTCTTCATCATGCAGAAGTGGAGTATTGAGAATATTTTTTGGATTATCTTTCAGGGATGCAGGGGAAGACTTTTCAATAAACTTCCTAATGATCTTAAAAGCATAGTGCATGTTGGTAAATTCAAGAAAGCCTTGTTTGCATTTTGGGTGTCACTTGAACCTTGAACCGTATTATTTTAGAGATTATTTGGGTTAATGGGTTCAATTCTTCAATTTTTTAAATTCCTGCTTGATTATGTACGATTATTTTTTTCATTATTTTTCATTTGTATATGCTGACATCATTTACATTCTGTATTAACTGTAATTGGGAATAAAGCGTTTATCTATCTATTCAGTAAAGTCGACATCAAAAGATAGGTACCTTGTCAATGAACTTCTTCTATCAGATAGCTCAGATAATTTTACGCCAAAAATTCGATGACCTGCTTCGGTAAAGTATGAATGGGAAATCAATTCCAGAAAATGATATATTCCAAACGCTGACAAGGGTCTGTTATAATCTGGGATCAGTTAACAATCTTACAGTTCAAATGAGGACTCCTTCAAGCTGTTACCTAACTAGATGTTACGTAAATAAATTCTGTTCTTACAAAATGGATAATTTCTGACATGAAGGAAGCTCATGATTTGTGTTTTATTAACATTGCGAACAAATTCAGGATATTGTTCTTTGAGTTATTCGGGGTCGGAAAGGTCCCTTAGGCCTTTGTCCGGAAATGCGTTTCCAAGATGAAAAAAAATTAATATAAAATCCCCAATCCATGTGGACAAGACTGGACTCTTGTATCCTAGCTGAAGGCGGCCATTTTTACTATTTTTGTGAATTGGAACGCCACTGTAGTAACTCCAAATCAGGTATTCAACGTAAAATAATTATCTTAATGAGGTGTTCCTTTTTACCAAATCTCATTTGTTATTCATTTGGAAAACATGTAACGCCCTGTATCTTGGAAACGAAGCATTTCCGGACAAAGGCCTTAGGAACCATTTCCATCCCAAATAACTGAGAGAACAATATCCTGAATTTGTTCGTAATGTTTATGAAACATAAAGCATCGAGCCAAACAAAAAGTAGAAATAAGGTCATCATACAAGGTACGTGAGATCAGAATTTCCTTTCTTGCATTCGGATTTTCTATTGAAATAAAATGTGTAAATGTGGTAAAACACACCGTAATATCTGAATAACGCAAAAACGAAACGGATTACGATACACGATGCAATGAAAAAAATAGTATTCATTCAAAAAAAGGAGGGTTCTGCAATGTCAACAGACGCCCTGCCGCGTTCAGTTTTCGATACCCTTCGGTTCATCACGCCTTCTTTCTTGAGAGTGTTAGCCCTTTAACACGAGACGTGAATTTCGGTAGTTAGCCGCACATGAAAATTCAGTCAAATAAATATCGTACACACCCAAGATTGTGAAAGCTCCTCCGTTTGAGTTATGAATTTACTCCGAGTCGAAAGTTGCAAAAAGAAAGATCTACAAAGTACGTTGAATAAAATAATGAGGATAGCTGTAGGTGCCGCATGGTACGTCAGCAATAAACACATAAGAGAAGAATTGAAAATACCAACAATCGAGGAAATAATTGACAAACAAACCAACAGACAATCGAAACGATGAAAGAACACAAAAACAGGGAAATAAGAAGGATGGTAATGTTACCAGTCTGAACCACTGACAAGAGGAAATATCTCTTGCAAAGAAGCCAATGACGGATAGCCAAGAACCGCGCAGAGGGGAGGAGGACCTCCCCAAGTAATCAATAGAAGGAAGAAGTAAAAATTATATTAAAGGCGAAGGGAAGTAAATTCCATAGAAATTCCAGTCCTTTTCAAAAACCAGGACCTATGATGATGTATGTACTTCGAAGTTTCGAAACATTTCTTCCGCTTCTCCCACATCTGGTACCTAATTAAGTTTACAAACAAGTTTATAACACATAGTGAAGACGTGGAGATTTGGAAGCTTTCCTAGATTTCGATGTTGGTCAACGTTTAATGATTTTCGTGTCTTGAGATCCAATTGTAAATCAGAAAAATCTAATTTCTACGTACTTTTCAACCGATTGTATTGGATATCATAGTTTTTCAATCAGAAATTGTTATTTGTCCTTTTATTTTATTTCAATGAAAACTGCTAATCTGTAGGAATACAGAATTTGTTTTCTGTTTATTACGGTTTGAATGCATACAGCAGTTCCTATTTTTGAGCGCTCGTACTACTTACACGAGGGTTATATCATTTCGTCACGATGTCTGTATTTTTCGAATTTTGAGCCGAAAATGCTCTCAATCGACTATGTTCGACTCACTGATGACGAATCCGTCGGAAAATTCGAGTCTGTCCGTCCGTATGGCCGTCCGGCCGTATACACGATAACTCTCGAACGGAATGTCCTAGAAACTTGAAATTTTCAGGGTAGGTTCAAATCTCGAATGCCGCGGTTAAGTTCGTTATCGGGCAATATTCGCCCAGGGGTTCCGTAAATATGGCCGCTCGAATTTTTGTTTTCCTGATTATTTCGAAACTATAGATTTGATCAAGGTGAAATTTTGTACTCAGATGAAGAATAACGTATTCAACCCACATGCATGTCCAGCTCGCATGACCAGAACCATAGAAACCATCATAACTTTCGAACGGAAAGGCCTAGAGACTTGGAATTTTCAGGATAGGTGTAGATCTCGAATGTTGCGGTCACGTTCATCAATGAGCAAAATTAGACTATGGGTTCCGTAAATATGGTCGTTCAAAATTCAGTTTTCTTGATAATTTCAAAACTATGTATTTGATCGTGACGAAAATTTGTATTTGAATTGAGAATGATATATTCGAGCTACATTTTGTCCAGATCGCATGATCAGAACCATAGAAACCATAGAAAATCAAAACTTCCGAACGGAAAGGCCTAGGGACTCGAAATTTTCAGGATAGGTTCGGATCGCGAATTGTGCGGTCACGTTCATCAATGAGCAAAATTGGACTAGGGGTTCCGTAAATATAGCCGTTTCAAACTATTCTTTTCCTGATAATTACTACTACTTATTGGATTGGAATGAAATTTCGCACATAGATGGAGAATGATATATTCAAACTACGTGGGAAATTTTGTCCAGATCGCATGACCAAGACAATAGATACCGTAGAAAATTCTAGCGAATTATTGAAAAAAAAATTGGTCACCTAAAGCACTGACGTGAATTCTGGATTTTCGCCTCAGTTCGAATTTTTTTTTGACAGCTGTCAAAATCTTTCCAATTGGTTTCTAAAACTGAATAATGCGAATCTACCCACAAGGTGCATGTACGAGCGCTCAAAAGCTCCTGCATTCACGGCAGTGCTTTTCGTAATTTTTTTTTCCCGAAGACAGTTCAAAAAACAAAAATCACTTATACGAAGTCGAGGGATCTTCTTCATTGAAAGATAAAGGAAAATTACGGTATTATTTTTTTTTTTGTGAATGCAGGGGTTTATAATTTTTTGCATCGAAAATGTTCATTATCATGCTACTCGGGTAACCACTAATTAAAACTTGAAATAAATTGTATTCGCGAACACTGTCTCTTCACATATATATTTCATACCCACCAAGGTTTATAACATATCCAAAATCTAGTTTAGAAGTTATTCGAAAAAAAAATTGTATATCGAAAATAAAGCAAAAATGAACGTTTTATATAAACTTTTCGACATGAAATTATATATACATGCTTGAATACACCGTTTATGTACTTTTGGTCAGGTAAAGTAAAAAAAATTTAATAAATCGCCAACAATAGAACTCATCAAAATGAGTCGATATACCAAATTTATATAAAACTAGATGACCCGGCAAACGTTGTTTTGCCATATCTCTCCCTTTTTTCGCAATTTCAAAATTGCTCGAGGCCTTCGGCCTCTCGTCTCAAAATAACCTAACCTTAACCTAACCTAGCTGACCCGGCAAACGTTGTTTTGCCATATCTTTCCCTTTTTCCGCAATTTCAAAATTGCTCGAGGCCTTCGGCCTCTCTTACCTTAGGAAAGCCCGTTTCTCCCTCTCGAAAACGCGGGGAACGCTTCGCGCCCCCGGTCTCTCCCTTTTTTCGCAATTTCAAAATTGCTCGAGGCCTTCGGCCTCTCTTACCTTAGAAAAGCCCGTTTCACCCTCTCGAAAACGCGGGGGGCGCTTCGCGCCCCCGGTCTCTCCCTTTTTTCGCAATTTCAAAATTGCTCGAGGCCTTCGGCCTCTCTTACCTTAGGAAAGCCCGTTTCTCCCTCTCGAAAACGCGGGGGGCGCTTCGCGCCCCCGGTTTCTCCCTTTTTTCGCAATTTCAAAATTGCTCGAGGCCTTCGGCCTCTCTTACCTTAGAAAAGCCCGTTTCACCCTCTCGAAAACGCGGGGGGCGCTTCGCTTCCCCGGTCTCTCCCTTTTTTCGCAATTTCAAAATTGCTCGAGGCCTTCGGCCTCTCTCACCTTAGGAAAGCCCGTTTCTCCCTCTCGAAAACGCGGGGGGCGCTTCGCGCCCCCGGTCTCTCCCTTTTTTCGCAATTTCAAAATTGCTCGAGGCCTTCGGCCTCTCGTTGTTCTGGCTATCAAAAAATAAGGGTTGATCGTAGAAGGGTGAAAATTAGGGATTGTATGTATTTTTGTATGTTGTATCATAAAAAAATAGAAATTAGAAATTTGGTCCAAAAAATAAAAAAAAAAAATTTAGGGGTGGACTACCCCTAACATTTAGGGAGATGAAAAATAGATGTTGGCCGATTCCTATAGATACCGGATAAGCACAAAAAATTTCATCAAAATCGGTTAAGCCGTTTCGGAGGAGTATGGCAACGAACACTGTGAACACGAGAATTTTATATATTAGATATTACCAGTGCCGAGTATTTCGAAATCAAAGTTACCCTCGAATATGAGAATTTCCTAGCACGGATCTGTATTAGGTTCGTATTGATATTTAAATGTTCAGATATTACCAGGTGTGTGAGTTCAGTAAACAGGAAGATGCGTATGATGACTAAGTTTTCCGATCTAAACCCCTGTGATTTCTTCCTGTGGGGTCAATTGAAATATAAGGGTAAAAGTGACCATAAGCTATTACGCCGGGCAAGACTTTGTCCACATCAAACGAATGGTGACCATTTCGAACAATTTTATCGGTGAGTTTGTGAACTTCCTAGTTTTTTTTGAAGGACCTTCTCAATCAGTAATTTTGCTCTCCTCAGTTTGAACTTTTTGAGTTACAACGGTCATGACAAATCTCCTAACAGAAGTTGAAAGAGAGTATACAAATTTGCGATATAATCGAATTTATTTACTTGCTGGAATACATAATGGAACCGTGATTCATGGCAGATCTAACAGAGTCGTCTTGAGATCTCATTCCAAGCTCAATATTTTTTGCACTTTTTTCAAATTGAATATTTTATATGATTAACTTCCGGCGATATAATCTCTTTTGGTGAGTTCTAGCACCATCTAATCTTATGTTTGTTTCTCGATCTTACATATTTGGATATTCCTTGTTGGTCCTCTTCCTTCTTATGAAGTCAACCATTCACTATGTGCCTTTGTGGTTTCTGAAGGTTATAAGATTTCAAATATTGTATATACGATAATAAATTATTCTTTGGGTCACTCCACGTCCACACCTAAATGAAATAATTTGAGAATAACGTCTCCATAATTTATTGCTTGTCTCGTATTTTCTTTCCCCTTGATATTCTTCCATCTATTATTTCTGGAAGGATACAATGCATTCAGAAATCCTCCAGCTTTTGGACCATAATATTCCACCATAATAAATCATCTACTTCAATTCTTTCTACATGACATTATTCATTTGAGAATATGAAGAAATCAAAAACTTTTTTTACATATACATATTCATCTGTCCTTGGTAGAGATAATAATGATTTCTCTTAAGCTCTTCAGCAAAAAAAATGTGACAATGTTTCGAGGTTCATCATCTTATTCCATCTTCCTCGATGGTATAACAATGTGGTTTAGTGTAATCCTTCAGTTTTCCCTATGATCATTTCTCATGAATATAGAACCATGATATGAAACACAAAGGTCAATGTGACAAATAATTTCATATAATTTTCATAAACTTCAAGAGATGGAATCATTGAATATCGAATATTCTCAATACCAGATCAGAAAAACTCAATTTTCCTTTCACGTGGAACAACTTTCTACATGACTCATTTCATCCATGTCTTTTATGTACACAAAATTTGACATACATATCGATACCTTTTTGCCAAACTATCGTAAGCCTCAACGTAGTACGTTGAGGCTTACGATAATTTGGCAAAAAGGTATCGATATATTCAAACTACGTGGGAAATTTTGTCCAGATCGCATTACCAAGACAATAGATACCGTAGAAAATTCTAGCGAATTATTGAAAAAAAAATTGGTCACCTAAAGCACTGACGTGAATTGTGGATTTTCGCCTCAGTTCGAATTTTTTTTGACAGCTGTCAAAATCTTTCCAATTGGTTTCTAAAACTGAATAATGCGAATCTACCCACAAGGTGCATGTACGAGCGCTCAAAAGCTCCTGCCTTCACGGCAGTGCTTTTCTCAATTTTTTAATGCTCGATCCAATATCGGTAAGAAAGAATGGATGGTATGGAGAAAATAACAAATTGAAATGTGTAGAGCTTTGTTTATTTCAATAAATTTGATAACAAATAAGAAATTTTGACTTATTTGTCGTGTAACATAGAGAGTGGTCCCTCCGATAATTGTTATGATTGAAGATTTTGAATTTTTCACTACAGATCATAGAAAAGAATTGTTTTATAATATATTTCCTATCACTCGAAGTGCTCCCTAGGAAAGGAACAAGTTTGCGCACATCACATAGGAATATGAACTAAAACGAAGGACGACAAGCACGTTTGAGACCCAAGGTCTTGTTATTATGGGGCTCTTGACCCATTTCTATTTATACGCAACGAGTATTAATAGATTATATTGCAGAGGACTTGTTCTAGCGAATTCGGAATCAGTGGCAATTATACTTCGAAATCTGATAAAGCTGATAATTTTCATAGCATAAAAAAGACGGACCTCTTTCAAATTACAGTCTTCGAGTCTTCCATATGATCTTCACATTGCCATAATTCCATCTCGTTGACCTTTAATCGCGGCAATTTGAAGTATGTATGTATATACTCATTCATTCTATTACCATCTGTACTATCAAAATTGTCGCCAGGATTCCGAAGCAAGTTGTGACATTCGGGGAGAGACAGTGAGACAGACAGAAGCATACATAGCATACATACAAGCATACGACAATAGTATAAAGTGGGGAATAGTGCTTAGTTTATTAATAAAGCTATACTAAGAAACTTTGGTTGAGGAAAAAAATTTCATTGTGATTTATTGTGTTCCATTGATTGGTATGTAGTTTGAAAAGTAATGGCATTTCTCTAAAATAACTTGCACTTGCATTTGGTAAATTGTGATATTTATATAAAAGGTAAATGCTCTGAATATTCCGTTTCATTATGAATGAATGTATTACTTATTTTCATTGTCTTTGTTCTGTGTGACGTTGCTCCTGAAATTCAAATTATTTCGCCTTTCCTTGTTATTTGTTTATGAAGTACTTACATATAAACTATATAGATTATTATCAACAATTATTGTCTATTTAATTACGAGGATTCAATTCGAATGAGTTAATTGTTTCTATATTCTCCTTCAAAATGAACACAAAAACATAATAAAGGGTTTTTCAACAATAACTTTGATATTTAAATGAAATTTGGATGAAAATGAGTAATCATTGTATTAGAAAAAGTAAGGTTCGGCAATTATGTATACCTATATATATCTACAGGGTGTCCCATGTGTGCCTATTAGACGTTTCTTGCGAATTGAACCTTTTTGAAACCTGAAAACTGGAATTATGATATTGTTCGACTCTATCTACTGTGCTAAAATATTCTTGGAGCCTGAACACTTTCAGTTACACAGGGATGGTTTCCTCATAATATGAGATTTCACGTGTTGATAATGATCAAGAATTAACCTTTATTATTGATTAACCTCTACCTCTAGCAATTGTTCTAAATTATCAATCAATTAGAAACTGCATTTGGAGCTTACAACTGCAACTCATCAGGAACTTGAATAATTCAACGCTTTGACCAACTTATTCACTTGAGAAATCAGATAGGTAATACAAATAATGGCTTGAACGAATAAACAAATTAATAATGATTTATACAATTCACGTTCGTGCACCTGTACCGGACCGTATTTTTCACGGACGGAGGGTAAGTTTGAGTACTTAAATACAACCCAGTTTGTTTCTGTGATATTCGGTGATTTCAACAGTCCGTCAGTTTAAAGGTCCGTCACGAACGCGGATAATATAATAGAGATCTGAGTAAATAATGAAAAGTTCAAGTATGTCCGTTTGTCCGTCCGGCCGTCCGTCCGTCCTTAAGCACGAAAACTTTCGAACGGAACGACCTAGAGACTTGAAATTTTCAGTGCGGGTTCGGTTTCCGTATGCCGCAGTTGAGTTCGTTAATGAGTAGAATTCCGGGGTTTCGTAAATATGGCCGTTCGAAATTTTGTTCTCCTGATAACAAAAATACTAATTCGATCGCGGTAAAATTTTGCACTCAGATGGAGAATGGCGTGATCAATCTACACGCAAAATTTTGACCAGATCACATGACCAGAACCATATACAAATATAACTTCCGAACAGAAAGCATTAGGGACTTGAAATATCGCGGTCATGTTCATGAATGAGCAAAATGAGATTAGGGGTTCAGTAAATATGGCCGTTCAAAATTTTTTTTTCCTGATAATTTCGAAACTACTGATTGGAATTTTGCACATAGATAAAGAATAATGTATTCAAACTACGTGCGGAATTTTGACCAGATCCCATTGCCAAGACCATAGATACCATAGAAAATTATAGCGAATTATCGAAAAAAATTGGTCGCCTAAAACACTGAGGTGAAGGCTTAGTTTAAAATTTTTTTTGACAACTACCAAAAATTTCTTCATTTGGTTTCTATAACTGGAAAATGCGAATCTACCTTCAAGGTGGATGAAAGAGCGCTCCTGACGTCACGGCAGTGCTTTTCGAATTTTCTCAGAACAGTTTAAGATCCAACACTATGGTCCAGCATGTTGATATATAATATACAGGATGTTCCTGAATTGGAGGTACAAACGAAGAGGGGAGATTCCTTAAGTAATTTCAAGAAAAGATGTCTTATAAATATAGGATCGGAAACGTTTCCTTTTCGAAATACAGGGTGATGAAGTTTGAATATTTTTCAAGTTTTTTTTCACAGTATCTACACTTCAGCGATATTCGACCCAAACAGTTCAATTTTATGTGTCAAAACTAACAATGAATGAATTCACCACACCTACTAACTGAATTTTTATGACAATTTGGATTTTTCTGAGGATTTCGAGAGAATCGTTCAAAATTATTTTCTCGAAATCGGTAGCAGTTACGACAAAACTACGAGAGACCATACAGTTCAATATTACAACAAAGCTGTCTTTAACATTTTTTTTTTTTAATTAACAGTGGCTCACCAAAAAAGAGTTCTGGAGGAAAGCAGGGGACAGTTTTCCAGAAAAAATATCACCCTGTTGATTTTCTATCGAAATTGGCATGTCACATAGTGTCAATTGTAATCGCCCTATCTATGCCAAATTTCTGTTGAATATTTTGTGAAGTCTAGATAATATAAGAAAAAAACTGGAAAAAAATTCAAACGTTTGCGGGACCATGTTTATGGGACATTTTTTTCTTAAAATTACCCAAGGAATCTCCCCATTTCGTTTGTACCTTCAATTTAGGAACACCTGTATATACAGGGTGTTTCCAAATTAGACGTGAACATTGAAGGACGTGTTAGAATGACCCATATGCTGTCGTTCGAGCCATATTTATTGATAACCAAAAGTCAACAGTTTATGAGTCATTTGAGTTCTTGTGATTTTTGAAAGATTTTTCACCTCACTTCATTTTTCGTCAATTTTTTCTACGTTGACCAAATTTGATTATAATTTCGGATTATTATTATCAGAAAAGGATATAATATATATGAAAAGAGCAAAACTATGCTGAAAAAGATGTTGTTAAAGAATTTGTATGATTTGAAAGTTGGTATATGAAGAAAATAAAATCAATTTCTATTATCAATTTGCCTTCAACTTTGGAATGGAATTCCACAATTTATGTATGAAGGAATTATTTTGAAAACTTGCCAAATTCCTTCTTCATTCCCTAATAGTCATTTACGTGTAACAAGTCCAGAAAATACTGTTCTCTATTTTTTCATGATATTTTCAATAAAGACATTTCTCTAAGTGATGAAAAAATATAGATTTTTAGGCTTGAAAGATTTACCACAATATTCTGAGCACTGCCCTGAAAATATTGATATTTCGTGAGCCACTTGAAAGGACTTTATTGAAGTGAACAAACTCATGAAATTTGATCAGAATCGGACCTCAGGTTCCAAAGTTCAGACCGAAATCCATAAATCACCCTGTATCTCCTGAACTAATAGCCTTAGCATACAAAACAAGCAACTTTCCTGAATGGCCTGGATGGCCTGCATTCACCACTAGGCTATGGCCAACCACTCACGAAACACCCTGTATACAAGGTGTACATATATACAGGGTCTTCATAAATGATTTTGATGATCGCAGTGGGTTTGGAAATATTGCTATTTTTCGGCTTCACAAGCATACAGTTCCACACTTTCAATTGTAGCCACAGAATTCATTCTGCGCGCATAAAATACAAAAAATAATGGCTGCCTGTTTCGCAATTCTATGATACCTATAGTATGAGAATCGGCAAACAATAATCCAAATCCTACTGTGATGTTACAATCATTTATGAAGACCCTGTATTATTACAGCTATTTCCTGACGAACTCAAATTCATACCTATAATAATATGCAATTCCGAAACTCAGATACGGATTATTTTTTTAATTTTGTAGGGTACTCAGTTATCATCTGTTGGGCAACACATCTTGTTGGAACGCCAAAATTACGTTTCAAAATGATTTAGAAGAATTTAAAATTATAATTTTCAGAAAAACCTATAAGGTATTGTGATTGTGTAAGAGAGCACTGAAATGGACTCAATCACAACAAATCGATTGAAATTATGACACACTTTTTGAGCGCCCGATCTACTTATACAAGGGCTATATCATTTCGTCACGATGTTCGAAATGATTCGAATTTTGAGCCGAAAATGGTCTCAATCGATAAGGTTCGACTCACTAATGTAGAATCCGTCAAAAAATTCGAGTCTGTCCGTCCGTCCGGTAGTCCGGCCGTCCTTATACACGATAACTCTCGAACGAAACGACCTAAAAACTTTAAATTTTTCAGGGTAGGTTCGAATATAAAATCCCGCGGTTAAGTTCGTTATTCGGCAAAATTCGAGCAGGGGTTCCGTAAATATGGCCGTTCGAATTTTCGTTTTCTGATTACTTCGGAACTACTCATTCGATCAAGTTAAAATTTCGCATTCAGACGAAGAATGACGCGATCAAGTTGCATGATCCATTTTGTCCAGATCGCATAATCAGAACCATAGAAACCATAGAAAATTATAACTTCCGAACGGAAGGCCTAGGGACTTGAAATTTTCAGGCTGGGTTTGAATCGGGAATGTCTCGATCAAGTTCATCAATGAGCAGAACTAGACTAGGGGTTCCGTAAATATGGCCGTTCAAAATATTTTTTTCTTGATACTGATTGGAGTGGAATGAAATTTCGCACAAACATGGAGAATAATGTTCTCAAACCACGTGCGAAATTTCGTCCAGATCGCAATAGCAGAACCATAGATACTTTAGAAAATTCCAGCGAATAATCTAAAAAAAAAACTATTCAGTTTGAAATTTGTTTGACAGCTGTCAAATTTTCTTTCAATTGGTTTCTGAAACTTGAAAATGCGAATCTACCTAAAAGGTGAATGAACGAGCGCTCAAAAACTGCTGACGGCCGTGCTTTTTATAAATTTTTATAGTTCAAGTTTAGCCGGTTAGCAATTTCAGGCTGCCACTACTATTATTACTGCCCGAACTAGCAGGTCAATGCCGGATTGCAACAGTTTGTTGTACGAAGTTTCTTCCCTTATAGTTCTTGAAAAGCTCTAGACGGTTTTTTTTATTCGCGTAAAAAATTCACTTACCCTACTTAAAAACGTAAACTGTTAAAATTCGGGGAAAGGTTAACATTTTTTTCCTAGAACGATTTCTTATGTTTATTATCGGGAATAATAAACCAAAAGATTGATACGTCATTCACCATAACTGAAATATTTCATTAATTTCCAGTTTTTTCTGGACTCTGCAGAATGAATTCATGACAACAATATAGATTTCGGTGCTCAACATGGAGGACTTGAAGAGCATTAAGATTCAAATACAGCCTACTGGCGAAACCCAAGCACAATCAGTTTCCTATAAAGTGAAGGATTCACTGAACAATGCATGTGATACCAGGTGAGTTCAATATTGCTAGATATATGATGACTGGACAGTGAACTCAATAAGGCCAAGAAACCAAAATCAATTTTGTTAGAGAAGCACCTTCAGTCACTGATATCTTCAGATATTATGTCGACCGGTATGGAGCAGCTACACACGGAAAGGTGCATTCCAAATCAGTTCTCTGGCCGAGTGGCACTGTGACACGGAAGCTAAGCAGATAGCGTTCTCTGTTATCATTCGTAAATGAATTTAAGTCCAGTCGAAGTCGGAAAATTTTCTTGTAAGCTGCAAATTTCCACTTCAGCATAAAATTTCGTGCTGGCTATCGATCATGCGTTGTGCTTTCATTAAGGTCAATTGTGATTTGAATGTTTTGTTTAGGGTTCTGTTTTTATGTTGATTTGGTTCATGTTTTGAAATAGCCTTTCAGGCTTTCACCTCCTTTTTATACACATAATTGTACCCCAAAACTGCGAGTTGATCTTCACTGTAGGATAAATTGTATGTAAGATACTATTGAGGATGAGGACTGATGATGAACAGATGAACATAGTTTATCTTTGCTTTGTGGGGGTAATATAATAGAGCAATTCCATTTAACTGCCCAGTCGTGTGTAGAGCTACCTTTAGAAATTTTAAATGGAAAAGTTTGATCAGTTTAATACGTTTCGAAGGAGAAAATATGTTTCGATGATTTGTTTATTAAGCTGTTCAATTGAAAATAAAACCTCCATCTCCAGTAAGAAGTGATAAATGGGAGGAAAGGTAATAAATAAGTAGATGAGCAGGAGCTTCAGGAGGATTTCTCACTGTTTACGAAGAATTGAATGTGTAAACTTTAGATAAGTTGGTTAGTTGGATTTATCAATGAATATTTTCAACAAATTTTTTCCTGGAATATACTTAATCAAAACAGATAAGTAACTATAACTTTTGCATTAATATTCACAGTTTCATTAGATGAAGGTGATCATATTTTTTCTTGTTCGAATGATTTCTGAAGTTCTATTGCTTCATATTTAAATATTTTTGTCATTAAACTATTGAGGTTCAATGAGTACTGTTTCACATGCTGATTTTGATAAATTCTCTGTCCTAGCCTTATGTCATGTCTACTTCGCTGTTGTTATTTCCCTGAGGTATGGAATCATAATAATAACAACATAATAGTAGATGATTTATATTCATGTTGCTTCTCCATTTATTTTCAGAACGTCGAAACATTTAACTTAAGCGTGAAGGTTCTTCAATCGATAAATTTGCAGTAATAAAATTCTGCAGTAGAAATCTTGAGTTTTTATATATATAGACTACATAATTATACAGGGTGTCCCAAACTCGATACTGATTATCATTAGGATCATTTTGAAAGATTGTTTTCTTGGTCAACTGATTTTGATCTATCGATCTAAAATATTTTCAGTGCTTCGGGGTTGCCGCTTATATACAAGAGTAGCAAAAACTTTGATATTTTGAATGAGACACCTCAATCATCGCATTTGGTTCTCTATCGCTTCCCGTTTATTTTTGTTCCCTACTTTACCATACCTATACCTATCTCCTGCGGTTCCGGAAAAATTATTGATTGCCTCATTCTTTTTTTGCAAAACATAGCTTCGATAGAATGCGGGAATTAGAACTCAGGAAGATGAAATTTTGGATGTAGTTCGAAAATATCCTATGTATGAGGGATTTTAGTCTCCATCATACAAGGTCGTTCAGAATTTATAATTCTACTGATAAATATAAAAATGGTGGAGAAAGGAACACACTATTATTATTTATTTACACCGGGGCCGTTTGGCTACTGAAGAGCCATCCAGGAGAACCACGACCACAAGGATCGGTGGTTCCAAACACATAACTGAATAATTTTTTGAAACTTTGACGATAAGTGCCTTCAATATATTTTTTTCGTGATTTTACTACATAATTCCATAGCGGTTCATAGTGATCTTTCAAATTCAATCCATATAGGGCAAATCGTATTCGAGTCAAATGGCTGTGACGACTAGATAGAAAGTCGAGCAGGAGAGAATCCTAAAAAACTTGACGTTTCTTTTTGTTTCACGGAAACAATATATTCATAACTAGTTTATAACTAGGTTTGTGCACCATGATGATCCTGAATTGGTGCTGAAATGGTCAAGGATTGGTTCAAAATAGGTTCGGAATTTGACGTGTTGACAAAGCATATATTATGTAGGCTCAATCAATTTAAAATTGAGCGCTACTTACTTTTCGTCAGGATGTCTGTTTTTTTTAATTTTGAACCGAAAATGGTGTCAATCGACAAGGTTATACTCACTGTTGACGAATTCGTCGGAAAATTCAAGTCTGCCCTTCCGTATACACGATAACTCTCGAACGTAACGACCTAGAAACTCGAAATTTTCAGGGTAGGTTCGAATCTCGAATGCCGCGGTTAGGTTCGTTATCGGGTAAAATTCGACCAGGGGTTCCGTAAATATGGTCGTTTGAAATTTAGTTTTCTTGATAATTTCAAAACTACGGATTTGATCGTGAATAAATTTCTTATTTTGGAAAATGATATATTGAAGCTATGTACATGTGAATTTTTTTCCAGATCGCATAACTAAAACCATTTTAAATTCCAACGAATTATTGAATAAAAAACTCCAAATATTTCCTCAACATCAGATACGATCGTGTTGAAATTCAGTTTGTATACGCAAAATAACGAGATGAAAGTTCCTGCCCAGTAGGTGGATGCAAGAGCGCTGAAAAGCTCCTGACTTCACATCAGTGCTTTTCGAATTTTTTTTTAATATCATTCGGCCTTTGCTTTCAAGATGATATTTTTCCGAGGCGTAACGAATTTCTACCTTGATTTCGCGAAAAACTCAACATTCAAACAAAATTGAAGAGCTCTGCTGTGGAGTCAGGAGCTTTTGAGCGCTTGTTCATCTTGTAGGTAGATTCGCATTTTTTTTCGATAATTCGCTAGAATTTTCTACGGTTTCTATGATTTTGGTGATACGATCTGAACAAAATTTCGCACGTAGTCTGAATACATTATTCTTCACCAATGTGTAAAATTTCATTCCAATCCAATCAGTAGTTTCGGGATTATCGGGAAAAAATATTTTGAACGGCCATATCAACGGAACCCCTAGTCTGATTTCGCCCATTGATAAACGTGACCGCGACATTTGAGATCCACACCTATCCCGAAAATGTCAACTCCCTAGGCCTTTCCGTTCGAAAGATATAGTTTTCTATGGATTCTATGGTTCTGGTCATGCGATCGGGACAAAATTTGCATGTAACTTGAACAGAACACGTCATTCTCTATCTGAGTGAAAAATTTCATCTTGATGGAATCAGTAGTTTCGAAGTAATCAGGAGAACAAAATTTTGAATGGCCCTATTTACGGAACCCCTGGTGTAATCCCGCTCATTAACGAACTCATTCTGTGGCATTCAGGAACTGAACCCACACTGAACATTTCAAAGCTCTAGGTCGTTTCATTCGAAAGTTATCGTGCTTACGGACGGACAGCCTCGAATTTTTCGACAGATTCGTCATCAGTGAGTCGAACTTTGTCGGTTAAGACCATTTTCCGCTGAAAATTCGAAAAGTCCAGACATCGTAACGAAATGATATATAGCCCTTATGTAAGTAGAACGTGCGCTCAAAAAATGTTGTTTTTGTTTAGGAAAAAAAGCTTTGTCACAGGAGGGCTCCGAAACCGTTCCATGAATTCTGAATGAAGCTTAGCGCACATAAGTACATCGGAACTGGACGGACGGCACGGAACGGAAAAAAAATACTTTCAAATAAATTGAATGGAGCAACGCATTCCTCTCCGTTCCTTACGTACCGTCCGTCCGATTTAAGTGCGATCAGCTTACTCCTAGTACCATAGGAAATTCTAGCGAATAATTAAAAAAAAAAATCACCTGAAGCACTGACGTGAAGTCCGGAGTTTCGCCTCAGTTTGATAGGTTTCGAAATTTTTTTCAATTTGTTTCCAAAACTGGGAAATGCGAATCTACCTACAAGGTGGATGAACGAGCTCTCAGAAGCTCCTGACTTCACGGCAGTGCTTTTTATAGTTTTTAGTTGAAAAGTTGAGATACTCCGTGAAACAATTATAGGATACAGGAAAAAAGGAACGTAGAAACAACCAAACTCCCCAAAATTTTTCCGTTTTTCAGAAATGTACATATAAGATTTCTTTTCGAGGTGGAAACTCAGGGTAGTAGTAATGAGACGGTGTTACCATATCATTTTTTCAACACTTCATCTTTTGCCCATTTTTATCAGTAACTAGCAGACAGAAGTGTACGTTGAATTAAATTGTAGTGGAATATTCAATACAATGGAAGTATTATTATTATCAACCCTTTCCTATCCCTAACTTAACCCTATCGTGACCCTAACCTAAACCTTACCCAACCCAACGCAATCTCGTGAAATTTTGTCCAGATCGCATGACCAGAACCATAGAAACCATAGAAAATTGTAACTTTTGAACGGAAACGCCTAGGGACATGAAATTTTCAGGAAAGGTGTGGATCTGAAATTTCGCGTCCACGTTGATCAATGAGCAGAATTACACTAGGGGTTCCGTAAATACGGTCGTTTGGAATTTTGTTTTCCCGATAATTTCGAAACTACGGATTCGATCGAGATAAAATTTTGTATTTTAATCGAGAATAATATATTAAAGCAACATTTTGTCCAGATCGCATGACCAGAACCATAGAAGCCATAGAAAATTATAACTTCCGAAGGGAAAGGCCTAGGAACTTTAAATTTCCAGGGTGGGTTTGGATCACGAATGTCGCGGTCACGTTCATCAATGAGCAAAATTAGACTAGGGGTTCCGTAAATATGGCCCTTCAAAATTTTTTTCCTGATAGTTTCGAAGCTACTGATTGGATTGAAATTTTTCACCTAGCTGGGGAATAATGTATTCAAACTACGTGCGAAATTTCGTCCAGCTCGCATCACCAAGACTATAGATAACGTAGAAAATTCTAGCGAATTATCGAAAAAAAATTGGTTAGCTGAAGCACTGACATTAAGTCTGGAGTTTCGCCTGAGTTTCAGAATTTTTTTGACAGCTGTCGAAAATTCCTTCAATTGATTTCTAAAACTGAAAAATGCGAATCCACCTACAAGGTGGATGTACGAGCGCTCAAAAGCTCCTGACTTCACGGCAGTGCTTTTCGTAATTTTTTTTCATTACTAACATTATTCTACATTTTTGACAGTTACGAAATCTATGAACATTTTGTAATGGAAAATTTTCTTTCTTTTATTTTTTTTATTCGTCAATGTTTCCAATAGTTATTCTCCTATTCGAGACAAAGCCGAATACAACAAATCAAAATCCATGAACATCGGTCCAGCCGTTCTCGAGTTATAAGTATTGGAACAAACCCGACTCTGTTTTATATATTAAAAAATAAGATCGTCACATTATGGTGATATCTCGAACTTTTTCCAGCGAACTACATAGTAACCCCTGCAATGGCCTAGGGCCGATGACAATAACCACCAATTGCGGTACATTACGAAAAGTACCTAACAAGAACAGTCCGGGCAGTTACAAAAAACCCACTATTATGCTATCGCACTTACCAAGGAGACCCCCAGTCGACATACAATTCAATGATTTGTCATATTCCATATCAGAAGGAAGAAAAAGAGGCTATAAAACTATACTGAAATGTGTAAACGGTACTTTTAAATCTGGAGAACTGACAGCTATTATGGGTCCCTCCGGTGCTGGAAAAAGTACTCTGATGAACATTTTGGCGGGCTATAAGTGAGTATTTTTGCCTATTTCTAAAATATTCTCTTAGTTCCCCATAATTAATTTAAATGAAAGCAGTAAGACTGCATTTTAAATACCACAACAAATTTCACTGATACGATTGTGTAATTACTACCCAATTTATTATTATCCTATTGTACCACGACCTACCGGATCTATGGCTTAATTTATAATTTTCATTCAAAATATTCGAAAATAAATGAATACAGTAACAAAGCCTACTACACAGAACACAAAACTAACTCGCACAAGCTCTGAGTTCTGAGGGGTCTTACAAAGACCTAGGAGAGTCGGGATAAACAAATAAACAAACAAACAAACACACCAGTTGAATTGATTTATGATTATTTTTTCGAAGAATATGAGAAGGAGGGCCTGGTTTAAATTTTGTTGTCATTTAATTTAAGTATTTGTCGAATTGGTTTTTGTGATCTTGATTTCATGTATCAGCATTCGAGTGTATTATCAATAGCCACCTTTGTCTGAATAGTAGTTCATCCGTTGCCCAACATTATTCACTATCCGTATTAGTGTTCTCTACTTGTGTCTGGGCTGCTAAAATTTTTGACTTATAAGAATCTTTCAATTCTTGTGTAAAATTTCTTAGTTGTATTCTTTTTCTTTTCGATCAAATTTTCAATTTTCGATCGACTTAGATAATGGAATCTGACATTTTATCTGCCTCAGCGGGAAGTAAACAAAGAAGCCAGTAGATTTACATTCGAAGTTGATCCATATTATTTTATGTGGATCCGGAAACAGATAAATCAGCAAGTGCCAGCGTATAATGAAAACGAATGAAATTTTCATATACCTGTTGCAACATCACATGTTTTCTGGAAAATGCATATTTCATCATAAATGGAAATGCAGTGAGATTACTTCTGGAATTCCTGGATAAAAAAGACCAAAAAGGAGCCTGAAATGTCGCAAATGTTGGAAAATTAAGGAATAGCAATTTGCCATCAATTTTGATAATCTTCGTCAC
The DNA here is from genome assembly GCA_963966015.1 of Aphidecta obliterata. Taxonomy (NCBI): domain Eukaryota; kingdom Metazoa; phylum Arthropoda; class Insecta; order Coleoptera; family Coccinellidae; genus Aphidecta; species Aphidecta obliterata. Next base: position 13,348,003 of record OZ014429.1, on the reverse strand, counting down.
CAACCCTTCAAATTCAGTATCGATTGCCCGAAAAATGCGACCCGTAACGTAACAAATAATGTACGAAAAAAGTCGAAAAAGAGTCAAATCGTGAATCGTTCTTCCTATTTCCACACACACCTAAGTTACCATATTCCGTTGATAAATTCAAGCTCGCTTTCTATCCCCTTTTCTATTTAGTTCTCAGTAGTTTATATGATTATGATCTAAATATCTTATTTCCAGAACTTCAAACTTGACTGGATCCGTCCTAATTAACGGAAAGGAGAGAAGTTTGAGGAGGTTCCGTAAAATGTCCTGTTACATCATGCAGGACGACTGTCTCTCTCCCCATCTCACAGTGAAAGAAGCACTGAACGTATCTGCCAATTTGAAATTAGGAAAGAGCATAAGCAGAGCTGACAAGAAAATAGTCGTCAATGAAGTAGTCGAAGCCCTTGGCCTACAAGAATGTATCGATACTCACGCCTGCAGCCTTTCTGGAGGGCAAAGAAAAAGACTGTCGATAGCTCTAGAGATGGTGAATAATCCTCCAGTGATGTTTTTCGATGAGCCCACTAGCGGTTTAGACAGTTCCACGTGTTTCCAGTGTTTGTGTCTGTTGAAATCATTAGCGCGAGGCGGAAGAACAATCATTTGTACTATTCATCAGCCTTCCGCGAGACTTTTCGAAATGTTCGATCATTTGTACATTTTGGCTGAGGGTCAGTGTATTTATAGGGGGATTGTGTACGGGTTGGTTCCATTTCTTTCTTCAATGGGTTTGAATTGTCCAAGCTACCACAATCCAGCAGATTATGGTGAGTACCTCGATAATATCGACTGATTTCGAGTAGCATCAAGGTCAATAAAAAGTCGAAGTGGGCCATGGAACTTGGGTATCTCTGGCTCAGATTTTTCATCCTCAACTGATAATGAATGCTTTTTGAACATTTCTATGTAAATTTACTTCAGTTTTCTATAAATTCATACGAGAAATTGATGATTTTTAGATAATGGGATACTCGGAAAAACATAGGATAAGATTTGAAAATGTTTCTTCTATTTCTGATTGGAAATAAAAAACCCATTTCATAATTAATGTTATGAGCGTATGGACGGCACACAATAGTGCGGATAATTGCAAAACTAAAACATGATTCAAACCCTAGGGTGCCGGATTGATCGACAATATTTTTCAGTTATTAGTTGTTGCTATAACATGCATCTTTGTTTTGAGTAATGAAGATGATGAAAAGAGAGCCCTACTTCCAAAAATCCGTAACTTCGAACATTTAATTTATATAACTTTGAACCTGTATACAGAATATTTCATGTTCTAGTTATGGAAGTGGCTAGTGGAGAGCATGGTGACTATGTTCAGAAACTAGTAGTAGCGGTCAATGAAGGAAAGTGCAACAAAACACTCCAGCAACTTATACTAGATCAAGAAGCGCTTCAAGCAAAAAAAATCCAAAACGACATCAGCAAATCTCAAATAACCCCAGAATCAATTATACAGAACGGAATTTCGAAGGGATATCCCACCTGCACCACGTCCCTCCTCGATTCTTCTGACAATTTGGCTCAGTTGGGACTGCAGAGTTTTCCAGCATCTGGGCTTTTGCAGTTCTGGATTTTGCTCAAGAGAACAACATATATAATATTGAGGGATAAGATGTTAACTAGGTTACGGTTGTTATCGCACGTTGTTATTGGAATTCTGTTAGGCCTCATCTATTATGACATTGGAAACGATGCGGCTAAAGTCATGAGTAATGCAGGTTGCCTATTCTTTATAACCTTGTTTACGATGTTCACTTCGATGATGCCAACAATATTGACATGTAAGTTTCTGAGATAGTTTTTGATGAAACATTAAGACTGTTCATGAAATATTACCCCTTTTATCTTTGCCTCTCCTCGTTTCTCAACAGCTCTTCTAATTCTTCAAGTGCTAGTAGTTCAGGCGACTCTCATAATAAATTGTGTAATAGTGACGTCCTGATCGTTGCGAGAGTAGTAAAAGTTTTCTTTCTATATCGAGGAGATGTTGGAAATTCATATGATTGCTCTGAATATGATTGCATTTTTGGTTTACAGTTCCAGTGGAGATGTCAGTTTTCGTCAGAGAGCATCTGAACTATTGGTATTCCGTTAAAGCTTACTATTTTGCCAAAACTCTAGCTGATATACCGTTTCAAGTGAGTTCAAATTCACTCTGATCCTATAGAAAACCAAGTTAATTTTTTCTTTCAGATTGTGATGACCATGGGATATGTTATGGGAGTTTATTACCTTACAGCTCAACCCATGGAATTCACCAGGTTCTCTATGGTGCTAATAATTTCTGTCGCCACTGCCCTTGTTGGACAAAGTTTCGGTCTTCTAGTCGGGGCTGCGTTCAGTGTAGAGGTAAGTCATAAAAATGATCTTTTCAGTATATCGATATTTGCACTTCCGCCAACACTTGAGAATTAGACGTATCGGTTCAATTCCGAAATTTAACACAATCAATGGAATTGCAAATAATTTTTGCTGGTTAAAACGAAAGTCATTATAATGAGCAGGAGGCTAATTTAAATTTGACCGGTTCTATAATAACGGAACACAATAGAAGTAAAACAACTACAGTAGAAGGCATCTTCTTGATATCATTTTAAGAACATGATTTTCGCCTTTCCCTTCTATTCTGCCCAATGGTAGTTCACGGAAAAAGGAAATCTCAATTTCGTTCCATTTGTAGTGCACTCCACAAAAGATCTTACTACATTGCTTTTATCAGGAAGAGGGGAAGCAGTATTTATCTTATGAGAGCAGTAGTTTATCCATCTTTCTGCCTGTCTCAATCATTTTTCTCCAAAATACAACACTGCATGAATGCATCATCAAATAATATTCGTTGGTTTTCGATTTCTTGTTTCAATTTTTTTGGTGTTGCTCGAAAACATCTCCCATAACAAATCATATTCAATCAATTTATTTTCGGTTTCATAAATTTTAGTTAGTCCGATAAAGATTCACTCACTCATCCAACGTTGGTCAGTGGTTCGAATAAATACTATACAGGTGTCTACTTCAAAAGGTTGAACTCCATAAAATCAATTATACTCCAGTTATTCCCGTAGCCTCATCAGATTTGACCAAATATCTGAAAACGGCATCAAATTTGCTACAAGATAAGATATTCTGTATGTCAAAAAATCCCTATTGCGGCTTTGGTAAGGAGATGAATATAAATATTCTGAAGTAAACAAAATCAGTCATATTTTCCAAATGGTTTTATCGATGAAAAATTCCTAATTAAGTAAGTTTTCTTATCAGCAAAGAATACCCCATTTAGTGCGCTTTCGACTGATATATCAGTTCTTGTTCTCGCTGCTTGTCTTCTTCCATAATATTATGGTAAACAGGATAACAACAAAAAAATCGAAATATTTCAAACCTAAATTTACCCTTTTTTGAAGCTATTTATGATTGAATATCGAAGTAATTCTCATGGAAATCATGAATTTATCTGTCGAATCAGAATAATTTAATTTTATGTTCATTACATTTTACATAACGTTTTCGCACTAAATCTACAAACCAGCGAAGTTCACAACGTTTCTGAGGCATTTCTGCACAACACAAATTTATTCTCTCGATCAGATCCTATCGAGTCTGAACGCGAATTTGATATAATTTTTCTTTCAAGGTATTCCAGACATAAAAATTCAAATGCGTATGGTCGGGGCTAATCGGTGGCCATCTAACCAGACCGAACCTTCCAATCCATTGCACCCCAAAATATTCATACATTATAAGCTTGGTTGCCAGATATTTTGTCGGCATTTCATCCAATATGTTTGTTAGGCTGCTTTGGATTGATGAATTGAATTCCTCATCATTGAGGCGATCGGAAAGTATTACTGGTCCGAATAGTTCACCTCTCATGATTCCCAACGCCGGAATGTGCGGGAATTAATGAATGAATATTTAGGGGTGCAATGGATTGGCAGGTTTTAATGAATGATAATTTAGGGTGCAATGGATTGGAAGGTACGGTCCGGTAAGATGCTGCCAAGGAGCCTCGACCTTACGCCTTTGGATTTTTATGTCTGGAACACCACCTTGAAAGAAATGGTAGATCAAATTCGCGTTCAGATTCGAGGGGATCTGATCGAAAGAATAAATTTGTGTTGTGCAGAAATGCGTCAGAAACGTTGTGAACTTCACGGGAGTGTAGGTTCAGTGCGAAAATGATGTGTACCTAATGTATTGAACAAGGTGGTGGACATTTCGAACAATTGTTATAAGGAGCAATACTATGTTTTATTTACATTTTTTCATAAGATCTGTATTATTGGAATTTACTTCATTCGTTCAAATTATTCTGATTCGACAGATGAATTCGTGATTTCCGTAAGAATTACTTTAATATTCACCCTTTCCAAATTGACAAACGGAAAACATTCAATGTTATAATCTAACTTTTTCAGCTGAATTATGCACTTGCACAAAGAAATGATTGAATTGTTTGCTATGATTAGATTGATATTTCAATAGAAATCACAATCAAAAATATTCAAAATTATTCTAGATAACATGGAAATGAAAGAAAAAAGAATAAAATAGTGTTCAAAATGAACATAACAAAAATTATTGAATGTATTAGCTATTTTATCCAAATGGATAAAAATAACCTTCATAACTGACCCCAAATAATGCAAATTCATCGGCCACATAATATTAAATGAAAAAAATCTCAAACTGTACCGAAAAATACAAGTGATCCACAATTTGATAGGGCCATAAATAAGTAATATTCAATCAAAAAATAATCTGAATTAAACCAAAAAACCACTATTGGGCACAGCGACTACGTACATATCATTCCTCAAAAAAATTAATTCTGAACTATAGAGAACAAAATTTGAAAATCACCGAAGAAGTGAGGAGCTTGAGCAGTCTCCTATTCAGGTACTTCGAAATGGTCTAAATAACCGGGGAATGATTCAAAACGATGAGAATCCTCAGACAATTATATATGAAAAGACTGACATGATTTTCACTCAATAAAGTCAAAATAATTCGAAAATGTCTAAAATATAAAAATACACATATAAATAAAGGAAATGCTTTGAAATTATCAGAAGATTTCGAAATTAACTTTTAATAATTTACCACAAGGTTTAAATTCGATCGAATCCGTAAATCTTCAATTATTGTGGAAAAAGAATCAGATTGCTAATTACGAAACCTATCGGCGGATTTTGCCCTTTCACTAAATAACCGGTGCACCCAAACCTCGAAGGAACCCTAAAAATTTGAAGACTGCAGGCCTTTCATTTCGAAAGTATCGTGTTTATAGACAGAATCAAATTTGACCACGAATTCTTCATCTGTGAGTCCAACCTAATCGTTCGAGACTCGGCTCGGCTCAAAATTCGATAATAACAGACATGTGATCAAAATGATAATTCTCTTGTTCATAAAAACAAGTGCGCAAAAAGACAATTGAATCCATCAGGACCTATACATAACTAACATTCGATGGAAAAACTTCTGAACAGCACAAAGTGATTTGATAGGAGACCTAGATTTGTTTTTCTATATCGTATCAGATCCAGATGAAATTTTATTAACTTATTTAAATTAACATAAAATGGAATAGCTGAATAAAGGTTTTTTGTGCAAAGGACATTGAATTGCATATCTTCCACGTCGGCTGGCAGATTCCACTTCATGGAATTGAAATATTCCCTGTGATCACTTACATTAGCTTCAAACAGTGTTACAAGTGTATTTTAGTAACGGGAGAATTTAAAAATTGAGGAAGAATTGAAATAATGCGGTGTTTTCAATTCCCCTTATACTCCGTTTGAAATAATTGTTGTCACAACATTGGAAAGATAAATAAATAACCATACACTATATATTATTCATACTTCAAGAATGGAAATGACAAATTTCTTCAACAGATAATTCTTGCCAACTATCCATGGATCATTTCCATCCAAATTTTAAGCATTTTGAAGGTTGGTTCGAACCAAACGAACCAAGAGCAAGAGCTAGAACAAGAACATTATTTGTGATCTTTTAGTGTAAACGAAAGCTCGGTTTCAGCATTTACACCAAAATATCAGCGAGCAAAAACGAGAACTAAGAATGTTTGCTCAAGATAAATAGATGTTCAAATAAGCCGAACTAATGCTCATTTATGTCAATTTTGTGGGATTGTCGGATGAAAAGCCTATCCGAAACCAAGGGACAACTTCTAGGGATCTCGTCGTTTCTCGACCTTTCCCGAACCATATTTTCATACATATGGACGTCGAAATAGGGGACATTTCGCGTACCGTTGGAAAGCACGTTTCTTCTACTCGAAAACGCTTTTTTCATACATATCATATCCTTTTCTGATGAAAATAATCTAAAATTATAATCAAACTTGGTCAACTTAGAAAAAATTGACGAAAATGAAGTAAGGTGAGAAATTTTTCAAAAAACACAAGAACTCAAATATCTCGGAAACTGTTGATTTTCGGTCATCAATAAATATTGCTCAAACGACAGCAAATGAGTTGAACTAACACCTCCTCCAAGTTTCACGTCAAATTTGGAAACACCCTGTATAGCGTTACTTCATTTGGTATGTTCCTTGTCTGGCATTATCACCTCTCAAGTGAATCGGGATATGTACACATATTATTCCAGCAAGATATGGCCAATAGTTTTTAAGATGTTTAAGAGAAAAAAAAATTATATTTTCTTGTAAGACTTCCTTGCGGAATTTCAAATGAACTTTGGTGTCATTATTCATTCTGATAGCTATATCTACAGATCCCTTTGATGGATTTTCCCTTACGAACTCAACTGGCGTATTCAGACCTCGAATGTACCCTGAACATTTCCAAACTCTAGGCTTCTTCTCCATAAGCTATCGTGTTAACAGACGGACAGAATTGAATTTTACATTGAATTCTTCATTCAAGGGACATTTGGGCAAAATTATAACGTTGTTGTTTATAGAAACATGGGCGCAAAAACTGCAGGTGCATTTTTGAAAAAGTTGATCATTTGGCTCCAATCTCGAATAAGCAAATGAAATCTCGGATCTTTAAACTCGCATGCGTCATTTCGTGATGCCTATGAAAGAGACAACTTTTGTTTCTGCATATCTCTAATAATTGGCTCGAAAAACAAAAGCGAACAAACGAAATCTCAGCATGGAAATAGTGAAAGCAATTCTTTGCAAATTTTCCAAGAATTAACACTTACATTCACCATAATAAGCCACCACATTTGCAACATAAGAGGACGCACTCAAGAAGAAATCAAAATATCATCCTAGTTCAAGAATGGACTTCGTTGCGAAGTTGCTAGATCACAAACTTTTTTGTGGTTATTAATTAATATCCCCGAATTATTATCACTGCCAATAGCCCAAGCAAACCTCAGAACTCCTTTGAAATCTTTGTAATCCAAGTACAATTAAGCCAGAACGTAATTTCATTGGGTAGACGTGAAGTTGTTTCGGATGTATATTCAGTGGAAACCGTGGTATTTAGTAGCTGTAGAATAGTTTAATAATTACGGATTTTAATCAAGTATCGATAATTTCTATTCAATATAAGAAGATTTTATTTCTAACACTAAGATATTGTAACTCAACTCCGCAGGAACTGATGTTTGGGGCCAAATAAAACATTGGCTACGTATCAACACTTGCGCGGATGAATCTACATGATAATTATACAATACTAGATGACCCGGCAAACGTTGTTTTGCCATATCTCTCCCTTTTTTCGTAATTTCAAAATTGCTCGAGGCCTTCGGCCTCTCTTCTCAAAATAACCTAACCTAAACCTAACCTAACCTAACCTAGCTGACCCGGCAAACGTTGTTTTGCCATATCTCTCCCTTTTTCCGCAATTTCAAAATTGCTCGAGGCCTTCGGCCTCTCTTACCTTAGGAAAGCCCGTTTCTCCCTCTCGAAAACGCGGGGGGCGCTTCGCGCCCCCGGTCTCTCCCTCTTTTCGCAATTTCAAAACTGCTCGAGGCCTTCGGCCTCTCTTACCTTAGGAAAGCCCGTTTCTCCCTCTCGAAAACGCGGGGGGCGCTTCGCGCCCCCGGTCTCTCCCTTTTTTCGCAATTTCAAAACTGCTCGAGGCCTTCGGCCTCTCGTTGTTCTGGCTATTAAAAAATAAGGGTTGATCGTAGAAGGGTGAAAATTGGGGATTGTATGTATTTTTGTATGTTGTATCATAAAAAAATAGAAATTAGAAATTTTGTCTAAAAAATAAGAAAAAAAAATTTAGGGGTGGACTACCCCTAACATTTAGGGGGATGAAAAATAGATGTTGGCCGATTCTGATAGATACCGGATAAGCACAAAAAATTTCATCAAAATCGGTTAAGCCGTTTCGGAGGAGTATGGCAACGAACACTGTGGACACGAGAATTTTATATATTAGATGACAATATATTGACTCGTTATAAAATGTTTGACGCAAGTTCCAGTTTCCTCCTGGGGATCAATATATTATGTTTTGATGATTATATCCCGACTCTCCTAGATCTCTGTGAGACCTCTCATAAACTCAGAGCTTGCCCAAGCTAGGAGATCAGGTTGTGTTCTGTTAGGCTTTGTTATTGTATCCTTACGCCACCTCAGGCACCTCAGGTTGTTTACCCAACAGTGAATGGTGGAACCGTACTCCAGTTCAGAAATTTTTTTTACGATCGATTTCAATCACGAGCCAAACGCACTAACCACTACCATACAGTCCCGTAAATGCCTGATAATTTCTGAGTTCAAAAAAGCTGATGAAATTAAGAAAGCGATGTTGTATTTCAAGACGGTAAATAAATTGACCCGTTATTCACTATTTGACAATACTGACCGGATCCCAAATAGAAAAGATACTGAAAATGTATTTCATTAAATTTTAATTTATTTCGTCTATTCTAATCAGTATAAAAAATAAATTTTCTTTTTACAGAGTGGAGTATTTCTTGGACCAATATCCACAATACCAATGGTATTATTTTCTGGTTTCTTCGCTAATCTGGATGACATACCGTACTATCTAAGATGGTTACCTTACGCAAGTTACGTCAAGTATAGTTTTGAAGGAACTATGATAGCCATGTACGGTTTGAATCGAGAGAAACTGGATTGCAACATCGACTACTGCCACTTCAAATATCCCAAACAGTTCCTTGAGGACATGTCTATGAAGGACGATATGAACACATTCATCCTGAACGTTTCTGTGCTAGTTGGCATCTTTTTAACGTTGAGATTCTTTACTTATTTCGTTCTCAGAATCAAATTGAGGCAAAACCGCTAATTTTATGAAAAACGAATCTGTGGATATTTTAAGAATGTTCGGGAATGCGAGTTTTTGAAGTCACCCATACTATTCATTTCACCATTCCAGCAATACGTGCATATTAAGAGAAATAAAATCAAAATGATATAGTTGGGCATGTCCTTATAGTGAAAGTCGAGAAGGTACCAGGTTCATCATTTATTTATGTGATATACTTATTTCAGGGTAGAAGGTTCATAGTTCATTCCATGAATATAAGAGAAAATTGAAATATATAAGATATTTATGGTGATAGAGTTTGAGTTTTGAACGAAAGTTGCTTGGAGTGGGATACCTCAGTTTTCGATGAACAATTCCTACATATTGGTTATTTATCATTTTCTTAGTATCGATAACACAAAGTCGAGTAGAATGTGACTTCTGCCAGATAAATAGTCAATTAGCTATAGACTTCATGATGCAACTAACAGAAACTTAATGTGACCATTCCTAGCATGACGTCACGTGGAGAGTTGTCTCAGGCGCGTTAGATAGAAATTTCGACCCAACTTTTTAAACGAGCAGTATTAAAATTACTGATTATAAACTGTGAATACAGTCATTATTGATCATACAATATAATCAATTTTCTATTCAATTTTCAAATTTAAAGACCAAAAAAACTAATACTCGGAATGTTTAATTTTTTTTCAATTATGTACCACATTTTGAACAAATTTAATTCGAATCTCACATTTTTATGAAATTTTAATTTGGATAATATCCATGATACAAAGAAATCGTAGGATACTATTCAAATTCATCTTATCATTATCAATTTAAAATTCTGATTTCAAAAATAGCAACTGGAAACAGTTCAATTTATTCCAAAATCAATTGAATAGGCCAAAAAAAGTAGTAGATATTTTTGTTTGGTGAGTAAAAATGAATCTCAGTTCTATCGAAAGAAAAGGAAAAAAATACAAAGAATTTTAGAAGAGGTTTATTATCAATTATCATCAAATTCATGGATAATTTGATTCAAAGTTTTTGATTGATCTGGGATATCTGGTTACGCCACTATGACCGGGTGATTGTTTATATTTCACTCGATAGCTATATCAGTTATATTGGTCCTACAAAAACGTTTAAATGGACAAAAATGAAGTATTTTTTATGCGCATTCGGAATTCAGAACTAGGAAATGCAAAAAAGCATAGTAAACCTAATATTCCTATGTAAACTGGTATTTTTTAAATAGAGCACCCTGTATTTTATCTTCCTTATCGGTAGTGCTCTTTCTCCTGATTTCAAATATATACAATTTATTGAGGTTATCTTTGTCAATTTTAGAAAATATAGAATTTTTAGTCTAAATTCTTCCTTCTTCATTTATCCTCTGCTAAATTAGCATTCCATATTCGCGGTTTCTGTATTCGCGGCATATTTGCGGAACCTATCCCCCGCGAATAAGGAGTACTATCCGACATAAATGATACTTACATTTTTTGAAAACCAGTAGGGTTCGAGATGATTTTGCCATTCCTCTGGAAATAATTGGCCTTCGCTTTTTGTGCTCGAAATAATTCTATAAAGCTTTTCATCCTTTTGATTTCCTCAGCCACGGGCATTCCGATTTCCATTGATATATCAGATCAGGCGTTTGATGTTTTTGAAACTAGACTGATAAAAATCGTCATGTGGATCCACAAAACGAGGTACGAACGACAAGTTTCAAAATTCGAATGACAACAAATCCCCAATAGATATCATTCGGAAAAGAATACAACAGCAAATATTCGGCACTTCACTGGTCTTTTAGTTTAAAGTATATGGGTTTGATTGATATTCATATAATAATGATACCCAATCTTTATTTCCTCAGTTCAATACACAAAGCATATAAACAGAAGAAAATGTCAAATTAACATGTTCATTCAAAAAACTTCTGAAAAGAATGACAACTCTTATCTGAAAACAATGACTTAACCCTTTTTTCGAGAATAAAAATATTCGGAGAATTCTGTATTTTTAGATAATTTTTTATTTTGCATTGAAAATTTCAGAACCCATAAACATGATTTTCAAAAAGGAATCCTAGCATGTATTGTAATTTTCTAATTCTGTAAAAAGCATATTCTGCCAACATCCCACAAAGTTTACCTCACAAAAACTCCATATGTTCACTCCATCAACATCGAGCATGTTTGTACAACACCGAAAAGCTTTGTTCAACAAAGGGATCGGGTTAACCTGATCACTTGGGTGTAAAATTTTATGGGAACAGGATCAGAATCAGTGTTTCGGTGAAATTCAATCATATGTTCAAGTAATAGTCCAGAATATTATTCTGTGAACTGAAGTCAAAAGAGGGAAAACGAAAAGCATAATAAAATTTTTTCTTCGAAAATTCATTAAACGAAAAATCTGCCGTCGCCATATGCATCAGTACATTTGAAAATAGCAGCAATTGATTTTCTCGTATAAAAAACCATGTTCTTTCACTCAAGTAATTAATTTTAGATGTGTATTGAAGGGCCTCCAGATACAGGTCATTTCTTGAACTGCTGCTTCTGTTGCAATTTTTTCGTTGAATAGCTGTATGGCATTATTTATGTAGTATGCACCTCATCCTCAAAATATACTCAGAATACGCATGTTTTATCCTTATAATTAGCAAATTTTCAAGGAGTAAGGATCGTTCGGTGTGACAGATAGCAAATATTCGCCACACAACGACACAACAGTTATAAAGTGGATGCATAAGTTTCTTCTACTACTGCAAACATAAGTTTATTGTAAAGTGCGGACAGCGAATTCGATAACAAACTGAATCAAATGAAGTGATTTCTTGCAGTCGGTGGCCGTATCGTTCAGTTCTTTCATTCCACTTCAATTTTATTCAATTGGTAATGCCCATTCCAAAAACTCATCGAACTCGACTTTGTGTTTATCGCTCAGAATACTTTTCATATTTATTTATTTTGTTATAGGAATTATACTTATGATATATATTCCAGTGAATTTGGCAGATCCCATATTTCGTCAATAATCTTAAAATATTATTATAATTTATGTTAATGAATATCAAACTAAAAAATGAATGGTGCTATTTAAAAACATTAGTGTTCAAAAATATATCAAAGTTCTGGAATATTGTAACTGTCGAATGGAAAAGATCACAATATGTATATCGAAATAATTATGTTATCTAATTTTTCCCACATATCAAGATTAAGCGGATTTTAATAATGAACTGATTCATAAAATGCTCTACATAATTCAATATTGAAGATCTGGATACTACATTCCTACTGATTTGATCTGAATGTAGGTACGAGAAACATTTTGAATTAAGTTATGTTTAGGAACATCTACTCACACTGTTAGAATTGCAACTTTATGTAGGCTGTGCGATCGTTGATTGAACAATGAACATTTAAAAATTCGAAAAGCATCAAGTGATTTTTTTATATTTTAATTTTATTATAGTAAATAACAATGATTCTTCTTTAATCAGTTATCAACGTTGAATTCAATTATTACCTGTGATTTCATCTAATGAAAATTAGAACACTTTGAAGTGACGACCCAAATTACAATTTCAATGATATATCACAAGGAAAGCCCAGAATGTAGTATGTCGAACCATAGCACAAGAATCTTGAGCGTCACATTACCCATCCAATGCTAAAATGAAGCAAATACAGAAGATTATAGTCGATAAGGGTTTGAAAATTTTAATCAGGTGATTTGTATTACACCTGAGAACTTTGATCGCGGATATCTTGAAAAACCAAAATTTGCAGATACGCCCCTTCGTCAATTTACCGACGATATGATGAAGGTCTCGCTTATTGGAACATTGCTGTGCTCTATAGAATATATACGTGAGCTTTCTCTGGGTAGAATAAAGCAGCGTCTCTGCTACATAGCAGCCATGTATTTGCGCTCTTCTTGTAATAAATCCTTGAAATTGCCACTTGGGAATGAAATAATCGAATTCTCCATGTTCTGTAATTGGATTCATAACTGGTTGAATCATTGAAACAGGCAATAAAAACCTCCAGCACAAGAAATAAAACCCTGCTATGGCGATGTAACTATTTCTTTACTCTTCATTGCGTCATGAGTGGATAGTTTTATCTTCAATCTCCTCTGTTTTTAATTAGATGCCTACAGGGCAGCTTAAAACTTTATTGGATAAGCAGCACATTCTGATTATCCTAATCCAGTCAATAGGATTTCATACTTCATTTCCTGAGACATATTTTGCATGTACCTACAAATCCAACTGTAATGTTCTATTTTTTCAGTTATTGAAGGTCACTTTTATTTTGTCATTCCAAAAAGGTATTATTTATATATCCAACCTGTGATTATGAAAATATTATTATTAATATAAATTTATTGAAAAACCTGCAAGCGTTTCTGTGAAGAGAAGATAAATTCTAGGCTTTCATAGGCTGTGATCAGATACACGTGACTTGGTTTTTTTGGTAGGAATTAGCTTCAAATAAGTTGAACCAAATTGAGTTGAGTATTCTGTCACTGAAACTGGCTCAGACTGTGAATGCCGTTCGCTTTTAGGTAATGTAATACTCTATTTATTGGTATGTTTTACATCTACAATAAATGGCACAAATAAAATTTTGAAAAACTTTCTTTCAATTGAGTCCCCAACATTTGCAATAAAACATGTGAAGATAAATTTTTTGGACGAGAGATTGGTGCAGAAAACGACATTCGGAGGTATGTATGTATATCTAGGGCTAAGAAGATTTCTTGAAATTACGGAAGTAACTTTTATTTTCGATGGCCACAGGGACGAGATATGTCTGCATCCTATATTATTATCCTATATTATATTTATGCGTTGACGAGGAAATTCCTCCTTTTGACCATGTAAGGAATCCTGTGAAAAGAGGTGAAATGTTTTTATTGAGATCTAGATAAGTTTTGGATATCTCAGTTAGAGTTTCTGAGAAACTATATGTGGTGCTCTTAACTTGGCATATAACGGTGAGGCCCTGTCCTCTTTCGCCCTGACGCTTTTCTTGATCAAATTGTTGATCTAAGAAACAAAAAGGTTTTGGCTCTACACAGGGAGTTACAGCTATTTTTCTGGTTAATATATTGGCTTCCTCGTTTTCCTCGATTCTTGCCTACATTTTGAGACAATTGGTTCTTACGAGTTAATAGAGTACCTACTAAGGGTATTTCACTATATGTAGGTCTTTTAGGAAATTTATATTATATACATCTTCCAATTGAGTAGATATCTGCATGAAAGATGCAGAGATAAGTTAGGTATCTTCGATTCAGAGCGTTGTGTTTCAGGTCCGAATACTCTTGCCCTCGATGCTCTGTTGAGTTTCCAGCCGCCTGTATTGATTCAAAGAGTTATCCTCTTAATCAAGGGTACATTTCACCAGTATTTATTCTTACTCAGTATTGTGGAAGAATACTACTCAAAGTTATATTTTCGTCACTAGAAAAATTTGAGGATGAAATGTATTTGGTCAGACATGACCAGGCTCTCATCTTCATCTTCTCGTACCAGAACCTTCTCTAAATGCTCTAGCCATACAGCTCTTTCTATTAACAGGAGTAAGAGTGTTTGACGAGACCAGTGATGTATTACCTCAACATGCTTATCTTCGAACTTTATCGAGGAAATACATTGTTCTCTTTTAGTGTGACAGACTTTTTACTCATAAGTAGCCTCATACAGGGTGTCTACTTTTAAAAGGGCCAAACTTCAGTGGGAGAACATACATGAGATTTGCAACAAAAAATGTCATCAAACACATAGTAGAAATGTTGACGGTTATTCTTCAATTTAACATTTCTTGATTTCACGAAATATTTGTTTTTCCATAAAATCTATTATACTTCAGTTATCCTCAGAGCCTCTTCAGATTTGACCACATATTTGGAAACAATATTGAATTTTCTACAAGATAAGAATTTCTGTCTGCCAAAAAAAAAATCTTATTGCGGGCGTGGTAAGGAGCTGAATGTCACGATTCTGAAGTGAACAAAACCAGCCATATTTTTCCAATGCTTTTATCGATGTAAAATCATTAATTATGGACATGTTTTCTTTTCAGCAAAAAGTACCCCATTTAATGTGCTTTCGAATGACATATCGACTTTTGTGCTTGCTGCTTGTCTTCTGCCCTAATATCATGGCTAACAAGATAACAACGAATATGTTGAAATATTCCAAACCTAAATTTGCTCTATTTTGAAGCTCTGTATGATTGAATATTGAAGTTATTTTCATGGAAATCATGAATTTATTTGTCGAATCAAAATGATTTGAAGGAATGAACTAAATTTCAATAATACAGATTTTATGAAAATATGTAAAGAAGGCATAAGTAATACTACTTATAACAATCTTTCGAAATGTTCACTGCCTTATTCAATACATTTTACACATCGTTTTTGCACTGAATCTACAAACCTACGAAGTTCACAACTTTTCTGACGCATTTCTGCACAATCGAGTCTGAACGCGAATTTGATATAATTTTTCTTTCAGGGTTATTCAGACATAAAAATCCAAAGGCCTATGGTCGAGGCACCTTGGTGGCAATCTTACCGTACAATCCATTGCACTCCAAAATATTGATTCATTAAGTCCCGTACATTCCGGCTATTATGAGCTGGGCAGCCATCCATTTGAAACCAGACATTTTGGGGCAGATCATTCAATATGTCCGCTTAGCTGCTTTGGATTGATGTAATTAATTCTCCGGCGTTGAACCGATCGGGAAGTATTACTGGTCAGAAAAGTTCACCTCTCATGACTCCCAAAGCCGGAATTTGCGGGACTTAAATAATGAATATTTAGGGGTGCAATGGATTGGGAGATACGACCCGGTAAGATTGCCACCAAACAGCCCCGACCCTACGATTCTGGATTGTTATGCCTGAAACACCTTGAAATAAAAAGTATATCAAATTCGCATTCAAACTCGAGAGGATCTGATCGAAAGAATCAATTTGTGTTGTGCAGAAATGCGTCAGAAACGTTGTGAACTTCGAAGGTTTATAGATTCAGTGCGAAAAAGATGTGTAAAAGGTATTGAACAAGAAGGTGGACAATTAAAACAATTGTTATAAGTAGCAGTAGTCGTCTTTTTGAGCGCTCGTACTACTTACACGAGGGCTATATCATTTCGTCACGATGTCTGCATTTTTCGAATTTTGAGCCGAAAATGGTCTCGATCGACTATGTTCGACTTACTGATGACGAATCCGTCGGAAAATTCGAGTCTGTCCGTCCGGCCGTCCGTCCGTCCGTAAGCACGATAACTCTCGAACGGATCAACCTAGAGACTTGAAATTTTCAGTGTAGGTTCAGATCCCAAATGCCTCGGTTAAGTTCGTTAATGGGCAGAATTCCACCAGGGGTTCCGTAAATATAGCCGTTCAAAATTTTGTTCTCCTGATTACTTCGAAACTACAGATTCGATCGAGATGAAAGTTTGCACTCGAATGGAGAATGAGGTGTTCAAGCTACATGTAAAATTTTGTCCAGATCGCACGACGAGAACCATAGAAACCAAAGAAAATTGTAACTTTTGAACGGAAACACCTAGGAACTTGAAATTTTCAGGATAGGTGTGGATCTCGAATGTCGTGATGACGTTCATCTATGAGCAAAATTATACTAGGGGTTCCGTAAATATAGTCGTTTGAAATTTAGTTTTCTTGATAATTTCAAAATTACAGATTCGATCGTGACGAAATTTTGTATACTAATGGATAATGATATATTCAAGCTACATTTCTCCAGATCACATGACCAGAACCATAGAAACCATAGAAAATCATAACTTTCGAACGGAAAGGCCTAGGGACTTGAAATTTTCAGGATAGGTGTGGATCTGAAATGTCGCATTCACGTTTAACAATGAGCAGAATTATACTAGAGGTTCCGTAAATACGGTCGTTTGAAATTTTGTTTTCTCGATAATTTCGCAACTACGGATTCGATCGATATGAAATTTTGTATTTAAATCGAGAATGATATATTAAAGCAATATTTTTTCCACATCGCATGACCAGAACCATAGAAACCATAGAAAATTGTAACTTTCGAAAGGAAAGGCCTAGGAACTTGAAAATTTCAGGGTGGGTTTGGATCGCAAATATCGCGGTCACGTTCATCAATGAGCAAAATTGGACTAGGGGTTCCGTAAATATGGCCGTTCAAAATATTTTTTTTCTGATAGTTTCGAAACTACTGATCGGATTGGAATGAAATTCTGCACCTAGCTGAGGAATAATGTATTCAAACTACGTGCAATTTTGTCCAGATCGCACCACCAAGACCATAGATAACGTAAAAAATTCTAGCGAATTATCGATAAAAAATTGATCAGCTGGAGCACTGATATGAAATCTGGAGTTTCGCCCAAGCTTCAGAATTTTTTTGACAGCTGTCGCAAATCTACCTACAAGGTGGATGTGCGAGCGCTCAAAAGCTCCTGCCATCACGGCAGTGCTATTCGTAATTTCTTCACATGTTTTCATAATATTTGTTTCATTAAAATTTAGTTCATTCCTTCGAATTATTTAGATTCGACAGATAAATTCATGATTTCCATGAAAATAACTACAATATTCAATCATAAAGAGCTTCAAAGTAGAGCAAATTTAGGTTTGGAATATTTCGACTTATTCGTTGTTATATTGTTAGCCATGATATTAGGACAGAAGACAAGCAGCAAGTACAAAAGTTGATATGTCATTCGAAAGCACACTAAATGGGGTAGTTTTTGCTGAAAAGAAAACATGTCCATTAGCAATGATTTTTCATCGATGAAACCATTGGAAAAATATGACTGGTTTTGTTCACTTCAGAATCGTGACATTCATCTCCTTACCACGCCCGCAATAAGATTTTTTTCGGCAAACAGAAATTTGTATCTTGTAGATAATTAATGCTGTTTCCAAATATGTGGTCAAATCTGATGAGGCTCTAAGGATAACTGAAGTATAATTGATTTTATGGAAAAACTTAAAATATTTCGTGAAATCAAGAAATGTTAAATTGAAGAAAAACCGTCAATATTTCGACCATGTGTTATTTGACATTTTTTGTTCCAAATCTTATGTATGATCTTCCCTTGAAGTTTGGCCCTTTTAAAAGTAGACACCCTGTATACTAATAGAGAATGATATGTTCAAGCTACATTTCTTCAGATCGCATGACCAGAACCATAGAAACGCAGTTAAGTTCGTTAATAAGCAGAATCACATGACGTGTTCAAGCTACATGCAAAATTTTGTTCAGATGGCATTACCAGAACCATAGAAAATTATAACTTTCGAACGGAAAGGCCTAGGGACTTGACATTTTCAGGATAGGTGTGGATCTGAAATGTCGCGTTCACGTTCATCAATGAGCAGAATTATACTAGGGGTTTCATAAATACCGTCGTTTGAAATTTAGTTACTACGGATTCGATCGAGACAAAATTTTGAATTTTAATGGAGAATGATATATCAAAGCTACATTTTGTCCAGATCGCATGACCAGAACCATAGAAACCATAGAAAATTGTAACTTTCGAAGGGGAAAGCCTAGAGTAGGTTTGGATCGCGAATGTCGTGGTCACGTTCATCAATGAGTAAATATATAGTTATAATTTACTATGGTTCTGGTAATGCGAGCTGGACAAAATTCTGCATGTAGCTTGAACACGTAATCCCCCATCTGAGTGCAAAATTTCACTTCGATCGAATCAGTTGTTTCGATGTAATCAAAAAAACAAAATTTCGAGCGGCCATATTTACGGAACCCCTGGGCGAATTTTGCTCAATAACGAACTCAACCGCGGCATTCGAGATTAAAACCTACCCTGAAAATTTCAAGTTCCTAGGACATTCTTTTCGAGAGTTATCGTGTATACGGCCGGACGGACGGACGGACGGACAGACAGACTCGAATTTTTGACGGATTCGTCATCTGTGAGTCGGACTCTATGGTTTAGCCCATTTTCGGCTCAAAATTCGAAAAATACAGACATCGTGACGAAATGATATAGCCCTCGTGTAAGAAGTACGAGCGCTCAATAATTGGTCAGCTAAAGCACTGACGTGCTTAGTTCGGAAATTTTTTTGACAGCTGTCAAAAATTTTTTCAATTTGTTAGTGAAACTGGAGAATGCGAATCTACCTACAAACAAGGTGGATGGACGAGCGCTCAAAAGCTCCTGACTTCACGGCAGTGCTTTTATAATTTTTTTCTAGTTTATTCAGAAATCCAATGTTCGATGATTCGAAAGCTCATGTGTTCGTTCGAGAATAACTGATAGAAATAATAATGATAATTGTCTGATTGTAAATCAGTCTATTTGTGGGAAAGAATGAATCTGTAGAGGAAGAAAAAACACTCAAATTATATAAAGCAGGAAAAAAGAAAAGGTTTTTTGTATAGTATTGAAATATTCAAATACTTCTATTGTTCTGACATCGCAGCCAACGTTGATACGGTTCATTTTCTGTTTCCTCCGGTTTTTATGGTGTTTATGACCATACAGATGGATTCTTAAAAAAAATCGTTCAACAGCGACTTTATTCGAATTTATCATCACAAACAGAAAAGTTATGTTAACTATTCCAAAATATGAACATATCTTTCAAATTCATCTCGTAGCTCAGAAATGATTTGAGATATTAACTTTTCCGCTTTTCACAGAAATCGATCACAAATAACATGTAAACCTACTAGTTTTTGGGTAGGCACCTATGCTGCAAATTTCTATGGGCCTATAGTAGCCGATCATCACTCCTATTTCCGAGGCTGTATGACAGCCTCGAGTTATGTTGATGAGCTCTTCCTATACTGCTTCATTTGGATGGTCTTCCACTCTAGTCGGAAAAGAAATTATTTACTTGCAGTACTGTTTCACCATTCACTGTTGGGTAAACAATTAGGTAACAGTGCTGTGTCTCAAGTGGCGTAAGGACACAATAACAAACCCTTCACAGAACACAACCGGATCTCCCAACTCACACAGGCTTCTGAGGTGTCTCACAGAGACCCGGGATAAAAACATTGAAACAATGAAACCTATGATTGGGTGAAGACTGCATACTTTGCACCATCCGGCTCAAACTCTGACACAGTTAAACCACGAAGTTCAAGTTGTTTGGAACAATGTGCCACAACCAGACATCAACCATTTCATGTTGTCGATGTCTAGTCGTGTACAGGAGACTAGTCAGCTTTGACTACACATCATTGTTTTTTTTTCGGATTACAAAAATGTAGATAAAATTTTTCAAATTTTATCCTTTCATTCTTGATTTTAGAATAACATTGCCAAAATAAGTTGAAGTTGAAGTTGAAAGGATTATTTCTTCTGGGTCTAAAACTTCAAATGTTACCAAGTAAATTATGGATTTTGATATATTCAATCAGCGCATCCACCAATATTCTTGTATGGAAATAAATATTTTGTAGAAAAGATACAGTTGTGATTTGATTTCAAGATAACATTTCCTATTTGAGATTTCGAATCAAAAACAATAATAATTGTCGTGTTTATTGATTTAACTGGAATGGAATTTCATCAACAGAAATGGCACTACTTGTGAGCTGTGAATCTCGGAAATATCTAACGTATAACGCATGGTTTTTGGTGGTTTTAGTTGTGTTTCAATATTCCAACGATGTAACCATACGTCACAATGGAAATCGATAAATTGGGTTGAGAATCTCGATACCTCAGATTTATTAATTATTTATTTCCATTTCGAAAACAACTACGACTGAAGCGCTAACAACTCGAAAAAGACTGGAGTCGAAAATTTTCAGAAGAAACTAGGCAACCGACTATTCAGAGCGTTCAAGATTCCTCAACATTCTCGGTCTTTTAGTTCTATTGAAATTTCTTTTTTCAAATTGATAGTCGGTACATGTAGGAGAAATCTTCATATTGTTGCAATTAATTGTAGTATGCATTCATAACGTATTTGTGAATGCTCACCAAACACTAATTTAATAATCATCGCTCGCACTAATTATCTTCCATTAGATGACATAGTTGAAGAGAGGAAGAAAGGTGGAATTGAGCACCTCATAATAACCAATTAGATCTAGAACTCCCAACTGCCCACGCCATATGCTTTCCGTACTCAATTAAGCAAGAGCATCATCAGTCCCCTGTGCGTACCTATTCAAGATGAAAACAAAGAACGATCTACGATAGAGAACGGAATAGAGCGTATACTATCGCTATCTAGTGAGCGTATCCGAAACAATCCCACCTGTTTTACCTGTCACAGGTGCGCACGGAGGGGGAACACCAGCTTTTTGATTAAAAAAACAACAATAACGATTCAACCGCGCCTTGCAACGTACCTCGACAGACAGTGAAAACGGCCATCCTCTTGAACCCCTTCGTAGGTGTGCTCGAACGTGTGTGAATGTTTTTGTTTGTGAGATCGAATGGTCAACAATAGCCTCTGACCGCATTCAGCTTCCACGTAACGAGCGACAAAGTGTTAACTTAATCGATAGGTATGATTTAATGCTCGCTCGAAGAACGTATCCGTGATGAAACTCTGTGCTTGTTCGAACGAAATTTGAAGTGAAGAAGAAAAACGGTCGTTAGGACTGGGGATTAGATTTATCTAGCCTATCAGTGAACTGGTATATTTCCCTCAGGCTTTGTATTTGAAATAATAGTTGATCTTTAAACGGCTAACGGCGACTAGAAGAATGTCATGAACTTTTTTAGACGGCTACGGAAAAATGTGTCAATTGACGCTGAGTGTGGTTTGCGTCCTTTTGGTTTCTCTGGTGGCGAGTCAAAATTTGGACAACGTAGAAAATTACGCCACAGATGCAGGTAGAAGACTGACGGAAAATCATGGTGGCATCATCTCGGAAGGGACGGTTGTTCTCAATAGGACATTCAGCCCTTATTGGCTGACGAATGACATAATTGTTGAGAGGGGGGCTAAGCTGATCATAGAGCCAGGGGTTGTGGTGAAGGTCCAACCTCAAGTTGGCATTACTGTCCGGGGAATCCTGATTGCAAGGGTAAGTTTCAGATCACAGATTCCACTTCTTGCATTAATACAGGGTGTTTCATGAAACCCATGAAATTTGATCGAAATCGGACCATAGATTCCAAAGTTATATGGCTATTGTAAATTCAGACCGAAATCCATAAATCACCCTGTATCTCATAAACTAATAGCCTTAGGATACAAAACAAGCAACTTTTCTGAAAGACCTGGATGACCTGCATTCATCACTATGCTATGGCCAACCACTCATGAAACACCCTATATATCTATTTTCTATAAAATTCAACTCTTTAAATGGCACATGTGAAACTGTAAACCACCGCTGATATCGTTGCCAAAAAGTTTCATTCAAATTCAACTGGTTATCTTTAAGTTCTTGGGGAACTCCGCAGAAAGAAAACAATATAAAAGATTTTCCAAATAAGGGTTGAAGAATCACTTTGATATAGGTTCGTTAACCAGAGATGTCATTTGGAAGGATATCTCAAAACTTCTTGGAATATGCGGACATTTTCATATGATTTGGTAGTTCTGCTAAATATTTACCTATAAGTATAAAAGATTTGGAATAGATCACGTTGGAAACCAGAATTGCCAAACATAATAAAATACCCTTCGTGTTTTATCTTTGTTCAAGCCATTTTGATTTAACAGGCAATGAACTGGCTGAATGAAAATTGGATATTTGAACTGTTCACAAAAATTATTATTTCCGTTATAATAGTGAGCTAGAACATCAGATAAGAGTACCCATCAATCATCTAAAAATTATTGAGTTAGTTTTGTGTACTCCAGATGTTGTAATCACATATATGTACCTTACTATATTGAAACTGGGAATATTTGTCTGCATGCTCGTTACTCTGAACTATTTTTGGGACTATACAATTTTTGTTGTTCTTCGGTATAAGCTATTTTATGTCTGACAAAAAGTTTTAAACAACTGAATAATGGTATTTTTGCATCGATTTTATAAATAATAACGATCCCTGATGGTTTCCCAAGGTTGACGAGTGCGAGCGTTCTGTTCAATGGAAACGAAATAGTAGGAAGAAAGGGAAAAGCAGATATCGACTTCGAAGTAACGTGTTCTCTGTAACTGACAAGACAACGCTTCGTTTCGCGAAATAACATTCTGAAATTGGCTTTCCAAAATTTTATCGAGAGATTCCATCCATTAACTTATTCTTTTCGTTTCCTCCAAGATATACTCTGAGAATAAGTAGAAATAACAACTGATTATATAAATGAATTTTTTTGAGTCATTATTTCTCAAACCAAAAAAAAACTGACACTACCTAACAGTTCTACTGTTTACGTTCTGGTGGAACCTACTACGCCAATTAAAATAAAATCTTTCCGTCCTCTGTCCAGAGTTTCCCTCTCGAAGTATAGAATTTAATTTAATCACAATTGGTAGATCCGAAATCAGTTGCTCTCCGGCATCCATCCGCCAACCTCAAACATCCGATCCATTAATTTTAGGGGCTAAAAATTGAAGTGAAAAATTACGGAAAAAATTATTACTGAGAAACTAATACAACAACGATGTGAATTGCTATATTGTCACTCAATCGAATATTTTTTATCGCAAATTTCTACACCCAATTGTTCGTTAGTTATGCGAATCGTAAAATTGTTTGTGTTGTTTTACTACAACTTAAACTCCTTACATTTATTATACTGAATAGATTTCGAACTAGAAATATTCGAAGAGGTCAGAAATCTTCTCCAGAATGTAGACCAAAGCCGAATTTCTACTCAACAAGCTTCTGGTGAAGATCCTCTATGGGACATTTATATTTTGTGGTCTTGTTTCTATGATTGAGAGCGTTATCATTTTGCCCAAATGTCTGTAATTATCGAATTTCGAGCCAAGAATGGTCTTAAACGATTAGGTTTGATTCACACGTGAAGAATTCGTGGTCAAATTTAATTCTGTCCGTTTGTCCGGCTGGCCCTAAACACGATAACTCAGGAAAGAAATGGCCTGGAGTTTTTAAATTGTTAGTTTGCTTCCATTTTGAATCACGTAATGCTGCTGTAATGTTGTGTCTACATATGAGGCATCAATAAAATGAGGTGTTTAAAAACTCAACTCACCAGCTGTTTCGCGTGAATGGAAAATTCAGTTTTTCTGATCTGGTGTGTAGAGATTCGATAAAACTTCTATAAACTATGTTCTGTAATTCCATCTCTTCAGTTAAATGACATTATCTGTCACATTGCCGGCCAGTTTGGTTCACAGATTCTGTGGTTCATTTCATAATTTTTCATGAGATAGCCTAGCTACTGTGCCACCTCATGTCAAATCAAAATGATCATAGATTAGTTAAATTTTGACTGAACATTTCAGAAACCCAAATTGATTTGACATCACTGTCAAGTGGAGAATGTTGGGTCAGTGGAACAACAGTTTGATCAGTCTTTCAGAAACTTGATAAGATCCGAAGCCAGGTTGTGTGGGTTCAGTACCTGGATGGGTGACCGCTCTGATGATTTATTTAATCGAGTGCGTACAAGCACTGACTTCACGCCAATGCTTTTCTCTTTTTTTGAGCGCTCGTACTACTTACACGAGGGCTATATCATTTCGTCACGATGTCTGTATTTTTCGAATTTTGAGCCGAAAATGGTCTCAATCGACTATGTTCGACTCACTGATGACGAATCCGTCGGAAAATTCGAGTCTGTCCGTCCGGCCGGCCGTCCGGCCGTAAGCACGATAACTCTCGAACAAAACAACCTAGAGACTTGAAATTTTCAGTGTGGGTTCAGTTCCCGAATGGCTCGGTTAAGTTCGTTAATGGGCCAAATTCCACCAGGGGTTCCGTAAATATGGCCGTTCAAAGTTTTGTTTCCCTGATTACATGAAAACTACAGATTTGATCGCAATGAAATTTTGCACTCAAATGGAAAATGAGGTGTTCAAGCTACATGTGAAATTTTGTCCAGATCGCATGACCAGAACCATAGAAACCATAGAAAATTGTAACTTTTGAACGGAAACGCCTAGGGACTTGAAATTTTCAGGATAGGTGTGGATCTCAAATGTCGTGATCACGTTCATCTATGAGCAACATTATACAAGGGGTTCCGTAAATACGGTCGTTTGAAATTTTGTTTTCTCGATAAATTCGAAACTGCGGATTCGATCGAGATGAAATTTTGTATTTTAATCGAGAATGATATATTGAAGCAATATTTTGTCCAGATCGCATGACCAGAACCATAGAAACCATAGAAAATTCTAACTTTTGAACGGAAAGGCCTAGGAACTTGAAATTTTCAGGGTGGGTTTGGATCGCAAATTTCACGGTCACGTTCATCAATAAGCAAAATGAGACTAGGGGTTCCGTAAATATGGCCGTTCAAAATATTTTTTTCCAGATAGTTTCGGAACTACTGATCGGATTGGAATGAAATTATGCATCTAGCTGAGGAATAATGTATTCAAAGTACGTGCAAAATTTTGTCCAGATCGCATCACCAAGACCATAGATACCGTGGAAAATTCTAGCGAATTATCGGAAAAAAATTGATCAGCTGAAGCACCGACATGAAGTCTGGAGTTTCGCCTAAGTTTCAGAATTTTTTTGACAGCAGTCAAAAATTCCTTCAATTGATTTCTAAAACTGGAAAATGCGAATCTACCTACAAGGTGCATGTACGAGCGCTCAAAAGCTCCTGCCTTCACGGCAGTGCTTTTCGTAATTTTTTATAAAATAAGTACCTACCCATATTCCATGCAGTCTATAAAAAGTAATGGGATGTGATTGAAATGAATTCAGATCTTTCTGAGGGAGAAATATTGCAGCAGTTGATTTATAATTCCTGTAATTTTCGTCAGTAATTCAAATGTACCCATTGAAATACTTCCTACAACTAGCCCAATGATAACAGCTCATTCATCAGATACCAATAATATGTAAATTTCCGTTCGATGGAATTTCTCAAACTCCCGAGAACACGTTCGTGAATGATAATGTGTGCTTCTGGAAAGAGAGAAAAGGATGATTCATAAAAGTTTGACGTATTTTACTGACTAATATAAAATAATCGTCATATCCTAGTACTTTGTTCCTCTCTAGTTATCATTGAGCAAATAATACGTTTTTTAATTGGATCACTATGATTCAATTGAATTGGGCAACTGCTGTGATTAGCCAATTTTTCTATTTGCATCATACCTATTTGACGAAATGTTCATTATGCTTGGAAGAATTCCGTAAGTTATCTTCATCTAGGCTCTACGAGAATTTATATATTTTATATATATTATATATGAGAATAATTGTCATCGTGGATCGATCTATAATTTCTGAGGTTCAGCATCCTAGTACATAAACAGGGAATAATGTAATTGATTTCATACGTTTATTTGCTGCGACACCGTCATATTTTGAAAATGTTGATTTCAAAGTAGTGTATTGAAATAAAATAATCACAGATCTATTTGATTTGATTTGACTCAAACTCAATTTTCCATTCAATGTTTCCTATATGATGTGTAATAAAACACTTTTTGGCTTATGACAACATTCGTTGGCGTTATGCTTGCAAACAAGGCGCGAACGTAAACTTCGTTCACTATGTCATTTTCATTTACTGTGGAATTGATGTGATTGCTCCAATAATTGGGGCTAGGGAATCAGATTGGGTTACCTTGGTGGTCATTTGATTTCTCATCTGGGAGAAATGTCATGGGCCGAAAATGGCTCGCCCAACAATGCCATTGCTAAAGTGTGGCTGTGTGCTCATAGCATCTTCTTGTTGGAAAAACCCTATTTTAAGTCCTTTTCGTCGATACCTTGCATAAAAAATATTCCCTAACATAGCTACAGGGTGCTAAGGATTTACTGTCACTTTAGGCAACTACCTTCGAAAAAACTAGAACTTGTTCATGAAAAAAAGAAGATAAATTTGTCAGAATCTGATGATTTAGTACTATGGTCATTTTAGACCAGGGCTGGCAAGCGGAACTCCACTAGTCACGTTCTGGAATTGCAGAATTACAGAATCGAATGGAAAAATTCATTGAAAACCGAAGGGACTGATTGTATGCAATTTGGTATATAATTATTTATAGAGGAGGAAAGCTTCAGCTGAATCATATTTTTCTAGTTGAACAATAATAAAGTTATGGAATATATATTATACTCAATTTCCTCTCGCCCTACTACTACTAGATTTCCCCCTAAGAGAAATTTGTTTCTTCTGAATAACCCAAACTTCATTATTCTTTCACTAATTGCACCATCCTTTGAATTCTGCTTTAATGGAGTCAATTAGAGAAAGGTCGTTCGAGTTCAGATAAAAGTGTGTAGGTAGATAAATATCCGACATACCACAAGGCATTCTAGCTTCGAAAGAAATTTACAAATATATTACGTACCAGATGAGACAACTGGAAGTAACCGTAGTTTCTACCAATTGAAGTGAGTCAACTCGAGTGATTCATATACAAATTTAAAATCAACTTATAATGAAGAAAACAATTTGAATCACATGATTGAGGTGTTTTTTCGTTAACCCTGAATCAAACAAATAAATTAAAGGATCAATTTATTTCTCTTCTGAATTCCCCACTCCACTTATATCACCTCTTTATCGGCTTGAATTCTTTGTCTGAAATGATTTCACAGATTGGTCAAATGTGGTTGTTTCGGCCATTATGCTATACTAACCCAAATTTTGATTTTTCTGAGTACGGAGACCTGAATCTTGTATGTATAATCCAGTGGCGGCTGGTGGACATTTATCGTGGGTCGGCAGATATATATATATATATATACATATATATAAACCGCGGAAGCCTATCCGAACATACATATAAAAAAATATATACATATATATACATCCAGCGTACAAGGTGGCACATCCCATGTAAAATTCGCGGTAGAGATGGCATCCGCGGTAAAGTGGCAACCGATATGTGGGGTTCACTTTACCAAATCGAGAAATCATCAAGGAACGGTATAAGGGGACACCCTTTATCGTTTGCACTGACTTTCAGAAGGATGCCATTTTTGCCGTTTTTCGATGGCGAATACTCTGAAGGTTCAGTCCTATTCATCGTGGCGGCGCTCGAGTCGATTTCCTGTATATTATGTATATCACAGTGCCATATAGATAACGGTTCGATTGGCGTCCCTTCAATCCGACAACATCGCTTCGTTCATTTAGTTTAGAATTCGCAATTTTGACGATGGATCTTAATTCATGTTTGGTAGATATGTAGAACGAGGGCTTATGCACTCGACCAACAGGTGATCAGCTGGACTCTTGGAAGATGCGGATTGTATACGTAGATTTGTATCAATGGTTTGATCTTTCGTTTCGCGCATCGGTTGAATTTGAACAACCGTTGTGTAATGCTATTATAAATCGGATTGTTCTTTGTGTACGTTTCATGTATTTGTTTTGAGCTTTGATAAAGATTTCATTACGAACTTTTTGTGAGATTACTATTTGATAAAAGGGTCGAATAGATGGATGGACCAATTGGTAAACCAATGTTACAAATTTGAAACTATTTTATAAACTATATTGTGATTGTCCATAATTTCGAGAAAATTCCATAGAAGCACTGACTTAATGTCAGTAGCTTTTGTGAAACCATTTTCTCACGAAATTTTGCATGAACCTTCACTGCATCATTTCCAACCTAACGGGCGATTTTAAACACAATAAGTTACGAAAGAATGGAGATTTATACAGCAAAATTCATATCATATCATATCTACAGCATTATCGGACGGATTCAACCCGTTAATGAATTCTTAAGGTGCATACTCATTAAGCGAACGAGCAGCGAACTCCGAACAACGAATGTTCGGAGTTCGTTCGGCAGAAATTTTTCGATTTCGTTTCGTTGAAGCAAAGTCCGCACCGAATACAGTGTTTCAAAAGTTCGCTATTCGGTGGGCATTCGGCATCGACCCCATTTATTGTAAAAATGTGTGACGAAATTATTGCAGCATAGTCTTTCATAGTTATTGCGGGTTTACTGAAAACCAGTGAAGAACAAGAAAGGAAACGAAGATATTGGATGTCAAAACTTTATCAAAGTCGGAATCAATATAGGGGATTGGACCTGATTTAAAGAATGATTAAGGGCAGTTCAGTAATTTTTGGAGAATATCCCCTGCGGATTTTGAATTTTTACCTGGAAAAATTAGTGAAAAAATTTGTAAAAAGTCAACAAATTTTCGAGAAGCAATTCCACCTAAGGAAAGACTGGCGCTAACCCTCCGATTTTTGGCAACTGAACATTTCAACGCAAATTCGACGTTCGGTTCGAAATTACACTAAAAATAGCGAATCCCGTCCACACCGAACAGCGAATCTCTTTGATGTACCGCTCTTCCACCGAACGACGACGAAGGCGAACCGAACTGAAAATGCCATTCGATTCGCCTTCGCTTTAACGTATACATTGACCGAATTCAAATTCGGAGTTCGGAGTTCGCTGTTCGTTCGCTTAGTGAGTATGCACCTTTAGAGAACGCTGGCCGCTTATTAACGAAGTTCGTCTTTATAAATGAGTAAAATAAACTGAAAAATTAAAAAAAGCACTGCCGTCAAGTCAGGAGCTTTTGAGCGCTCGTTCAATTTTCTGCGGTATCTATGGTCTTGGTGATGCGATCTGGATACAATTTCTCATGTAGTTAGAATACATCATTTCATTCCAATCCAATCAGTAGATTCGAAATTATCAGGAAAAAAATATTTTGAACGGCCATATTCACGGAACTGCTAGTGTGATTTTACTCATTGATGAAAGTGACCACGACATTCAAGATCCACACCTGTCCTGAAAATTTCAAGACCCTAGGTCGTTCCGTTCGAAAGTTATAATTTTCTATGGCTTCTATGGTTCTGATCATGCCATCTGGACAAAATTCCGCATGTAGCTTGAACACGTGATTCTCCATCTTCGTGCAACATTTCATCTCGAAAACTAATCGAAAATTTCGAACGGCCATATTTACGGAACCTCTAGCCGAATTTTGGCCAGGAGTTCCGTAAATATGGTCGTTCGAAATTTACTTTCTTCATAATTTCAAAATTACGGATTCGGTCGTGACGAAATTTCGTATTTTAGTGCAGAATGATAATAATAATAATGATATATCTTTATTTTCCGAAATTGTTTCATACATAGATAGCAACAACACAATGAAGAAAACAAGTCAAAGTCAAAAATTAAATTCGTTTACAAAAATTACGAAAGCACTGCCGTGAAGGCAGGAGCTTTTGAGCGCTCGTACATGCACCTTGTAGGTGGATTCGAATTTTCCAGTTTTAGAAATCAATTGAAGGAATTTTCGACAGCTGTCAAAAAAATTCTGCAACTTAGGCGAAACTTCAGACTTCATGTCAGTGCTTCAGCTGATCAATTTTTTTTCGATAATTCGCCAGAATTTTCTACGGTATCTATGGTCTTGGTGATGCGATCTGGACAAAATTTTGCACGTAGTTTGAAAACATTATTCCTCAGCTAGGTGCAAAATTTCATTCCAATCAAATCGGTAGTTTCGAAATTATCAGGAACAGAATATTTTGAATGGCCATATTTACGGAACCCCTAGTCTAATTTTGCCCATTGATGAACGTGACCGTGAAATTCGCGATCCAAACCCACCCTGAAAATTTCGAGTTCCTAGGCCTTTCCGTTCAAAAGTTTTTCTATGGTTTCTATGGTTCTGGTCATGCGATCTGGACAAAATATTGCTTTAATATATCATTCTCGATTAAAATATGAAATTTTATCTCGATCGGATCCGTAGTTTCGAAATTATCGATAAACCAAAATTTCAAACGACCGTATTTACGGAACCCCTATTATAATTCTGCTCATTGATAAACGTGAACGCGACATTTCAGGTCCACACCTATCCTGAAAATTTCAAGTCCCTAGGCCTTTCCGTTCGAAAGTTATGATTTTCTATGGTTTCTATGGTTCTGGTCATGTGATCTGGAGAAGTGTAGCTTGAATATATCATTCTTCATTAGTATACAAAATTCCGTCACGATCGAATCTGTAGTTTTGAAATTATCAAAAAAACCAAATTTCAAACGACCATATTTACGGAACCCCTAGTATAATTCTGCTCATAGATGAAAGTGATCACGACAATCGAGATGCACACCTATCCTGCAAATTTCAAGTCCCTAGGCGTTTCCGTTCAGAAGTTACAACTTTCTATGGTTTCTATGGTTCTGGTCATGCGATCTGGACAAAATTTAACATGTGGCTTGAACACTTCATTCTCCATTCGAGTGCAAAATTTCATCTTGATCGAATCTGTGGTTTCAAAGTTATCAGGAGAACAAAATTTTGAACGGCCATATTCACGGAACCCCTGGTGGAATTCTGCTCATTAACGAACTTAACCGAGGCATTTGGGATCTGAACCTACACTGAAAATTTCAAGTCTCTAGGTTGATCCGTTCGAGAGTTATCGTGCTTACGGTCGGACGGACAGACTCAAATTTTCCGACGGATTCGTCATCAGTGAGTTGAACTCTATCGTTTGAGACCATTTTCGGCTCAAAATTCGAAAAATACAGACATCGTGACGAAATGATATAGCCCTCGTTTAAGTTGTACGAGCGCTCAAAAAACGTTCGGACTTGGCAAGCAATTCTTTGAAATTTGGGGAAAAGTTGATTATGTACAGCCATGAACAGATATTCAGAAACATATTTTATTTTATGAATTATCAATTTCATCGGCTAAGCAGTTGGATGAAGGAAGACCATAATTTGGATCTGAAACTACTCATATTATAGTCTGCATTGTAACATTTTTTTCGACAAAAAAAAGAGAAGGTCTTCTCCTTCGATTGTTACAGTGCTTATGGCTGATCGGGCGGATATAATTGAATTCGACCACGGATTCTTCATCAGTCAGTCTATCTACAACCTAGTCGCGTATGACCATTTTCACCAGTGAATTCCAGAATTGCAGACATTTTGACGTAACGATGGAGTTCTTTTTCCATGAAAGTGCGTAATTCAATAACCCAACCCATTATTACGGAATTTCATTCTTCAAATTTGAAAGAATATCAATCAATTAATACGTATTACGTTATGGTATTGACATAACTATTCAAACTTTAGCTTCCATTGCGTAAATGAATCTGCAATCGATTCATTCTCAATGCACTCAATGTCGAATTTACAATTCATCAATATACTACATATTTAATGATGATTCCAAAATACTATAAACCACTGGGTTTTGCATAAAAATACTACCTCTTTCATGAAATGAGATAACCTTGATCTAAGACGAGCGCACAAAAATAAGAAGTGATTTTCCATTCTAAAATTGAAGGTTATTTATTCATTTATTAAAAAAAATAATTTTCAACCAGTCTAATCAGTCTGAGGAGTAAACATCACCACTTTCCATGAAATTTGCTGAAATGTGACGCTTCCTTCCTAACTTCATGATTAGTTACCGACGCGACGTATCAGACTCAATCAACTAAGACGCTAGAAGAATTTAGCATTCACTGCTTGGATTCAATTATCTTTTACAGTGACCATAATGATAGGTACAACATGACAACATTGCAGGATGCTACCTTGGTTGGAAATTTAGTATACGGAAGCCGATCTACACCATTACAGGAAAAATATTATATGGAAGCCAACTAAACCGTTATATGTACGGAAGTCATATTATGCCGAAAAAAAAACGTCAAATATACACGAAATATACACGCGGATGCAGGCCTATACCCTTTTCGAACGGGTGCCACTTAGAACGGCAGATGTATATATATATATATATATATATATATAGGTATAATGGTGAAAAAAATTGAATGTTTTTCAAAAGTAGCATATTCTAGTATGATAAATTTCCAATCGCATCAATTGAAACTTTTACTTTGTCGGAGTTTCACAAGAAGCAACATATTCTCTAACCGGATTTATGGCCATTTTGCTCACGTAAAAATCACTTACCCTTTATGAGCCAAACAAACGGAAAAACTTAACGGTTTTTTTAATAACAAAAAATATTGCGACTCATTTAGGGCGAGAAACAAACGCAAATTTCGAACCTCGGCTCTCGAGCCTTAAACGATAGGGAGCAGAACGAGGTTTTCCGAACAATCCTCTTGAATCGAGATACAGCGGTACCGGGTCGGCAAATTGACAATTGACGATTGCCGTACCCAGGATATATAGGGCCAACAATAAGAGTTTAATTTTGGTCGCTCAACATTTTTTTTCTTCGTTCTTCGTGTATTCGAGATGGGCCTATTTTGTCTACGGACCGAGTATACGATGCGGGATTGGACTTGGAACAGCGTAATATTTTCGAGAACTTGCACAGGTATCACGTACCGGATTTTTTTTTAATTTTTATGAAATGGATTGGGACTATTGGGAGTCATGTATATAGCGGTAATTTGACAGAAGTGAAACTTTGCATTTTTGCTGATCGATATTTTTAGGGTCGGCAGTGCCGACCCTGCCGCCCCTGACGAGCCGCCACTGGTATAATCTCATCCATATAAATTATTTAAAACATGCAGAGAACAGAATCAGAATTTATTCTAGAAATTGTTAAAACTCTTTCGATTAGAAACAAGTTTCTGGATTTATCACGATCATTTACATACCGACTCTCACAGAACCTGCGAATAATTCAATTTTCTGTACTAGGAGTTCTTCTCCATAGAGTTATTGAATCTTCTGCCACTTTGAGAACGATAAAACTGGGCATAATATGCTATATTTCTTCTTCTCAATCGAAACTTTAATTTCATCGAATACATTTCTATATAATATGTGAGACTACATTTTGCCGAAGTGTAAATTATTCGACACTATTTAAGAAATCTTTTCAAGTCTTTCAACGTGTCTAGACTATGATGGAATGTAAATTATACCTTTTTTATACCGCATTCAGAATTCACTCCTCATATGTTCTTTTCCGGTTAGTCTTACACAGAAGCACCTGCGGGTAACCTGTAAAAGATACCTACCGCACAAATATTTCGAGTCGTTAGGCCATGTGCAGCTCCATCATTATACGAGGGTTTTTCAATTGGAAGAAAGCACCGTATTGTTGATTCTATATTTATTGATTCTTGTATATTTAGATACTGATATCAATAAACGAATTATCTTTTTTGGAAGCTATTTTATAAAAGTAAGTTTGTCGTTAATGGCTCAAAAATTTTTTGGCTGATTTTGATGAAACTTGGCATGCTTATTTGCAGCAATAAGTGGCTTCCTTCAATCTCATAAGAATTCAATTATCGATTCCAATGGCTTCCCACAAGGTAATTTAATGGACATGGTACGTCACTGTTTTTTCGTATGTTTCTGAAAAAAATGAAAATGACGAAAAGCACTGCCCTGAAGTCAGGAGCTTTTGAGCGCTCGTTCATCCACCTTGTAGGTAGATTCCCATTCTCTGGTTTTAGAAACCAATTGGAAAGATTTTGACAACTGTCAAAGAATATTTTAAACAAAGGCAAAAATTCAGACTTCACGTCAGTGCTTTAGGTGACCAATTTTTTTTTCGATAATTCGCTAGAATTTTCTATGGTATCTATGGTCTTGGTAATGCCACGTAGTTTGAATACATTATTATTCATCTATGTGCGAAATTTCATTCCAGTCCAATAGGTAGTTTTGGAATGATCAGGAAAAAATAGTTTGAACGGCCATATTTACGGAACGCCTAGTCTAATTTTGCTCATTGATGAACATGATCGCGACATTTGCGATCCAAACCTACCCTGAAAATTTCAAGTCCCTAGGCCTTTCCGTTCGAAAGTTATAATTTTCCATGGTTTCTATGGTTCTGATCATGCGATCTGGAGAAAATGTAGCTCGAATATATCATTCCCAATTTAAATACAAAATTTCGTCACGATCAAATCCATAGTTTTGAAATTATCAAGAAAACTGAATTTCGAACGGCCATATTCACGGAACACCTAGTCTAATTTTGCTCATTGATGAACGTGACCGCAACATTCAAGATCCAAACCTATCCTGAAAATTTCAAGTCCCTAGGCCTTTCCATTACAAAGTTATAATTTTCTATGGTTTCTATGGTTCTGGTGATGCGAGCTGAACAAAATTTTGCATGTAGCTTGAACATTCTTCACCTGAGTGCAAAATTTCACTTTGATCGAATCAGTAGTTTCGAAGTGATCAGGAGAACAAAATTTCGAGCGGCCATATTTACGGAACCCCTTGGCGGATTTTGCCCAATAACGAACTCGGCATTCGAGATGCGAACCTGCCCTGAAACTTTCAAGTTTCTATGTCGTTCCCATCGAGAGTAATCGACGGACGACCGGACGGACGAATAGTCTCGAATTTTTCGACGGATTCGTCATCAGTGAGTCGAACATAGTCGTATTGAGACCATTTTCGGCTCAAAATTCGAAAAATACAGACATCGTGACGAAATGATATAGCCCTCGTGTAAGTAGTACGAGCGCTCAAAAACAGAGCGAGATACTAAAGAAATTATGATGAAAAATTTATCATTTTTAATCAGAATAATATAATGGCTGTTGATCTGAGATTATCAATTTGGTGGTCTCTGGGGTACCATGAATTGTTTTGTTGGCTTGCTATTAGTTTATCTAGAATAATTTCATTACTGAATTACTTTTCTAATTGTTCAATCTTAGAAAGGAATAAACATATGAAGAAAACGGTGGCGTACAATAGTTTGTCATAATAACAATTGGATTACCCTCTAGGCCACCACTAGAAATAATAATTTCACCCTCATTCATTGAAAGAATCTCCTCATTGTCTCAAACGGGCATGCCAAGTTACATTAAAATTAACCAGAAGGTTTTTGTGTAATAAATAAAAAATTGATTTTGTCTTAAAACTTTGACACCCGGTATCTCGAAAACGAAGCAGGTTAGGGCATATAAATTTTGCTACCGAATGAAAATATAGAATATAGGGTGTGCCATATGAAAGAGCTCGAAATGATAGTTTGAAATGTCTTCAATGATTTGCTTCATTTCGAACACCCAGTATAGAGTTCTTAAGGATTATGATAAAGAAAGAATTCACTCCCATTATTCAAGTATTTTCCAAAATCTCATTCTGCTAAATTCATCTATTTCGTTATCGAGTTTTTTCCGAGACCCCCAAATTTATGAAAAATCGAAATATCTCAGTAATGGTAAATTTTAAGCAAGAGACGTCAAACAAACTTAGGCTCATTTTTACGATTCTAGATCTGCAATAAAATGCAGGGTGTTCCATAAGGAAAAACCCTTTTCTGAGTCTCCCTGTATATATCAAAACAATTTCAGAATGTAGCCCCAATTGACCTGAATAATTCCGCGTTGAAAAAAATCTGAAAATTATAGGTATGTACTGCTCAAGCTAATCGAGATCCGCGTCACCGGTGATACAGTATACACCCTGTATATATATTCATATAATACTTCAAAAATGCTTGAGAAGTAGGTGAAACTTATCTTTAATCCCTTCAGGGTTTTCCATTCATTGATTATTATGCTATTCAAGAAAGACATTGCTTGAAATTCCTTTTTTATCATGCCAAATATTTGGATCAAATTAATAATAATAATACCTGATCAAGACTTTTCCTTTACTTCATCTGATCAATTATCAAGACGTAATTGGGTCGACAAATCGGCGGCGTAAGAGGTCCAGGTGGATTATCTCCCATAACTGAAGTGGAGTAGAGGAAAAGAGAGATTCATTATCCATTATTGAGCGCTCGTACTCCTTAAACGAGGGCTACAATATTATCATTTCGTCACGATGTCTGTATTTTTCAAATTTTGAGCCGAAAATAGTCGCAATCGAAAGAGTTCGTCTCACTGATAACGAATCCGACGTATACACGATAACTCTCGAACGGAACGACCTAGAATCTTGAAATTTTCAGGGAAGGTTCGAATCTCAAATGCCGCGGTTAAGTTCGTTATTGGGCAAAATTCGACCAGGGGTTCCGTAAATATGGGCGTTCGAAATTTTATTCTCCTGATTACTTCGAAACTATAGATTCGATCGAGATGAAATTTTTTTTTGAAGTGTGCAAGCTTCATACAAAATTTTGTCCAGATCGCATGTCGAGAACCATAGAAACCTTAGAGAATTATAACTTTGTAATGGAAAGACCTAGGGTCTTGAAATTTTCAGGATAGGTATGGATCTTGAATGTCGCGGTCACGATCATCAATGAGCGAAATTAGACTTGGGGTTCCGTAAATATGGTTGTTTGAAATTTAGTTTTCCTGATGATTTCAAAACTACGGATTTGATCGTTACGAAATTTTGTATTTTAATGAAGAGATATATATTCAAGCTATAATTTTTCTTCCGTAAATATGGCCGCTCGAATTTTTGTTTTCCTGATTATTTCGAAACTATAGATTCGATCAAGGTGAAATTTTGTACTCAGATGAAGAATAACGTATTCAACCCACATGCATGTCCAGCTCGCATGACCAGAACCATAGAAACCATTATAACTTTCGAACGGAAAGGCCTAGAGACTTGGAATTTTCAGGATAGGTGTAGATCTCGAATATTGCGGTCACGTTCATCAATGAGCAAAATTAGACTATGGGTTCCGTAAATATGGTCGTTCAAAATTCAGTTTTCTTGATAATTTCAAAACTATGTATTTGATCGTGACGAAAATTTGTATTTGAATTGAGAATGATATATTCGAGCTACATTTTGTCCAGATCACATGACCAGAACCATAGAAACCATAGAAAATTATAACTTTCGAACTTTCTAGGGACTAGAAATTTTCAGGAGAGGGTCGGATCGCGAATTTCGCGGTTGCGTTCATCAATGAGCAAAATTAGACTAGGGGTTCCGTAAGTATAGCCGTTCAAATTATTTTTTTCGTGATAATTCCGAAACTGGAATGAAATTTTGCACATAGATAAAGAATAATGTATTCAAACTACGTGGGAAATTTTATCCAGATCGCATTAAGAAAATCATAGATACCGTAGAAAATTCTAGCGAATTATCGAAAAAAAAAATTGGTCACCTAAAGCACTGACGTGAAGTCTGGATTTTCGCCTAAGTTTGAAATTTTTTTGACACTGGTCAAAAAATTTTGAATGTTTCTACAACTGAAAATGCGAATCTACCTACAATGTTACTTCCCGGCAGTGCTATTCATAATTTTATTTCATTATATGGATCAAGAAATTCTCAACTCTCTTCAGAGATCCAAAAGAGTTTTTATTCAGCGAAATCTTCTCCGAGTGAATTGCTGTTTCCATCATACTTCCTGGAAGTATCTGCGAAAGATCATCCTGTGACATGACTTTTCTTGGAACCGTGAAGCAATTCATCCTTTTCAATTTCGCCAACTATCTTCGAATGAAATCAAGAAAGTCCAACGTGAATCTTATCCAAAGATCCCTTTCTCCGTCAATCTGCAATTTTTTCTCTCTAGCCCCTACCCTGTTATGGAAAGAAGCCACTCATTGTGATATTTATGGATTTAAGCAGTCATATTGAGATAGACTGAGTTGAGGCCGTAAATATATGGCAGAATATAAATCAATCATCAAGTTCATCTATGGACCGTGAATTTCTTTGTTTCCCCAGTTCGTTAATTGGGTCTAACGCTGACGAAGTAACCCACCTAAATCAACAGTTAGTGGGGTCAATTACCAGCAGGATTTTTAATGGATCGTGCACTCTAGTTCAGTTCCACTAATATAATATGAAGTCAGTTCTCCCAAACTGTCATATTTAGGAAATATGATTTGAAGGTAGAACTCATAGGTGTTCTCCTAAACCTTCTGCAAACCCATTTTTTCATTGAATTTTTCTTTCATTTATTTTGTTCACTTTTATTACTCTGTCTTGTTCTGCCCCCCACGTAACATACATCTACGACTTGTACGAGATTCAATACATATTCTCATTGTTCCTAAAAAATAAATGTTCAATTGCAGTGAATTCACCCTGGAAGCATGTGATTCAAATTTTGTAATTCTTGGTTCGGTTTTATTGAAATGAATTATTCTCTGTATCAAAATTGAGAAATAGTTCAATTTTCATAACCATAAATATGCACGAGGAAATGCATTTATGGAAAATACAATTTTTTATTATTTATTATTATTCGCCAGAATAATAGGTACCTGAAATGCCATAACATAATAATGATGCATGTTTTTTCTCACGGTAATTTTAAACATCTCTAATCAAAGAAGTTGATTGTGAAAATCCGTGTTTTTGCGGCGAATTCCTGCATTTAAGATAGAAATACCTTCCAAAGGTATTTAAATGTTATTTCTCATTTCGTTTTTTGGGATGTCATTGAATATAGTTATTTCGATGTAATTCTGCCATCCTTTCCCGAAATTGTATAAAGCATGAAACAATTGAAACAGTATTACAATTTTTTCCCTCCCAAAATTCCAATGTTTTATTAGGTATTGGAAATAATGAAGCCTAATAAAAGTTGATATTCCGGAAAATTGATAAACGATAAATAACGTTAAACTCGAAATGGTATAATAACTTTTACCGAGTGGCAATTATAAAATTTAGACTATTGTGTTCAAGGGCGGTCCTAGGCTGAATTTCTGGGGGGGGGTAATTGAATGACCAAACAAAATAAATTCCGGGATAGTGCAATTCTGAGTCATTATCATTCATTAAATGATTCATGAAATCTTCCAACCTAATTTCGAGTTCTTCGTAAGCGATTTGGTATATTTAGAACTTCTAGTTTACAAAATAATGGCATGGTAAAAAAGGTGTACTGACCTCGATATTAATTGTTTATTCTTTCTTGTTATCATTTCCGTTTCAACGCTCCAACACTCTTGTTGATATTGTTATCGGATTTTAAATGAGGTACATACATGTGAACAAATTGCTTTATCTAAGTATAGTTTGTTCTAGGGGATGTAGCAGATGATAACCAGACTCATCGTTTGTTTGAATATGAATTTTTTCGAATCTTTTGGGACTTCTCGCGAGGAAATAATCCATTTCACCATTTCGTCAATAGTGGTTATCTTGTTTTTTCGTCTAATTAGTTTTCCAAGGAAATATAGTCGCTTTATCAATTATATCAGCCATTTTTCTATCTGTTAGTAATCACAAGTTCTATTTGTGTAACAGTTGCAAAATGTATCTTGAGTCAACAATATCAAGCATCCTGATTGTGTCGTTGACAAAATTCAGCCTTATTATCTATAACTTTTTTATTAGTGCAAGGTGGATAATATCTCCCAGGAATTTATATCAAATATTGGTGCAATCAATACCTATGTTCGAAGGAATATAATACCCATGTCGCCAAAGTTCTTGGACCCCTCGCACATTGTGAAACAAATATTTATCATGGCTAGTTTTCTACACATTTAATCTTCATTTCATTCACAGGCGTTAGGCATACAACAAAGTATGTATACAAAAAATTTTTCGGTTTAGCGTGTTCAAGTGATTGTTGAGTTTTTCTTTGCAATAATGCCTGGCAATAGATTTTCAGTGTTCAATAGAGAAAGAATAGTGGCTTTGCATGTCGAATCATCAAATCGCGGATAGACTAAGGATTCTCCGCGCTTCAATTATCCGAATAGTACATTTTTACCAGGAAATTAACAGGAGAAGTGAAACTGGGCGTCGTAGGGTTACAGTTACAAATGCAAGAGAGTATCCAGCAGGATATGTTCGTCGGAATCGAACCATAACAGTCTCAGCTGTCCGAACTCATTTAAGAACGTTTGGTCGTTCAATTTCTACAGTGGGCACAGGAACACAGAGACTGGCTGTAAGGTTAGTAGCGAAATGCCCTTTTTTCGGACGAAACCACTGAAACCAGAATTGGTTTAGTTAAATAGTTAGTGATAGTCGGCGCCACAGACTTTGTAGAGGGGCAGGGCAACATGTAAGACCATCTTTTGCCAGACAAGTCGTTCCATACCAAGGAGGATCAGTACTGTTTTGGGGAGGCATAATGCAAGGTCGTGGTACGTAGCTTATTCCCATTCTAGACACTATGACAGGGAAAAATATGTTCGGGACATTATTGAACCCATCATTTATCCTCTCCGACATTAAATAAGGGGCTAATGTCATTTCCATGGATGACAATGCTAGGCCCCATCGCACGAGAAGAGAACAAAATGCACTAGAGATTGCAAAATATTCATTGATTACCGTGGTCAGAAAATTCGCCAGACATGAATCCCATTGAACACATACGGTATTTCGTCAAACGAGCAATCTCAAACAGAATTAATCCTCCTCGCAACCTCTAGGGACTCAAACTGCGGTCCAAGAAGAATGAACAACATCCTAATGGATACCATTAACGCCCTTATTGTTTATATGCACAGGAGCGTAAGAACCTTACTATAGAACAAGGGAGGACACACCGAATATCAATGCATTTTTGATTTCGCTCTCAACTGGTTTTCTTCTACATTTCAGTTTCTGGTAATCATTATTATGCGCTACTGTTGAAATTAAATTCAACCATTGCATTGGTTACATAACCAAATTATATTGTAATGAATATTGTCCAAGTTCTTCTTGAAACAATTTATTTACAGTTCACTAATACTACACTACTAATTTATTTCCAACACTCAAATCAAATCTGCACGAGCGTAAGTCCTATTCTGTCTGTATTAGGGCCGATGTCGACTTATACAGTGGGAGGGAACAATCGTGAAGCTTCTCGATCAGTCTCGATGTCTCCTCTATATTCTCGAACAGTCTCGATCGTTCTATTCGATTCTAGAAGCTCTGGAGCCGCGACAGGTCCGGCTTAAGTTCGTTACAATATATACCTTGTGGTACACTTCTTGACTTTTAATAATAGTGTCTCATTTCGACATTTCGTAGTTACCATAGGTCGAATGGTAAAATATATAGATTTGTGACTCATTGTTGATTACCATTTTATTTTAGACTCAAAGATTATTTTCTTATGTAGAAATGCCGAACCTCCATGATGTATTAATGCAAAAAATTGAAACTGCTGCTGCTGAAGATTAGTGATGTCAGTTTATTTCAGACTTACAAACTAATTTTCGAAAGTTCGTGAAGTATGATAACATTACTTCAAGTTCAAAAAATTGAAATTGTTGTAACAAAGAATGAAATTTCCATCAACCGTTGCCAGATGAACCAACTGATCAAATTTTTAATAGTATAAGAGTTAATTTCGAAATCGATATAAAAATGTATTGCAAAAACTTATCTGAAAAAAAATTATGGAAGCACTGCCGTAAGTCAGGAGCTTTTGAGGGCTCGTTCATCCACCTTGAAGGTAGATTCGCATTTTCCAGTTTCAGAAACTATTTGAAAAAAAATTTTTGACAGCTGTCATTTTCAAACTGAGGCGAAACTTCAGACTTCACGTCAGTGCTTCAGGTGACCAATTTTTTTCTCGATAGTTCCCTAGAATTCTCTACTGTATCCATGGTCTTGGTAATGTGATCTGGACAAAACTCCGCACGTAGTTTGAATACATTATTCTTCAGCTATGTACGGAATTTCATTCCAATCCAATCAGTAGTTTCGAAATTCTCAGGAAAAAAATATTTTGAATGGCCATATTTACGGAACCCCCAGTCTATATTTGCTCATTGATGAACGCGACCGCAAAATTTGCGATACAAACCTACCCTGAAAATTTCAAGTCCCTAGACCTTTACCTTCGAAAATTATAGTTTTCTATGGTTCTGGTCATGCGATCTGGACAAAATGAAACTTCAATATATCATTCTCCATTAAAATAGAAAATTTTGTCTCGATCGAATCCGTAGTTTCGAAATTATCGAGATAATTAAATTTCGAACGACCGTATTTACGGAACCCCTAGTATAATTCTGCTCATTGATAAACGTGACCGCGACATTCCAGATCCACACCTATCCTGAAAATTCCTAGGCCCTAGGCCTTTCCGTTCGAATGTGATGATTTTCTATGGTTTCTACGGTTCTGGTAATGCGTTCTGGAGAAATGTAACTCGAAGATATCATTCTCCATTAGTATACGAAATTTCGTCACGATCGAATCCGTAGTTTTGAAATTATTAAGAAAATTAAATTTTAAACGACTATTTTTACGGAACCCCTGGTCTAATTTTGCTCAACGATAAACGTGACCACAACATTCGAGATTCACACCTATCCTAAAAATTTCAAGTCCCGAGGCCTTTCCATTCAAAAGTTATAATTTTTTATAGTTTCTATGGTTATGGTCATGCGATCGGAACAAATTTATGCATGTAACTTGAACACCTCATTCTCCATTTGAGTGCAAAATTTCATCTCGATCGAATCTGTAGTTTCGAAGTAATCAGGAGAACAAAATTTCGAACGGCCATATTTACGGAACCCCTAGTGGAATTCTGCCCATTAACGTATCGACCAGGCAATAGAGATTTTTTCGTGACAAAAATCGTAGAAGGAAACCGCGAGTGGGGGGTTACGTGGGGTGGTCCGTGGATGTTTAGGGATATGTTTTCGACTCGCAAATATGATTAATTTTCTTGTAATTGCGAAGAAACACAGAAAAACGGTAATTTTTTAGTTTTTTGCTTTTAGAATCTGAACCAATGGAGCGGTGCTGATACTTTCAACTGACGAATTGTAGAGAATGAAAAGACGAAAAAAATGAGTGCTAGTAAAACTCAATCGGGTCATCATTACCGGAGGAAAGCCGCAAAAACCGTAAAATTCAGCGTTTTTTCAAAACATCATAACTCGGCCAATTATAAAGTTGTAGCTCTGGCTTTCCGAATGAAAGTAGTGGTTAATAGGTACTTTGAGTGTGCACAATCCGGACGTTGTCGAATAGATAGTTTTTAGAAAGTATCAGCACCGCTCTATTGTTTCAGATTTTACAAGCAAAAAACTAAAAAAAAAACCCGTTTTTAGGTGTTTCTTCGCAATTACAAGAAAAATTCGCGAGTCGAAAACATATCAGTAAACATCCACGGACCACTTCACGTACCCCCACACTCGCGGCTTTCTTCTACGATTTTTGTCACAGAATGACCCTTTATCTGCTCTATTGCCTGGTCTAGAACTTAACCGAGGCATTTGGGATCTGAACCTACACTGAAGATTTCAAGTCTCTGGGTTGTTTCGTTCGATAGTTATCGTGCTTACGGCCGGATGGACAGACAGACACACTCGAATTTCCGACGGATTCGTCATCAGTGAGTCGAACATAGTCGATTGAGACCATTTTCGTCCCAAAATTCGAAAAATACAGACATCGTGACGAAATGATATAGCCCTCGTGTAAGTAGTACGAGCGCTTAAAAACTGAG
This sequence comes from Aphidecta obliterata, assembly GCA_963966015.1. Lineage (NCBI taxonomy): Eukaryota > Metazoa > Arthropoda > Insecta > Coleoptera > Coccinellidae > Aphidecta > Aphidecta obliterata. The sequence continues at coordinate 13,303,333 of OZ014429.1, read as the reverse complement.
AAGTTGGATATTAATGATCTAGCTGTCTTCTATTTTCTATAATTTTGTGCCAAGCCTCAACCAGGGCAAATAATGCAGGGTTTTATATTTCATCGTCACCCTTGTCAACGACTTGAAAAATATAGTAGATAGGTAGGTAATTAATTTCCACATAATGAGAAGGTAGCTGCTATTGATTGTATCAATAACCTTGGGGATTATGTTCAACCTTGCCATTTCAATTTTCCTTTGCATATTTTTTCATACAACTCAGTAACCAAAGAATTTTATTTATTGATGAATAATTCTTGATCTCTTAATTTTTCGACATTTTTCAATCCCATATTTGGAAGTATAGTTTTTTGAGCGCTCGTACTACTTACACGAGGGCTATATCATTTCGTCACGATGTCTGTATTTTTCGAATTTTGAGCCGAAAATGGTCTCAAACGATTTTCAGGGTAGGTTCGAATCTCGAATGCCGCGGTTGAGTTCGTTATTGGGCAAAATTTGTCGAGGGGTTCCGTAAATATGGCCGCTCGAAATTTTGTTTTCCTGATTACTTCAAAACTACAGATTCGATCGAGATGAAATTTTGCACTCTAATGGAAAATGAGGTGTTCAAGCTACATGCAAAATTTTGTTCAGCTCGCATCACCAGAACCATAGAAACCATAGAAAATTGTAACATTTGAACGGAAACGCCTAGGGACTTGAAATTTTTAGGATAGGTGTGGATCTCGATTGTCGTGATCACTTTCATCTATAAGCAAAATTATACTAGGGGTTCCGTAAATATGGTCGTTTGAAATTTAGTTTTCTTGATAATTTCCAAACTACAGATTCGATCGTGACGAAATTCTGTATACTAATGGGGAATAATATATTCAAGCTACATTTCTCTAGATCACATGACCAGAACCATAGAAACCATAGAAAATTATAACTTTCGAACGGAAAGGCCTAGGGACTTGAAATTTTCAGGATAGGTGTAGATCTGAAATGTTGCGTTCACTTTTATCAATGAGCAGAATTATACTAGGGGTTCCGTAAATACGGTCGTTGGAAATTTTGTTTTCTCGATAATTTCGAAACTACGATCGAAACTACGATTCGATCGAGATAAAATTTTGTATTTTAAACGAGAATGATATATTAAAGCAACATTTTGTCCAGATCGCATAACCAGAACCATAGAAATCATAGAAAATCATAACTTCCGAAGGAAAAGGCCTAGGAACTTGAAATTTTCAGGGTTGGTTTGGATCGCGAATATCGCAGTCACGTTCATCAATGAGCAAAATTAGACTAGGGGTTCCGTAAATATGGCCGTTCAAAATATTTTTTTCCTGATACTTTCGAAACTAATGATCGGATTGAGATGAAATTTTGCATCTAGCTGAGGAATAGTTTATTCAAACTACGTGCCAAATTTTGTCCAGATCGCATCACCAAGATCATAGAAACCGTAGAAAATTCTAGCGAATTATCGAAAAAAAATTGATCAGCTGAAGCACTGACATGAAGTCTGGAGTTTCGCCTAAGTTACAGAATTTTTTTGACAGCTGTCGAAAATTCCTTCAATTGATTTTTAAAACTGGAAAATGCGAATCTACCTACAAGGTGCATTTACGAGCGCTCAAAAGCTCCTGCCTTCACGGCAGTGCTTTTCGTAATTTTTTTACGTATATACAAGCTAATATATCCCGCCAAATATTGGCTTGAATGAAAAAGTACCTAATTCTGAACCCTTTATTTGAATCTATCAGTATTCAACAACTACTACTACCTTTTGCTCATTCAAGTCATTCTACAAATTGAAGATGTAATTGCTGGATTATTTTTTTTTCACCAAGCACTTGAACTTGTTTTCATGGAAACATTTCTCTGAGGGACATTGTAAGGATGCTGTAGCCAAAACGGAGGGAATAAAATCTTCATAATTTCGTCCCTGCATCTGTCTTTATTTCAAAGCAATCTTACTCGTAGAAAGTATATTTTACAAATTAAACTTATAATTGTTTTTGTTACTTTAATATATCATTCTCGATTAAAATACAAAATTTTATATCGATCGAATCTGTAGTTTCGAAAATATCGAGAAAACAAAATTTCAAACGACCGTATTTACGGAATCCCTAATATAATTTTGCTCATAGATGAACGTAATCACGACATTCGAAATCCACACCTATCCTGAAAATTTCAAGTCCCTAGGCGTTTCCGTTCAAAAGTTACAATTTTCTATTTTTTCTATGGTTCTGGTCATGCGATCCGGACAAAATTTCACATGTGGCTTGAACACCTCATTCTCCATTTGAGTGCAAAATTTCATCTCGATCAAATCTGTAATTTCCAAGTAATCAGGAGAACAAAACTTTGAACGGCCATATTTACGGAACCCCTAGTGGAATTTGGCCCATTAACGAACTTAACCGAGGCATCCGGGATCTGAACCCACAATGAAAATTTCAAGTCTCTTGGTTGTTCTGTTCGAGAGTTATCGTGCTTACGGACGGACGGCCGGAAGGACAGACTCGAATTTTCCGACGGATTCGTCATCAGTGAGTCGAACATAGTCAATTGAGACCATTGTCGGCTCAAAATTCGAAAAATACAGACATCGTGACGAAATGATAAAGCCCTCGTGAAAGTAGTACGAGCGCTCAAAAATGCCAGAAGTAGAACCTTTATAATCTTGTCCCTCCGCCAGTCTGTATATCACACACATTTTACTCGGACATTATTGATAATATATACATAGATGATTGAGAGGTCTGCCATAAACTGCTATCGAATAGTGTAGTGAAATAATTAAAAAAATTTGGAAAGGCACTCACCATACTCGCTAGTAGGAGATGATGGTATACTCAGATTTTCGAAAATGACAATGTTTTTCACAATTTTTTTTTTAATGTTTGGTAAGACATGTGCTGCCAAAGTTGTCGATATTGTTTCCTCCCCTCTTATCTTTCAACTATGAGAATAAGTTTGGATAACATATATATGTTGTGTAGTTTTAGAGATATGGGATACTGTCGGTCACACGCTATTACTACGGAACTCTTCACAGTTCGTGGTGAGTCAAGTACTTGTCCACTTTTTCAATAAGATTTCTAGAATAACTTATATTTAATATCCATTTCCAATTGATTCATTATTTACAAAAATATTGAGTAAGATGGACCTCTCCTGAATTTTCCAGGTTACGTTTTGAGTCATATATCAGATAGCACTCCAGATAAGAGTTGTACAATATGTATGGATTTTTCTACCTCGAGGATCTGAATGTTGTGAACCGAGGTTTGAAGAGCTACTCTATTCAGAGTTTTCAGTTTATTTCGGACATCGTGAAATATTGTACAAGGAATAGAATAATAATTAGGCAGTTAGTTCATTGTTCGAAGAAAAATTTTTATTGTTCCTTTCTCCACACTCTATATTCAATTCAAACTAAGACCCATCTGAAACACCTTTGTGTAAGGATGACTAATGATCATATTTTTTATCTAACGTACTTCATTAATTCTTCCTCCAACATACTTCTTGAATTGGTTGGACCACTCTTTATTGTGTCCCTGTGCCATTGACCTATAGAGTTGAAGTATCATTTCACCTGGAAGCATCTACCAGATCCGTTGCCGTTGGTTGAATACTTCAGAGAATTGGTGTACTTGAAAAGTGAAATAAAACTCTGCAAGATCTGCTCTAATTATTTGAAGAGGCAAAAGCGATTGTTCGAATATACAAGAAGTATATCGAAACAATGGAAATTAGCCACAGACTTCTCCCGCTTGCAACATAGCTACATCATTCGAATTAGTGAGGAATTCGAGAATCTTCGGCAATTTTTCTATCAACGCAAGATATCGGAAACTAAGCATAATTCTAAAAAAATGTGGGAAACAATACATGACATAACTAACGAACAAAACAGAGGTAAACAAAAAGCATTCATTATTCAGCGCGGTCAGGATAGAATTTCAGAAGATGCGGATGTTGCAGATTGCTTTAATGACTTTTTTATTAATATAGGTAAGAACATCCAAATGGAAGTTCAAAAAACGGATAATGGTGAAAACAGAAGTAGTAATGTGTCGAAGTCCCTATACCTCAAACCAGTAACAAAAAATGAGCTAATTGAAAAAATTAATTCACTAAAGGCCAACTCCAGCCCTGGAGAAGATAAAATAACTACTAAGGAAATAAAAAGTGTACATTTGAATATCCTCACACCGCTTGAACATATTATAAATTTAAGTTTGTCGACGTCTGTCATTCCAGAACAATGGAAAGCTACAACGGTGACCCCAGTTTTCAAGGGTGGTGATTCATCATCTCTTACTAACTACCGTCCTATTTCAGTCATAAATAATTTTGGAAAAATATTCGAGCAATGTCTGAAAGACCGTATTTGTGATTTCCTGGAAAAAAATATGCTAGTTAACTCATACCAGTTCGGATTTAGAAAGAATAAGAGTACCCAAGATGCTGTTTTTGAATTGATTAAACAAATCCACGATAATTGGCAACTTAAAAATAAAACTTTAGCCTGCTTTTTAGATCTGAAAAAGGCGTTTGATACAGTATCACATAGCATACTTCTAGAAAGAGCAGAAAAAGTCGGCATACGAGGACAGGCACTTGAGTTAATAAGAAACTACTTAACTGACAGAAAACAGAGGACCAAAATAGGTCAGGCGTATAGCTCATATCGGACCGTGGAGACTGGGGTACCACAGGGTACAGTTCTTGGACCTGTACTATTTTTAATTTATGTAAATGAAATCAGTGCCGCTGTGGGACGTGGAAACATAATTTCGTATGCGGACGATACGGTTTTAATATTTCGAGGTCGATCTTGGGGCGAGGTATACGAAGATGCTGGGAGGGGCATGGGACTTATGATAGCATGGTTGAATAGAAGTCTTCTGAGTATGAATACCTCGAAAACGTTTTTCATGGCTTTTTCTGCAACAGCCCATGATCAACCAAATTGTGAAAAATTAAACATCCACTCATTGGGCTGTATGAACTCAGACGAGTGCTGTAGTTACGAATATATAAAGAAAACTGAGAGTATAAAATATTTGGGAGTGATTGTGGATCAACATTTGAGATGGAGTCACCATGTTGCTTTCATAAGTGGAAAAATAAGGAAATTATTTCACAAATTCTATCAACTCAGAGAAATCCTCAATAAGAACATGTTGTTCGTTTTATATAATTCCCTCGTTGAGTCAATTCTAAGATATTGCATAATCGTTTGGGGTGGCGCTTATAATAGGAATTTCCACATCTTGGAGGTAACTCAGAATACGGTCATCAAAATAATGCTCAAAAAACCCAGACTTTTTCCAACTGAAGACCTGTATGACTGTAACCGGCTGTTGAATCTGCGCAACCTGTATTGTCTAGGCTGCTTGGTTTATTTACCGAAAATAAAGCATCTTTTTCCATCGCTAACCCACGATTATAAAACCAGAGCTAATGAATCACAAAATCTGAAACTACCACTTTTCAACAAAAACGCGAATCAGAGGTTCTTGCTTTTCCTGTTGCCGAAAATGTACAATATCCTGCCTGTTGATTTGAGATCTCTTAAGTACAATAACTATAAAATTTATAACAAAAAATTGAAGAATTTCATAGTTTGTAATTCGTCTATCTTTAGAGGACTTTTCGTCATTTGAAGGTCTTTCCATATAATTGCTTGCACTCATCGATTCACCATATCATCTCCTTGCTTGATCACCCATGTGTTAATGAATAATTTTTGGTTGTATTTGATATTTATGTAACTTTATGTAACATTAATTTATGTAAGTAACTTTGGTAGGTAAGTTAGGGATATATTGAGCTTGTGCCTAAAATTGTATCAGAGAAAAGTAGCACACAAACTTAGTTTAGGCCAAATTCTCTGATATTTGAAATACATGTATATTCTCGAACTTCAATAAAAGGAATTGTTATTTTCCGCTCAGCTCAAGAATAAGGATTATAATTTTAGAAAAAATAGAGAAGTTTTTGGTTACACTCTATTACTACGGAACCCATGGTCTTCCATGTAAATGGCCACTTATTTTCATTTCTGACTCAACATATACAGGGAGTTTCATAAATATTGCGAACAAATTCAGTTATTGTTCTCTGAATTAGTGGGGTCGGAAAGGTCCTTTAATCCTTTGTCCGGAAATGCTTCATTTCCAATATACAGGGCGTTACATGTTTTCCAAATGAATAACCAATTCCTTGATATTTGAAAACGCGATTTGGTAAGAAAGGACACCTCATTAAGGTGATTATTTCATTTTGATTACCTAGTCTTCAGTAACTCCAGTGGCGTGCGTACTAGCATTAACTATAATATATTAGAAGAAAAAAATAGTACGCCAGTGACTATTATCCTTCAATTCTTATCAACAAGCTCTGAGCTTCTGAGGGCCTCAAAGAGACCTAGGAGAGTCGAGATATAAACAAAAATAAATGAATAAATAAAAAAATTCAGATCAAAAAGAGTCTTTGCGTTTTTTTCTCTAGGATGCACCACTTTTCAATTCAAAATGAAAAAATTACGAAAAGCACTGCCGTGAAGGCAGGAGCTTTTGAGCGCTCGTACATGCACCTTGTAGGTAGATTCGCATTTTTCAGTTTTGGAAACCAATTGAGGAAATTTTTGACAGCTTTCAAACAAATTTTCAAACTAAGGCGATAATCCAGACTTCAAGTCAGTGCTTAAGGTGACCAATTTTTTTTTTCGATAATTCGCTAAAATTTTCAACGGTATCTATGGTCTTGGTGATGCGATCTGGACAAAATTTCGCACGTAGTTTGAATACAATATTCCTCAGCTAGGTGCAAAATTTCATTCCAATCAGATCGTTAGTTTCGAAATTATCAGGAAAAGAATATTTTGAAAGGCCATATTTACGGAACCCCTAGTCTAATTTTGCTCATTGATGAAAGTGACCGTGAAATTCGCGATCCAAACCCACCCTGAAAATTTCAAGTTCCTAGGCCTTTCCCTTCGGAAGTTATAATTTTCTATGGTTTCTATGGTTCTGGTCATGCGATCTGAACAAAATGTTGCTTTAATATATCATTCTCGTTTAAAATACAAAATTTTATCTCGATCGAATCCGTAGTTTCGAAATTATCGAGAAAACAAAATTTCAAACCACCGTATTTACGGAACCCCTAGTATAATTCTGCTCATTGATGAAAGTGAACGCCACATTTCAGATCTACACGTATCCTGAAAATTTCAAGTCCCTAGGCCTTTCCGTTCGAAAGTTATGTTTTTCTATGGTTTCTATGGTTCTGGTCATGCGATCTAGAGAAATGTAGCTTGAATATATCATTCTCCATAAGTATACAAAATTTCGTCACGATCGAATCTGTAGTTTGGAAATTATCATCAAAACTAAATTTCAAACAACCATATTTACGGAACCCCTAGTATAATTTTGCTCATAGATGAAAGTGATCACGACAATCGAGATCCACACCTATCCTGAAAATTTCAAGTCCCTAGGCGTTTCCGTTCGAATGTTACAATTTTCTATGGTTTCTATGGTTCTGGTGATGCGAGCTGAACAAAATTCCTCACGTAGCTTGAACAACTCATTTTCCATTAGAGTGCAAAATTTCATCTCGATCAAATCTGTAGTTTCAAAGAAATCAGGAAAACAAAATTTCGAGCGGCCATATTTACAGAACCCTTAGACGGATTTTGCCCAATAACGAACTTAACCTCGGCATTCGAGATTCGAAACTACTTTGAAAATTTCAAGTTCCTAGGACATTCCGTTTGAGAGTTATCGTGTATACGGCCGGCCGGGCGGACGGACGGACGGACGGACGGAAAGACTCGAATTTTCCGACAGATTCGTCATCAGTGAGTCGAACATAGTCATTTGAGATCATTTCCGGCTCAAAATTCGAAAAATACAGACATCGTGACGAAATGATATAGTAGTGTAAGTAGTACGAGCGCTCAAAAACGTTGTTTATTCAACAAAATACTCGAATAGAGAATGAATGAATTTTATACATCAAAAATTATGAAAGCACTGCCGTGAAGTCAGGAGCTTTTGAGCGCTCGTTTTTCGATAATTCGCTAGAATTTTCTAAAGTATCTATGGTCTTAGTGATGCGATCTGGGCAACATTTCGCAAGAAGTTCGAATACATTATTTTTCATCTACCTTTGTGCGAAATTTCATTCCAATCCAATCAGTAGTTTCGAAATTATCAGGAAAAAAATTTACGGAACCTCTTGTCAATTTTGCTCATTGATATACGTGACCGCGACATTCTAGATCCACATCTATCCTGAAAATTTCAAGTCCCTATGCCTTTCTGTTCGAATGTTATAATAATCTATGGTTTATATGGTTCTGGTTATGCGATCTGTACAAAATGTAGCTTGAATATATCATTCTCCATTAAATTACAAAATTTCGTCACGATCGAATCCGTGAATTTGAAATTATCAAGAAAACTAAATTTCAAACGACCATATTAACGGAACCCCTAGTCTAATTTTGCTCATTGATAAACGTGACCGTGAAATTCAAGATGCACACCTATCCTGAAAATTCCAAGTCCCCAGGCATTTCCGTTCAAAAGTTACAATTTTCTATGGTTTCTATGGTTCTGGTCATGCGATCTGGACAAAAAATTGTTGCACATGTTGCTTGAACACCTCATTCTCCATTTGAGTGCAAAATTTCATCTCGATCGAATTTGTAGTTTTCAAGTAATCAGGGAAACAAAACTTTGAAGGGCCATATTTACGGAATCCCTGGTGGAATTCGGCCCATTAACTAATTTAACCGAGGCATTCGGAAACTGAACCCATACTGAAAATTTCAAGTCCCTATATTGTTCCGTTCGAGAGTTATCGTGCTTACGGACGGACGGCCGGACGGACAGACTCGAATTTTCCGACGGATTCGTCATCAGTGAGTCGATTGAGACCATTTTCGGCTCAAAATTCGAAAAATACAGAAATCGTGACGAAATGATATAGCCCTCGTGTAAGTAGTACGAGCGCTCAAAAATTCTGTAAAAGTTCGCTATATCTATATCGCTATATATGTGTGTACATATAGGGCATCGATTAAATGGGGTATATGAAAAGCTTAACAGCTGTTCCACGTGGAAGGAAAATTCTATCAGTAGAAAAATTTCGAAAAAAGTTTTTTCAAAAACTCAGGTTTCTCAGAATCTATTCACGATACCCTGCTGGCGTTTCGTATCTGCATATAGGGTATCGATAGAATGAGGTATATGAAAATTTAGCTTCACAAATTTGATATATTCCATTTATTTCTGTGATTCCATCTTTTGAAGTGTCGGTTTTTTGAAATTACATTATTTTTCAGTTTTATCAATCTGAGGCCGGTTTGGTTCACAGAGTCTGTGGATCAAGAATCTCGCTTCAGGGTCATCCATGTCTAATCAAAATGATTCAAGATTAGTTAATTTTTCACTAAACATTTCAGAAACCCAAATTTATATAACATGGTTGTCCAATGTTCTATCGGTTTGATCATTCTTTGAGAAATCAGTTATGAGTTCGATAAGATGCAAGCAGCGTTGTGCGTTCAATAACTCGATGCATTACCGCTATGGCGCTGGATTTAATCGAGCGCGCAAAAGTTCCTGACTTTACGTCAGTGCTTTTCAAATTTTTTATTGAGCGCTCGTACTACTTACAAGAGGGCTAATCTTTTGGTCACGATGTCTGTATTTGTAGAATTTCGAGCCGAAAATGGTCTCAATCGACTATGTTCGACTCACTGATGACGAATCCGTCGGAAAATTCGAGTCTGTCCGTCCGTCCGGCCGTAAGCACGATAACTCTCGAACGGATCAACCTAGAGACTTGAAATTTTCAGTGTAGGTTTAGATCCCTCGGTTAAGTTCGTTAATGGGCCAAATTCGCTCAGGGGTTCCGTAAATATGGCCATTCAAAGTTTTGTTCCCCTGATTACTTGAAAACTACAGATTTGATTGAGATGAAATTTTGCACTCAAATGAAGAATGAGGTGTTCAAGCTACATGTGAAATTTTGTTCAGATCACATAACCAGAACCATAGAAACCATAGAAAATTGTAACTTTTGAACGGAAACGCCTAGGGACTTGAAATTTTCAGGATAGGTGTGGATCTCGAATGTCGTGATCACGTTCATCTATGAGCAAAATTATACTAGGGGTTCCGTAAATATGGTCGTTTGAAATTTAGTTTTCTTGATAATTTCAAAACTACAGATTCGATCGTGACGAAATTTTGTATAGTAATGGAGAATGATATATTCAAGCTACATTTATCCAGATCACATGACCAGAACCATAGAAACCATAGAAAATCATTACTTTCGAACGGAAAGGCCTAGGGACTCGAAATTTTCAGGATAGGTGTGGATCTAAAATGTCGCGTTCACGTTTATCAATGAACAGAATTATACTAGGGGTTCCGTAAATACGGTCGTTTGAAATTTTGGTTTCTCGATAATTTCGAAACTGTGGATTCGATCGAGATGAAATTTTGTATTTCAATCGAGAATGATATATTAAAACAATATTTTGTCCAGATCGCATGACCAGAACCATAGAAACCATAGAAAATTGTAACTTTTGAACAGAAAGGCCTAGGAACTTGAAATTCTCAGGGTGGGTTTGGATGGCAAATATCGCGGTCACGTTCATCTATGAGCAAAATTAGAGTAAGGGTTCCGTAAATATAGCCGTTCTAAATATTTTTTTGCTGATAGTTCCGAAAATACTGAGCGGATTGGGATGAAATTTTGCACCTAGCTGAGTAATAATGTATTCAAACTACGTGCAAGAGATCGCACCACCAAGACCATAGATACCGTAGAAAATTCTAGCGAATTATCGAAAAAAAATAGATCAGCTGAAGCACTGACATGAAGTCTGGAGTTTCGCCTGAGTTTCAGAATTTTTTTGACAGCTGTCGAAAATACCTTCAATTGATTTCTGAAACTGGAAAATGCGAATCTACCTACAAGGTGCATGTACGAGCGCTCAAAAGCTCCTGCCTTCACGGCAGTGCTTTTCGTAATTTTTGATTTTCAATTCAAAAATATATCAATGAGTGGAAATAATTATACTTATTCCTAATGTTATAATGCTAACATATAAGTATATTGCTTTTTTAAATAGATCGAAAATGTTTTAAGGTAGGGATACTCATTCTTGGTATTCTACCAGCCGAATTTTTCTTCATATTGGCCGGTGAGTTGATTTTGCATACCTTATTCACAAAAAAATAATAAACCATGCGTGATAGATTCCCCAAAGATGTTTTTACTGCCGTATTCACATACAGTTTTTGGCCAGTAAGAAAGCTATAATATGTAAGCAGGGGGGGGGGTCTTTGGGGCTGCAGAAATTCATATTGTCCTGGTTTCAGGTTAGAAAAAAATGGTCACCTTACTCTGGATGGATATCTCTGTTAGGAGCCATATGCATGCGATATTTGTTTTCTCGGCATTCATTTATCGCAAATTTGTATTCTCTTTCAACTTTGTTTATTAGGAGATGTTTTCTGAACGGTATTATTGTTGAAGTTCAAACTGAGGAGATGGAAAATTGCAGATTGAAAAGGATCACAAACTTACCATTGAAATAAGTTGATCCGACTTGTTTACAGAAATTGTTCGAAATGGTCACCATTTGTTTGATGTTCACAAATTCTTGCCTGGCGTAATTTCGAATGGTCACATATACACTCTTTTCAAATGACCCCCAAAGAAAGAAATCACAGGGTTTTTCGATCGGAAAACTAGCATAATATAAATTAATTCCCGTATACTGACCTCACACAGCTGGTAATATCTGAAAATTTAAATATCAATACGAACCTAATAAAGATCCGTGCTAGGAAATTCTCATATTTGCGGATAATTTTGATTTCGAAATACTCGGCTTTGGTGAATATTTTATATGAACGATTTTTGGTACATCGACTTATTTTGACGAGTTCTATTGCTGGTCAAAAAAAAGCCTCACCTTTGAAAACACCCTATATATTATGATTTCGAATTCAATATTGACGACGTATTAGATATATTAGGAACATCTGAAAGAAGGCCGAATATTTAATATTATCAAAAACGTCTAACCTCGTAAGGGAGCGAGAATAATATCAATGGATTATAGACATTTTGAAAATTAAATATTGAGAAGTTATGAATTCTTAAATTGGATTGTTCATTGATTCTTTGTTCTATTATTCCTTCCTTCTTTAATTTTTTTCCATCTTTCGTTTATTTCTTGTTTCATTATTAATTGTTCATTTCAGCCCCCCCCCCCCAAAACAAAATCCTAGCTGCGCCACTGTATGTGAGGCATTTCTCATTACAGGTATTCGTTTCATTCTCAAACAATACTCGAGTTCTTCTTCTGCTAGAATGCAAAGTTCGCAAAGATAGTCTAGTTTATCATCTGTAAAAAATGTAGTTTTAATTGTATAGAAGATATTTCTATGCGAATAACAATATAACTATTGCGTCTGGTGTTTGTATTGTTTATGTTCATAATTCTCACACAACTTTCGAATCAAGAATATGCAATCCTCAAGATTACTACCATTTCATACAGTGTAGATTACTATATTTATTATTATAATTTGTTTGAAATGTTATGTATGTTATACATAATTAAATTCAAAATGAAATATAAGATTTTATTTTTGAACTAAATGTAACAGGCAACCAACTTGTTAGTACAGAAAAAATATTTTATATCTAGAACAACTGATATAAAAATATACATTTTTCAGTTTGGTTGTGCAACATACAATTTTTTCGAATGTGTAAACGTTACCAACATAAAATATCCGTACTTGACCAAAGTTCTGTAGAGCTAGTCTCGAAATTAGGCATCTCACAAACCAACGCGATAATTTCGCGGCGGATTCGTGACGAAAATTCTCGACGAATATTCGTTCAAAAACCATCGCAATCCAAACGACATAAACCGCACCGGTCTGAACTGGTCTACTAGGCGCCGTAAAAACAATAAGTCGCAAATCGGATGCTGTGCGAGTATTCGCAAGAGGGCCTTATTAACGCATAGGCCAACATAGGCCATGGCCTAAGGGCGGCACGATTTCAGGGGCGGCAAAATTTCGGTGAATTAACAAAAAAAATATTTTTCAAATAAAAAAATGTGGAAATACACACCTTCGAAAATCATGAAATTATTTGATATTTTCCATGCAATTCAAACATTTTCAAAGCAAAAAGTAAGTTCTTTTATTTCAATATGCATTTGGGAAATGAATCAACAATCTAATTGGAAAATTGAAAAATCACATCTCATCTGAATCTGAAGGAGCCGCCCTCAAACCGAACAGCAGTCCTCGGTAACGCTCATCAAAGAATGTCGGCAAGCTTGATGAGTTCTATCGTAAATTGTAAATATGTAACTCGCAATAAAAAGGGAATAGACCCATCCCGTCCTTGTGGACGCGGAACTGCCGCATCACACTTGCAGGACATATTAGAAATTGTAGAAGAATCGAAAATTTGCCATTATAGAGTAGTCGTTAGTCGTGTTTCGGTATTTCTGGATATTATCATTGAAAATTTTTAGTATAAACAAACTTTTTGAAAACTAACAAGGGAATTGAATGAACTTGATATCTATAACAAGGATTTTTCTGCGAAGATCTCTTTTTTTTGAAATTTCAAAAAATTGATTCTGGAGAATCAGAAGTAGCAGTTATCTTATTTCTGGTTATCCGGATGATTTAGACGACAAGTTTCACGATGAATATTTGCACTTCAAAGCCTATGTAGCTCAGTCAGAACGTTTTCCGAAAACTTTACTCGAGATGAGTACATATACTCCGTTTAAGAATTATTGACATCTCGGTTGGCTGTGAAAAATCGAATTTAAGTTGGTAATAGACTATTCAGTAATATTTTGGGTTGCTGAATTCAGGTTGGTATAGGAATAGCACTAACATTACCCATAGAAATCTTGCTTTGATGATTTTATCGAAGATATTGGTGAATATGTAATTATAAAAATTTGCTCTGAATTTGAGTATTTTTTGTCTTATGCTATTAAAATGGCTGGAATTGACCAGGATACATCGCGCCTAACAAGAGAACGCCAGGCAGTTTGTCGGTGTTACTTCGAGTTTTTCAAAGTTTTGGCATATATTTCCGCTAGTGTTTCAGGTAAACTGTTATTCACCGACTCAAAGTGTATTCTGATTGATCAATGTCTCTTAAATTTTCAGATTTCACCAAGCCCTGTCCGTAGAATATTAGCATGTTATTATAGCCTGGAATTAGCAATGGAAGAAAACCTGTGCGATACGATTATTCCTTCAAAGACACATTGAATGACTTTGTTTTTGCTTGAATTGAAAACAATGAATATATCAGTTTAGATATTCTTTTCGAACTGGCCAAAGAGCACCTAGATTTCAATTGATCGAAGTCACCATTATATTATATCATAAAAAAATTGGATACAAATACAAAAAAGTTGATCGAAGGAAAATTCTTATTGATAAAGAGAAAAATATAATAAAAATAGTACGATATTATGATAAATACCGAGAATACATGGAACAGAACGTAAAATTCATTTATCTAGATGAAATTTGGATATTCGAAAACGGTATTCAAATTCGTCAGTGGACACTAAAAAAGAATCCAAAAGGTATGCTGAGTATATTCAAGGGTTAAGGCAAAATAGTGCACCTTACTATTTTGAATGCTGGAACAATTGATGGATTTTTACCTGGATGTGATCCGATTCTTGACAGTGGTATTAATGATAAGGATTACTATGAATGGTGAATTATTTCATAAATGGGTTATTGAAAAATTGAAAGCTTCCCTGCAACAGGATGCCCATCAATAGGATTATGTCAGCTTATTCAATAAACACATCCAAATCACTACACTACTTGGAAACAAAGTTTTAAGGATATTTTTATCTTTGCTCTTGTATCATTCATAGATATTTTAAGTTTATTTATTATACTTATACTGTATGGTACCCTGTACACATTCCCTCTGCTAATACACATGCTATATTGTTCCCAATTCAAAAGTATACTGAATAATTGTAAAATTGCTCATCAATTATAATATTTTCAATAATTCATGGACAGTTTTAATGAATGAAAATAAAAATTGACTTTCTTAAAGTATTCAACACCGAGCAATAAATAATTCACAAATTGGTTCATATATTGAAAGTTTGGTACAAATTTCATGTCAAAATTCTTCATGTACTACATAGATTCTCAATTTTGGTTTCTCTCATATTTCTTAATACATTATAACGTTTTTTCCAATCCATTCTTTTGGCCTTGTGCTTGCGAAGTATCCAAAAATTTTTTTCTGTTGCACCACTAGCTACCTGCCAGAATTCCATTAATTATCCTTCTTGAATCCTGACATATGGTTAGAATTTTGCAAGATTTCCAATACCAATAAATATTGCATGGTCCTGAGTGAAAATAAATATTTATTCGAATGATCTTCAATTTTCCATGGTTGACTTTTATATGAACGATAAGTTCAGATAATTTCATATGAAAGCATTCCACGATATTTCTGCGCTTTCAAACCTGAATTCCCATGTTTGAACTGCAATCGAAATATTCCGGCTTAATTAATAATTATTCGATAATTCGTATACTCAACACTTTTCTAGGTTATATTTATGTTCCATTTCTATGATGAAATTTAGTTACTTTTTAGTAACCAGAAATAAAGCCTCGGCTGGACGTTCATGGCCTGCTTCGGTGTCAATAATTCTTAAATGGACTATACCTTCATTAGAAGCTAAAAAAGCTTAGTGCAAGTTTTTTACTCTATCTTGATATTGCCGTTAGAATGTTTTAGCAACGAACTGCTCAGCAGAAAGGTCTTTTTTAGCTTTGAAACGAATTTAATCATAGTGGCGATCAAGCATTTCTCGAGAGCGTTTAAATTATCTTGTCGTTTGGAACATTGGAGCTGAGTTGTGCAAAGAAATTTATTTTGAAGTAGAGTTGCAAAAGTTTGCAGAGTAAAAAACAAGAAAAAAAATCGTTATTATATTGATGAAGAAAAGTTTTATTGCAGTGTTTTTAAAAGTTTTTTGAATGTTGCCTTAGGCGCTAGTCTCCTCGAAACGCGACGGACGACCGACGCGGAGACGCCTCGAATTATATGTTCGGGAAACCATGAGCACGGTCTCTCGGAACCGCCAGGGCGGGCGAGATTCAGGGCGGGCGAGATTTAAAAGTTACACCGAGAGCCTTAGGCGCTGGACTACCGACGCGGAGACACCTCCATCAATTTCCGAATTATATGTTTGGGAAACCACTAGCACGGTCTCCCTGAACCGCCATCTCGCCAGCCCTGACTGAACGTCGCATGCGGCGGTTCAGGGAGACCGTGCTAGTGGTTTCCCAAACATATAATTCGGAAATTGACGGAGGCGTCTCCGCGTCGGTCGTCCGTCGCGTTTCGAGAAGACCAGCGCCTTACCCGTGAAACGGAAGTTTATTTTCGAACCAGGTTCACCCCTGAACTTGGTTTAGCAGAACCAAGACTAGAACCGCAACTGAACAACTTAGAATAGGACTTTGAAATAATAATGAAAGAAATATTTGAGTTCAACCTCTTCATCTTTGTTCGTATGTTCTTCATAGGAGACAACATTCGGACAAAAGAGTGATAACTATGTTTCTGGAGCTTTCATTTCTTAGTAAACTTTTCTAGAGCAATTCATACGAGTTTCCCCGTTGCAATTCTACAGGAAATGTGTAACAAGCGGAAAACGATGGAACACAAGCAAAGGTAACGCTGCTGAAGATTTCGGAACGCAGAAGATTGTATCATTTCACCAGCAATTGAACACTATCGTTCAGAGCGACGCTACGCTCTCCTGCGTGAAAGTTGCAAGGTCAATAAATTGAGTCATAACGTTATGACTTATGATGTTGATGAAGGTATCTTTCCAACATGT
This sequence comes from Aphidecta obliterata, assembly GCA_963966015.1. Classification (NCBI taxonomy): domain Eukaryota; kingdom Metazoa; phylum Arthropoda; class Insecta; order Coleoptera; family Coccinellidae; genus Aphidecta; species Aphidecta obliterata. Next base: position 13,286,334 of record OZ014429.1, on the reverse strand, counting down.
TATAATGGTTTGATGTAATTTAGTTTTTTTTTCCAATAGAAGTATACACAAGCGGATCAGGAGGTTCGGTACTATTCATTGACTTACACACGGTATTGGGCAATTATAGCAAATTCTTTGTGCACTGTCGCAGTTCAGACGTAAAGACTCGGATTCTTTCATGCACTAATGAACGTTCTGAAATGGTTTCATTGATTATATCGGACGTTCGAAAGAGATGAATGATATCATTTTTTTGCGTTATTTCTTAAACATCGTCTACACGGAAGATATTGCATGGGCCATATGTTGGTTTGTTTTTGAATTTACTAATGAAACTACCTACAACTTCAAATATTTTTGAATGATTGTTGTTCATTCAAGATATAGATCTCTCTTGATTATTTTGTTTTATATACGGGATACTTGTGTGTTCACAGACACAACATGGATGGATATTCTTTGGAATAATTGTTTCCATATAAGTATTATGGATTATTCATTCTTTCGGTCACAAATATTCCATTTCTTCTGAATTATTATATGTTGCTGACATATAGTGCAGTATTAATTCAGATTATTTTGCTACAGGGAACTCAAGAAGAACGAATAATATTAACAACAGCAGAAGAAAAATCCAACAAAATCATACAATTCCCAGATTTAAGACTGGTGGATGGTCCAACGATATTGGCAGGACGTCTTCAATTGAAACACAAAGGAGAATGGCGGAGCGTTTGTACAAACTCAAGAAAGTAAGTTTCAACATAACATATTCTTCTGATATTTATAAGAGACATTTTTTCCAGTTGGACCATTGCCGATATAGAAACAGCCTGCAGACAGCTAGGTTTTCAAGGCGGCTCATTTTTTATGTGGTACAATAGACTGATGCCCTTAAGACCTAGGTTATTATATGAACAACCAAACTGTACGGGTAGAGAGAGTTCCCTCTTCGACTGTAGATGGAACTCGAGACAGATGGGTGCTGGCATTTGCGATTACCATCCAGATTTAGCAATACAATGTTCTCCTCGTCACGACCGTCCTCTGCCGTTTTGGAGAGGACTAAACTTCGAACACGCCGAATTCGATAGGTTTCTAAGTAGGAGTAGAACTTCATACGTTCCAAAGTCTCTGTCCGAGTTGAATTATGTGAATATTATGTACGCTGGAGCAGGAAGAAATCAGAACACAACCAGTGCCATTGAAGCAGTGGGAGTTGCACCAGTTATGGACAATGTAGAAATTTTAAACAGCGCCTACAACGGTATCAACATAACCTATTCCGAAGCTCCGATTCATTTGAGCAATTGTACAGTGAGGAACAATAGGGGTTATGGTGTATTCATGAATTCCAGTTACGGATCAGCACATATCGACAACAGTATTATAAACGAGAATGGAGCAGATGGAGTGCGATATGTGAGGGCATTAGAGAGGCCAGAGGAGAGGATCAACAAATTCGGTTACAACGATTTCTGTAACTTAGCTATACAAACTAGTCAAATTTATCCAGTGCAACTATTTTTCGAACAAACCATCTACCTGAATCGCGATAAAATGTGCGACAAAGTATTTACGACGAGATATGGTGAAGTTTTGACTCTGTACATAGTACGCGCAGTAACAAGCAGAAATGACAGCTCCCACATCGAAGTATATGACGGCTCAAACTTAAACAACAGGTTGATTGCTAGTTTTCCCATAAAGAACAACACTCGACCACAGACCATAAGTACAACAATGAATCAAATGTACATAAAATTCAGAGCGGAGTCGTTTACTCAAACTGTTGTGTTCCTGCGACTACATTCAGGGAGTCAAAAAACGTTCGATTTGAATGTGAGCAACTCGGAAGTTTCGGATAATATAGGCAGAGGAATAGCGGTCGATAATCTGCGTTCTCAACTTCACGTTCACAAATCTTCCGTTTCTAAAAATCAATACGTAGCAGGAGTTCACGTTACTAGCGGTGTAGGTGATATCAACGTCACCGACAGCAAAATATTCTTTAATACAGGGGATGGAATCAACGTTACCTATACTGGAGGAAGCAGAAATATCTCTCGTACGTCAGTGAGCTCAAACCAAGGATATGGAATTGCAATATGGTTGAATCACACCGTGGACACAGAATACGTATTCACAAATCAGTCGACTGTTTTACAATATTCCGAAATATACAAGAATATAGAAGTCGGGGTACTTCATGGAAACTTTTGCGGTCATTCTACCTTCAATTTCAGTGGGAATATATTCAGGAGTAGCTTGAGTGACGCTTTAGAGATACAAAGTTGTTGGAAATTCGTAAATGATCCAACTCAGTTACAAATCGGACACAATATTTTTCAAGGAAATGAGAGAATCAGCTTGAGGATAACCCCCGCTCTCAATCTGAAAGCTAAGGTGGAGTATAACCATTTTAGATCAGGAACATTCGGGAGTATTCTCATAAAAAATAGACCTCTGGAACAATTCAACATACTACCAAATGATATACTAGTACAACAAAACTATTTCTTGAACAATACGGGTATTTTCGTTGTGAACTTCGCGTTGTCGCCTTATGCCACCAACCAACACTTGATGTTCATGAGAAATTTTGTTAAAAACAACAAAATAACTGAGCCTTTTCAACCTGAAGATGGATCAATATCAAATTTGGTTCCTAGAAGCAGAGTAGCGGCTCCTGTGGTTGTGGGATCTAACAACGTCGTCATCTTTAGGAATATAATAGAAAATTTGGATTCCAAATATGAAATTGGAAGTCATCTGGAGGATCAGAGTAAAACCATCAATTGCACTTTCAACTGGTTAGGATTTGGTAGTGATGATAATATCTTCCATAGGATATTTCATCGATTTGATAGATATAACTTAGCTAAAATTGCTTTTATACCATTCCTTCTTCACAATTCTAATCCCCTCACCAACAAGTATGGTATCCAGCAAACTTTCGTTCCAACATTTTCTGCGAGGGATTCCAACAGAATCGGGGGTGAAATAGAAGGGGAGGAATTCCTCATAAGAGGAGAATACGTAGTTGAAAAAGATATTAGTATTAGACCAGGGGGGAAACTCACTTTGGAACCAGGCGTGACTTTAAGATTTCCTCCATCAATTGGTATGTTAGTTGGGGGACAACTTGAAGCACGCGGTATAGGACCTGACAGTATCAAATTAACACTCAAAGAAGAAATTTCCCATGCCCATGACAATGAAACATTTAACCCCGACATGGATACATTTGAACTTGCCACGGAATTCTCTCCAGTTGTACCAAAAGGTTCGATTCGATTACTTGGTGGAAATACAGAGACAGCAGGTCGTTTACAAGTCAAAATTAACAACGAATGGGGCACTGTATGTAACTATGGGTGGACGAAAGAGAACGCTGCTTTGGTTTGTCAACAACTAGGTTTTGTGTTAAATCCGGACGACTGGATTGTAGAGAGGAATGAACTACCAGATGCTGGCACAACGGAGAAAATTCTCTTATCTAACATTCAATGTGATGATTTTGATATGGACATAACCAAATGCAGAGCTGAAAGACCAGATAATTTCGAGAATTCTTGTACACACGAAAATGATGTGGGTATCAGGTGTTACAAGACTTCCTGGGCAGGAGTTAGATTCGCTGGCTTGGCTGAGAGAAGCAATATACAATATTTGACGATAGAACAATCTGGGCTACTCGATTACGCCACTAATTCTTTCAAACCCGCTTTACAATTGGATTTTGCCCGTCACAACTTCGAAAATATAAAAATAACAAACAACTTTCAAGATGGTTTGGGTATATTGTATTCTGATATATTCACAGATGACACAATAAACATCATCAAAAATTCAGAATTCAGCAACAATAAAGGTGCAGGTATTAGTATAAAACAGTTTGGATTGAATGTTTATGGAAGCGTAATAGAAGGAAATAAAATTGGCATCAAGCATGACTCCTCATTGCCAGGTTTACAGCAGAGGGAGTTTACTGGTTGGTTTGTAGACCAAGAAGAAAATTACGCTTACAGACCAATTTTGATTCCCTATTATTCAAGTGCTAGAAACATCGAGTTGCAACACGGCGAGACTAAATACCTGGTCACGCAAAGAGTTGAAGGTGAAGCTATAACGCATAATTACACGATAAGATGCGATCCCGGTTGGGTCATAGGAATACAGTTACTGAATCCCATCGAAAACAGAAGTACTGAAGAAATATTTATAAAGGACGCTCTGACTATATCTGGTAAATCAGATAGGTGGAGTCTTAAACGAGACTTGACAGTCTTCCCTACAACTTCGAGCAGTTACGGCATAATATTAGATTATAATAGTGGAATCCACGCTCTAGGGGGAACAGTAATCGTTTTGAGTAATATAAGAGCCCCTGTGCAAAATATTGTTAACAAAATAGTAAAAGGCCCAGTGCCAACTCTCACAATACACAGAACTATAATACGGAACAATGAAATTGGCATCATGGGTCTGTACTATAATAGATATCTGGATGAACTCGGAAATCATTATTTGAGAAAATCTAACGAAACCCTAAAATGTATTTTTTGCGATATTTCCCATAATAAACGGGAAGCTATCTTGATTGAATCACCCAACTGGGACTTGCACAGGAGCAATATTTCCGAAACGGTTATTATGATAAATAATTCCCTGATAACGGATAATGGCCAAGGAATATATCATTTTTCAAGAGACATGAGGCAATCTAATAATCTCTTCCATTATGTTCTCCAGCATGATACTATCGAGCGAAATAAATATGGCGGATTCGATATAAGGTTACCATACGTGTGGCAATATAACGAAAACTTCACACACTCAGTTTTCATGGACAATAACACTTGGACGAACAACAGAGATTTGATAATAAACATAGATGGTCATTATGCAGAAGTCAATATTACGAGAACAAAGTTCAACAACAATTATTGTAAATCAGGTTTATTATCCATTAAAGGCATGGAGAAGAAGTTGTTGATTGTTGAGAATAAGTTCAATACCAACAATGCAAAGTTCCTTGTGAAGTTCAACTTGGACAGTCAATCCGAAATAGTAGGGGATGTACCAGCCATTTTCATGTATAACGAATTGAGGGATAACCGATTTACTCCTATGAAAATCGATAATTTGAAAGTGGCGACTCAAGATGCAACAACTGTGATATCATTCAAAGGAATTCAGAAAGTGAGGGTAAGAAGAAACTTAATGTCCAACAACGAACTAGACTTTCTTCTAATTGCTGGTATTCACACAGCTAAAATCAACAATACCATAAACGTAGCTGAGAACTGGTGGGGAACTAGTGATTTGCATCAAATCCAAGAAAAAATCTTCGATTTTCATGATTGGAACAATCATGCTATAGCACAGTTTCAACCGTATCTTTTGAGCAATGATTTCGAAGCCAGCTTCTCAACAAGTTACGAAATTGGACGCCAGCTAGACCTCGATAACATAGGAGGACAAATTTATGGCAATCTAACACTATCCAATCGTGGAAAACCATACACCATCAAATCCGACATAACTGTTATGCCCGGAGCCACCTTAAAAATCGAACCGGGCGTTATAATGGAATTTCCACCGAATGTTGGGATTTTAGTGCTGGGTTCTTTGAAAGCTAGAGGATTTCCCGGGAATGAGATTATAATGAGACCAATTGGACGTTTGGATCAATACAAATTTATAACAAGGAAACGCCGGGGTATGAAAAAGTTTCAAGATAGCTCAATAAGGCTTTGCAAGGATTCGGGATGTCAGAGCGACGATAACGTAGTTCCAAACGAAGGATTTTTAGAATATTTCAATTCGACCACATTTCAGTGGGTGCCCATGTGCGATCCAAGATTCACAGAAAGAAATGCACAAGTTGTTTGTAGAGAACTTGGCTTCGACGCTCTTAACGCTTATTTCGCACACGATAAAAGAATCGAATTCCACAGTAATTCGCTCACCAGAATTTGGTCATGGCCAGAACCGCTACAATGTGAAGGAACCGAAAGTAGATACACTGATTGTCCCATAAGACTGAATGGCCAACAATACGGTCACCAACATAGTTGCAAATGGAACTCCAACTTCGTTTTCATCAACTGTGGTGAAACGATGGGGGATAAACGAGGTGCCTACTGGGGCGGGGTAAGATTTGCAGACCCCTTATTCGAACAACAGCTCTTCATCCACAGATTACATGATGTTCATACTCATAGTGAAATAAAGGAAGAACAATCATCGATGGAATTTGTAAATATAGTCGGTGCAGGTATCCTTCACAATGAAAAATCTCCAGCAATTCAAGGTATTCTTAAGAGTCCGAAGATAAGTTATGTGACCATCAAGGATACTGCATCTCATGGTATCAACTTTATTTCCCCCCAGAAAACTCTGAACTTGCTGCATAATAAGATAGAAAATTCAGCAGGGGTAGGCATTAATATTTTATCTCTGACTGGAGAAGGAAGGGAGTCAGAACATTCCAGTTTCGCACCTCTGAGGGACCTCAACATTCCATATCAATTATTTGGACTAGTTGATATATGTGACCCTCACAAAGAAATAATTATAGAAGAGAAAATGCTGCTCTATCATAAATACGACAATCATCCAGTGAATTGCATTAAGATTTTCAAGAGTGCCTTCAATATCAAAGGTTTGGGATTCAGACTGCTTCAATTCAACCTATTCAATTCGACCAACAAATATACAGTCCCAGATTTCATATCATTGTACGATGGAGATATATTCAATGTGACATCGAAAAAAATAGCTCAATTCACAATGACTTCCCAAAATGAGAATAGGTTTTTCAAGACTGGTCTTCCAAGTTTGAGCGTGAAACTTTTTGCCAATGGAGCATCGTCAAATCATGGTTTCTTTGCTGAAATTGTAACACTCCCGATATCTGCTATTGGATTCAGTAAGTTCTTCACTTTGACATTATTAATTCTCTTCTAGTTGCGCACATACAAGAATTTCTGAAGAATTCTTCGAGAACATTCTGAAATTTCAATAATCATGTGATATGTTTTCTTTCAGATCGTGATGTTCAGCATAATATTTCATTTTCGACGATGGAGAATAACAGAGAAGGAGGACTCCTTTACATGAGCGCCGGAGAGGTCAATCCTATCGTGACAGTAGAAAAAAATAGGTTTAAAAATAATTGCAGAAAATTTTTTGGGAACTTTACGACATGCAAAGCTGCAGTGGAAATGGATGTGCAGAACACAGAGTCCATATTTTTCAGGGTAAGTTTGAAGATAGCAAATCGTAGTAATCGAACACAGTATATTGCACTTTGAAATCATTGCTTCAGTGTAGCAGTAAACGATACCTACAATTATCCCATTGATTTTCAAAATTCTCGTGAATTTTCAGGAGTAGAGTAGCGACAATCTTTGAGTGAGTTCAATGATACAATTACATGATGAAAAGTTATTTGAGCTTTTCCTATCGTTTATGGGATTCATAAGTTTCGTCGTTTTGATCTCAATACTCGGCAGACCTGAAAAAAATCTTTTAATGACACAGAGACCTAGGAGAGTCGGGATATAAACATGAAACAAAACAAACTACAGCTTTTTATTTTGTTTTTATGTCTATCCTATCTTCCGAATAACGTATGGTCGGTTTGAATTCGTAGAATGCGATTGCCTTATCGACAAATTTCGCAGTTAAATATATTATATTATTTATATATTATTATTTATATATTTCACATTTGAAAGAAAGGTATGCTAGCTAACCTTGTCCCACTGTTAATTTTCATACAGAATGAAACTGTCGAATACATTCTCTTCATTTTCTAGAACAATTTGGTAGAGGGAAATCAGGGTGGTCTAGCCATTAGGTCCGATTCCAGCAGTTCAGCAACATCTTTGAAAGGCTACATACGAAACAATCTATTCGTCAACAATACGAACCTACCAGCATTATACATCGAAGGGAGACAATCTTCACCATATCAAGAAGTTACATTGACCCGAAATTATTTTACCAGGAATATTTCTCCCTATGTTAACAACATAATACTGAAACAAGTAGTTTCTAGTTTCACGCATAATTACGTGAAGAGAAATATCGGTTTCAAAAATATAGAGATATCTGGTTTTGATAGAGTGAGGTTGCCCATCTTTCAGACCACATCACACAACGGATTTTATAAGTAAGATAAGCAATAAGGCGGAAATGTTCATAAAAATTCTCAATCAATTTTTTTTTCAGCAATTACGCGTTGTCCTGGGATACACGATCCACAATTGTTGCTGGTACAGCTGGACAACAATACGTTGACAATATTTTCTTCAATCCTGACAACGACTATGAGATGATTACCGTAAATCGATCATTGTGAGTTCATTTATGCTACTTTAAAAGTCAACTCTTATAAATCTAACAAATATAATATACCTACGAATAATCAATGAATAGGACTAGTTTTCGTTTTACTAACATATTGATGCACGAGTAGAGATGGGATAGATGAATACGCAGATAAGATTAAATTAGATGTCACAAGGGTTCGCTACGTAGCCTTCAACTACTCATTAATAACTAAATTGTATCAGACTTTTCGATCGCTCTAGCATTTCTGACAACAGCTCTTTGCTTTTTTTTATTGATTGCTGAATCTGTATATTTTTGTTCTTCCTATGAGAATCACACTGTTGTCATTGATATGCAAAGAATTAATAGGGCTTATTCTGAAAGAACTATGGTGGTCATGTATGTATCAATTGTCCTTGCAATATCCTGTCAGCAGCCGCAGTATAATTTTCACAGACCTTTCAAACCTTCAAGGAATCTTTGACTCCGTCCTGTGGTTTTTGCATTGAACATGTGTTTGTATCCATTTTCCAGAAGGTTTGTTTGAGAAAGTGACAGTTTGAGCCACTTCGCCAGCTTTCTCATTCACCTTATGCCTTTTTCTGTCCTGGAAACCATGCTGAAAGAACTTAGCATTTCTTGCCCTATTCTCACGTAAGGAAAACCATACACCTTCCCATCCCTACAATTTCCTAGCAATATCACTGAAACATCATAGTTTTTCAATATTCAAGCAGCGAATGCAGTTGACGCCCAATCCCTTAATCTGTACCTAATATTCAAATGAAGAATTTGTAGGATTTTTTATATTCTTCTCACTCTCTGTTTATACTTATCTACTTGCTTCTGATGAATATAAAAACGGAAATTGTTGAAAATTTTCTAACATTGATATCGTAGTGTAGCCTAAATTTATTTGATTCATCAAACAGAAAATAATACTTTCCATGCTCATCCTATTTTTTTATATTGGTAATAATTCAATTGGAGGATGAAGGGCTTCGATCGATGGGCTTCGACGTAGTCAATAATACCTTCTTCTTTCTCTTCAATTGGAATATTCGATAACAGGATTCAGACATCGCTCTTTGTTATACTTTAATCAGACAAACCTATCTAAATTAAAAAAAAAACGGTAATAGTTGATTAATTTGAGTAAAATTTTGTGGTTTTAATTAGTAATAATTGTAATTATTAATAAATTACCGTAGGTACTGCTGTGAATTGTAAATTTTTTGTGGTATCGAAAATTTCATTGCAGTATATTTTTTTCAATTGATCTCTTAACGCCATAGTGCTTCTCTCGGACCAAAGGCACTTGGCTTTAATGTTAGCCTCCGGACGTTAGCATCTATATAACACACTTTGTGCATAAATAACGATTCTGGACTTTATTCAAGAGGTGGAAATATGGAAAAAACTGGGGAGTTGAAGCTCCTTCATTATGTCCTCCTAAAACTTGTATTTTCCCGATTATTTCATCAATATTTGACATATTCAAATAAAATTCAGTTTGCGCGGGGTTTTGAATAAGAAAGTTTGTTCGGTGATAACGAAAAATAATAATTTTTACCAGTGGAAGAATTTAATGGGGGACTATTGCTTCGATTTTTGTACATAATAAGCTGTCATATTAATTGGAGATTAATTTTCTCAAATCTGGAACAGGTCGCTTCACTCCTTCATAAATATCCTATACCCATATGAATGACTCGAAAAAAGTTGCTGATTGACTGAAAAATGTACAATATCACAAGTTCTTCGAATATTTATATTTATTTATGGGATTTGCGACGATTCATTCGGTTCTGCTAAATGCATTTCGTGTGTAATACTTGATAAATTGATTCGAGTAATAAAATATTTGGGAAAAGCTCTGACTCGAAGTCAGAAACTTTTGCACGCTTGTTCAAATTAATCGCCAGAGCAGTCACTCATGCTTTCGAAATGAGGAGAAAATTCCACTTGTTCTAATCGTTTCAAATCATTATCGGCTCAAAATATCCATATAATTCATTCAATCGATTTCTCATATGAATACACAAAATTTCAGCAGGATATGACCAATAGTTACTGTGATAACAAAAATTTTAAAAATTAAAGAAAAATCTTCTAGTGATAGTACCTACGATCCTTCCGAAATTCCACCTGTTATTTCACGACTATCAAGTTCAAACTCGAGCGGATCCGCGTTTTTCGAATTATTAAGAGGAGAAAAATTCAGATGGCTTTATCTACGGATTTCACCCATTTACGAATTCACCTGCGCATTCAGACCTCGAACGTAAGACTAAAAATTTCAAAACTCTGGGCCTCTTCGTTGGAGAGGTATCATGTCGGATGGACGGATAAAATTCAATTAATTACAGACATTTGGGCAAAATGTAAATACTCTTGTCCGTAGAAACTTTCAATCGTCTCTTCTTCTTCAAAAACGTTTTCAGAATTTCATTTTTGAGCGCTCGTACTACTTACACGAGGGCTATATCATTTCGTCACGATGTCTGTATTTTTCGAATTTTGAGCCGAAAATAGTCTCAATCGACTATGTTCGACTCACTGATGACGAATCCGTCGGAAAATTCGAGTCTGTCCGTCCGGCCGTCCGCACGATAACTCTCGAACGGAATAACCTAGAGACTTGAAATTTTCAGTGTGGGTTCAGCTCCCGAATGCCTCGGCTGAGTTCGTTAATGGGCCGAATTCCACCAGGGGTTCCGTAAATATGGCCGTTCAAAGTTTTGTTCCCCTGATTATTTGCAAACTACAGATTTGATCAAGATGAAATTTTGCACTCAAATGGAGAATGAGGTGTTCAAGCTACATGTGAAATTTTGTCCAGATCGTATGACCAGAACCATAGGAACCATAGAAAATTGTAACTTTTGAACGTAAACGCCTAGGGACTTGAAATTTTTAGGATAGGTGTGGATCTCGAATGTCGTGATCACGTTCATCTATGAGCGAAATTATACTTGGGGTTCCGTGAATATGGTCGTTTGAAATTTAGTTTTCTTGATAATTTCAAAACTACAGATTCGATCGTGACCAAATTTTGTATACTAATGGAGAATTCAAGGTACATTTCTCCAGATCAAATGACCAGAACCATAGAGACCATAGGAAATCATAACTTTCGAACGGATAGGCCTAGAGACTTGAAATTTTCAGGATAGGTGTGGATCTCGAATTTCGCGTTCACGTTTATCAATGAGCAGAATTATACTAGGGGTTCCGTAAATACGGTCGTTTGAAATTCTGTTTTCCCGATAATTTCGAAACTACGGATTCGATCGAGATGAAATTTTGTATTTTAATCGAGAATGATATATGAAATCAATATTTTGTACAGATCGCATGACCAGAACCATAGAAACCATAAAAAATTGTAACTTTCGAACGGAAAGGCCTAGGAACTTGAAATTTTCAGGGTGGGTTAGGATCGTGACTATCGCGGTCACGTTCATCAATGAGCGAAATTAGACTAGGGATTCCGTAAATATGGCCGTTCGAAATATTTTTTTCCTGATAGTTTCGAAACTACTGATTGGATTCGAATGCAATTTTGTACCTAGCTGAGAAATGATGTATTCAAACTACGCGCGAAATTTTGTCCAGATAGCATCACCAAGACCATACCGTAGAGAATTCTAGCGAATTATTAAAAAAAAATTGGTCAGCTGAAGCTCTGACATGAAGTCTGGAGTTTCGCCTAAGTTTCAGAATTTTTTTGACAGCAGTCTAGAATTGCTTCAATTGATTTCTAAAACTGGAAAATGCGAATCTACCTACTAGGTGGATGTACGAGCGCTAAAAAGCTCCTGACTTCACGGCAGTGCTTTTCGTAATTTTTGAGCGCTCGTACTACTTACACGAGGGCTATATCATTTCGTCTCGATGTCTGTATTTTTCGAATTTTGAGCCGAAAATGGTCTCAATCAACTATGTTCGACTCACTGATAACGAATCCGTCGGAAAATTCGAGTCTGTCCGTCCGTCCGGCCGTCCGTCCGTCCGGCCGTCCGTCCGGCCGTAAGCACGATAACTCTCGAACGGATCAACCTAGAGACTTGAAATTTTCAGTGTAGGTTCAGATCCCGAATGCCTCGGTTAAGTTCGTAAATGGGCCAAATTCCACCAGGGGTTCCGTAAATATGGCCGTTCAAAGTTTTGTTTCCCTGATTACTTGAAAACTACAGATTCGATCGAGATGAAATTTTGCACTCAGATGGAAAATGAGGTGATTTAGCTACATGCGAAATTTTGTCCAGATCGCATGACCAGAACCATAGAAACCATAGAAAATTGTAACTTTTGAACGGAAATGCCTAGGGACTTGAAATTTTCAGGATAGGTGTGGATCTCGAATGTCGTGATCACGTTCATCTATGAGCAACATTATACAAGGGGTTCCGTAAATACGGTCGTTTGAAATTTTGTTTTCTCGATAAATTCGAAACTTCGGATTCGATCGAGATGAAATTTTGTATTTTAATCGAGAATGATATATTGAAGCAATATTTTGTCCAGATCGCATGACCAGAACCATAGAAACCATAGAAAATTGTAACTTTTGAACGGAAAGGCCTAGGAACTTGAAATTTTCAGGGTGGGTTTGGATCGCGAATATCGCGGTCACGTTCATCAATAAGCAAAATGAGACTAGGGGTTCCGTAAATATGGCCGTTCAAAATATTTTTTTCCAGATAGTTTCGGAACTACTGATCGGATTGGAATGAGATTATGCATCTAGCTGAGGAATAATGTATTCAAAGTACGTGCAAAATTTTGTCCAGACCGCATCACCAAGACCATAGATACCGTAGAAAATTCTAGCGAATTATCGAAACAAAATTGATCAGCTGAAGCAGCGACTTGAAGTCTGGAGTTTCGCCTAAGTTTCAGAATTTTTTTGACAGCTGTCAAAAATTCCTTCAATTGGTTTCTAAAACTGGAAAATGCGAATCTACCTACAAGGTGCATGTACGAGCGCTCAAAAGCTCCTGCCTTCACGGCAGTGCTTTTCTAAATTTTTTGATTAAAAATTCATTGATATCGTCATATCGTCCCTCCAATCATCTCCGCTACTGGACTAAACAAATTCTTCAAAAACTCCTGCGTACGGAAATTCATTTGTATCGGCCAAATTTTGACAAAATAATCACGAGAATACAGGTTTTTGGGAGTTATGTTATGATGATGTTAATGCGGGGAATGCAGAAATGCTGGACGTAATTGTTTTTCCATATTTATTTCGACCTCTCAAATCACGTCCTGAAATATATGAACGTTAAATCCGGATAACCTATATTGATCTATTATTGCTCGATTAATTTAATTCATTTTTTTATGTGCATGCTGCATGCAGATTCGAATTCAACAGGTAAGATATAATTTAATTAGAAAATATCCATATATGTTTCAAGAATGTGATGTTCTCTCTAGATAAATCTTAAGGCCCATTTAGATGGAGAGAGTTTCTCGCTCGTTTTGGGGCAAGAAATCGTACGCAATTATTGTATGAATAACCGCCATAAACGTCCTCCTGGAAGGCGATAAACTTGATTGTTTACATGGTGAGAGTTTTTCTATATCCTTTCGATATTCGTACATTCGAGTCGAGAAGATCCCTCCATCTTAATGGGGCTTCAATTAGCATGGGAGCTTGCTGGTGATGTTTAACTATTTGCAATACCTAGTTATACGGACACCTACTTGGTATAGTACCATAGCTTATAGATATAAATATATATGCGATGATAGTAGGTACCTATATATACCTAGTAGCAAGGTATTGTCTTTTCATTTGCTTGGTTTAGGATCGATTCTTTAGTGGCTTTCTGTGTGAACATGTGAACAATGATTCATTATTTATAACGTGATATTTTTATACTGATACTCTTCTAGCACTCTACAACTTTGGAATACAAAAATCGACGCAATTTCTAACTTCTGGGGAGTCAATAACTCATTGGCAGTAAATGCAAGGATCAGAGATCAAAATGATGACCCACGTTTATTGGAGGTTAAACATGTACCGTACCTCATGAACAATAAATCAGTATTGAACGATGGAAAATGTCCACCTGGATGGAATCTTGTCGGTCAGACTTGTTTTATGTTTATTGGCGCACCTATGAGTTTCCATGAGGCCAAAGCATTCTGTGAAGTGAGTAAATAATCTTCCACTTCTGTTGGATGAAATAACCCCCGTTTTGTTCATAGGCTGATAATGCTTCAATGCCGTTCATCCTGGGAAATATCCACTATTTACCCCTATACGAATTCATCAGGAAACAAAGTCAGTGGAACATTTATTCTGAGCGGGTTTGGGTCCAACACATCGATAAAATAAACGAATGTACATTGTTCGCGTATCAAACCATAGATGTCGCGGACTGTAACTTGGAGAATTCATTTATCTGCGAGATAGGTGAGTGAATTGT